>BLKR01000068.1:0-600000 GCA_011170035.1 Teleogryllus occipitalis
TATATATATATATATATATATATATATATATTGGGTATGCGTTTTATATTTCGTAAAGACTCGTATTGTGTAGAAAAGCTTAGTGTGCAGTAACAGCAAATTGTTTTTTCAGACACTTTGAATCTATTTGAAGCGCTGATGGACGATTCTTTGGGTTTCAAATTGTAAAAATGCGTCAATAAAATGTTAAATACCTCCAAATTTTTAGACAATTTCAATTTTTCCTCACTGCATATTTTGGGAAAAAATTTCAAACTTTCCCTCTTTATTAGAATAGATTCCGTTCCATCCTCATCACCATCGCCATCTGTGTCATCACCATCCACTATCAGTACATCCACACAGTAAACCCCAAAACCACCTCCAGATCCCAAACAATAGACTTTTTAAATTTCACCTATCTTCATGTACTATTATTTTTCTTACTCAGAGTTTCAAATGACAATCAAATTTTCAGTTATACATCTTAAAAGTTTTGAATTTTCTTTAATTTATCTGTAATAGGCTCTTCTGCATTTGGCAGAACTTATAACTCAAGAGGGTATTTACGGCCTCTACACCAACCAATCAGAAATATAATGATTCGCACTTAGTTTCAGACGTTGCGCCGAGAAAATTGGGAAGTCAGCCCAAACGCTCTTTCTGGAAACTGATGTGACTCATTCATTTTCAGATGAGTGCACGGAACAGAGATAACTTACTCATCATTTCTCAATTTCTCTCGAAACATTGATTGGTTTTGGGATATCTTAGAGAGTAATATACTTTTCCCAATAGTTTCAAAACTATGATATAAAACATGACCGTTGACTTATAGAAAATGTATTTGTTCTTTTCGCAAATCACATACTATGTAGTTAATTGATCTAAACCAAAAATTCTATAAAAACGTGTGATGTCAAAGAGAAAAAATAATTTTGTTAGGTGATGAATATGAAAAATTGAAGGTGCATTCAAACTACACTAAATTATTTTCATTACCCTTGTTATTAAATACTGTGATAAAACCCAAATGTGGAAGGCAAATTATACGTTTTATCTAGGGCTTTTATCCAGCTGACAGCCGGTTACCCTTTACGCCCCGATGGGACACATATTCGACCATACACTAGACCAACACACTTGCGGGCTCCTCTGATCTGGGGTCAGCAGAACGCGAGTCCCTCCGCGACAACACATACAAAGTCAAGGGACAAACAACCATGGCCAAGGCGGGACTCGAACCCGCGACCCTTCGGACCGAAGCGCTGAGTCGGTACTCGCTCGTAGCCACCTCGGCCATCCAGATCGGCAAGATACAACGTAGTTATATAAATACATCACGATTGCTACGGTGCCGTTTACGGAAGGAAAAACAAAATGTTACACCCTAATGATGTACAATAGTGATCCAAACCAATCACCGAACCAAACTACCACACATGGCGACAGACCAGACGGAAGCTTACAGCTTGTCCAGGGTGTCCCTCTGGTGGGAGATACCTGGTTGAGGAAAACTGCTAGTCTATGTCGGCGCCGTATCTCACCATCTAACATGGAGAGATATCGTCATTCAAAGTATAAACATTGTTCACTGCACTAAAGGGACTAATGATCATTACAATCAAGATGCACGGAATCTTCAATTAATGAATGAAACAAAGAGACACACTCAAAGACAAAAAGGCGAAAAAATGGAAGGAGTTTTATATTACGTGAGTAATTGTATGAAAATATAAAACGACAGCTATTTTAAAAATCACAGATAGACCCTTCTTTTTTATTTTGCGTATAGATTGATTTGATTGGATGTTCAGCAGGGTTGATAGAATTAATAAAAGTGAGTTCGTGAATAGATGAAAAAGTGTTCAATATATTTGAATAAATTATTTGAGCAAGTACAACCACAAAAAGTGAATAACGGAAAGCAAGAGCCGTAAAATAATATTAATGAAAACAAGGCAATACAATAAAACGAAAGGGCTTGCGGCCACGAAGGGACGCAATATTACACGTGCAAATAAATAAAACGCACGAATCGTGTGGTCTGCGCCACATATCCTCATTTTAACATCTGAAAACAAAAGAGTGACACATGGAGAAGATGCAAAGTTTCAAAGTATTTAAGTCAAATATGATACGAAATTGTAAAGAAAAATTAGTACTAGAAATTGTAAAGAAAATGATTCTATTCCATAGACATTTCAATAAAACTTGGGCAGGAATAGTTCGGAGATTCAGCAGAAACTAGCTGCACTCAGCCGCCTAAACTCTCCCCGCACGCAGCGAATTGCCGGCAACTAGCGAATCGGCAATGCTAGATCGCCGGCCGTAACGGGGCGCGTTCTGTTCGCGCTGCAGTTGGCCTCTTGGGGAATCGCTGAGCGGGTCAGAATGGGCCACGTTTCATTCTTTCGCTCCCCCTCCTCCCACGATTCCATCGCCCCGTCGCGGCCACACCCTCCGCCCACACGCATCCTCGGCCGCCTCCGCCGCCACCTTCGCTGTCGCAAGCCCCAACTCCCTGCCGACACCACAATCCCAGCTGCCACCACCGTCGCCATTTTCACGGCCACTATCTCCGCTACCGCCACCGCCACCGCCACCGCCACCGCCTTCGCCACCGCCTCCGCCTACGCTTCCACCTCCGCGACCGCCACCGCCTACGCTTCCCCCTCCGCCGGAGAGGATAGGACAAGGAAGAGGAAGGACAGATCGCGCGCGGTCCGTGGCCCGTTTGGTAAGGTACTGCTCCGGCATTCGCCTGGTGTTGATCGGAGAAATCACGGAAAACTACCGATCAGAGCAGCCGGCCGCTAGAATTCTCCTCCAGACAGCAACTGAATTCGACCTAGCTGAACAGCTAGTGTCGAAAATCCTGCCGCCGTCAGGACTCGAACCTAGGACCTCCCGGTTAGAGGCGCTGCAGCCTGCTCCTCCGCCTCTCCCTCCCCCTCCGCCACCGCCTCCGACACTTCCCCCGGCCTCCTTTGCAACCATCACCACCACCACCACCACCTCCACCTTCCCCATCTCCATCACCTCCGCCACCTCCTTCACCACCACCACCTCCGCCGCCGCCTCCCCTTCTCCACTCCACGAAACGAAAGCCACGGGGCCGCAGCGGCCCGGCGCGGCGGGATATTGGCGCAGTGCAAGCGATTTCACGGACGAGCGTGCAATGTGCAGCGGGCGTGAGATCGGAACGCGGCGCCGCCCCTCTCCCGCCCCCGCTGCCACTTTCTCTCCCGGGTCCGCACCTGCCCCCGCAGCTCCTCCACCCACCCAGCCACCCCCGCGCCTCCAGCACTTGTGACCTGCAGCTTTCTGCTTCGCCGCTTTCTTTTAGCACCTGCTCAGCCCCGCTGGCGCACTCGCCCTCCCGCCGCGGTGCGGTCTTATCGGCCCGAAATTTCCTCGCACATTCGTCTGCACACCTGCACTGTTAACCTTTATCCGGTGCCTTCTGTTTGCAATCGTCCTATCTCCACTTTCATTTTGCATCTAGTCAGCCTGCCGTCTCTCTTCAACGTTTTAGTTTCACCTCTTGAAATTTCTTCACTCATTCATCTGAACACCTTCACGGTTACCCTTTATTCACAGCCTTCTGTTATGCAATTACCATATCCACACTTTCGTTTTGCAACTGCTCAGTTTGCTATCTCTCTTAAACGTCGGTCTTAGTTCCACCACTTGCAATTTCTCCACACATTCATTTACACACAGGCACCGTTACCCTTTATCCGTGGAATTTTGTTTCCAACCACCCCACCCTCACTTTCTTTTTGCATCTGCTCAGCCTGTCCTCTCTCTTAAACTTCTGTTTTATCTCAACCTCTTGAAATTTCTCTACACATTCATCTGCGCACCTGCACTGTTGTCCTTCATTCACAGTCTTCTTTTATACAATCACTCTATCCCCACTTTCGTTTTGCAACTGCTCAGTTTGGTATCTCTCTTACGCGTCTCTCTTAGTTCCACCACTTGCAATTTCTCCACACATTCATTTACACACAGGCACCGTTACCCTTTATCCGTGGAATTTTGTTTCCAACCACCCCACCCTCACTTTCTTTTTGCATCTGCTCAGCCTGTCCTCTCTCTTAAACTTCTGTTTTAGCTCAACCTCTTGAAATTTCTCTACACATTCATCTGCGCACCTGCACTGTTGTCCTTCATTCACAGTCTTCTTTTATACAATCACTCTATCCCCACTTTCGTTTTGCAACTGCTCAGTTTGTTATCTCTCTTAAACGTCGGTCTTAGTTCCACCTCTTGCAGTTTCTCCTCACATTCATTTACACACGGGCACCACCGTTACCCTTTATCCGTAGATTTTGTTTCCAACCACCCCACACCCTCACTTTCTTTTTTTGCATCTGCTCAGCCTGTCCTCTCTCTTAAACTTCTGTTTTATCTCAACCTCTTGAAATTTCTCTACACATTCATCTGCGCACCTGCACTGTTGTCCTTCATTCACAGTCTTCTTTTATACAATCTCAACTCTATCCACTTTCGTTTTGCAACTGCTCAGTTTGGTATGTCTCTTACGCGTCTCTCTCTTAGTTCCACCACTTGCAATTTCTCCACGTTCGTTTTACACACAGGCACCGTTACCCTTTATCCATTGGAATTTTGTTTCCAACCACCCCCACCCTCACTTTCTTTTTAATCTGCTCAGCCTGTCCTCTCTCTTAAACTTCTCAATCTCAACCTCTTGAAATTTCTCTACACATTCATCTGCGCACCTGCACTGTTGTCCTTCATTCACAGTCTTCTTTTATACAATCACTCTATCCCCACTTTCGTTTTGCAACTGCTCAGTTTGGTATCTCTCTTACGCGTCTCTCTTAGTTCCACCACTTGCAATTTCTCCACACATTCATTTACACACAGGCACCGTTACCCTTTATCCGTGGAATTTTGTTTCCAACCACCCCACCCTCACTTTCTTTTTGCATCTGCTCAGCCTGTCCTCTCTCTTAAACTTCTGTTTTATCTCAACCTCTTGAAATTTCTCTACACATTCATCTGCGCACCTGCACTGTTGTCCTTCATTCACAGTCTTCTTTTATACAATCACTCTATCCCCACTTTCGTTTTGCAACTGCTCAGTTTGGTATGTCTCTTACGCGTCTCTCTTAGTTCCACCACTTGCAATTTCTCCACACATTCATTTACACACAGGCACCGTTACCCTTTATCCGTGGAATTTTGTTTCCAACCACCCCACCCTCACTTTCTTTTTGCATCTGCTCAGCCTGTCCTCTCTCTTAAACTTCTGTTTTATCTCAACCTCTTGAAATTTCTCTACACATTCATCTGCGCACCTGCACTGTTGTCCTTCATTCACAGTCTTCTTTTATACAATCACTCTATCCCCACTTTCGTTTTGCAACTGCTCAGTTTGCTATCTCTCTTAAACGTCGGTCTTAGTTCCACCTCTTGCAATTTCTCCACACATTCATTTACACACAGGCACCGTTACCCTTTATCCGTGGAATTTTGTTTCCAACCACCCCACCCTCACTTTCTTTTTGCATCTGCTCAGCCTGTCCTCTCTCTTAAACTTCTGTTTTATCTCAACCTCTTGAAATTTCTCTACACATTCATCTGCGCACCTGCACTGTTGTCCTTCATTCACAGTCTTCTTTTATACAATCACTCTATCCCCACTTTCGTTTTGCAACTGCTCAGTTTGCTATCTCTCTTAAACGTCGGTCTTAGTTCCACCTCTTGCAATTTCTCCACACATTCATTTACACACAGGCACCGTTACCCTTTATCCGTGGAATTTTGTTTCCAACCACCCCACCCTCACTTTCTTTTTGCATCTGCTCAGCCTGTCCTCTCTCTTAAACTTCTGTTTTAGCTCAACCTCTTGAAATTTCTCTACACATTCATCTGCGCACCTGCACTGTTGTCCTTCATTCACAGTCTTCTTTTATACAATCACTCTATCCCCACTTTCGTTTTGCAACTGCTCAGTTTGTTATCTCTCTTAAACGTCGGTCTTAGTTCCACCTCTTGCAGTTTCTCCTCACATTCATTTACACACATGCATCGTTATTGTTTATCCGAGGAGTTCTGGTTCCAAACTCCCCACCTCCACTTTTTTTTGTATCTGCTCAGCCTGTCGTCTCTCTTAAACTTCTTAGTTCTACCAACTTTTGAAATTTCTCCACACATTCATCTGCACACCTGCACTGCTACCTTTCATCCGCGGTCTTCTATTCTGCAGCAAACCTCCTTTCAAATCTTTATTAACAGCCTTCTGTTTTGGAATCACCCTTCCCCCACTTTGTTCTTGCACTTGCTCAGCCTGCCGTCTTCCTTAACCTTCTATCTCAGTTCCACCTCTTGGAATTTCTCCATACATTCATCTGTTCAATTGTACTTTATCCACAGCCTTTTACTTTGTAACCCTCGTGTTTGCAAAGTATAAGGCTGTTGGTACAACTACTATCTTTTAGTATTTATCAGCCCCCTCTCTCTAAAATAATACACGACACCATTCTCCATATTGCAAGTTCCTTGTGTTGACTTTTCAAATCCTTTCTAACTACTGACCTTCACCACTTTCTATCTCCCGACTCCCACTGCTTAGGGAAATCATCTCTCCCAGCTGCACATCGTCCCCACTTCTCGCATTACATTCTCACCCCTAAAGTTCCCCTCCACACTAACTTTCAGATTCAACGACTTCCCAGCCCTATACATGATTATTTCTCTGTTTTCTTGTCTTTGCCGCCTTTCGGTTCTCCACTGCCACTTGCTCACCCCGGCATCGACGAAGATTTACTGCATGACTGTGGTAATTACTTAGAGGTAATCCTTTAAACGGAGTCAAATCCGGCCATAAAATGATTGAAGCCAAAGATGTGCAAGTAGTGAAAGTCACGGAGAGAGGGGTTATGAAAGTAATGAGTATTTAAGGTCCTATAAGGGGATAATTCGATAAGGGGAGCGGTAAGTCCCAGGTGATTATTTAAAGCACTGGTTCCTAATCTGTTCTCCCAAAAGGCGTAAGAGCTCCGCAATAACTCTAACAAAATGAAATAATTCTCTGTGGCCAACTATCGTCACTGTCTATTTCTTAAAATACAACTCCGTTGCTTAAATATTGCGCAATTGTTTAGATTCCTTTACTTTATATTTCATTTCTGCCCCTCCTGTTAATGCTACACTAAACTTTGTTAATATGTAAGACTGTATTACGTAGTGGGTAGGACTAGGAACTACTCGAGTCACAAATATTTACAACCGCTGATCTAGAGAATCTGGTTCTCGGGGTGACTGGGAAATATATATAAAAAACTCCAGAAAAGAACGGGGTGTGGTGGATTCAAGAAAAAAATAAGCAACCTTTGTGGCGTAAGTCGTGATCTCTTCGTAAAATGCAATTATGTACAAGACGATGTAGTGAGCGTTAGAGAAAGAAATTATCACTTGTGTCTGCAGAAGATAATGATCCCTTTATCAGCTTTAAAGGCGGAGGAGTAAAAAATTACGGTTCTTACTACGATTTTGGGAAGAAGTCGTGCATGAAGTAGTTCGAACCGTCATATTGTTGTCTGTTATCGGGGGTCGGGATGGGGATCGTTCAATCAATGCAGAGGAGTGCTGTAGCGTCGTGTCAAATTACTAAACGTATGGGCTGGTGGTGTATTAGTATAAACAGTAATTCAAAAGGGATATATATTTGCTTGTTTATTTAACAGGGTAGATTTTACTGCCTTTTCTATTCATCGGTATGTCACACACTTTTATATAATTTTGTCTGCCTGTGTATCAATATATATGACAGTGTCTAATGACTAGTGTGACTTCAAATCGAATGTCTGCCTTTGTAAAATTGTGACATCTGCATAACTGTCGCCGACTTTCTCTCTTGCTTGCAACTTACGTCATAACTCTTGGTCCGAGTGAATTATACTCCGTTAAACTCACTATCATCTACAAAACTCCACATTATTTAAAACATTTGTATTCAGTTTTGTTTAGTATAGCGAATACTGTTACGCCACAATATGATTTTGTTCACCATGATGTTTGCCCCAATATGATGTTTTAAACAAGCAAATACTATTACGCCACAATATGATTCACTCGAGCGGCATAAATATGTTGTTTACATAAACAGATGTATATCATGATTTTCTTTATTCATCAAATTAATAATTTCCTATTAATAACACATTGCTTATTGAGTTGACTGATTATTTCGTGTCCCTCGGAGCGTCAACTATTATGGTAATTAGTCTCGTAAGTGTAATGCATGTTTTATCTCGAGAGATGGCGGTGTTATTCCCCACTAGATGGCGAGATCCGGCGCCGACCTCCACGGCGGCTTGCGGGCTTTTCCCCAACCGGGTATCTCCATCCAGTCCCTCTCCTACATGACACTGGGTTTAAACTCCCGACTGGTCTCCCAACAAGAGTGAAAGATAGCATTTGTAAGAGTGTGTGTGTGTGTGTGTGTGTGTGTGTGTGTGTGTGTGTGTGTGTAGGTAAGAGGGTGAGGATAGGACAAATAAAAGAAAGGAAAAGTTGGGCAGAGTCCGTGGCCTGTTTGTTAGGGTACTGTTCCGGCATTCGCTTGGTGCTGATGAGACAAACCACGGAGAACTACCGATAAAAGAAGACGGCCGCTAGAATTCTCCTTCAGAGAGTGCCTAAACTCTACCCAGGTATCTAGATAGGGTCGAAAATCCTGCAACGGCCAGGACTCACAGGAAACTACAGATCAGAGAAGCCGGCCGCTAGAATTCTCCTTCAGGCTGAGGCTAAACTCGACCCAGGTATCTATCTAGAGTCAAAAATCGTGCCACCGACAGGATTCAACCCCAGACCTCCCGGTCCGAGGCACTGCAATGCCATCAGTGGACGCCCTGAGATACTCCAACCAGTCACCGCCTACTGAGGTTTAATAAAACTTTCATCTCCTGAACGGCGGTTGCGGAAAGAAGCCCCATTGAAAACAGGCGTGGCTGTCAGCGCCAAGAGCAGCGCCGTTCAAAAGGCGGCAGCTGTGATTGCAGAGCCCTCGGAACCGCTGGGAGGACTCGGCGCTGCGGTGCTTCTGCCAGGGGGGGGGGTACGCGTCTCGCGAAGAGAGCGGACTTAATTATTCCGAAATTAATGAGCCATTCCTTAAGCCGTAATGGGATTCGCGGCAATGGAAAAAAGGCGCCGGGCTCTCTTCCGCCTACAGAGCTCCTCTGCCGCCGCCCCGCGCGCTCACCGCGACGCCAAGTGCCTTGGAAACGGGCAGCGGGAGCAATTCGCTGGAGTGTTTTCTGCTTCCGGGAGGACTGTCTTTTCGTGGTTTCCTTGTGCGCTGGCGCCAGTCACAGCTTTTGCCTACAAAGGATTTCTCGAGTGCTCTTACGGAGTGATAAAAAGGTCGTATCGAATAGAACTCAACATTTGTTATGAAATCGCATTGTTCGTTATAATTAGCATCAACAATATTCTTGTTTCCATCGATTGATTAATTACTTCGTGTTCCCGGGCGCTTCAACTGCTATGGTCTTTAGTCCCTGTAGTGCATATTTCTTTATCATGGGAGGAGGAAGAGATCTTCCCTCGCTGGATGCTGAGATCAGGCATCAACCTATACGTCGACTTTTTCAACCAGGCACCGCCCCAACTGTGACAAACTCTAAGCTGCATTCTGGTCTCCCGACGAGCTGGGTAGTATAGTGTAAGAAAGGGTGTTTCTAAGTAAGGAGCGAGGATAGGACATAGGAAGAAGAAAGAAAATTGATTGATTGACTGATAATTCTGGCGCGTCAAATTCTGAGGTCATTACTCCCGAAAGTGTAGTGCATATTTGCATGACGAAAGATGGCGGTGATCTTGCTCTGCTGGATGGCGAGATCCGGAGCCAAGAAGAAATGAAAGATCGCGGTCGACCCATTGCCCGTTTGTTAGGGTACTGCTTCAGCATTCGCCAGGTATTGATTGCAGAAACCACGGAAAACTACCGATTAGCACAGCCGGCCGTCTGGCTAGAGTCGAAAATCCTAAGACCTCCTGGTTAGAGGCACTGCATTGACATCAGGTTTAAGTACTGAGCCACTTAAGCTATTTTTCACCGAGATGTGCCGACCTCAAAGATATCTTAATTTCGCTATGCAAGTAAGAAATGCCATTAAAATTGCTAACAGAGAGAAATTAAATATTACCGGTGGTCACCAAATCTTATGATATTTTCTACACTGTGATGATGTTCGGAACTCTTAAGATATTGGCTCGGATGCCACTGGGAGATAGAATTCAAGGTCTTAATGACCAAGTAGTATCGTCCCCACATTACCGACTTCTATCACTTCTCTTTCTGAAAAATGTACGTTTAATGAGATTTCGCGGTTTCATTGACATATTCATAAGGGCGTCGTACATTTCTAGTATTTCTTTTCTTGGTTTTTGTCTGCACTAGTGCCTGGCAGAATAAACTTACAGCGAATTTCTTAATAAAAGTTTCTTACAAAGAGATTGATAATAGTATGTGACAAGATGACATTTCCTGCAAAACGGATCATCATTAGTTTGACTGAATGCATTTTCCCCACAAGATCTAACATTCTCTGTCAGACAAAAATTAATTTCCTTGCCCGATTAAAATGCAATAAAAATCGCGAATGCAGATAAATTAAAAATTGTTTCTTATGATAAAATTCTCTGCGATATTTGTTGCTCCGCCAATATCAGTTCAAAAGTGCACAAATAGGACTGAGTGGCTACTTATCGCTTTTCTTTCATCCGAATTACGACATTCGTAATCTCTCTCTCCCTTTCTCAATTACAATACCACTTACAGAGATTTATCACGTTTCGTTAGCTTGGCATTAGACAATTTTGAGGTAAATATTTTGGAAATTTCATAAGGTTTTCATAATTTAATTACTTGTTAGCACCAGGTATTTTCAGGTTGGCATCAGGTTGGCGTATGATATTCAATGAAGTTTCTAACGCTGTAATAAGTGTTGGGATATAAGTAAGAAGATTTATATTCTTTTCGTCTTAGTAAGTGTCTTTTACTCAAAAATATCCAAACGAAAAAGGTAATATAATTTGACTTTCTGATTTTAAAATAGAAAATTGCCTGACGCTTGTCAGATACCACGATGGAAGTGCAAAGGGACAATTTCTTGTAGCTTTTTATCACTAATTCATAATTTCACACTGCTTCCAGTTCTTCTCTTTCACAGTTTTCATCGTTCATTCCCCCTTTCTGAAGAAGAAACCTTACAATTTCTCTAATGGAATGGACCAGAGACATATTTTCTGTGACATACTGAAACATACTGAAAATCCATTACCCGAGAGAGATTGCATAGGTGCGTTTGGACTTCAGGCTAAATTAATTAACCGTACAGTTTTGTTTCCGAATTTGATTTTGTGTACCGGTCTCTTCCTCTTCAACAAATTTAGTTGCTTTTAAAATGATTTGTTTAAATTTTTTGTCTCGCGTGTGAGCCTAGAATTGAACAGTTCCTTCACGCATTTTTACGTTAGCCGCAATGATAAGGAGATCGGGATGTCACATCGCTTATGGAGCCTTTGCGTTGAGTGGCGATATATCTCCATTTTGTGGAGATCTTCCCCACATTTTGACATTCCCGGTTTTCTCCTAAGGCTTAAAACTTTTGTACCAAAGATATTAGCAGTAAAAAATGTGACTGTTCTTTCTAAAATAAATCTACAATTCTTTCTCTCTTGTAATATATTTTTCCATATGACTGTTACGTAAATTACGTAGAACTTCATTTTAGAAAATAACAAGACTTTCGAAAACTATTTCGGTTCACACTGAATCGAAATCTGCCCTCTTCTATCTTAGTAGGGAGATAACTCATGTAACATGAAGAAATTGGCTTCGAACTGATTTATCAGAAGCTGACTTCTTTTCGAAACCACCAAATGTTGTACAATTTAATTCCTCGGTATCAAAATAATAATTAATGTTTTAATGAATATAACCCTATTTTGTTACATATGGTGTCCAATGTTCTCAGTATGAATTTTTTATTGGTGAATTAAGTTATCCATTTAAAATACTAATTGAGTAAACTGATCGAGTTAATTTTGTTTACAAATACATTTTTACAAAAAGTATCAGAAGTTAAAAAGAGTGTACCTGCATTAAACATTGCTTTTTAATAAAATAATATTTTAAAATGTATATTGAACCCGGATTTTATTAAAAATTAATCTGCAAAAACGTATGTTAAAAATACTTTTGTAATTGTGCATTATTCCTTTTGACGTAAACGTCTGCTTTAATCAAGCAAGCTTAATTGTTCCAAAATTTCATATATTGATTTTCGAAGAGTCAGAGAGTTGAATGAAAATGAATCCTGCACAAATGTTTTAAGAACTCATTTCCGGAGGGAAAAAATCCAAAAATGTGGAGCTATTTTTGATAAAAGTTTGAACATGTTAAAGTTCAATGAAAAAACCTACAAAAATTAAAATGTTCGTACAAAAATTCGTTTCACATTTGCAAGGCTAGATTGATCACTGAATCGGAAAATTCATAGATTCATAGATGAAATTCGGAGAAAAACGTCTGAAGAATTTAGGCAATAGTGATGACGACGGACGGACATTGATACCAAAAATTTGTTTTACAAACAAAACTTCAATGACCCCAAAACGAGAATTCTGACAACACAACGTGATAGAGGAAGTAATTTACTACATTTAGAAATAAAAAATCTTTTGTTTTTAACTATTTGATTTTCGCACCAAATGTTCTACGATTTCAAATGAGATTTACAAAGACTGATGATTGAGATGTTTCAATTCGAAGAGATTTTGGTATAAATAGTATTACATAATCATTAAATTCGATAGAAAAGTTTAAATCCCAAGTAAAATCGTTTCTGGTGCATAACTGTTTCTATACAATTAGAGACTACACTGAGCATAAAAAAAAGTAACGTTAATTTAACAGTGATATTTAATTAATTATTTACAATTTGGACAGTATAGTTGTAAATAAACTGTAACTAACTGTCTTAATAAATATATAAATAAATAAATGTTTTGAATAAGTTCAAGAAGATTAATTCGAAAAATTATAACAAAAGCTCTAGTGTAAGAAACGAAAATAAATATGAAATAATATTCAAATTTTAACGTCAACTGCCTGGAATCACCTTTTAATTTTTAATGTGATGAAGTTGGATTTAATTTTTTCACCATTGTTCACATTATTTAAAAATCTGGGAAAAACTATACGTCTTAGAATGTTATTCTAGGTAAAAATTGTGGTGTTCCAAACTGCACATACTTTCTCCCCATTAGTAATTAATTAATTTATTTTACGTCAAAAACAGTTAAAAAGTGCTTTGAGGAAAAGTTAATTCTGTGCACATTTTCAAAATTCTATGATCCCTACCCTAAGCCCTACAGTGCTTGAATTTTGAATACAAAAAATAGCGTTTTTGTTAACAAAAGTATTCTCTCTGATGTAATAAAATGTATTTTCAAGAGTAAAGGAGCAATAAATTTGGGCTCTTATCCTTCATAATGTCTTTGGTCATGGAATAGTACTTCCAGCTGCGTCAACATGGAGAACGATAATTTGAATAACAATATTTCCCACTGAATTCTAGGTGGTCTGCATAGATAATAAGTTACATTTATGTCCTGAAGCAAAAAAAGCGACTATCTCAGCATTTGCCCAGAGGATCAGGGAAACTGGTCAAAAGAAAACTGATCGAGATAAGGTCATTGACCCAGAGGCTGCGATTCAAGACTTGTTACAGGTTGTTTAGAATTATGCAGTCCAAACTGTAAATAATACATTAAATATCACTGTTAAAATTAACGTTACTTTCCTTGTGATGCTCCGTATAGTCTCTAATTGTATAGAAACAATATTTGAAATATATGAGAAAACTAGTGTCGCTAAATAAATATGCGCAGAAAAATAATGAGGCTAGATTTCTACTTGCACATTTGGATGGTCTCATGTAACACAAAGAAATTGCGTTAAATTTAGAGATCTGTAAATATGAGTAATATTATCTTTTCAATTTATTATTCACAAACTGAAATTGAACTACACCAAAAACAAAAACAAAGAAAGGAGAATACATCAAATACAAAGTTCTTTCTGTAACATCCCGTGAAGAATATTTATTTACCAAATTTTACTTATATTTACAAAAAAAGTACGCAGTATATCATATTCCGCTCGTTAAACAGCGCATGACCCCTAAAAAATTCCCAACATATTCGGAATCCCTGTTTCCTCCAGCCCCGGAGGCATCTGAAAGCGGTCCTGACTCTGAAGAGGGGTGGATGGGTTGTGGAGAGGGAAGGGGGAGAATGGCCGGTTTCCTTCGGTCGATATTTCGCTGCCTGGGGCGCGCTGCAGTAATTGGGTACCTGTTGGGCATGACGCGACCCTCCGGAATCGTAGGGGCGTTAGGTCCTAATTGGCGTGCTGCAACGCTTTACATGCCACCACCCTCTTCGCCCAGAAATAGGGAAGCAAAATAGCTGGAGGAGTCGCTAACGTATTCGTGTATAGTTCATTTAACTTGTTTCATGGAAATATTTCGACAAATTCTGTTCGTGCGATGTTAATATTTTGAAAAGGGCTATGTTGGAAATTAGTCAGTTCACGTTTTTAAACCTACGATGCTTATACAGCGACTCCGAGACCCTATACATTTTTACTTCATATTCAGTACCGCTATAGTTTTCTACGTACTTGACATCTTTGTATCTCTTTATTCTATTAATCTACTCTCATTTTAGTAACTGGTAAAGGAAGAAGTCTCAGAAGATTTCTAAATAGATTTGGGAACTTAATTGTATTATGTTAATGCATATGGACGGCTTTTAAGGGACATGTGAATTTCTTAAGCTGACCACGTTAAAATGTGGATAATTGAAGTATATTTTATGGCAAAATATTAGAGGTAGCACTGACCTTTTGCATTGTGTAATGTATTCTTAACATACATTATAAATTAAAGAATTATTAAAAAACGATTTTTTAAAATAATTAATATCTTCACATGAGAAAAATGAAATATTTTATTTCCTGCATTTTTCAATATACGATATAATAACATCTAAAGTACAAGATATTTTGTAAAGATAGTTAATTCATCACTTACAGGAATTTATTTACTTCAAATTCTCACAAAGTTTAAATTTTCTGTGACGAAGAGTTTGTCATTAAATACTCCTTTTATAGAAAAAATAAACTTATGGAAAACAGGTTTGAATATTTACTTTCGAACGTCCCGAACCATAGCTCGGATCATCTTCATTTTCTTTAATTGGTGGGACTTCTTTTCACATTGTGTCTGTTTTGTCTCGCAAGAGCGGTATATTCGATCAATGGAAATTTAAAAAAAGGATTCCAAAAGCAATAGTGTACTCTGAAACATACTCCGGCTGTTTACGTTTTTCGAAACATTGGTTTCATTTTTTCTTGGAATTATTCTACCGGTTAAACGCCATTAAAATATTAAATATAATCGTGGATTAATACGTGCGTAACAATATATTGCAGGAAAAACTGTGCGGGAAAATATTTCTACAAAACGTGTAATAGTGCTAAATTACAAAGTATATAGCGCCTAAACTATATAGCGCCTATAGAACAATGAAATTGACAAAGTTAGCTCCTTATTGAAAAATTTCGGAGTAGACGATGAGAACTATTTCGATTTTATACGATTGCAGTGAATTCTTTTTATATAAATTCCGATCCAATTAGCGGTGAAAAAAAACATTTCGCCATGTTTCCTGCGCTTTCTGCTTTTCAGTAGATAACAAGAACACCATCTAAGGAAGCAATGGAAATTGATTTCCTTTTGTTCACAAAAATAAGAATCTGAGGGAAAATATTGCTATCCTCAACCCATCAATTGGAAAATTCTACGAAATGTTTGTATCTACCAAAATGTATCAAAATGCTTTTAGATAGTATAAAATTAATTTGGAAATCCATTTGAACTATGAGGCGTTATTATGCCCATCCACTATTTCAGTTTTCACCGTTTCTTTGCCGACAGCTTCATTAATTTAGTTACATTAGTTATTTTCTCTTATATAATACGTGAAAGAATATTGTTACCTTCACCAACTATATTCTTTGTGCAGACATATTTCCCACGAGGAATAGCCCCGATGCCCTGATTGTATTTCCTCAGCCTATCCTCATATTTTTCACGCAGCGAAACGGTCAATGCATGTGCAATGACCCCCTTTTCTTCTTACATTCCTCGAAGACGAACTGGGAAAGCTCTGACCCCTTGAATTGAGTCTCAGAGCTCACAATTTCAAGCTCAATGTTCTTATGTTCTTGTTATTTTTGAGTTCGTTTTCACAGTTAAATATTAATTATAAAATAATAAACACGACCAGGGTCTAATTTAATTTTACCCTGCCTAAACTTAAATACTAAAGGTTACTAAACCTTCTTCAGAAACAACTACGTTTAAAGACATCGATGGGTTTTGGGTGACGTATTCTAACATCGATCTTCCAATTACGGACATCGATCTTCCAATTTTGGACGCTGATGTATTTTGAACACCAACGTTTTAAGTTTCAACACTAATATATTTTGAACACCAATGTTTCAATTTTGAACATCGGTGCATTAATTTTGAACATCGATGTTTTAATTTTGAACATCGATGTTTTAATTTTGAACGTCGATGTTTTAATTTTGAACGTCGATGTTTTAATTTTGAACATCGGTGTTTTAATTTTGAACATCGGTGTTTTAATTTTGAACATCGGTGTTTTAATTTTGAACATCGGTGTTTTAATTTTGAACATCGGTGTTTTAATTTTGAACATCGGTGTTTTAATTTTGAACATCGGTGTTTTAATTTTGAACATTGATGTTTTAGTTTTGAACATCGATATATTTTTAACACTGACGTACTTTTGAACGCAGGATTTTCAACATCCGTTATTCAATTATGAATTTGAACATCGATGTTTTAATTTTGAACATTGATCATTTAATTTTGGGTATTGTAATGATCCATCGTTTCGAGACCAAAACCCCAGATGCAACATTGCCAAAAAAGTGACAAAGAATAAACTTGTACATGGAGTGCAACGGTGCCGATAGAAAACATTTTTGTAAGTCCAAATTAAAATAAGGAATTGTAGCGCGTGAAATTTGGGGAAAATTGAACATAATCGTCCGGTAGAGCAGAAATTATAGAATGAAATAAACAAACGGCATCAAATTCGGTCAACGCATTCAGCAGATATAAATTGAAATATAATTGAAATTTTTTAATAACATGAACAGAATATGGCAATTGTTGAAGTATAAAATAAAGATTATAAACAGGGTTTTTTAAGAATTATGACAAAACGCACGGACCGATTCGGCTAAATCATTGGGAAATAATAGACTAAAATACGGGGAAGACGGCAAAATTAGTGTCAACTTTGTCGCATGTTCGGAAGCAGAGTAATGATAAAATATTTGGAAGTTACAATGAACCAAAAAGGATAAACAAATGACGCCATGTTAAGAAGCGAAGAAAGTCTTTTGGAATCAACAGAGGAAAAAAGCAAGCGAGTAGCAATTATTTTGTTACAGAAATCTTCCGTAACAATGTAAGTTACTAGAAAAAATTCCGATGGGAGTCAGATGTGTCGTGGATACCGGGGGGAACGCTTCGTGTGCTCGAAATTGGCGTGTTGTTAAGTTTTTCAAGAGTGTAGGAATTTAAATAGAAAATAACGTTGTGATGTGTGTTGGAACTTTGAAATAATAGGAAAAGGAAGAAAATTCGGGAGGAACTTGAATTTTTTTTAGTAGGGCTTTATGTGATTACGAATCACGAGATGTATTTTATTTTAGTGTAAGAAAATTCAACGCGACTAACATTTCGTTATGGAATATAAAAGAATAGACACCCGGATCAGCACGATTGGACGATTATTTTCAATATAAATGGATGGGAGCAGTAGTAATTTCAAGAAATGACGTGTTCGACGACACGCGAAAAATAGTTGTTTTTCGTTTTGTCTGTTTTGCCGAACAGTACGCCGCGAACACATAATTTTATTAGTCGGTGACGGACTGGCAGCTGAATGGTAACATTTATGCGAATAATAGCGGTTTGCGAGAAGTGGTTTCCGAAGGCGACCGCGAGCAGGAGTAGACGGCGACCGCACATCGAAGAGCATTGGACGGCGGCCACCAGACATCCTTGATACGAGAGCTGAGCCGCAAAACAGGGAAGTGACACGCGTATATGTGTGTGTGTGTGTGTGTGTGTGTGTGTGTGTGTGTGTGCCTGAATTCCTTGCAGATGCTTCATTTGAAGACGCATTCCATAACTAAAGAGAATTATCGAAGATCAAGTTTTGTCAATAGAATTAAAATAAGAAATGGTCAAAAGAAAAGTAGGGAATGCGCATTCGATGTATGAATGGGATTTTTATATTGTTTTGTGTTATTGTGTGTGAGTGATTTTCGTTGTTGTGTGTTATTTTTTTTTTTGTTTGGAATGTTTATGTTATAGGGCACTATGTACTAGTGTAGAAGGAAAGACGGTGAATTGTCGCCGTATACAATGAAAAGAGGGAAGGCTAGGAAATATTAATAAACGATCGAACCAAAATGTGGTTCGTTTTTATCGATCAAAAATATTCGTCGTCATTTACCCGAGCACGCACAATCCATTCACATCGTTTGGATTCCTGTATAGGACCACCAGCTTACCCACGGTACTAGATAGTCGAAAAAGGA
This sequence comes from Teleogryllus occipitalis, assembly GCA_011170035.1. Lineage (NCBI taxonomy): Eukaryota > Metazoa > Arthropoda > Insecta > Orthoptera > Gryllidae > Teleogryllus > Teleogryllus occipitalis. The sequence goes on from BLKR01000068.1 coordinate 18,746, forward strand.
AAGGAAAAGGGGGATTCATTATATATGGCTCTTCAAAGCGCAGGCAAGGATAGCGTAGAGAGGTTAACCGATTGAAAGATACCTTACAGTATCGATTATATAATTTTGGATATCATTTAATTTTGGAAATCGATCATTTATTTATTGACATCGATCTTCTAATTTTGGACATCGATCTTTTAATTTTGGACATCGATCTTTTAATTTTGGACATCGATCTTTTAATTTTGGACATCGATCTTTTAATTTTGGACATCGATCTTTTAATTTTGGACATGGACGTATTTTTAATACTCTCATTTTAATTTTGAACGCTGATGTATTTTGAGCACCAACGTTTTAAGTTTAAACACTAATATATTTTGAACATTAATGTTTCAATTTTGAACATTGGTGTTTTAATTTGGAACATCAGTGCTTTAATTTGGAACATCAGTGCTTTAATTTGGAACATCAGTGCTTTAATTTGGAACATTAGTGCTTGAATTTGGAACATCAGTGCTTGAATTTGGACTTTAATTTTCGGTACTTTAATTTTGAACATCGGTGTTTTAATTTTATCATCGATATATTTTTAACACTGACGTACTTTTGAACGCAAGATTTTCAACATCAATTATTCAATTTCGAACATTATGAATTTGAACATCGATGTTTTAATGTTGAAGATCGTAATTTTGAACGTCAATGTTTTGAAATTCCGATGTTTCGACGTCGATGTCGCATCTCCAGTAGCCCCGTCGGTCGCTCGGGGGAGGGCGCGTGCGTGCGTGCGTGTGTCGCCGTGGCAGCTGCGTTAGCGGCGCGCGCGGCACGCCACCGGCACGCAGAGCGCATGCGCGTGTCCATTACCGTGATTGCTGCGCGGTCGCCGGAAGCAATTTCGGTTTATTGTAATTAGTTTGCTACGCCTGATAGGTGGCGCAAGTGGTATGCGATTTCGGATGGAACTTTCGGACAGGCGAGTGAAAGCACCTCTGAGGAATTTCGCGTGTTCTTCATGCTGATTACGTTAGTGGTAGGACACTATAGCCGTCAGAGTGGGATGTTTGATTATACTAAAATGAAATGTGTTATATTATATGTGCACAATTAGTTCTGTATTGCTCTACCGATTTATTTTAAATATTGTGGAATAAAATTGAAACCACATTCTGCACACGTTTACGTGTGATATAAAACTAAAACACTAATGAAACTGAATTAATGAAGCTGTCGACACAGAAACGGTGAGAGAGTGGAGGAACATAATGACAACTCTAGGTTTAAACCTAGATTAATTTAAAACAAAAATTACTTTTCTTCTTTGTAGAAGCATTTCGGTGCATTTTAAGAGAAAATCTTCCGTAGAATTTTTTGCAAATTGCTAGGTTGAGGATAGCAATACTTTCCCTCACGTCTCTATTATTATTATTATTATTATTATTATTATTATTATTATTATTATTATTATTATTATTATTATTATTATTATTATTATTATTATTATTATTATTGTGAACAAAAGGAAATGGGTTTACATTGACTCTTTAGATGGTATTCTTGTTATTGACTGAAACGGAAAAAGTGCAGGAAATATAACGAAATGACTTTCACCGCTAATTGGAACGAAATTTGTATAAAAAGGATCCGCTGCGATCCGTTAAAATTGAAATAATTCTCATTGTGTACTTTTTTTTTTCAATAAGAATCTAACGTTATAATTTTCATTCGTCTCCAACTTTTGAATCCATTATCTGTTATTTAGGCCTTAGTACTGTTTTCGTACACTATTTCTCCTGTAACATACCGTTACACAAAAATTAAACCACGATGATATTTAACATTTTAATCAGTTTAACAAGTATATTGTTTATGCGATATAAAACGAAAACTGTTTAATAAAACGTAAACTGTCTAAGTATGTAATATATTAAACTACTGCCTCTAGAGTATGTTATGGAGCACTGTATTGCCTCTAAGCTTGTTTCTGTAATTTTCATTCATCAAATTTACCGGTCTCTATCACAAACACGAAATCCATTGGCTTTATAGGAATGTGTAGATCAATATAATAATAGTTCATTCCCTTTTTTCCAAATATTTATTCTTCCTAACATTAACAACATTACTTCAACATTACTTTTTTACAAGTAGATTTAATATATTTTATTAACATTTTGGGGGGATAATGCAGTCGTCAGACTAGTAACCTTCATCTACGAGATGTTAAGAATGAAATAAATTTAAGTAATTTTGCTTTGAATCGTTCAGTTAATTTAATATTATTTATGAATTTTATTATTGAGTTTGTTGCATGTTCATGCTGGGCGGAGCATATTTTTGGATATCTTAACCACATACGGCAATTTTGTTCTTTTTACCAAATATGTATTTTCGCAATGTTACTATGAGAAATTGGAGAATTTATTTCAGTTTTAATATATTTTGATTTATATATCCAGAGGTTCAATTTGTAATTCTTTACGAAACGGTTTATTCCTGTTCTAGAGCAGAGCCCTTTAATTATTGGTACTACGACAATTGTGTAACGCCACTGTCGGCAAAAGTGGTTTCCTCAGAGTCAGCTCTGGTTTCAGAAGCGACTTCGTTAGAGCTGAGCCCACAAACTGTTCAGAATGTTCTTGTTTAGAAATGTAGTAGTATATGCAATTGCTATGCTTCACGTTAAATGCATGGTTCCAGGTTCGAATACCTGTGACAATAATGGTTGTGTTGCGCCATAATCGGAACATGATGTTACCTGAGACAGCTCTCACTTCAGAAAGGACTTCGTTAGAGCTGATCACACAGTCCATACAGAATGTGCCCATTAGAAAAAGTCTTAGCATTTAAATTTGGATGAATGATTGCAGGTACGTAGGCCCCAGCAATTGTTGCGTAGCGCTATTGTCGGTAGAAGTGGCTCAGAGACAGTTCTGACTTCAGAACGGACACTATACCTGAGCACACAGGGTGTAAATAATGTCTGGATTTGTAAATGTTACGTGTACGTGCGGTTCCCCATGTTGGCTGAATTGTTGTGTAGTGCCATTGCAGATAGAAGTGGTTGTCTCCGAGACAGTTCTTACTTCAGGAGAGACTTCGTTTAAACTGATCACACAGCCTGTACAAAATGTCCCCGTTAGGAAAAGTCTTCGTTTACGCAAGTAAGCGTTCCACGTTGGATGCATGATTGCAACCATGACAATTGTTGTGTAGCGCTATTGTTCGCAAAAGTGGGACCTCAGAGGCAGCTCTAAACACAGACGAGACCTCGTTAGAGAGGAGCGCACAGGCTGTGCAGACTGTCCCTAATAAGAAAAGTCTTCGTTTACGCAAGTGCAGGGTTCCACATTGAATGAATGATTGCAAGTGGGCCGCGAAAATCGTTGTGTAGATCCATTGTTGGAAGAAGTGGTTACCTCAGAGATAGCTATGACATCAAAAGGGACTTCGTTAGAGCTGAGCACTCAGGTTGTACAGAAATTCTCCGTTTGGAAATGTTTATTCATGAGCAGGTGCGGCGGTCTACAAGAGATAAATGGTTGCAGGTACGAAGTCCCTGATAATTGTTGTCTAGCGTTATTGCTGATAGAAGGGTTTGCCTCAGAGGCAGCTTTTAGTTCAGAAAGAACTTTGTTAAAGCTGTGCACATAAGTTGTACAGAATGTCCATAATAAGAAGAGTCTTAGTACGTTCAAGTGCAGCGTTCTACGTTGGATACATGCATGCAAGCACAAATTCCCCAACAATTGCTGTGTAGTGCAACTGTAGCAGAAGAGTTTACATCCACAGCTCTGGCTTCAGAAGACACTTCGTTAGATCTGAGTCCACAGGCTGTATCGAATGCTTCAATGTGGAAATGACTTCGTATGTGTATGTTTTGCACTACGCATTATACAAATGCGGGTACAAACGACTTCCAATAATATTATGAAATACTGTTGTATGTGATTATAGCGGAAATAACGCAAAAAAAGTTTGTCAATGACCTACATTAACTGAGCCTTTTCTTTTATGTACTACAAGCAAAATACCGGTCGTTGCCCGGGCTTTCTTCATATTCAATGTTAGCGAATGAGGGAAGAGATCAATTTTATATAAACCAGGGTGTTCAATATAATTTTAAACGTAATTAGTTCAAACTTTAATAAAATACTATAATTTTCTTTCTTTTTATTATACAGCACATTATTATTAGATGAAAATGTTCTAATCTTATACAACGCTACTGAACTCTACCGAATAAATAAGTTTTGCTACAGCACTATTGGGCTATGGCGGAATATATTAGGGACCACATGCTCTAAGCGAGAAGCAAAAAATGGTCGCTAAGAATCTACAAGCATATTTTTTAAATTATTTATTTTCCGCATTTGGGTTGTATTAGTCGTTACCAAACTTTACAAGGACACTGCTACAATAATGAAGAAGAACCTGTAAAACCTTAATATCTATTCATACGCTACTTTTTGTGGTATCAATGTTACACGTCGTTGAATTCACTTTTATTAGTATAGATTCTACAATCATCCGACTTCCTTCTCTCTTCACGGACTTTGCCATATAGACAATAATACTCACATACTACGAGAATTTATAAAGTGTTCAATCTGAAAATCCTTCAAAGGTATAACTTTTACGCGACACGAAACTTCAAACCAACATCAATTAGTTTTCACCTCCGACATTGAACAGCATTTTTTAAGATAACAGAGTACTCTACCCTCGCGGGATTCATCCATAAAATGCGTTTATCATTAGAAGAACATTAGTTCATATCAAATGCTGCACTACACTGAGACCTCGATATACCAACTGTGCAAGGAATAAGTACTAAATGTCACCAACTCTTGGAAATGCATCCCAATCATCTTGCTCTAAACCAACTTGACAATAACAATGTAATTTTTGACCTCAATAGAATTTCCTCTATTCATCTCCAATAGAATTTAAATAACTAACATTTATTTAACATGTTCTCTTATTTTTCCCTAACATGTTCCAATTTATTCTTTATAATAATAATAACAATAATAATAACAATAATAATAACAACAATAATAATAATAATAATAATAAGAAGAAGAAGAAGAAGAAGAAGAATATTCAACAACATTGTTTAAATAATAATGTTCTAATATTTTTTTACAGATTTCTGAAGAATACCAAGGAAAATCTCATCTGACCTTTGATCATGATATTACATGTTTGCTCTTTGTATACATCTGACATGTGGTTAGGCGGAAGAGTGGGGATTATTATTATTATTATTATTATTATTATTATTACATCTTTGGATGGCGGGAACCATCTAAAGGTGGGGGCGACGCACGAGGTGGGGGAGCGGCTGGATGGGCGGGGACATATGGGTAGGTGGTGGCAGGGGCGGGGATGACGTGGAAGGTGATGGGGGCGGTTTTTTACTTTTATTTCATTTTATATTGCTAATAACTACTTACAATATTTACTGATTATTTCACCTTTGAAATTGTATTAAATAATCGCGTAATAAAATACTATATAAATTGATGAATTAAAGGGCAGCGTGGCTACCCCAAACGGGCGTCCCTGCCCCTCCGCGCGCGCCACTGGCGGCGAGCAGCTGCACTCGCGGGGGCGTGCAGTGCGCGTGCGCGCTTTCATTACTGTGATTGCAGCGCCATATATCAACGTCGCGACGCGTCGGGGTAATTTCGGGGCCATTGTAATTAGCCCGTAGTAAAAAAAACACGACCAACCGGAGGGACGCGGCACACCCCAGCGTTCGCGAACAGCCGGCCACGCCCCCCTCCCCTGTTGCCACTGCCGCTCTCGCCACCCAAGCGGACCCCATCACCAACGCCGTCACTGCTACCCGCGATGACTCCCTCGCCACATCGCCCACGTGGCAGGTATAGTTTCCCTCCGTCTCTCTCGCTTTTCCCCTCTCACTCTCTCTCCCTCTCTCTCGCTCTCCCTCTCGCTCTCCTTCTCGCTCTCGCTCTCCCTCTCTCTCGTTCTCCCTCTCTCACTCTCTCGTTCTCCCTCTCTCAGTCTCTCGTTCTCCCTCTCTCACTCTCTCGTTCTCCCTCTCTCACTCTCTCGGTCTCCCTCTCTCACTCTCTCGGTCTCCCTCTCTCACTCTCTCGTTCTCCCCCTCTCACTCTCTCGTTCTCCCTCTCTCCCTCTCTCGTGATCCCTCTCTCCCTCTCTCGTTCTCCCTCTCTCACTCTCTCTCTCTCGCTCACTCTCACCCTCTCTTGCTCTCTCCCACTCTCTCGCTCTCTCTCGCTCGGTCTCACTCTCTCTCTCGCTCTCCCCCACTCTCTCACTCTCTCTCGCTCGGTCTCACTCTCACTCTCTCTCGCTCGGTCTCACTCTCTCTCTCGCTCTCTCTCTCTCTCTCTCGTTGTTCTCACTGTCCCGTGGCCCCAGCGACAGCCGTTGTCCCTGCGATCGCCCTAATCGCTCCTACCACCTACGTCCCGATCGTCCCCAAGTCCCCCTACTTACGCTTCCATCGTCCCCATCATCCAAGACGTCCCCACCGCTCGTCACCGCTGTCATCGTCACCGCTGCTTCCACCTCACCTTTCTCACTGGCGCTCTCTCCACACTGCCACTCCCTGCTCGGAAGTGATCCTCCCCCCCACGGTTCTCCTCACCCCCGCCTCCTACGTATCCCCCACCTCTCCGCAGCCCCGGTCGTTCCGACCGCAACTGCCCTACCTTGCACCCACATGGACTCTATCGCTAACTCCAAACCCATTATCCCTCCCATACCGCCCATGTGGCTTCCGTACAACGCGCAACCCGCTTTCTCAATCCACACGCTACCTCAGGCCTTGCATCCACCGTCACCCCTGCGGTAGTCTCCATCCTACTACCTAAGTCACCATGCTCCCGTCCTCCTCACGGTCCCGGAATTTAGATTGTCACTGAGGTCAGCCCCAAAAGCCCCCGCCATTTATGATGTTCCGCCGACCGTCACCTTGCGCATCATCCCCGTAGCTTCATCCGCCTAACTATCCTCATAGTCCGCTCGCTCCACGCGGCCAAACCCTGCCCGCATGTCCTCGCCCGCTCGTCCCTGAATCTCACGGTTTCCGACATCCCGAACACAATCGCCATCCGTCTCGCGCCCACGCGGACCCCATCGCCAACGCCGTCACCACTACTGTCAAAGACTCACGCCACACCGCCCCGTAGCTCCCGTGGCACGCCTAGCCTCCCCCCACCTCTCACGTCGTTACCATCATCTCTGCAGCCCCTGCCATCGTTCGCGGTGCTGAGATCGCCCCATCACTGCTACTACCCGCTACATCTCCATGCTGTCTCCACGCCCCGTTCCCCCACTCACGTCTTCACGGCGGTCACTCCCTTCGACCCGCACTTCACGTCCTCTCCGCCGCAATTCTCAGATGGTTCTACCAGCAAGGGATGCTCCCGGAAACAACCAATGTCGCTGAAATGCTTCTGACCGAGATGTTCTAGGGTTTGAGTCCCAATGGTGGCAAACCACTAGATGTATAGCTAGATCGGATTCAGCCGATGTCTGTAGGAGAATCCTAGCGTCCAGCTGCTCTGATTGTTTTTCCGTGGTTTCTCCCATCAACACCAGGTGAATGCCGGAGCATTACTCTAATAAACGAGCTACGAGCCGTGTGCGATCTTTCTTTCCTCTCCCTTGTCCTATATTCACCCTTTACGTACACGCATTAACACACATACACTACAGTACTATTATCATACATGTCGGGAGACCGATCGGGAATTTAGATCTTGTCGCGGCTGGGGCGGTGTCCCGCTGGCGGGAGATACCCGATTTAGGAAAGCCCGCTAGCCGACGGAAAGTCGACGCCGGATCTCGCCATTCAGCGGGGGAGATTACAACCACCTCACGCCATAAAAATATGTACTACACTTACGGGACTAACAACTTGAGTAGTTGACGCGCCCGGAATCACTAATGAATCAATCAACTCACGCGGTTCCAATCGCTCCCACCTCAGAAGCTAAGCTGCCCACGGGTCACCGATGTCACCGTTGTCCCCCCGCCTCCCCCACCCACCGCGCACACGCGGTCGTCCCCACCACTCGTGCGTCCCATGACGTCACTTCTCCCATTGCCTCCGCCCCCTCCATGCTCTCTCTTCTCTCACTCTGCCAGCACACGGACGCTCGACGCGCAAAACATTATTATACTTTCCGTTTGGGACAGATACAACAACGCAGGTGGGGGCGGGGGATGTGGATACACCGGCCAACTGTGTAATACATTGGCGCGTGATTCCACGTGCATTTTAATTACAAAAACTGTGTGCTAATCGGGATTCGACTGCAGTTTGCCGCAACAGATTCTGTGCGAGAGCCCGGGTAGATGTTGGAGATGTAGATGATAAATAGCTGGTTGACCGGTAAGATTTTTGGCAAAAAAAAAATTGCCTTATTATTTATGAACATAGTATTCTATGTAATTAGGCTGCAATTATTATTTATGTTACTGTAAATGAAGCTTTGATATTTTGATAAACATTCTTTAAATTTGGGGGTACTTTACATGAAGCTCCCAGGACATTTTAAAAATTTTCCTAAAAACAGATCCAAATTTTTTTCTGCAGAATTTTGGTAGGGGTAGTGCTAGATGTAAACTATACGGTGACATAAACACCTTATTGTTCAATTCTTTTGTTGTTGTTGTTGTTGTTTTTTTAAATACAACAATGTAATTTTTTGACTTCTGACTCTCACGTCAGTAATATTTACATTAGAGGCAATTTCTTTACATTATTATATTTATGAAAACATATGATTTCAATAAAGTCACACAAAGTTTCTCGAAAACTTAACAGTTTTCGGTTAAAATGAACTCAAAATTCCGTATTTTTAGAGATGCTGAAACATTTTCTCAAAACATTTTTCTTGAAATTTTTGTAATGGATAGGGTTCGTTGCACTCTTTAATATGACGTAAAGTTCATTTGGGTGTATTGTTGTTCTTTCAAAAATTACACAAATGTAATTTCTTTAAATATCTCTCACGCTGTTAGTAAGCACATTTCCATTGATTTGTATACATTATATTTGCGAATGAGAGTGCTTCAAATGACTTTAAATAAAGTTTTCTAAAACTCAATAGGTTCCTGTGAAAGAGAGCTTCAAATTTCGGATTTACAGTAATGCTCAATCGCAATTTTCTTAACAATGGCTTTTCAATGAAAATTTTTATTTAGGACGAGGTTTTACTCTTTAATATTCTTGTAGTAATATTTCAATTCTACTATTAGGAATCCGAAAAGTTGAGAAAACTTCAAAATAGTGTACTTTTAGGTGACTACAAATGGCAGCTACTAAGAGGATGTGGCGAGACCGTAAAGCCAGCCCTCACCAAGGAAATTATAAAACTTTATTACGAGAAAGCCTGTGCCATTCTGTAGCACCACAAGTTTTTTAAATGAAACGAAAACTCCGAGGACGATCATTATGTTCGTTAAAACACTTCGATCACCACTCACGACAGTTAATATCACGTGTCAAAACCGAAAAAGATAAAACAAACAGAAACGACAAAGATTGATATTATTTTGAGACGTTCCTTGTGATTTTTCACCGCACTGTCAAAGGCTCACCAACTAACCGAATCGCTAGACCTCTCAAAAACATTTCGCAAGCGAACTTGAACCGGTGTCCTTCGATCTTTTGTAAGATGAGAGGGTTGATGCATACTAACTGGTAACATCACACAGCCGCTGTTGCAATTTTGTCTGCTACTGATACCCCTAAGTAATGTAGTGAGATGTCATTTTGGCAACATGAGAGATATTCACAGACAAGTGCACATTGTCATTCATCCGTCTATTGTTGTCTTTTGCAATTTGTTGAATTCAGTCGTTGTCTGGAAGAAAATTCTAGCTGCTGACTGGTAAGAACGGTAGTTTTCCGTGGTTTCTTCTATCAAATACCAAGCGAATATCATCGGATTGCTAGTATCCTAACAAATACGCCAATGACGCGTTGTTTTCTTCCTCATTCGTGTCCCTTTCTCTGCCCTCACACATACATCCTTAGACGCACTATCCTATCACACAGATCGGGAGATCTATCAGAAAACTATACTTGGTGTTTTCTAACATGTCATCTGTGGGTAGTATTTCCAAGATGGAATTCGGCACGACTTTTTGCGTCATTCTCAGTCCTGCCGCTAGAGTCGCTTGAACTGCAGCACTGCTTGATACGGTCGCGATCATGCGACATCTTACGGCAGGGCCAAAAAAGACGCAAAAAGTCGTGCCGAATTCCACCTTGTAAATACTACCCACAGATGCCATATTAAAAGATCCAAGTATAGTCGAGAGCTTATCTCACATACTGCTGGGGAACAACATCGCCACCTCCGTGAATAAACATTCACTACACCTACGCGACAAATAACCGTAGCACGTGACGTACCCGAAAGCGTCAATCAAAAGATCGTTTAAACATTCGTTCATTTGTACGAATATTTCAGCAGGAATTTATTCAATTTAATACTAGTTATCAACCTCAGTGCTGATTCCGGAATCGCGATTCATTTATAAGATGACTTTCATCTTCCTAACATAATTCTGTGCACTTGATTATTTAATATTTGCAGACACTTCAGGTGACTTCTGATTAGTAAAATCACCTTTCTTGTATTTTATTTGGAGGCATGTGTGGTAGGTAACTACGAACACTACTCTACACGACGCATTCAATTACGTTTAATGATATATTGTTCGTGTGAGTGATGCTAACATAATAATCTCCCTGAAACAACATTCCTGTGCAGCATAATCATTTGATTGTAACTATGAACTGGGAATAGGCTCTAATGTCTGGAAACAGCATTACAGTTCCCTTTCGTATACATATTTTCCTTTCGTGCGTAGTTAATAAATCCATTAACCTACCTGTGAAGAGAGGTAATATCCTAAAGTATTAAAAAGCAGATTGCACTTTAAAGCCAGAAACCAATTACGGCGAATTAGTGCTCGCATATTTCGCATTATCTGGCGTTAACGTACTCGAGCTGATCAATTTGCATTGTCCCGAAAAGAGAATTTCAGAACACTTCCCTGTAGATATTCACTTCATTTGCACAAAGTGCATTTTAATGTTGGATAATTGGGCCCAGGACTGTAATTGCTTCGTAAAATGAATTTAAACCTAGAACTCGTAGTCCGAGAGAAAGTTTTCTGGAAATCAAGGCATATCTATTCTTTTCTCCTTGCTACAAAACTAACAGTGCGGAGATTCACGCGATTGCTATAATCCTTTTAATTCAGAAAACTAATTAACTTTGTGAAAACTTGTTTGAACCACAGTAATGTTTATGGTTTGAGATCGATGCAATTAAGTCATTATAATAAAAATTCTTTTTAATAAATATATTATTATTATTAAATTGTTTATAATAGAAATTTATTAATGAATGTATAATTTGAACATACTTGTTTTATTATATTAAGTCAAAACTCATTTTATAATCTTGAATATACAAGTGCAACATCCTTTTGTTTCACAACATGATATTTGGATGAGAATAGACTCACAAAATATTTAAGCTGAATATAAAATGTCGAGTTTAAAAAAATTTCAAGCGTAAGTAAAATCTTTTTTCTATAAAATGTGTAAAACAAACCACGATGAGATAAAGAGAACGGCGGAGAAATATCCCAGTTCAAGTGTAATGACATCTGAAAGTACACAGTTTGATGAAACATCTATAATAGTGATAGAAACAATTATTGTGAAATACTGACTAATAATTTTCGCGTGTGCTGTCAAAATGAGTCAATGCAGATATTGAAAATGCTGTATACATTGATTAGCATATAACGCGCCAAGTAGCAACTTGGGACGAATTCTCACAGTTCTCCCAACACTTCCGACAACGAAGTCACATATTTTTCTGAATGTTGAGGAACTACAAAATAAGATAAGTAACGAAACCGAAATGCCGAATTACACTTCTTTTGGAATCTATCTGTTATTACTCTTATTTCCTTTGGGCCCTGAACGCAGCGCGATCGAAATCACTAGTACATGGACGTTTCTGCCAAAATTATTTTCTTTATCGTCAAAGTTTAACCCGGCAGCACTGGTATCTTTGCCAAAGGTATCAAAGTTTAACACGCGTATCTTTCTGTAACGTCAGTGCACACACCTAGTATCACAGACCCTTCTGCTTGCAGTTCCCTTTATTCAATTTCCTCTTATAATTTCCATCAAAGGAGTGTACCAGAAAAAATGTGGTTCACTCACACTGGTAATTTTCAATAATCAGATATATTTTTAAATAATGGATACTGTATTTAGTGGTTTGTATGCAAGTTAACAAAACTGAAAATATGAAAAAAGCTGAAATATTATTTTCATTGTATTTGGTGTCTTTTCCATATCTTACAATTTTCCTTCATTCCATGCTCTACGAACTATTAGTGAATGCCTCAATCAAATAAACGTTTTGCATTTTTGGCACTAATATTTTGTTAAGTCGCGTAAAGTACTGAACGTGGTCTCTGAGACCCATGCAACATTTTAGAATGTCACACCGTTAGAAAGGATAATTGATTGATTGAAATTTTCGTGTTTCCGGGCGAATCAACTGCTTTGGTCATTGGTCCAGGAAGTGTATGCATGTTTTTTCCTCGGGAGATGGCGGTGATCTTCTCCCACTGGATGGCGAGATCCAGCGCCGACCTACCGTCGGCTAGTGAGGTTTCCTCCTCACCACGACTCTCCCACCAGCGGGGCACCGCCCCAGCTGGGACAAGGTCTAAGCTCCCGAACGGTCTCCCGGAATGTGCGTCAGTGTAGTGGATGTTAGTTGTGTGTGTGTGTGTGTGTGAGTGAGTGAGTGTGTGTGTAAGAGGAGACGATAGGACAAGGAAGAGGAAGGAAAGATCGCACGCGCTCCGTGGCTCGTTTGTTAGGGTACTGCTCTGGTATTCACTTGGCGCTGATCGGAGAAACCAAGGAAAACTACCGATCAGAGCAGTCGGCCGCTAGAATCTCCTCCAGATAGCAATTGAATTCGACGTAGCTGGAAAACGAGTATCGAAAATCCTGCCGCTGGGGAGTGGGAACATAGGACCTCCCGGTCAGAGGCGCTGCAGTGACATCAGTTGATGCACTGAGCTACCGCTCCCGGTAGAAAGGATAACAATACTCACTTTATGAAAAGAAGTGTGACTCAAATCTGTGGAAGGAAAAGGTACCTGGGAGCAGTGGTAACGGGGGGCCAAACTGCAATCACAATATTAGAGTAAACGCTTCCGGGCTCTCAGACTACCTGTGAGTACTACCAGGCTAAGGAATAATTCATGAAATACGTGCATGCTATTAGAAGGGCCTCTTTGCTTTGGTATTGTAGGATGGACGAGAAAGGCAGTAATTGCAAAGTATTCAAACACCAAAAAACAAATAGAATTTCAATACTTTTAATCAAGTAGACCTCAAAAGTATCACAAAGAACCGAATTTTCAAGATAAACATCACAGATACTTTCCTGGGAACTCTCCTCAATCCAAAAAGTAACGTTAGTGCACATAGTGTTTGTCAGATCGTCTCAACAGTTTTCGCAATTTCCCGAAGTTCTGTGTATGTTTCAATGAACAATCTTTTTCTATTTAGAATTTAGGGGTTAATTTAGTTTCTTTCAAAAACTTTCTGACTGAAAATTGTGCTGGTCAACATTATTGTTTACGTACATGACACAGGGTCATACACAGTTTTAATTACAGTCATACATCAATTTATCACGTCATACACAGTTTTAACTTTTTTAGACGAAAAATAAGTAGACGGAGTTTTTTTGACGAAAAATAAATAAAAGGTTTACTCAACCGGCTGAGATAGCACAGGGCATTCACTGATGACACCGCTGTTCCTTCTGACGGGAAATTCTTGAGTTCGATGCCCGATGGTGGTAGGATTTTCGACATTAGCTGCCTTGAATTCAGCTGCTATCTGGGGGAGAATACTAGAAGTCACCTGCTCTGGTCGATAGTGGTTTATCCGATCGACACCAGGCGAATGCCGGAGTAGTACCCTCAACAACCGGGCCACGGAACGTGTGTGATCTTTCCTTCCTCTTCTTTGTCCTAACCTCACCCCTCACTTACACACTTACATATACTACACTACCACATATGACAGAAGACCAGTCAGGAGCTTAGAGCTTCATACTGGCGGAGACCTGTCGGGAGATTAGAGCTGGGGCGTTGCTCCACTCCTAGGAGATTCCTGACAGGGGAAGCCCTGCAAGCCGACGTGTAGGTCGGCGCCGGATAACGCAATCCAGCCGGGGGGGAATTAAACCGGCGCTACCAAAAAATCAATACACTTACGGGACTAATGACCATAACAGTTGACTCGGCCGAATATTTGAAATAATCTATATTACTCGGAAATGAACTCTGGGAGAACACATTTAAACTCAGCTCCATATCAAATTGAATATTTGGTTATAAAACATTAAAATTCTTTAACTTTTAAAGTTTCTAATATCACGCATATCTTGCATGCATTTTCGTGATAATACTTTTTAATACATTTCATACAGAGAGAGATAGATAGGAAAAGGAGGAGGGAGACAGAGGGAAGGAGGAAAGGAGTGAGGGAGGTAGAGGAGGAAGACACACGAAGGATGAGGGCTAAATGGTAAGAGAAAGACGAACGCATTGAAAGAGAAAGAGGAGAGGCAAATGGAGAAAGGGAAGTTTTGGCGATTTAGCAGGTGGGGATTGTAGTAGAGGTAGTAATGATTATGTTGACTGTGGGGCTCGGTGATATGGTCATCGTGTGATAGTGGAGGGTATGAGGAGTAAGGAGGATTGGAGTAGCATAGGTGCGGCAACGTAAACATCAAAATTTGGCACAGGAAAAAGAGGAACGCACTTGATTTGACTGGATCTTTCTGTCTTTGCTCACTGTTTTCTAGTTCCAACAATGTGACAAAAAATTTAACTTTTTTAATGATTTTCTTTCTCTTTTCAGAAAATAACTGGTGAAAGTCGACAAGAAGGTTTCCATTAATACTAGATATTATTCCTAGAAGTATGTTCTTGAGATGAAAGATATCAAACATTTGTTGGGTTTGCAAATAATTGCATGGTACATCGAGTTCATTCAACTTGCTTAATCATTGTGAAAACTCTTTTCGTATTCAGCAAAATTTATTGAATGAGTGCAATAGAAAATGAATAATTTATTGAAAAATTCTTTTTATTACATAATAACTGAACTATAGAACTTTCATTTAAAAAAAACATATGTATTGTGCATTCATAAATTGGTTTCATATGCATTTATTTCAGTTATTGACTCAAGATTCTACGCTTACGTATAACAATTTTGACAGCAATTTCCACGAATCCTTGAGTTGTTTGAATCGGAGAATTCTTTTTGAAAATTGAAGTTGTTTGCTCCTTATAAATAAATTTAAAAATTTAAAAATAAATGTGGGCAATGCATGAGGAGGAATTTGTGAGTTCAGTTAGCGAGCAAACCTATCTTTTCTTCTGATTGAATTTACATAAAAGAGTTCGCTTCCTTTTTTTCATCGAGAGCTTAGTCGTTCCTATGCTTTCATGCCAGATTTTAATGTAACTTAAAAAAAATATTTTAGTAAACTGCGCAATAGCACAAAATCTGGTAAATCCGGAGTTTAGGGTGGCACGGTTCCTTTGATTCACTGATTCGGTTCATTAGAAGAGAATCGACTCCATGAACTGAATCCTTGTTTATACGTAGTAGTCGCGTGTAATTAAGTTCATGATGTTACAGCAATAAATATAATTATTTAAAATAAAGGTAGATCGGGAGAATAGCTACCCCACTGCTCCAAAGCCCCCTGTACGTATAAATCTCCGTAGCAACGTACTCTCATTAAGTGAACTGATTATTCGTATTTTTCACGCTACAAATTTAATTTTATAACCTACACAATTCTTTAACCAACGCATTTTTTTCACCAAGTGGTCCGCGACGTGCTACCGCACGTCGCTACCCGACGGATCCAACGTGCTACGTTCGCGAGGGCCTTCCGGCCCTCGCTCTCGAGACCTGGTTCGCGCCTCCGCTGTCGCTCCGGCGCTCACGCTGTATTATATACCTCCTCACTTTTAAGAGAATTTATTTTAAAGGGAACACTCACTTTTGAGAAAATTCATACCTTCCATCTCAGTAGACACACAAACCTATTTGAAGAAGATTTGAAATGCGAAAATACACACAATTCCACGCCAATAAATTATCATGTGACTTCTTCTCATTTAACATTGAACATAAATAATTCAGTTGTTATAGTGAACCGCGCAACAATAAACATAGGAATCGCGAGAAATAATGAATCATAAAAGGAACCAAAGGAACCGTGCCACCCTAAACTCGGGATCAACCCAAAATCTTAACCTAACCTTTGCGGAATAATACCGAAAGTTCATGTTTGAAATAAACCTAAGAAAATAATTTACATCAAATATAATTTTTTTATGGTTTATTTATGGTTTTGGAAACGTTTGATATCTAAACGCTGGATAATTTTCTACGAACCACTACGTAGAATATGTGCACTCAATGTACGATAAAAAAATGAAACGTAATACACATCCCAAGTCTTTGCTGCGTTTTAAAAAGAGTACTTATTTCCGTATTTAAATAGACAAATAACGCGCAAGAGAAAGAACCGCCTACTGCTCCGATGAGACCCTTTATGTCCTTTCTCCAGGCCCCTTAAGAGCCCTTCCGGGACCTATCCCCAGGCTCTACGCCGCTGCGACAGGAAGCCCTTGCGCCTGCTCCCTTCTTGCAAGGAGATTGAATGTCGTATTACGTTGAAACACACCTTCATTGTATGTATTCCCCTTCTTTCTTTATGCATCTTTCGATGGCTACAGACGTCATCACCCTTCATCAGGCACAGACTTTTTATTCCATACGCAGCCACCTATGGTAACTACGTCTATTCATTCATCGCGCTGAACTCCTGTATCCCTATCCAGGGTTGTCCAGAAGAGAGGGCCCGTCTTAATTGGGGCCCCGATTTTTTTTCATTGAAAAGAAATGAAAAATATATTTATCTTTAATACAACTTTAACGCAATATGTTATTTCTGATGCACGAAGGAAAGAATTGTTAATGAATTGGGGAAGGAAGGATTTTTTTTGTTTGAAACAATGGCTTCCCTTGAATCAACTGATCCGGACCTCTGGTTTTCTCTGGACGCCTCTGTCCTTATCGGTCAGTGTAAACAGTTGGAGAAGCGTTTCTTATGAACACAAAGCGCTTAGAAAAAGAGAGCAAAGTTTCACCTCGATGGATGGTACTGAAGATGCGGTCTTTAAGTGCTTACGCTGCGTAAATGATCTTATGCTTGCTCGTACATCTCGCAAAGGGAAGGAAACTCAGATTATCTTTTTAGTAATATGTGGTTCATTTTCAAAATGTTAGCTGCCAAAGAAACTGAAAGTTACACGAAAAATATAACTAATTTCGGTTTTTAGCCAAAGACGCTTTCGCACGTGTGCACAACTCGCCTGGAAAAGTGTGTTTGGCGTACTGTTATCTCGTCAATCAATATTTCATTCGTACGCCAATGACCAACTTCGTATACTATTTACTAACATAACTATTTAGGAATTAAAAAGAAGAGGAAAACATGTTTATTAATTGTAATCAATTATACGAGTACGATAAAAGAGATTTTTTTAATTTCATACTGAAGGTAGTCAACTGTTAAAAGTTGTGCAGTTAATAGAGGAAGAGAATTACATTATGAAATCAGTATTCAACAAAAGTTATTTTACAAAAGTCACCAGCAACCATATTCCGTAAAACCGTTTGTAGAATCAATTGTGGCCATTCCGAAATTTTCAGCATCACATTCTCCATAAAAAATGAAAGATTTGTATTTGTACAATAATCAAGTAGGTCTGAACGACACAGATAGTGATAGAGCCATTAGGGCACAAAAATACAACCAAAAAACTCTCTGAAATCATATTCAGATCACTGTCTCTTTCTCTTCTTCCAAACTTTCTTACACGCGCTCACAGAAACCCAACAGAAGGACGAACCATCCCCACACAGCAAGCAAACCGTATTCTCTCCACACATAACATCCAAGATAAAGTTCGAGAGCCTACATGCACCGGACGACAATCAAACTAAAACGATAACATCACTTGCCCGCAGCGAGGCCCGCACTGCAGGTACCGAACAGTTTAGGAATAGACGACGGCTCGCCCCAGGCCCAGCTGCACCCTGTGCGCGCCGGCTCAGCGAACAAACGGCGGCCCATCTACTGTTCTCGGCACCGAGACCAAATTGAAACACACGCGTCCTTAATGGAAACGTACGGGTGCGCCGGAGGCAAGGCGCCCGCCGCGCCGGCGAAATCGAGTTAGAGACGGACGGCGCGGCGCGGCGCGGAGGAGCTCCGTGAAATACACGCCTCGGGCGGCGAACTGCGCGTCGCCCCGCGGGGGTCTCGCCCCCGGGAAGGAATCGACGAGGAGGAGATTTCAACAAGAAGAATTCGGGTGGATAGAGCCTTAGAAATGCGAAAGACTACACCTCATTGATAGAGCTTTCAGTTAACTTGATTCATGTGCTTTATAATATTTAGAATTAATGTAAGTGTTGAGGCAGTTTCACTCTCCGTTTTACACAATGGTAGAAGATTAGTATGTTTTTTCAATGGCAGAGATGTAGACACTCATACCGCTTTGTGCCTCAGGAAGGAATCGACGAGGAGGAGATTTCAACAAGAAGAATTCGGGTGGATATAGCCTTAGAAATACGAAAGACTACACCTCATTGATATAGATTTCAGTTAACTTGATTCATGTGCTCTATATTATTTAGAATTAATGTAATTGTTGAGGCAGTTTCACTCATCGTTTTACACAACAATGGTAGAAAATTAGTATGTTTTTTCGATGGCAGTGATGTAGACATTCATCGTGCCTTGGGAAGGAATCGCCGAGGAGGAGATTTCAACAAGATGAATTCGGGTGGATATAACCTTAGAAATACGAAAGACTACACCTCACTGATATAGCTTTCAGTTAACTTGATTCATGTGCTCTACATTATTGAGAATTAATGTAATTGTTGAGGCAGTTTCACTCTTCGTTTTCAACAATATTGGTAGAAGATTAGTATGTTTTCTCGATGGCAGTGATGTAGACAGTCATCGTGCCTCGGGAAGGAATCGACGAGGAGGAGGTTTCAACAAGTCGAAGAATTCAAATAGGTATAACCTCAGAAACACGAAAGTCCACACCTCATGGATATAGCTTTCAGTTACCCTGATTCATATGCCTACATTATTGAGAGAAATTAGCTCGTATAATTATTGAAAGAAGTCATACCTTTCGTTTTCAACAATATTGGCAGAAGATTAGTATGTTTTCAGATGGCAGTGATGTAGACTCATCGTGCCTCGCAAAGGAACGAGGAGGAGATTTCAACAAGAAGAATTCGGGTGGATAGAGCCTTAGAAATGCGAAAGACTACACCTCATTGATAGAGCTTTCAGTTAACTTGATTCATGTGCTTTATAATATTTAGAATTAATGTAAGTGTTGAGGCAGTTTCACTCTCCGTTTTACACAATGGTAGAAGATTAGTATGTTTTTTCAATGGCAGAGATGTAGACACTCATACCGCTTTGTGCCTCAGGAAGGAATCGACGAGGAGGAGATTTCAACAAGAAGAATTCGGGTGGATATAGCCTTAGAAATACGAAAGACTACACCTCATTGATATAGATTTCAGTTAACTTGATTCATGTGCTCTATATTATTTAGAATTAATGTAATTGTTGAGGCAGTTTCACTCATCGTTTTACACAACAATGGTAGAAAATTAGTATGTTTTTTCGATGGCAGTGATGTAGACATTCATCGTGCCTTGGGAAGGAATCGCCGAGGAGGAGATTTCAACAAGATGAATTCGGGTGGATATAACCTTAGAAATACGAAAGACTACACCTCACTGATATAGCTTTCAGTTAACTTGATTCATGTGCTCTACATTATTGAGAATTAATGTAATTGTTGAGGCAGTTTCACTCTTCGTTTTCAACAATATTGGTAGAAGATTAGTATGTTTTCTCGATGGCAGTGATGTAGACAGTCATCGTGCCTCGGGAAGGAATCGACGAGGAGGAGGTTTCAACAAGTCGAAGAATTCAAATAGGTATAACCTCAGAAACACGAAAGTCCACACCTCATGGATATAGCTTTCAGTTAACTTCTTTCGTGTGCTCTCCATTAATAAGAATAAATGTAATTGTTGAGGCAGTTTCACTCTTCGTTTTACACAACAATGGTAGAAGATTAGTATGTTTTCTCGATGGCAGTGATGTAGACACTCATCGTGCCTCGGGAAGGAATCGACGAGGAGGAGATTTCAACAAGAAAAATTCGGGTGGATATAACCTTAGAAATACAAAAGACTACACGTCATTGATATAGCTTTCAGTTAACTTGATTCATGTGCTCTATATTATTGAGAATTGATGTAATTGTTGAGGCAGTTTCACTCTTCGTTTTACTCAACAATGTTAGAAGATTTGTATATTTTTTCTCGATGGCAGAGATGTAAACATTCATACGTTATCAAGTGTCTAGAAGGAGTCGACGAGGAGGTGGTTTCAACAAAACGAAGAATTCGAGTCTGGTTAGAAAAACGAACCTCCTTGATAGTTCTGTTAGATAACACGATTGTTGTGCTCTACATTATTCACACACACACACACACACAACAACAACAACAACAACAACAACAACAACAAGAACACAACTTGCTAAGCTCATTTTTCTTATTATTATGTGGTAATTTAGACCTGACGATGGTTCATCGTATCGAACTGAAATCATGTATAAACGCTCTTGAAAGGTTGAAATGCCGAAAAAGAAGTAATAAAATTAAAAAAAAGAATTATTGCAATTGTTGAGCCGTTATCAATCTTAGTTTTCCACAACAATGTTAGAAGATTTGTATATTTTTTTATGGCAGTGATGTAAACATTTATAGGTTTTCAACAATGGTGGTTCCAACAATACGAAGAATTCGAGCAGGTTTAACCTCCTTGATAGTTCTTTTAGTTAACACGATTGTTGTGCTTTACATAATTGAGAATTGTAATTCAAAATTATATAGATGAATAATTGGCAATTAATGCAATTGTTGAGCCAATTTAAATCTTAGTTTTCCACAACAATGGTAGAAAATTTGTTTATTTTTTTGATGGCAGTGATGTAAACATTCATACGTTTTCACGCCTCTGGAAGGAGGAGGTTTCAGCAACAGGAGGTAGTTTTTAAGCTTACAAATACGAAGGAGTCCACTTAATTGATATAGCTTTCAGTTAACTTGATTCATGATCTCTACATTATTGATAATTAATGTAATTGTGGAGACAGTTTTACTCCTCGTTTTCCACAACCATGGCAGAAGATTTTTGTATCTATTTTTTTTTAACTTACGTTTATGTACTGTGTGTTGGGTAAACGTGATTTGTAATGATTTGTAGAAGACGTAGTTTTCTCGTGTTTATTGGCTTCATTTCTCCTTTCGTCTTTACATGTTTTTTTTCTCTCTGGCAATGATGTTGACATTCACACGTTTTCGCGCCACAGAAAGGAATGGACGAGGAGATTTCAACAAGAGCAAGAATTCGAGCAGGTTTAACCTTCGAAATACGAAGGAGCCCACCGCATTGATATAGCTTTCAGTTAACTTAATTCATGCGCTCTACATTATTGAGAATTAATGTAATTGTTGAGGCAGTTTCACACTTTGTGCTCGCAATATATCTGTGAGATCCAAGCTATGACAATTTTATGTTCATTCATTATTTTGTCGTCTGATATTTTAGATATTCCTTCAAAGTACTTTTCTGAGATCGCCTGGCTTTTTATTTTTATTTTTTCACTGAATCATTTCCTGTGAGCATATTCAAACTTGATCGCTGCGCTGCGCGATATCAGACATACGTTGGGCGCAATGATGCCAGTGCCTTGTGAGCTCTTGGCCTGAGCGGTATCTATCATTGCATTAACTTCAGTCGTGTCTATGACTAGTGCCTATTCAGAAAATGTAATATTTTGCCTTATCTACAGTCAACTGTCACGATTTCTTCCCAAAGAGAAAGATGATGTGTAGGAGACGTGTGTAGAAAGAGATAAAAATGAAAAATATGGAAACCAGGCAAAACAGAAAAAAAGACTTTCTAAATATTTTTGTGAAATAGTACAATATATATTTATTTAGAACATGTCAAAATAATTTGATGAAATTATTTTTCATATTATGTAATAGGTTGTATGATGTTTAATGATTTTTGTGTGTACTTTGTCAATTTGTACCTTTCTCGTCAAAACTATTCAGACAATAATTTTGCAGTGTAAGATTCA
The DNA here is from genome assembly GCA_011170035.1 of Teleogryllus occipitalis. NCBI lineage: Eukaryota > Metazoa > Arthropoda > Insecta > Orthoptera > Gryllidae > Teleogryllus > Teleogryllus occipitalis. The sequence goes on from BLKR01000068.1 coordinate 41,159, forward strand.
TTAATCATTGAAGGACATGTCCAAATTGCATAATATATGTATTTCATTAAATAGATCTTCATATCATTCGTATGTACGAAAAGTTATAGCTATATCTAAGAGATACATTGCGGGCACTGGCGTGAGTCTATCTTTTGCGGGCCCTCCCGGGTTAGTATTAGATTATGTGTTTAGCAGAAGACGAGATCCAGGTCACTCCAAGGAAAATAATCAAAATAAAAAAAACTTTATAACGTCATAATTCGATAGGGCAAGACCGTATGGAACTTCAGTTTACTACTGGCATCTGCAATTGCTGGGACTAGTAGCTAGTAGAAAAGACAAAAGTCATGGGACAGCAATACTCAAAAATATAACGTAATACAAATAAGTAGTATCGCGTACAAACGAAATAAAAGAGTAGTGCATTGGCAGAGCTTGTACTCAGGTGATTCATGAGAAAAGTTTTCTGACGTGATTATGGCCTCACGACGAGAATTAGCGGACTTTGAACCCGCAATGTTAGTTAGATCTAGAAGCATGGGAGATTCCAATTCGTAGAATTAGGGAATTAAATAATCTGAAGAAATCCACAGTGTCAAGAATATTTAAGAGTCTGTCAAGTATATTTAATTTAAGGTAAAACCACCACAGGCAACGAAGTAGTCGATGGCCTACACTTAATGACAGAGAGTAGCGGCGTATGCGTAGAGTTGTCAGAGCTAACAGACAAGCAACATTGCGTGAAATAATCTCAAAAATCAATTATGGACGTACGACGAACGTATCCGTTAGGACAGTGCGGCAGAATTTAGCTTTAATGGTCTGTGGTCGAAGAAAACTGAGTCGAGTGCATTTGCGAACATCACGACAATGCCTGCAGAGCCTCCACTGGACTCGTGACCATATCGATTTGACCCAAGACATCTGGAAAACAGTGGCTTGGTCAGATGAGTCCCGATTTCAGTTTGTAAGAGCTCATGGTAGGTTCGAGTGTGGTCCAGACCCCATGAAGCCACGAACCCAAGTTGTCAAGACGACATTGCTGGTGGTGGTTCCATAATATGTGGGGACTGTTTTTACGTCGAAGATACTACGTTCTCTGGTCCATCAGAACAGATCATTGATTAAAAATTGTTATGTTTAGTAACTTGTAGACCATTTTCAGCCATTCATGGACTTCATATACTCAAACAACGATGTTTTTTTATGGATAACAATTCATCGTGTTACCGTACCACAACTGTTTGTGATTGGTTTCAAGAAACATTGTGGGCAATTCGAGCGAATTTTTAGGACACCCAGATCTCCCAACATGAATCCCATTGAACATTTATGAGATAATGGAGTGGTCAGTATGTGTACAAATCCTGCAACGACAACACTTTCGCAATTATGGGCGACTACAGGGGCAGTATGGCTCAATATCCCTGCAGGGGGCTTCCAACGACTTATTAAGTCCTTGCCATGTCGAGTTGTACTTCGTCGGGCCAAAGGAGGTCCCACACGACTTTAGCAGGTATACCATGACTTTTATCATCTCAGTGTATACCATTACAGAAAAAAACATTGAAATATGTGAGTTTTTTATCATATTATAACGATATTTTATTTCTTCACGTTACAAAAATTCTTCTTTTAGACCTTAAATAAATGACCATTTTAATGTATCTAGTGGTAAAACGAAAAGTTTTGCTTGGAATGACTCATACCACTGTTGTTGGCTCGAGCAATTTATATTTAAAGCAATTTTCTTGCAATTCTAAGTGTTGGAAGTCACGAACATCTCCTGTTAGAATAAAATGTGTGTTCACTACCATCCTGATAAATAGTTCTTTTTTAATCATCGCATTTCCATATTTACAAGTGCATTGAATGAATACGCTTTGTTGGAGGTATTTAATGGCAGCCAGAACTGGGAAGAATAATTAAATTTTTTTGTTAATAGCTTTTACAAACTAATGTAAAATGCACATTAAATGATAATGGCAAATGTAAAGTAGAAAGTCTTGAAGAAATAATATGCCATATGTGCGATGTAGCATGGGTATGCAATTACACAGAGCAGAAGGGAATTACTGTAAGAAAATGTAATATTATGTCATTAATTTACACCGAATGTTTTAGATACATGTACTTTCGTGTTTTATGATGGATGGGTTTAATAACCAGAGCGAAAATGGTTTCATGAGTTTGCAAACTAATCTGCCTCTGCAGAGGCTACATTTTTATATCATCACTTGAATCGTTGGTATTATCTTACAGAAGCCACATGACGCAGGATCTTCCATTAAAACAGAAATTAATTCAATTCCCCATTAGGAAGGCAGTTTATATTTAAATGTCACGATAACAAGCACTTTCCTCTGTATTTTGCTCATCTCGTTTCAACACGGGATAAACTTACTCAAATTAAAGCCATTTATTTTACTCCCTTGGCTTCTTTTCCCCATTCCGTCGTTAACGAAGGCGATTAAGATGGTAGCACATGTTACTAACAAGCTAAAGATTGTATAACTTGCTGGTAAAAATCGGTAAAATATCACTTCCTCATCACTTTCGGAGATAAAATTAATAGAATGGAGAGACGGAGGTAAATTTCCCAGAAGCACAGATTTCCGAATGATTATGCACAAAACAGGAAAACTGTAGCATGCTGCTTAATGGTTTATTCAATCCATCATTGACTTGGATATAGGATTAGTCTTTCTGGTAGTATAAGTTTTTTTCATATTATTAGCAGTTTTCTTCGATTGACTGATTAATTTTATTTCAGAGACGAAATATATTCAGTTCGCTGTATCTCAAACATTGAAAACCCAATTTGAATGTGTAAAAACGTATGCGTTCCCACATTGTTAATATAAATTCCTATACGATATTTGAGTAACTTTCAATTGGGCGGATGTTCGTATGTGTGATTCTGTCACGACTAGACCACTTCTCGTGCACCAATCGAGACATACGAGGTGTCATTCGACACATTTCGGGCTCCTGATGGGGAACAGATAATTTGTTTTCGCAACCGGACACAACATTCAAAGAAATTTCCCAAAACGTGGTTTTGCGTGTTTTAGCGCTGTGATCTTAGTGGATAGAGGGAGAATTAAAACCAATACCACCTAAATAGATCTAAGTAGGTGGCGTTGATTCAACCCAAGTACCCCGTGATTATTTTCAGTCCACGGCACCATAATGTTCTTCCATGAAGTTGGCACCCTGATTGTTTACAAACCAGCAATATGAAATGAAAATCGCGCGGCAGAATTTGTTGTGAATTTGTAATTGTAAGATTTGAAGTATTTCATGGATATTTTTTATAATAAATTTGCAAATTGCCTTGGAACATTGAATTTGAAAAATACGAGGTAAATAAGAAGAAAACCAGAAATGTAAGTATACTAATAGAGAATACATTTTTTAAGAGTGCAGAGACTGATTTTCAATTTAAGAGAACATATATGAAACAGTTATTAAAGTCTATAGTCTTACATAATACAGTGAACATGATTTGACATGCTTTTAAAATCTTCAACGTCTAATAATTTCATTATCCAATCTTTCTAAAAGGGTTGTAGAATTTGAAACAATTCTAAAGCCACTCACCAACGTTGGTATAAACCAACTGAGTTTTTCAAACACATCTTCAAGGACAAGATATATGGGTTGAAGAATTTTTGATGAAAAAGAATGAAAGAAAAAACGTGTTAAATACAGGTTCTTTTAAAAGTAGGAAATTAATACAAAAATAGAAAATTAGAGAATCGAAAGAAATACAGGCTTACGCGAATATTTTCGATAAGAATTCAGTACACGCGAGGAACAAATTAGGTGAGAATTCACCTGTTGTGTTTCTTAGAATAAAATTAAAACGCTATGTCGATTCTTAGATATTTTGCATATTCTACGCGTTTTAAGAACCCTGGGGTAATTTTGTTTTCAAAAAAATATATCATATTCCAAATAGAGTTTACAACTAATATAATTTAAAAATTGTTTACAACTGTTAACATGAAGGAGAAAATATTTTTACACAGAAAAATATTTGCCCTGAAGCTAAAGATTTTTTACAATGTACGTAATATAATGAATAACAGCATTTTCAGCAATATCAATTTTTCTGCTTCTTTTACATTTCACGGTTTAGGTAGCTTCCTATTCCGTTTTCACGTCTTTACAGTCAAACTTTTCTTCAAATTGGCCCCAATATTTTTATTTAGCATTGTCCTCAGAAACATGCTTAAAAGATTGGCGCTGGTCAAATTTTAGGTGGCATCCTCTTCTTTTTTTAAATGGCAAAAGTTTAAAATTGTTTTTGCTTACATCTTATAACTACAATATTGATGTCAGAGATTTTTCCTTAATAAAATCTGGTCTGGTGGCTAAACAAAGATAAATATTGAAATATCGTCATGAACATATTTTTCGGAAAAGTGTTTATTTGCGTATTTTTGCTTGAAATCGAGGCAATTTTTAAACAATTTCCTTCAAATTTTCGCCTCGAATATATCAAAGGGCAGTAAAAACGTTTATGCTAGTTCCATTTCTGGCAAACTCTGTATTTTTGAAAAATGAAAAAAGGTAACAAGACAACACTAAAAATTTGATTTGGCACTGAAAACTTTGGCACTGAAAAATTTGAGATTTTTGTCTTAAATGAAATCGGTTATAAAAAATGAGATCTTTGAAAAAGGGCACATGCAATTCATGTGCATTTTTTTGGATAAAAAATAATTTTCGCGCAATTTCTGCTCAAAGTAAAAGCGAATTATAAAAAACAAATTATGAAAAACCGCTCCCAATTTTCTTTCTCATATTTTCTACGGATAGAACAAGGGATGCTTAAAAGAATATAGTTCTTGTTTTTGTTGCACTTTGTGAATTATCGAAAATAATTGCAAAAGTTACAAATAGCTAAAACGTATGTGATGTTAACTTTACTACTTGTTGACTTTAAACTCCAACTTGGTTCCAAATCTAAGCGGCAGGTATGCTTTCTGAGCTACGAGGAAAAACACAGTTATTAAAATGAGAGCGTTCGCTGTACTGTAATTTCCTAGAAATAATTGAATGTGGGTGTGTGAGCAACTCGGTCCCTTTCATTTACTTCCACGGTAACGTACGTCACGAACACAATCTTCAGTATTTGCATTAAAACTTAACCGCTTTGATTCCAGTGTGGCCATCGTTATTCAGTACCTTATAATTTTAATACGCTCACCTGTGCGAGAACTCTCGTAGGAGAAAACCAACCCGTTCTCTTTTACATTCACGTCAGTATGAAAACAAAATGCGATGTAAGTAAGACGTGTTTATTTACTCAAAAGTATACAAATATTACTTTCAATTTACTTTGAAATTTTAAATAACATCAATTACAATACAATGATTAATAAATAAGAAAAAAAGAATTACGTATCAAATATTTAGCACGTCTTTGGTCAACTTTCTACAGTGAAGTGGAAGTGATGAAAGTACAATGGAGCGAAGGAATCCAGAAGAACCGAATTTTTGCTAATTATAAATTAAGTCTCAAACATCAGAATTTTTAGATTATGGTGCATCATAATTGAAAGTCTGTGACTTTGACACTAAGGCTCTAAAACGCCATTTTTTTTAGTTTTGCGGTCCTGATTAACGCGTGTATTTTTTAACACACTCTTCATATCCTTTAAATTAAAGTGCAATTCTTCGGAGATGTGAAGTTCACTTTCGACAATTTTTTTAGCTTTCTTGGGTATTATAGTGGTAAAATGGTATGAACTACAGAAATAAAACATGAAATCTGGACCTGAGCGCAACTTCCTGCACAAAAACACTGATTTAAAAGAAACATTTTAGATTCACTTTGGATCACCACTTCCTTGTTAGTCCCTAAACAATGTATTATATCATTACAGGACTGACATGACGAGTCCATTGACACATCAATTTAATTTTACATTTCGAGGTTACTCTATTCAGACAACGCGTTCATAATACGGAGTGAGGATACCTGGAAGATCTAAAGCTGCAAAAATGAAAAACGAAAATCAAAAGGGTTTGATTTTGTAGAATATTACTTAAAGAAAAAAAACCGGGTTTTGTTTGCCGACTCATGATTCCCTGCATGTTACCCCACATTTTCTCCCGCACGTTCTCCACATATTGCTCACATGTTCCCGGCATGTTCTCTCTCAGCATGTTCCTTGCAAGTTCCTAACATATTCACCACAAGTTCCCCACTTATTTCCCGCAACTCACTCTGATATTCCCTCCCATTCTTGTTATGCGTTTCCTGCAAGTATAGTCACCCATTTCCCACATGTACCTTAAATGTTTCCGAGAATATTCTCCTCATAATCTCTTGTACATTTTCTTCCTCTTATTCCCCGTATGCTTTTGAATGCGCTCTCCACGTGTCCGTAGCATTTTTCAAGTTAGTAGCACATATTATTCTAGAAATTAAACTGCTCATTCAAAAATTTAAGTGGATTTTCATTACCAATTTTTTTTATAACCGTTAAGTTGGTGTAAAGCCCCTGTAGGATGAAACAAAATTCTAAATAGCTAGAGAAGAATAGAACTCCCGAAAAATGTAGACGAGGACCCCAAATATTTTTTTGAAAATGTTTCTGTATCTAAAATACATATCGTTTTAAATCATTGTTTTAAAGAGGAATATAGTTTTATATTGGGAGCCAAACGTTTGGCGCTTCTGGCAACTCGTGTTACGAGACTAGGGACCTTCCAAGAACGCAATAGAACGTCTAAAATGATATTTATTCATTTACAGAATAAAAATGTAACCTGCGTCTGTTACGGGAAAGCAAAAACGTAGTTTTTTTTATGTGCAAAAACGTAGGCTTTTGGGAGCATCGTTTCCTTTTTCCTAGTTATGCAATATGGAAGAGTGTGTTGTGGTGTAATGTGTTTGCAGGTTGGTTATGTGCATATAATCCAAATGCCAATCTGCCCACGTGTATATTCTTCGTGTTAAATCTTTTTGGATGAACCTCTTCGGGGTAATATCCTAAACAGCAGTAATAAACTTATGAGATTTTGCGTCTTCGTTTCTTCCGTAAGGACATAATCTCATCATATTTCTCGAGCTTATTATTCATATATGATGATGAGTGTGAGTTATAAACTGAGTGATCATCTATAAAAAAAGTAGATCATTTTCAAAGAAATTGCAAAACAAAAAATACAATAAAGATTCTTATGAATTTCAATTTACAATCATTTCTTAATAAATTGACCCGTTTACTTGGGTAAAACTGCTCTTTCGAATTTCGTGCGTTCATGGGAGACCTTTTCTTAACTGTCAATTATGAGTTAATATCTTTGACACCCTCCATACACACATTATTATTATTATTATTATTATTATTATTATTATTATTATTATTATTATTATTATTATTATTATTAGAGTATTATAACAGTATTATTACTATTGCCCATATTTCATTCCCTTTTACATCTCAATTCTCTTCCCAGACGAGGGGGACGTTATGGGAGGGGAAAATACCACAGCAACACAGAATTGAAGACGGTTGGCAATGGGAATCTGCGCGCAATTTGTAGGCCACTGTACAGGGGAGCTAACTGAACATTTGCAAAAAGTTACAACAAAACCAAAAAGTCACTGCTCAGGATAGTCAAACAATGAATTCGAGCCGGTAAGCGCCAAACACTCCATTTCAGATCAACCAAACCGATTACATCTGGAATACACTTACCCAACCGGAAGCTAAAATTTGTCAATAAAAACTTCATTAATATATCGTTTACCGGAAGGAAACAAAATGTGTCATCGAAATCTGTGTGAAAGGAGTGCTCAAACGGCACATGTGACCCGGGGCTCCATGAATTTCCCATTTCTCCGCAAAGGAGCTTGTCCGCGTCCGTTCGCAGAGATTGATTCCGTGCGCCGACAAGCGCTTCACGAATGTTGCAGGAGTTCGCGCGCCCGCCACCGCGCTGACTTCGTCCTCCCATAATAATTCAGGGCTCTGCGTGCGGTGGAGCAGGTGCCTGCCGCGCCGGCGTCTCTTTGCACAGTGGGCCGTGGCCGGCGGCTGCCTCGGCAAAAAAATCAAGACAATTCACTATGGTCAGAAATAGTAAGTCAGAGAATATTGATTCTAGGCCAGTCATCTTCTAGGATGATTGCTTTCGTAGGGATAGACAGGGAGAGGTGATGTCACTGTAGAACCTCTCACCCGGAGGTCCTATTTGGTTGATTGGATCTTTGGTGATTCCGGGCGCGTCAACAGCTTTGGTCATTAGTTCCGTAAGTGTAGTGCATGCTTTTTCCTCCAGGGATGGTGGTGATTTTCCCCACACTGAATGGCGAGATCCGGCGCCGACCTACGGTCGACCCTACCTTGTCAGTAGGGTCGGATTTTCGACCCTACCTTGTCAGTTAGGGCAAATTCAGTCAATGTCTGGATGAGAATTCCAGAGGCCGGCTGCTCTGATCGGTAGTTTTTCGTGGTTTCTCCGATGAACATCAGGCGAATGTCCGAGCAAGTACCCTAACAAGCGGACCACGGACCGCGTGCGATCTGTTATTCTTCATCCTCGGTACCCCTTACTTACACACACACACACACACAGTAACATGCACTACCCTTCCACGAATGCAGGGAGACCGGTCGGGAGCTTAGAACTTGTCCCGATTGGGGCGATTCCTCGCTGGTGGGAGATACCGGGTTGTGGAAAACCTCACTAGTAGGCAGTAGTTCGGCGTCGGATCTCGCCATCTATCGGGGAAAGATTACTACCAACCCTCGATGAAAAAGCTTGCACTACACTTACGGGACTAATGGCCTCAGTAGTTGACATGCCCGAAATCACTAACAATTGATCAATCAATCGTATGTATGGTGCATATTATATCCTGGGAGGTAGCGGTGTTACTACCTGCTGCAATGTGAGATCTGACGCAGAACTGAAAGTTGGTTTTCAGGGTGTTTCCCCTTCAGGTACAAGGCATTCGTGCCATTGCAACACATAATGACAGTGAGTGACACACCTACCCAGAGAGAAGTGCACAATGCAGCCGTACTCCTTTTACACTTAGTCATTTGGGGGGATTTTAGACCATGGAAAGTGACGTTTCGTATCTCTAAAATAAATCTTTGTTAAATTAACCATTGTAGAAATCGTTGTTCAGAAAAACCACTCACTTTCCAAACAACAAATTTATTTACACAGAAACGGAAATATTTACAATAGGTCAGAGAATCATTTTGCCGAATGCACACTCAACCAAAACCACTGTTTCTCCAATCTACATCTCCCGCTCAGACTGCCTTCTCGGCTGACGTCCCGTCTTGCTCTCCTCCGCCACGGTCGTGCTCCCGTGTGCGCTCCACCGCCACGGTCCTGCTCCCGTGTGCGCTCCACTGCCACGGTCCTGTTCCCGTATGCGTTCCTCCGCCACGGTCCTGCTCCCGTGTGCGCTCCACTGCCACGGTCCTGTTCCCGTGTGCGTTCCTCCGCCACGGTCCTGTTCCCGTGTGCGTTCCTCCGCCACGGTCCTGCTCCCGTGTGCGCTCCACTGCCACGGTCCTGCTCCCGTGTGCACTCCACTGCCACGGTCCTGCTCCCGTGTGCGCTCCACTGCCACGGTCCTGCTCCCGTGTGCTTCCTCCGCCACGGTCCTGCTCCCGTGTGCGCTCCACTGCCACGGTCCTGTTCCCGTGTGCGTTCCTCCGCCACGGTCCTGCTCCCGTGTGCGCTTCGGATCCCTACTGGCTGCTTGCTGCGAGGAGGCCCGCTAAATAGCCCCTTGGGGCCCGCGGCTCGCAGGCTGGGCCTGCCGCCGAGGACGGCGGCGAGTCTCTGTCCGCCCATTCTGGCGTGACGGCCCGCGCGCTTCCCGCCATTACGTTGCTCGGTGGCGGGACTTGCAAATGCGCGCGGGCGGTCACAACAGAAATCACGACCGTTAATGAGTAGTAGGATAATGGATCACGGGATCGGTCAATTAATGAATTACATTAGTTTGCCAACGTTTCGGAATATTTAATTCCTTCATCCCCCACTTCATCCTTCCACCACCTTCCACCTTCATCATTCCACTTTCTTTCGGGCCGTGGCCATGGTCGGACTTGCTATGGACGTGTGTGCTTCAGCAACTCTATATTGGAGTTGTGCTGTGAAGGAACATTATGTTTGACCAGTATATGTATTAGTAAGCCCTGATGAAGGAATTAGAAATTCCGAAACGTTGGCAAACTAATGTAATTCATTAATTGATCGATCCCGTGATCCATTATCCTACTGTTTGTTAAATTAAATATTAATGTTTGTATTTTCAGTTGCTTTAACCACTAGTCGATTCTGACTGATTGACAGAATCAACTAATGGTTTACAGTAACTGAAACTACAAACGCTAACATTTAATATAAGAAACATTTATTTAAGTGGTGCATGGAGCAAAGTCTCCCTCAGTGGCCAAAATCATCCCAAGTGACAGTATCTACTTCTATTAATGACATTATTTCCATCTCACTGGCGATTAAAGAAATCGATCTAGAATTATATTTTTGTAATAGTTACTGGAAACAGAGCCTCTGGGATGGTTCATGGGCAGCGTAGTAGTTTCCCGTGCTGTGGTTCCTGGATAGATTCCCGATCGAGGCAAAAATAGAGTTGTAGTTTGCCTTTAAAATCGTCCCAGTTTCTATAGTTGAGTGATGAAGAAAAACTCAAGCAGGCAGATCTCACTTGTTACGGTGAAGAGAATACGTCATGTTCGTTTCATGTCGTTCTTGCTCCAAGCATGGGAATTTACCTAGGTCCAAGCATAAGGGACACCGGTAGGTGGTCGGCGAAGCCGGAGTACCGACTCAAAAACGCCAAATACATATTAGAAACAGCAAAGGATTGAGAAAATTAACAGAAGTTAAACTTAAACCTGTTTAAACTACATTTTGTAAAGTTATAATACTGAAATTTAGGAAATCAAACACAATAAAGAAATAACACCACCAATTTGTGAAATGAATTCTTTGAACATAATGTATTTAAATAAGCAGTAATAGCCAACCATTACATGGCGCGTGCCACCTATGGTTAAAGAGTCTTTAAAATCTGGAAACAATGGAATTGATTGCTTGACAAAATGAAATATTGGCATTTTTCCTCTTATAATTATTTTCAAGTAAATACTTGAGCATCAAGAAACCACAAATACAAGGTGGGTACTGTTTCTTTGGACTAAAATATTTTTTCCACATTTATTACAAAAATGAATTAGCTATCGATTCTTTTCTAGTCGAAATAGTACATTTACTTTCCGAGAAGATTTAATGTGCCAGTTTGTAAAGTCTGATGAATCCAGGTTGACTACCGAACTCTGATATTGGATATTACGAACAATACCTGCAGGAATTGCAGCAGAACTGTCTACGACATTACTTTGAAGAAGGCTCATAAAATCACCTTTGAACTTAGACTTAATAGCCTACATAGTACGCTAGGAAAGTCTCTCCGCCCTGAACCGAGTCAGGGCCTCATATTAAAAATTCCTTTTATGTTGGTAGCAACCAGATCAATGGGAAACAAGTGAAGGGGACAACACTTCCAGCATCAGTTATGATTGTGGTGAGTACTCAACAACACACGTTACCATTTGTTACAAACTGCAGTTAGTGCTACCAATATAATTTCTGTTGCTAGCACTCTACCAGCAAGGTGCCACTACGGGGAGACTTTCTTAGCACGCAGTATTATTGATTGATTGATTTTTTCGTGTTTCCTGGTGCGTCAACTGTATTGGTCATTAGTCCCGTTAGTGTAGTGCATGTTTTTCCTCGGGAGATGGTGGTGATCTTCCTCCGCTGGATGGCGAGATCCGGCGCCGATCTACCGTCGGCTAATGGGGTTTCCTCCTATCCAGGACTCTCCCACCAGAGGGGCACCGCCCCAGCCGGGACGAGCTCTAAGCTCCCGACGGGTCCCCCGGAATTTGTGGTAGTGTAGTGCATGTTAGTGTAAGTGTGTGTGTGTAAGGGGAGAGGATAGGACAAGGAAAAGGAAGGACAGATCGCGCGCGGTTCGTGGTCCGTATGTTTAAGGACTGCTCCGGCATTCGCTTGGTGCTGATCGGAGAAACCACGGAAAAACTACCGATCAGAGCAGCCGGCCGCTAGAATTCTCCTCCAGAAAGCAACTGAAAATCCTGCCGCGGTCAGGACTCGAACCTAGGACCTTCCGGTCAGAGGCCCGCTGCAATGACATCCGTTGAAGCACTGAGCTACCGCTCCCGGTCGCAGTATTTTTAATTGGTCCGATTGGCTAATGACTTGTAAAGTTTGTGCATTTAAAAACCGACCCAATGTTGCCTTTTTATTTTCATCATTTTCTTTTAGCTTTAATTTTAATGTGTTTTGGTCAAAGGATTCTTTGATGGATACTTAGTAACTATTCTACCTTCTCTATTAAAAGAGTGTGTATACATTACTAGCGAGCAAATAAAGTTCACAATTTTTTTCAATAATCGATACGTTTATGTTATTCTAAAACTGTCTCAATGGAAAGAGCACATTCATATAGAAAATGTTTGCATGGAATATAACGGTTGCGGTAATAGTGCGCTGTTTTTATAATGAATATCTATTTAGACTAACTGATCCCTCGCAATTACATCGCACAAAAGGAAGAACCGTTGAAAAGTTACAGCAAAAAGGACTGCATATACTAAAAGGAAAAGCTATACCCTTCAAAAAAATGTTTCATGTTGTTTCATCCGTTTATTCACTAGACTAATGAAATGACGGAGGTTTACAAATGCTGAAACAACAAAATAATTATTCATTGTGAACATAGAGTTAAACATGTTTGTAAAAACGTGATTCAAATGTTTTATACTTTCAAAGACCTAAACGTGTAGGTTGTAGAGAACTAAAGAAGTTGTTGCAGTAGTTGTCTTTTCAATCCCTCATTTTACAGTGGTCTACAGCAAGAAATCATGCTATCCTTAATTTAAAAATAAAATGCATCACATATAACAACTTTGTGTGTGTATGTAAAAGTGACATATTTTTATAAAGATTGATGGACATTGCGTCACTTTCACTTTCAGTTATAAATGCCCGCTCGTCCTACATGACGAAACAACTGCTTTCGATAGATTGATTGCAACTCATTGCAACACAACCAAAAGGCGAAATAAGAGTAGATGAGCGTTCATTCCATTAATTGTAGGATATTAGTAAAATTTAGTATTTCTACTGAATTTCTAGTTAATAGTAGTAGGTGAAAACATTTAAGAAGCACTATCTTTCATTTAAAGCACACTCTCAAACTCTGGTGGAGTAGAAAGGTCACATTTCTTTCTAAACGAAAAAACCTTTGTGTTTTAAATATAAAGATAAGTCAAGCGTCTAAATTAAATGAATCTGTGGGCACTTCCTTAAAAATACATCTATGAGCTTAAATTTGAATTGTTTTTTGATTTTCAGTAGATTGTTTTTGTAAGCAAAATATTTCATAACAATGCTCACCATGTAAATGTTCTGTTGTAATCGTAATAAAATAATTCTATTATAGAATTCAGTTTAGTCGATACCGTATTTTACGTTACAAGACTCGGACCATTAGTTCGGCTCTTTCGTCAGACCACGAAAATTTCCTTTCTTTGGCCATCTAGCGGAGAAAGAAGGTATCACTCGCGCGACAAAACAGGTGATTTGAAATTAGCACAGAAGCTTCATTTAGGCTTGAGAAACTTTTCTTTTTCCTAGGGTTTTTACCCAGCCGATAGCCGGTTGCCCTTTACATCCCGAAGGGACGCATATTCGACCATACACTAGACAAACACTTGCGGGCTCCTCTGATCTGGGGTCAGCAGAACGCGAGGCCCTCCGCGACAACACACACACAAAGTCAAGGGACAAACAGCCATGCCCAAGGCGGCACTCGAACCCGCGACCCTTCAGATCGAAGTGCTGAGTCGGTACTCGATCTTAGCCACCTCGGCCATCCAGGTCGGCTTGAGGAACTTTTACAAGCAGTAAATCCACAACATGAACAACCGACTTTACTTCCCCTCCTAACGAAGGCAGAGGAAGGATGCTTTATCTACAAATCTACAGCTTTGTCGTTTTTGAACCCTCGCCCGAAACCATTCAATCGAGTTTGAATAGCCCGACATGCTAATCGTTATAGTAGCATAGAATCTGCGAGATTATAGTGCATCTACTGTGTTCAAATGATCACACCTAACACAAACCGGACAGTTAGCCTGCATTCCAAATCTTTCTTTAGCAAATCTGAATTCGCCTTGCTATTTGACCGGGAGTGGTAGCTCAGTGCATACACTGATGTCACTGCAGCGCCTCTGACCGGGAGGTCCTAGGTTTGAGTCCTCATGGCGGCAGAATTTTCGAAACTGGCTTTTCAGCTATGTCGAATTTGGTCGCTGTCTGGAGGAGAATTCAAGCGACCGGCTGCTCTGATCGGTAGTTTTCCGTGTTTTTTCCGATCAACACCAGGCGAATGCTGGAGCACTACGCTAATGTACGGGCTACGGACCGTGCGCGATCCTTCCTTCCTCTTCCTTGTCCTATCCTCTCCCCTTCACACACACACACACACACACTAACATGCACTACGCTACCACATATGCCGGGAGACAGGTCGGGGACTTAGAGCTTGTCCCGACTGGGGCGGTGCCTCGCTGGTGGGAGAGTCCTGGTTAGAGGGAAATCCCGCTAGCCGACGGCAGGTCGGCGCCGGATCTCGCCATCCAGCGGGGAAAGATCAGCGCCATTTCTCGATGAAAAAACATGCACTACACTTACGGGATTAATGACCTAATCTGTTGAAACCAATTAACCAGGAAGTCAGCTCTCCTCAAAGAACGTATAGCCTATAAGCCATTTCTAATTAAGAAACAGAAACTCATCCACTAGACAACTTAAAAATACCTTTATCTCGTGATAAAAAATGCCCTACACTTATGGGAATAACGACCTAAGCTGTTGACGCGCCCGGAATCACCAACCAATTAACCAGGAAGTCAGCTCTCCTGGGAGAACTTATAGCCTATAAGTCATTTCTAATTAAGAAACGGAAACTTATACACTAGAAAACCTAAAAATACCTTTATCTCCTGATAAAAATGCACTACACTTACGAGACTGAAGACCTAAGTTGTTGACGCGCCCGGAATCACCAACCAATTAACCAGGAAGTCAGCTCTCCTGGGAGAACGTATAGCCTATAAGTCATTTCTAATTAAGAAACGGAAACTTATACACTAGAAAACCTAAAAATACCTTTATCTCCTCATAAAAATGCCCTACACTTATGGAAATAATGACCTAAGCTGTTGTCGCGCCCGGAATCACCTTGGAATAGCCAAGCTTGCCGTTTGCGCCGACGGTTCGGGCGCGCCGCCCAGTGTTCGTTAGCCCCCAGGAGCTTGTCGGACACAAGAGGCGACCGCGGTGGCTCTCAATTATTCAGGGCCGCTCACCAGGGACGGTCGTCGCCCGGCGCAGCGAGTGGGAAACGCTCACGTGTCGATCGTGTGCGAGGTGGGAATTACGCGGGGACCGAGGCAGAGGTTTCCGAAGCAGGTAATCGTTACTGGTCAACGGGTGCGATGTTTCAGGCCAGATTCTTTCTTACGTCATACAATAGTTAGTCGCAGGTGGTTTGACTTCGAAAAATGTACGATCGTGTTATCATTAAAACCATATATTGGTTTAAAATAAAACTTACGGCTGAGGACCCTGTCTTAGCATTCTAAACTCTTTTTTGGTATTCCGAAAAGGAATTAGAATATTAATAATGCATATTCAAGAAAATCAAACCAGTGTGAGATATTAAAATTATACTGAATAATCTTATTTTACTCCCATAAAATTTAGTTATTAATTTTCAAACGATTCCAAATAATACTTTGTCAAAAGGAGATAAAATAAAATATTGTATGGGTTTTATATAATAGAACATTTGCAGCATACATAACCTTTACTAGTTAACGTAATGGAAGCCACACATATTTCCATCTGTTGTATTTTGTCATTAACAAATTGTATTTTGCATGCAAATAAAATCTCATACGACACTTTCGACCAAAAACCGTGTGTATTCGGTGTAATAGTGAATATGCAAATGCAGCTATGTAAATGATCAAAGAGAGGACCCACGAGGTATACTTGATTTATTCCAGGATTCAAGAAGGTAGAAGTATTTACACAATTACCTAATTGGTATATGGGTTCTTCCAACAAAATAAATTATTGAACCTGGACGTGTTCTATTTTTGCAATATACCAGCTTTATTGGGTTAAAGTCAATGAAAAGTTTAAAAGTGTACAGCAAGTGTACAGTCCCAGTCCAGGTACACAGTGCTACGACGCAAATCTGCAAACTACTTAGTTTTCAACATGAATCTCTTGTTAATCCTCTGACCGTTCCAGACGAATTTATATGCAAAATATTTCTTGCGCGGTAGCCTCCGGACAAGTTCTAATGCTCTCTCAGATTGTCTCTGGGAGCCTCTGAACGAGATCGAATCCGGAACCGTAAAGTCCCCGGGAACCTCTGGATGAGTTGATTCGCACAGATGTGCTTTCGGCTTTCGCTATTACTAACTGATTTCTAAAATATCTTACGCGGTATCTATGTGTACTTGTGCATACAACTCACAGCGAGGCCCGCAGCGAGAAACATGACGCAAGACGCCTGACTCACTGTCAGCCGGTCCGTAGCAGTTAAAGGCAACTTGAATGAATGCATGAATGAGTGCATGAATGCATGAATGCATGAATGCATGAATGCATGAATGAATAAATGCCTTATTTTACGTGGCGAGACTCAGGCCACGAGCCCTTCTCTTCCGTCTGACCACACAAATTTCGTTACTCTTCTTTCATCTACTAGATGAGAAAGAAGGTATTACATGGGCGACGAAACAGGTAATTTGAATTTATCTCAGAGGCTTCATTTAGGCTTGAGGATCTTTTACATGCAGTAAATCTACTAACAGAGGGCAGCCGGCTTTACTTCCCCTCCAAAGGAAAGCGTACGAAGGAACAACTTTGCAAAACTTTGCGCCGACCGAGGTAATTTCTTTCCCCAAACCCTGTCATGTGTGCCGGAGCGTAAGAAGCCGTACGGAGTTGGCGTGCCAAGAGTGCTTGATAGACAAGTTCGATGTAGTGGTCGGTAGTATCGGACGACCTACCCCCGATTTCTACCCTTTGTGGCCATGATTAGTGCTCATTTATTCATCCCTCAACCACCCTCGGGAACGGGAGGGGCTGTCCAGCTGCCACACTTTCGCTCCTTCATCAATATTCTACGCAATTCTATTCCTGTTGACGCTTCCGCACACGTGGTCGGGAGGAAATTAAGGCAAAATTTGACATATTTCATTTATTCAGTTATACTGCCGAAGAATGTTGTTGACATCCTTTGAACCATTCGGAAATGGTTTTGAAAATATTCATAAAATATGTCTGATACCTATTAATTATTTATCTATAACATACCCCGCATAAATTTAAAAAAAATTATTTGAATAATTAGGAAATAATAGGAAAATTGAAATAATAGAAAAACAATTTAGCTTCGCCAGGTATTAGCTGGTAAGTTCTTCTTCGTGAGCTACCTCACTTGAGGGAGGGAGGCTTTTACCCTGTACAGGGATGTCATAGCTTTAATGATGATGATTATGACGATAATAATAATAATAATAATAAATAATAATAATAATAATAATAATAATAATAATAATAATAATAATAATTCGAAACTTAATAATTTAAATAAAATTATATTTAGAGATTTTTTCCCTAAATTTTTTTTGAATGTTTATACCGAGTCTTTTTGCTTAAAAAAACTATCTTAGGAAGTGATTTAATTCCGTGTCTCCCTGAATATGACATGACACTACACAAATTTCAATATCTGAAATGTACTGTCAGCAAACGAAAAAAACAACAACCTGAAACCCTATCGCTACATTACTGAAAACGAGGTTATATTTTGCGAGAATAATTTAGAACGAGAAACATCTGAATGAGTATTACCTGTTGTAAAATCCACAATGTTGAACTGCATTGCCTTTAATCTACGTCAGTGACCGCTCGCGTTGAGATCCACAAGATCGCTCCTACGAGTACTTGTGATTATACAATTGTTAAAACTTACCACACGTGAAATAAAATTCTTAGTTCAAATATTTTAAGCTCTCCACTAATGCCAATTCCATTCATTTCGAGCAATTGTTACGGGTCCGAAACCGAAGTCAACCATGTGCTCCTTTCACGGCGGTTCTGCGCATGCGCCGAGGGACGTCACGCCTGACGGAACATTGACTCGGGCAATCATTCGCAGCGATGCCTAACTAGTTGAGTGCTCTGCCGCCAAAGTCGGAAGCAGCACTGTCACGACAGATGCATAGCGGCGAAAAGGAGATAGCTCACACCTGTCCGACATGAATAAGAAGGAATTAAGGACAGAGCTGGAAGTTCTGGACATAATGAAGAGTTTTCAGGAGTAAGTAGATCTCTATCTTTCCTATAATTAATGTTGAATGTTTTTAGAAGGTAGAATGTTTGACAGTTTGTCGCGGCACTTCGCGAATTATTTATCTTTGTTATTCCAGACATGGTAAACACCCAATTTCTCTGTTCACGAGTCGCTATTGATCTACGTGATGGTGAAGACTTTTGTCGTACTTCGTTTCCGATGACAAGACAGAGTAAAACAAGAATAAGTGAGAGGGAAAGGATTAGGAAATTATCGAGAAAAAAGAGCAATTGAGTGAGAAATGAGAATGGTGAGTCAGAAAGAGAAAAATCGTGAGTAAGAGAGCAATAGATATTGAAAAAGATAAAGAAAAAGCGAAAATATTCTTAAAGGAGCAACAATGTGAGCAAGGAAGAAAGAGCAGGGGGGTCCGGGGTAATGAGAGAGGGAGAGGTTGAGAGTTACAGAAGTGGAGAGAGAGAGAGGTGGGGAGAGAGAGAGAGGTGGGGAGAGAGAGAGAGGGGGGGAGAGAGAGACGTGGAGAGAGAGACGTGGAGAGAGAGAGAGAGGTGGAGAGAGAGAGAGGTGGAGAGAGAGAGAGAGAGGTGGAGAGAGAGAGGTGGGGAGAGAGAGAGGTGGGGAGAGAGAGGTGGGGGGAGAGAGAGAGGTGGGGAGAGAGAGGTGGAGAGAGAGAGGTGGGGGAGAGAGAGAAAGTGAGATGTGGGGGGAGAGAGAGAAAGTGAGAGGGGGAGAGAGAGAAAGTGAGAGGCGGAGAGAGAAAGGTGGAGAGAGAGAGAGAGAAAGACAGACAGTCACGCTGCGCCGGACACCCAATCTACTCACGCACACTGCGAACCGCCAACCTGTCACTCCTAGAGTGAACGCGGCCTTTCCTTTCTCTGGGTCATTTCCACGCCCAATCCGCCCGCCAATGAAGGAAGGGGCTATGCGAGTGCAAGGACAGAGGATGGCGACTGCCCTTGTTTGCGTCCGATAAAGCCAATGGAAAATTGGGAAATTAAATATTTATCCAGCCTGTTTACAACCGATCGCCGATAATAACAGGAAATTCGAAGCGAATTATGGACCGCTGGCGCTCTGAGCTGTTGCATATCATCCATTACAATGAAAATAGGGCTGGCAGGATTACTGCGGCGTTGTGTTACTTCTGCGATCCGCCTCGTCACTCACGTCGTACTGGTTGCCATGGAAATTGGTTTGTTTGCAAGCAGTTGTGATACGCACTAGGTTTGTGACTCGCAGTCAGAACTTTGCGTCTTGCCTTGTGACATACATTAGTAGTCCCAGGATTAGAATAGCTTTCATGCAACTCTGAACAAGAAGATGTGCAAGAATAATAAAATGCACGAAATAAATGAACTTTGATCTCTCAAATAAATCCTAAATTTCCCCGCGTGATTTCTTGCAACTGGTTCGTGTAGAATAATGCAATTTTTTCTATTATCATGTTTGTGACTCTTTCTTTATGTTTAAATAATCCTTGGCTACGAGTACAACGATTAATATTTCCATGAATGTTTATCGTATGTTAAGAGAGGGTATGGGACTAAATGCATAGTATGGGGGTGCGCGTGTGTGTGCACGTTTTTCAATATGTGTAAGTATAGATTTTTATAATAGGAAGTGGAATTTAAATGTCGACTTATTTCAAAGCACACACCATTTGTTTTCTATTTGAACTATTTGATAGTGAAATAAGTTTCATTGCATTTAATTAAATCTTACCAGTGACGAAAATAACTTGAAATTGAAAATCATAAAAACATTCATTTTAAGTAAATATGATTATATTTATAATGGTTTTAACAAGAACAAATAAATCTATAAATATCTTTAAACACACATGTATGAGTGAAATGAATTGTTAATGATTCTTTGATAAAAATTGACAAGAAAACATTCGACACTTTAGTGACATTCCATGACAGACTGATGGTGGGAAATGTATTCGCTATTAACACGTTGCACAGTTGAACAATAACAGAAAAAAATAAAAGTGATGAAATTCTTGAAATTAATGGATGCAACTAAATTTATTTATTTAGAGAACTACTCTCTAATTAAATCCATTAAGTTTACAGAGATGAGTTCAATTGTTTCATTTAATTGCGTCAACAATACCTCATCAGCACGCCCACAAAAATAACAGTGGAAATACCATCCACACAAAAAACTGGAGCCGATTTTGAGAAAATTTTGAAAATGTCTGGGAGGATTCATGTATAAAAAAAAAATAAAGTTCAAAACTTCAACAAAAGCCAGATAATCAGGGGTTTCTTTAATTTGGAAAAGATGGTACGTATGGCTTAGGCTACTGTTGTTCACATACACCAGACAGACAAACACACAGACAGATAGACTGATGGACGGACGATTTGTAAAAAAAACACTGTTTGGGTATCAGGGGACCCCGAAACGTGTATTTCCGTTGAAATCTCGAAATCGATTTTCCGCAGCATTACATAACTTTCTGAGGTATTACGCATATTACTCCAGTATATACGTATGAATACAAGAAAGTAAAAAAAAAATACATTTCAGTGCCGAAGGAACCCCGCAGTCCAACCGTAGTACACTTTCTGTACCACCCTCTTGCACCACGTCGCCCTCCCCCCACTGCTTGCAGCGCGGGACGGCGCGGGCTGGCGAGGGCGGGGGGGGGGGGGCGGGCAGGCGGTCCCAGGTCGGCCATTTCCATTATGTTCCCCTTCGCGACGACGATTCGCGGCGCGGCTATGCCTCACAGGGGAGCGCCTCCCGCGGCGCCCGTTGCCACAGGTGGCGCCCCACGCGGCGCGCCCCGACAACTCTCGCGCCGCCGCCTAATTACCGTCGCCAGCGCGATACAAAGCAGGCGCGAATACTGTGTGAAATCTTATGATAAGACGTAATATGACATGACTAGCATACCCGTGCGAGAACTCTCGTATGTTTTAAACCCCGCCTTCTTCCCTATTTTTCCATTTCCACATTAAGACTGTAATACATATTTTTCTCTTCTTAAAGACCTTATCCTCCGTCACTTGTTTCAAGTATCTACTTAAAATGGATAACAATACAATTTATCCTTGTCAATACAAAGTATTCTTATTTAACTTTATTACCGAGCAAAGAGGTACACCCATGTAATTCAATCTCAGAGAATATAAAGCAATTAGTTTAATTTCACACACAATTGAATGATTCTACAGACATTCTACAGAGATCATGCAGACATGATTCTACAGGCTACAGATGGGATAGAAGTGAGCAGCGTCGAACCAGCAAAAAAGGCAACAGAATGTTTAGGAAGATCTCGTCCTGTAGAATACGGTGTGACGAACGTTTCTTTGAAGCCTCTGGACTCAAAAGTAGTTTTTACGTCCCTAGAACGCTTCATCTACAAGTTATTTAATGATACAGATTCCAAACAATGCTGTCAAGTGTTGCGGGTTGCATTTGACATGAATATTTAGTTGATTTTTTTTCCTTCGTATTTGTTATGTTGTTAAATATTAAACTGTATCATATAAGAGAAAAAATATCATTTTGTTCAAGAATTCAAGAACTCCGTTTCATACTCCAGTACTAGAATGTTGGATTCTGTCAAACAGGCACAATAATTTTATTTCAGGTTATGGCGACTCAGTACATAACAGAGATAAAAAAAATTATTGGTACCCTTCTCAGACACCGTTAGAAGAATAGAAGTATTTTTTTATTCGTAGAAGGCTAGCATTCCTTTTATAATTAGAAAAGAAACTTCTGTTTGACAGCGCAAGTGACAGTGTTAAACCGGGAGCGGTGGCTCAGTGCATCAACTGATGCCACAGCAGCGCCTCTGTCCGGGAGGTTCTAGGTTCGAGGATTTTCGACACTAGCTTTTCAGCTAGGTCGAATTCAGTCGCTGTCTGGAGGAGAGTTCTAGCGACCGGCTGCTCTGATCGGTAGTTTCCCGTGGTTTCTCCGATCAACACCATGCGAATGCTGGAGCAGTACCCTAACAAACGGGCCACGGACCACGCGCGATCTGTCCTTCCTCTTCCTTGTCCTATCCTCTCCCCTTACACACACACACACTTACACTAACATGCACTACACTACCACACATTCCGGGAGATCGGTCTGGAGCTTAGAGCTTGTCCCGGCTGGGGCGGTGCCCCGCTGGTGGGAGAGTCCTGGTTAGTGGGAAACCCCTCTAGCCGACGGTAGGTCGGCGCCGTCCAACGGGGGAAGTTCACCGCCATCTCCCGAGGAAAAAAACATGCACTACACTTACGGGTCTGATTACCTAAGCTGTTGACGCGCCCGAAATCACTAAAACACCAACCAACCAACGGAGAGTTAAAATTTAGTTATACTATTTTTAGTAGGAGCAGGTGCTGTAGGTTTACAGACGAGCGTGAGGTGGGGTGGGGGGTATGTGTGTGTCTACCTCCACTGTGGCGGCGTCTCCGGCTGTAGGGCCACGAGTCCGTCCCTCGGGCATAGTCCACCCCTCCCTGCGCGCGGTTGCAGCAAGGCTCCAGAGACGCAGTGGGAACACGGAAGGGGCGGTTGTCACGGCCGAAGGAGGGGAATGATGTTGACACTGCACTGCTTTCAGACTAGATTGTAGGTTTACCCTCATTAAAAGTAAACACAACATTGGAAACACCGTGAAGTACGAAGCTATGACTGAGCTCAGTGATAGACCAGGAATACTTGCAACCAACCTGGATGGTGACGAAACTGAGAAACTCAAGATCGAGTACCTATTTTCATGGCAAAAAAGAAATCGATACATAGCCGTCGATAACATACACGTGTTGGGCGCTTCTGTATATGTGAAAACATTGGCGTATGGCAAATAGAAGTTGGCATTCTACGTGTGATTTACGACTGTCACTGTACTACCACGGCATTCCATGTAAGAGAAGTGTTTCCCTATACCTTCTTCTCTACTGTTCGTACGGATGTTTTGTGATTCAGGGTTTTTTCTTAATCCTTCACAATTTTTAATTTTTTTAAACTCTGTGTCTTTTTCTAACAACACAAGGAAACACTTTTATTGCAAGATTCCTTGAGGAGAATCCTTACTCTGTAGTTTGGTTTACATACGTTATGAAACTTTGCATTTAGTGGGGCAATTTTGGGAATGTAATAAATAATTAAAATTGTTTTCAATTTTTTCGAAAATGAAAGCTAGTTGGAGACTATTGATGAAAAGTTTTTAAGTTTCAGAATTTATACTGTAACACATTAGAACTTAAAATTATTGCATTGCATGAACATTATGAACTTTCATTTTAAGTTCTATTTGTTTATTGATTGTACTAAAGTTCAAAATAATTAATACTTTTAAATAATACGCAAAATAATTTGAAGCTATTTTATCTTCTTACTATTTGAATCCCTTTATTCATGTTCAACTCTCAATAAAGTATATAGTTGTATTTGGTACAAGATTTTCCTACTATGTGCCTACCATGTTTTGACGTGCTTAAACTTTTTGAATTACTAAGTAAAACGTGGGTTTCAATTTATATTTCAATAAATATGCCTGTAAAAACCAATGTACTTCCGCTTCTGGGGCAAGAACCCTCACCTTGATCAATTTTCTGTCAATTTACTTGATCCATTTAGCAAATTCTGAGATGACTTTTTTTTAATTCTAAACACGAACTCGAGCTTGTGTAGCTTCACTATGCGCCCATTTTGTTCAGTTTTCTTTTTGCTGGTTGTGGTAAGAATTCAACAACAGTGTGGCTTGCTAATCTGTTAGCAATACTATAAAATCAAATCTGTAAGTCTTTTACCGTTGGAAATAAATTTTCTGTAAAACTGGACCTAAAAATATCTAGTTTTCAAATGTTGCGAACTTCGCTTCGATGAAACGCTTATTCGTCATTCAACTATACACTACTACATATAATAAAAAAATATGAAGATATCCTATAGATGAAGAAAACGTGGGCGCATATTTCTCCCCATAAGTCACATAGTTTCTACTTTTTTTGACGAAAACAATTCAAATCAACTTCTTTACTCACCGCATATGTTGCAGAAGAAAGAAACAAAACAAAAAGAAAGTGCGGCATCAAAACAAGAATTCACCGTTAGTGGACGGAAAGAAGTGAAAAAGTCTTAGCTGTCTTGAACTTCAATCCTGGATTTTCTTTCCTTCAATGGTTTCTCTCCGGATAAAATGTTTTCTGCGCACGTATTCTGTACAAATCTGTTCCCGTTCTCGTTCGCAACGTTATACCGTTATGAAATGTAGAGGCAACAAAAGCCAATACTCTCGATCCTTTAATATCTTTGGAAATTACTTTTTCTCCTGTTATTTCCAGAACTTTACTTTTTTATGTAATTTTGATCCAGTGTCATTCAAACTATGTGGTAGCAATGGAATATCTGTTGTCCTCAAATCATATGATGTTTTGAAATCTAAAGAAATAATATGACCTCCACTCTACACTGCATAACCAAAGATCATACAATGCCATGACAAGAGAAGAATTTTTGTATTTATTCCATTACATAATTATACTTGCTTACAAAACGCTAAATTTCTAAGTTTAATTTGATTCGTTTGGCTATCACACTCTTCACAGTTGCCTTTCCTTCAAGTCACTACTTTCATTTGATTTATATAATTTATTTTATTCATTTTTGAATACCTACAGTTATTGCATTCGGAGATACATGCCTGCATAATGATGTATTAGCTTGCTTATGCTACTTACTTCCTTAAAATATCCTCAATCCGAGCCAAAGATTTTTTAAATCATGATTATGAATTCTCTTTATCACGAATATCTCCTAAATCTTAATAAATTTCCTTGCTTATTATTGAGAACCGCTTAAAATTAATACATAGAAATTTCTCATTTTATAAATTGACTTCAAACTCAGAATTAAAGAGAAGAATAGAATTAAAACTCGTAAAATTAAAGTGAACGCAATTTATTTACGCATGTTAGTTCATTCAACATTTAGCTTCTACTTCTAGTTCGAACATTTGACTGGCAATGATTAAATATGTTTTATTATTTCCATCAAGTTGGATGTTTGTCACTCAAAATAATTACAGGATAATTATATAATACTTTTTGTACATGTGGGAAACACGTTTGCATAATAACATGGTATAAAATCAGCTTAGCAAATATCCTGCGATGGGTAATTATGTTCATAATGTTTTCACACATAATTACTGACTTTGTGTGATTTAAATGAAATAATATTTAAGGTTTTCGTTTTTATTTTTTTGACAGACAATTTCTCTCCTTTGTCGATCAGTAAACATTTTAAATTATGCCAATAACTTCCTGTAAATAATTGAACTGTTTATATTGAAATTTCATTTTATATGTTTCCATGAATATATACTATATTCCGTAATAATGATTTGAAAAAAAGCAACAACATTAGAGTAAAAATATTTATTTTCAGATTGAAGATGCTAGTTTCTTTTATGTTCCTCATTTTTAGTTCAACGAAAACAACCCTCACAATTTCCTTAATACCTATACTGAATTGTTGACGTGTACATATATCTAGTATACGTTATCCTCTTCTACTTAAGTCAACAATTTCAAGATGTCAATTTCAAAGATTTTTTACACATCATGGCATTCTCTTAAAATTTCTACATTTTCAATTTGGAATGTTAGTTTACTTTCTCAGCCACAACGGTATCCCATTTGGTTTTCTACAATACCCGTTGTTAACCACAATCACTTCATTACGCACTACGAGCACTTTTGGTCAATGCCAACAAGTCACTGTCGCATAATTACATTGTCACATCCTCGAACATTGTTCAACTCACCTCGAATCACTGTAGACATACTGATGTGTCTATCATCTCCATTGGCGCACCTAAGGATGGGAGTGCTTATGGGGTTTAAGGTCCCCTCTCCGGAAGCCAATGATACGTATCCAATAATGTAGAATTTATTAATTTTCTACACTAACGACAGTCATTCAATGTATAAATTATTTACATTATTAATATTAACTGTTAGTCAACAACTACAAATACACTTTGTATTAAGTATCAATGAAAAAAATCTTAATTATAAAACATCAAATTTCCTGTACCATATCTCTACCCCCCCTTAGAAAATTTCTGAGATGGCGCCTGATCATTTCAATATGTTAATACTGTCATTTCAGAGCTCATGCATAGATCTTACTCTAAACATTATACGAAAATAAGAGTATTTAGTGTTCTTTTCTGTATCTTTATACTTTTTGCAGCGTATTATTTCACCCTCACGTTAGCATTAACCTTGTCAGTTATAAATCATAGATCAATGTACCAATTACTCCTGTGTTATTGCGCTAAGCGCTATTCCGTAATCCTGCACGTTCTTTATTACCAAGTCTTGCTCTTTCTCATCGCTTCCTGCCTTAGCCGTCCATTTACGGCCTCCTTTCTTCCATTACGTCTTTGACCTTTCCTGTTCTTTCCAGACCTTTACCGTTCCTTCCAGACCTTTACCGTTCCTTCCAGACCTTTACCGTTCCTTCCAGACTTTTACCGTCCCTTCCAAACTTTTACCGTCCCTTCCAGACATTTACCATTCCTTCCCAATACTAACAGTTTCTTATAGACATTTACTGTTCCTTTCAGACTTTACCGTTCCTTACCGATATTAACCGTTCTTTGCAGACATTTACCGTTCCTTCTAGACATTTACCGTTCCTTCCAGACATTTACCGTTCCTTACAGACATTTACCGTTCCTTCCAGACATTTACCGTTCCTTCCAGACATTTACCGTTCCTTCCGGACATTTACCGTTCCTTCCAGACATTTACCGTTCCTTCTCAATATTAACCGTTCCTTCTAGACATTTACCGTTTCATTCAGACCTTTACCGTTCCTTTCAGACATTTACCGTTCCGATTTTGTCAACCTTTACTGGGTTTCCAAAATTTTACCGTTCTTTCTATACCTCATACCTTCTCCTTTTTCCCATCACACTACCCATTCTCGCCCTTCCCCACCTCCCCCACCAGTCCTGGTCCTGCAGCCGCGCGGCCGCGACCAAACAAACGACCCGGGGGCACCGGCGCCCGACAAATGGATTACCTCAGGAGGGAAAAAAGTGCCGGGGTCGTATCAGTTACAGGGTTAATGCAAGAGCTCTGGGATCCCCCGGCAACGCACGCCGCCTTTTTTGCGGGGCCTCCCCCGAGTGCGGGTGGCGCGGCGCGGCGGGCGCTGCTCGAAGCTGATTCATGGCTCTCCTTCGTCGTCTTGTTGCGCCCGGAAATTAATATCAATTAGATTCAATGAGGTGGCATCTTTTTTGTCTCGCGAGGCAGTTGGACATGTGTGGAAAGATCGGAAAGTGAGATGGTACTGGAGCTGATACGATCCAGCTTCTTTTGTTCAGATAGGTAGTGCTCGTTTGCTAGAGGTGCAAATAATGAGAATGAAATTTTACGACGGATTGTATTAACAGAAATATATCTTATTATGATTATTCAGCATTATTGACCATTTTTAAAGTTAAGTTTTCATACTTACGCCACTATGCAGTAAATATTTTTTCTTCAGTTTTTAAGTATAGTAATACAAAAAACCGAAGAAATTTTAATGGTATCAATAGTAATGTAAAGATTAATGAATCTAAAACGTTGCAATAAAATTGAAACACATCAACAAATTTGGACAAGGAAATCATTCTATTCCATCAGAATCATTTAAATCTGATTTTAAAATAAACGGGTAAATTTGTCTCCGTAGTTTCTCATTTATCTATGTTAACATTCTCAATCCCATATGAGATAAAAAACTAAGCATGTTGTTGAATTTAATTCCTATTTTTTTGTCAACACGAATTGGGGAGAGAGTATAACAATTCAGTGTTTCATCAACGTTCTCAGAGATTCCTCACCATTAAAAACTTGTTTTTCTAGTATTCTTCCAGGACTTCCTGGAGGGAATCGGATAAGAATTCTGCCACTACATTTATCATGTAAAGAAGAATAGAATTAAGTGTAACCTCTGTAAATGCCACATTGCCCAAAAAGCGTTTTAGTTACTTAAAACATAAATATATTTTACATAGATTTATAATAATCTAAACTCCGTAGTGACAACGAATATATTTTGGTAATGCATCATGATTAGTAAGGATGCAAGGGAAATCGACCACAAATGATCTTAATAATATATTGTATATTGTGATAAGCCAAAAATCCTAGGTTTAGTTTAAATGATAAAATCAGCATCCATTCTTAGAATATGGCGTTGTTTTCAGACTCAAAAATCAAAGAATGCGCGTTTTTAGGACAGCCGATCAACAAAGTTTAATATTCCATACTTGATGTCATAACGCTGTGCAAATGGACACGGTCCCGAACACATTATGTGCAGGTGTGAAGAGGGCAATGGATGGCCGTATCTTTTTAGAAAAATGCAAGGGATCATTCTCTAAAATATTATTGTAGCAAACACACGTAAGTGAATCGTGAGGTACGATAGGATTTTCAGCACAGGCTGGGTATTATGTAAATGATAATGAGCCGGGAAGTTATTTTTAGTTTAAGATTTGAGAGCTTGGTCTTGTTTAAATTGAAATTAATGAAGGCATTGCCATTGTTAACAATACTATTTACTTATAATTATTTCAATTATTGAAATAAATAGTATTGTTGACAATGACAACGCCTTCGATCATCAATGTAAATGTCAACTACAACTCACCTCTAAACCAATATACTTGTTTAAATTGTAATATTAAATTGTAATTGGGAATTTTATTAATGTAATAGTTGGAAGTGTGAATTAAATAGACACAATTTTTCGGGGAGATGCATATTAGGATATCTCCGTAGATGGAAGGACTTTTTTAACAAATAGCAGGATATAGTCAATCGCGAGTAGGTGTTTCATACGCAACACAGATAGGAAAAGTCGCGACCGCGTATTAAATTTGTAGGAATATTAAGTCCTATTGAGAGCAATCGTTGAGGACATGCTAGAACATTTTTTTAGGAAAGAACGCAAGAATTGGTAGACCGGGGATGCCATGGACAACATTCTGCTAGTCAGCTGAGAAGCCAGCCATCAAGACATTTTAGTAAGCTTACGAACAATAGTCAAAACCGAACGGTGTTTTAAGGTTTTATAGTGAAAAGTAATTCTCGTAAAATTAATAGAATTATAATGTATATATTATAAGAATAAACGTTAAATAGATATTGTTGAAAAAGGCTGATAATGTATGGTAGTTGCCATCAATCTAATAATTGATTTCAGTCAATAGAACTTCCAGGAATCGTGATTCTGTATAGAAGTTCACCTCCACATGCAACAGGAAAAGAGTAATATGTTGTATGTTGAACCTAAGGTTAAATTGAAAAATAAATTTTAATAATTTAGTGTTAATAGAAATTCACAAATAGCAAGTCTACCGCGGAGCTCGACAAGAAAGAATTTTTTCACAATATTGTAAATAATTATCCAGACATGACGTGGCATGTTCCTGGAATATTATTTTATCTTTTGTGGCACTACAGAGAAGAAAATTATTGAATAAAATTGAATTAACATACATAATGCAACTAACTTAAGTTTAGAAACAGAAACAGATAAAAAATTACAAAAATTGAAGAATGTAAAATCTGTTAAAATTGTATACTTACTCTAATAAGAAAAAATAACAAGGTAGAATCCTTTAGTTGGATCCACAAAAATTATCAGTTTCATACCAGTAAACCGTGTCGCATATAAAGGATATCATTCGTCTCGATTGATCAATCAGATGGGTCTAACCGTGAGCGACGACCAGGCGGACACTGGTAAAGACGGACTTGATTACTACGCAACGATAAGTTCTACCTCAAAATTGAATCTGGTTTATACGTATACAAATCAATCATCAGACCTCCAATGGCACGTATGCCTGACCAGTTTGTGAAAAGCACACGTAAATCCATTCCACGTAAAATACAATAGGTTTTCAAGAAACATGGTGCACTCTACTTTATTCCCAATTTTGAAACATACAAACAACTTTAAATACCTGTAGTAGAAACACATTTCACAAACTTATTCCTAAATTTATTTTTTACTCTCCGTTGTTTACATAGTATTTAATTCAGGGAAATTAGGTCACGAAAATTCACAAATCAGGTCACGCTTCCCCAAAGACAAATTCGGACGAAGTCTAGAAGACCACCAGTCACTCGCGGTCCCTATCCATCTTATAACGCTCGCCTCCTTCATATCCCCGAACATCGCACTGTCGTATCTTGGACTTATACCTTTACATTTTCATTTATTTTGCGTCAAAAACGGTTAACAACTGTGTGTGACGTGCTACGAAGAGAACTCTATTCTTTGCACGTTTTCTTAATTCTGGGATCTCTACCTCAAGCCATGTATAAGTTGAATTATGAATAGGGGCGGAAAAGAGAATTTTTGGTAAGAATAAAAAATGGTATCCCCGGTACGAGGTATGAAATGCCCCATCGCCGCAAAGAGAAACATTTATGTCCTTTGTGTTTTAAACACACAGCTTTAGTATCCATGTCCTTTGACTCACCTGTCCTGATACCCTGTCTGGCGAGGCTTTATCACTTGACCAAACTACGAGGGCAAGTCAATAAATAAGACACAAACGTCAGTTTACCCCCATCACATGTTTAAATTATGCGTGCATATTTTTCATAGCAGCTCATGTATGCGTGTCATAGAGGTCGCGTGTCATCGTAATCGCGGCCAGGATCAGTTCGTGGCAGCCAAGACTGCGTACGTACTTCAGTGTGTGTGCTACGGTGTGTATTGCAAGCGTGTGTACTGCGGGTTGCAAGACTGTACACCGATAAAATAGCGTGCGGTCGTGCGTTTTATGAGCCAAAGACTTTCACAGAAGTAGTGCATCGCAAAGTGCTCCCCGTGTATGATGACAAGTGTTTATCATTGACAGCAATCGACCTGGCCTCCTGACAAAGGGAGTGCTTCTGGTTGACAATGGTCGCCCTTACACAGCAAGGCAAACTCAGGTGCTGTTGCACACAATTCCTTGGGAACGCTTGGAATATCCATCCTATAGTCCTGTCTCAGCGTACAGTGACATTAGTCCCATCTGGCCCCTAAAATATCATTTAGATGGCCGAAAGTTTGAAAATGATTATGTTGGAACTGCAAAGGGCACACGTTTGTTGCATCTGCAACCTAACTACTTCCTCGCTGCCGGCTTTGAAGAACTTGTAATGAAATGGGATAAGGGTCTGAATGTTCTGGGTGAATAGAAAAGTGAAATACATTTTATGAAGTTACGTTCATTCATATTGCCTATATTGTTTTTTCAGTATGCTTCTATAGAGCGAATGAATTAAGCGCAAACAAATGGGATCATGGTAAGATGTTAATTTCTTATAAACAATTACATATATCTTGAGAACGAAATATGATAGCACCGATCGGATTCCGGAATTTTGAATCGCGTTTAAACGCCATTCAGATGAGGCAATAAAAAATTTGCAACACTTGCAAATTTTTGCACAATTTTCCAAATTTAGCAAATCTAAAGGGGGAGATTCTCCCGATGTCCCAGAACCAAAAACCGCGAGTTAACAATTTTGCTACAATTTATAATTTTTTAAACAAATTCGAAATATGCGTTAAAACGGCCGGGAAGGCTCCGCAAATTGTGCCTGAAATGAACATCTGAAAATAGGAGTTTGGCGGCAGTTACAAATCGATTGCAAGCAGTTAGAATAATTGTAGCTAAAATGAGAAATATTTACTGGACTAATGATAATAATCTGGACGGAAAACTCCGTTCAGAAGAAGTTTTTCGTCGTGGCGTACGCGCAGGCAAAATCTCTCCATCGGCAGGGAAACATGACGATATTTCCGCCTCGTACGTAATCGAACTAGCCCCCTCCCCTTGAGACAGCGTCCTTTCTACTCTTGGGATGTTGCACCAATCACTGACAACTGCGGTTGTACCTGCTACCGATTAGTCAACGCGTCCCTCCCCATGCCCTATCCCCGGCCGCGGGGTGTACAAAAAAATCATTAGTGTAATTTTTGAAAAATAAAAAAATACATCAAAGTAACTTATGTAGTATTATTCAAAGCATTCAGCACTATATACATAACAAGTTTAAAGAAAACATGAAGACTTTTGAGAAAATCTTGCTTTTAAAATGTTTTAATACTGCTTCTATTTCATCCAAATTTGTACTAAAATAATTGATATTTTACAAAACTTGACATTAATTAAAGAACTTTAAAAAACAAATTTCATTTGAAGAAAATATTTCTATCTCAAATACTATACTAGTTGTCGGTAGACAACAAAACTATTAAACATTTGCAATTTTAAATATTCAGTAATAACTCTAAAAATTAGGACCTTTGCCATCTTTGTAAGTATATTTCACTCTGTTCTTAGACTAAAATTAAAGAAAAAAATTATAACAACTTTTTAAGCAATTTTGAATGTGTCCCAGGGCCTTCTTGTAAATCATCCACAAAATTCAAACTATATATTTTAAAATTCTAGGGCTTTGAGTGATTTCAGATTGATCAAATAAAATCCATTTTGGCAAAAATCCAACAAATACGTTATCCACTAGTGTTGTTCCGTTGTTCCCCCAAATAAATGAAACAAGCAATTAAAACACCCAACATAAAAAACTGATACAATGTAGAATGAGAATTTATTGCACAGTGCTGAGCTCTCTAAATGTTAAAAAAGTAATGACAAAAAAACCTGGAAAGTATACTTGCCGATCACAAAGAATTTTTTTTTGAATGCAGAAATGAGAAAAACACCCGATTTCAAAAGTGGTAATGATTCCAGAGTAATTTGGTTAAAACAAACTCTAGAAATTTTCATAATTATTGTGATTTGCATTGTCTTGACACTAACGTACGCTTTTGCTATTTTATTTGGTACAACATTATAAGCACAAGAGAACCCCCCCTCTAAAAATCATATGTAGTAGAGACAAAATCAACACCAATACCACAGCTTATCAACATATTAATAAGAAACCTACCATGCAGTAAAGCAATTGCTGACGGATAAAAAGAGAAATAACTAATTTAATTTTCACTGATGCAGGTACTTCCTCCAAAAGCAGCAGCTCAAATTTTTAAATGCCAGGAGGCGCCGCCTTGAATTTATTATAATCTGGAATAATGAACTGCGGTTTATGCCGGGCAGACTGAATTTTGCACACGGCGCAATTATCACTATCGCTATCCTACACGCACTCCGCGATTACTTATTTAATATTTACCATTATCATAAAACTGTTGGCTGCGCGACCAGTGCCATTAGGATGATACGCAATCGCTATTACCCCTCGTATTTCCATTTCGTCAGGGAGGATATAAAGCGGCGAAAGAGATAAACGGCGCGCTGGCGGGGCGTTATCGCTTGACAGCGGTGTAATTAACAAGTTGCGCATCGCATGTTCCGCGGACGCTCTCTCGCGAGCCTGCCGCCCCCGCCCCGCCCCCACCGCCCGCTTCTCCGCCCTCCTCTCCCTTGCGCGGCGCCGCGACGCTTCGCACGTTCGTCTCAGGCCGCCACGCACGGGGCGTCGCTGTCGAAATCCCTCCCCGCTTGCAGCACCCTATTAACGCCGCGTCCTCCCTACTGTCGCTCTCCGTCCTGGCTC
Organism: Teleogryllus occipitalis; assembly: GCA_011170035.1. NCBI lineage: Eukaryota > Metazoa > Arthropoda > Insecta > Orthoptera > Gryllidae > Teleogryllus > Teleogryllus occipitalis. The sequence continues at coordinate 75,272 of BLKR01000068.1, forward strand.
ACTCGACGGGTCTGGGCAAGTCGAGAGTCGCTCGGTGCCAATCACCCTTTAACACTTCCCTGCTCCTGTTTGCTGACCCCGCGCGCTCGTCCCCGTTCATCCTTCGTAGTTTTCCCGTTCCTCTCCCGCTCGAGACTTGTTCTATGTTTTTCTCATTCGCTCCGCTCTCCGCCTCCCTCTCCCGCTCCGTGCTCACCGTTTCTGCCCGCTCTCGCACTCTCTCACCCGCTCACCCCGCTCTTCTTCTCTCTCCCCTTCCCTTATCCGCTCTCCCTTTCTCTTATCCGCTCTCCCCTCTCTCATCCACAAACCTCTCTCTCATCCCCTCTCCCATCTCTAATTCGCTCCCCCTCTCTCTCTCCCCTTCTCTCACTCGCTCTCTCCCTCTCTCACTCGCCTTCCCCCTCTCTCACTCCCGCTCTCCCCCTCTCTCCTCCCGCTCTCCCCCTCTCTCACTCCGCTCTCCCCCTCTCTCACTCGCTCTCCCCCTCTCTCACTCGCTCTCACCCTTTCTCATTCGCTCTCCCGTCTCTCACTCGCTCTCCCGTCTCTCACTCGCTCTCCCCCTCTCTCACCCGTTCTCCCTCTCACCCTCCGCTCTCCCTCTCTCTCTCTCTTCCCGCTCTTACTTCTCACCCTCTCTCTCGCTCTTCCTGGCCCATCTCATCTCTGACCCCTTCTCAGCATCGCTCTTCCTTTCCCGCTTCACTTTCAATCTCACACTCTGCACTCTCGCTTTCCTTATCCCTCTTTTCATTCTCCCTCTCCCACTCCGTTCTCCCTCTCTCGCTCCCCTTCCCATCAACTCTCGACAGCCATAGCAAATTCTCGGCTTGACGACACCCCTTCTCGTTTGCCCCCACTCACCTCGCACACCCACCATCCCTTTCCTTCAACTCGTATACTGCTGCACGTTCATTTGCTTTCCTCCACCATTGTATGCCTTCAACCGTTCTTTTATTACCTCTTCACTGTCACCGTTTGTTTGTTGCTCGGTGTGTACGTACAGGCCCTACTCTGATTTGCCTATGCTCAGATCTAGAAATACGGTTCTCCGCCTAACCACCTTGTTCTACCATCCGCCAACGCATATCAGCCAGCCCATTAACCGTCTCAGTTTCTTCGAAGCTTTATATCTCCCTCACATCTCCTGCAAGTGCGCTTTAGTCGATTCATTTATGATTCCTCCTGGTCTCGCCTCTAAAACCGTTGCCTCTTTCGCCTAACTCGGTCATGCCCATCCGATCTTCTGCGTCCGCCAAAGCCCATCTGGTGGCTCTTCACTCTGATCACTACCTGTACCTCTCTACTGCATCATGCTCTTTGGTCTCCGATACTCTCGCTCTTGCGCATCGTAAAACGCATCAACTGCCATGCTTCTCCCACCAACGCCTGTTCACCCTCTCGCACCTGCCGTGCGCATCTCGGTCTTCTTACGACTTTGTTGGAAATAGTATGTTCTAATTTACGGGACGAATGATTGATTAATGTTTACAGGCTGCTACAATCAATCAAGGGCGTCTGGTCCAAGGAGCGTCAAGTACCACCTCTACCTTCTATAGAAATCAGGCTGACCCATCATTTAGGATCATCTATGTATAAAATTCAGCACGCACTTAGAAGGAACGCAAGAGAGGGATACGCTTAGTTCAGAATCGGGGGGTGGATGCAACGTAGATTGAAAGACGCGAATGATAATGGCATCTGTGTGCTTTGCGGTGATAGGGAAGATTGGATCCATATCATTTTAAATTGCTGTGCGACTGAAACATGGAGAGAAAAGTAGATGGGATTAGGAAATTATTACTGCCAATATAGAAACGTTACGCTCGCCTTGAACATATTAGGTGATAAAAGGTCTCACTTCATGAAACTATTAGGAACATTTCTACGAAATGTTAAAACCGCTAGATAAACGGAAATTAGTGACTAGGAAAATAGCACTGGTTTGTATGAGCAGAGCCTAGACTGGAGAGGGAATAAATAAGTTAAGAAGTAAACGAATAATAATTCAATCAGTATTTAAATTAAGTTAGTAAACTGTTTAGTAAATAAGTCATAAGTTGCATTTTAGTGGTAAATAATACGTAAATCAATTTAAAAAATGAAACTGTCACATAATTAAACAAGTGGTAAATCAAATAATCCCCTCATTATGGGGCAAAGGGAAGTGAGCGTCCGTAATGTAAGTGCAGAGGCAATGGTACGGGCCACCTTCTGTAGCATGCTTGACTTCAGGTGCTGAGAAGGCCAAAGACTGCTAAGAGAATGCGCGAATTTCCCTTCACGAAATAAATAAATAGTTGAAAACAAATATGGTAGATTAGCATGTACTCGGCTTGTAACACCAGATTTTCCCCCCTTAAGGGTTTATTTCCTCAGCTGTACCTTATGGTCTCTTTTCCGCGGTTTTTATGCGATGGAGAGACTATTTTGGGAGACTACCAGAATTTGAAAGGTTAGAACGCGGTAAAATATAGATATTATAATGGCTTAAAGGCCTTAGATCTAGGCACATTGTATCAAGTTATGTAATTTATAGGTGAAATAATTACATAATAAATAAAATAAAATAAAATAATGAGCCTGAACGCTCATTGGATCTTTAACCACTACTATTCGAGTATTCGGAGAACAGCATGGCCCTGGGAGGGGTCAACGGTGGTGTCCAGTTTAAATTGCAATGTAATTGAAGCACAATTCTTTATATTTAAGATATACTCCTTCATGCAGATATATTTCTGTCATTTCTGCAAGCGTGAGTTGAAATATTTTTACTTTTCAAGGTATGCAAGAACTTACATTTTGAATATTTTCTATATTTCCATGGTCCTTTCCGTGGGTTACAAATGGCTGGTTCTGTTTTAGAAGAACTCGAAATGTTGCTCCTATTGCACAAAGTATCTACATCGCTAGCTGCTAAAATAAGATTGCAACGTGTTTATGTGCAGGGGAGTCTGTAAGGGAACTCCGGATTTTCCACTAGGCTATTACGCAAGGCGGAAGTTTTTGTAACGTATTTGTAAACATCCGTTACGCGTTGAAAGACGACATATCATTTAGGGTTAGGAATGAGTCTAATAAAAACGTGACAATGAAACACTAACTTATTACGTAAAAGAAACTGATGAAAAAGCTACTCTGAGATCCTACACTCCGCACACACAGAAGCACACCTATCGGTATCAGTCAATGCGCTCTCGAATTGATATTAATATGACGTGGGGCGTAATTTGCGGCCCCGCGGGTAGCTTAATGGTCAGCGTGCTCGCTTTAAATGACGCGATCCCGGGTTCGATTACCGGTTGGGGCAGATGGAGGTATAATTATAGATTATAGTGTGCGATTTCCTTGCAATGTCCCAGTGTATGATGCTGTGTAACGATGAGAAAGATCACTTCTCAGGTTGAGATGACCAAAATACGGTGTCGGGATGTATATGGCCGCATGGCCGCGAGGCCGGGACGCTGCTGGTAAGATTGGCCTCGTCACGAGCTGTTGTGCCACAACAGACAATGTAATTTGCAGTGAGCGTTGCCCGCTGAGCCAAAAAATGACGAAGTAGCAACTGGTACATCATTCCAAATTTTTCACATCAATAATGTCCTTAATCCCGCACCTGCCCTAAACTCTGCATCTTCCCTGCTTCACCAGTCATTGAGTACGCAACTTTTCTGCGGAAGCTCGACATTTTCATCTTCGCCTGATTTTCGAAACCGGACATTTCACGTAGAAAACCTATCTAACCACGATTCATCCATACGAGTACCTTTCAAACGACCAATTAGGATTTAGAAGTTCATTAGGCGAATCCATGCCCCGCCAATCTGAATCATCGGTCTGCGTAAAGCTAGTACTAAAAACTACAGTTTGTTAATTCTAGGTGTATTCTGGTACACAATAAAGATACACTGAGGCACTCAAGGACGATGTGTGAGGAAACAAGTAGTTGGATGGCAGGAAGGAAGTAGTTTTAGGAACCCTAAATATTACACTTATAACGCCTGTAGCATAGGCAGTTTTCCTGACAGTAGTGTAGTGGAAGGTTGCCTACGTCAAAAAAATTCACAAAATCAGAAGAAACCAACCGAAATGTGTTTAAAAACGACATCAATTTTACTAAAGATGTTTTAAAAGTAATCTAGAAAATAATGAGTGATGAATATTCATGAAAGTTTACAACTTTAATACAGATCAACAATATTAGAAACCGAAAGAAAGAAAAAAGAATAAAAAAGATACTAGTGATGCTACAACCGCACATTCATTCTCGCATGTATTTAATGTTTGTAGTTTTTGAAACTTCAAACTTTGAAAGAAATTCAAAGAAAAAAGATCTACGTCATTTTTACAAGCGTACATTGCTCTAGCCGGGATAAAAAAAATAGAGCTGTTTTCGAGAAATTCTTGCTTTTAAAATTGCCTTCATTTTCCTAAAAAATACGCAAAACTACTCATATTTTCAAAAAAAGTACGTGATTTTATTTAAGATCCATGTTTGATATAAGTTTTATTAAGAAAAAATCTCAGTTTTGTAGGTATAGGAAGACGGCGGAAAAAAATTAAATTTTTTGCGGTTTTCAAAAATTCTAAGAAATCAAAGAAAATTGTACCTATTTCATTAATATAAGAGTACTTTGCTCTCTCCGAGAAATAATAAAGAAAGATTTTAGACATTCTGTGAAAAATCTGGAAATGTCTTTGGAACTTCGTGCAAAGTACCCCCAAAAATTAGAATATCCTTTTCAAATTCGAGAGGCGACAACGTCCGGATCGTTTGGGGACTATCAATATTGGGGAAAATATTGCATTTATTATTTATTTAACGTCAAAAAACAGTTAAAACTGCGTATGACGTACTATGGGGAAAAGTGAATTGTGTGCACATTTTCAAAATTCTGTGATCCCTACACTGAGTCATACTACTCATACACTCATACTACTCACTGATACATACTACTTAAAAATAAAAAAATAAAATTAAAAATTAAAAAAGCTCCCATGTAATAAAATATATTTTTAAGGATAAAGACGCAATAAATTTTGGCTCTTATGCATGTTGTCCTTCGGAATAATACTTCCTGCAGCGACAACATGGAAACGATAATTTGAATAATTGTATTCCCACTGAATTCTAGAAGACGTGCACAGAAAATGAAGTTACATTTATGTCCAGAAGCAAAACAAGGGGCCATCTCAGCATTTCCTCAATTGATCAGGGAAATTGGACGAAAAACCTGATCGAGATGGGGGTCATTGACCCGGAAAATTAATCACAATTCCCTTGTGAAGATATTTCCCGTTGTGTACTGCTTAAATGTCAATATTTTGTCTGAAATATCACAGAAACAGGTCACTATTTTGAGATTGGTTGTACTTTTGGGAAATATTAGCTATTTTGCTCACCTGGGACCTCCCTGTCAGAGGTACTGCAGTGACATCAGTTGACACCCTGGAACACCTAAGCCTCTCGTTCTGAAAGTTTATCTCTGTATGATGTCAGTTAATTAACCTTGAGCGTCAGTTTAATTTAGAAAGACGTGGTTGTTGGTTTTCATACGCTCGCTTTGCTCAAGAGTCTGAAATTGCACATGAATATACGTCCAGAAACCTGCCACCGAAGTAGTGATTGCGATAAACATTCTGTTATTCGCAGGGGCGTAATAGTAGCAGATGTCAGCGTTGTCCGCGTTATTTTAATAACGTAGTGGTCAATGGGCGTATGGTTGGAGTAAGGTAAGTAAGAGAAAGGGAAGAATGGACAGAAAGGGAGGGGGTTGCTTTCGCGGACTGAACGGGACCTTCTCTGTACAATGACAAGTGTTCAATCTCGCAATCAACTTTTCAGTTTCGCCGCCGGGGCGCGGCCCTTAGAGGCTTTCTTCCCGCGCGGCCGCTCAGAGCGAACTTTTCAGCGTCTTCCGCGCAAACCGCCGTTCGCACGGGCCCACGCCCGCCCAGTACAATGACCGCCGCGTCTCGGCGTCGCCAGCTGGGGTCTAAGCCCTCATTAGCCAAGCGCTGGGCTACCCCGGCACGCGGGGCCCTCACCCCATCGCTCGCTACCTGACAAACGACCAGAATGTGTACAACATTTCTGGGAATCGCTTCGGGTCTCCCTCGAAAATAAGCCCGTCAATGTATCTCGCCGACAAAGGTGCACTGCCGGCGCGCCGCTCCCGCTCCTCGGCCACCTGCATGCCAGATGCCTCAATTCCGTTGAAATCTCAAATACAAACGGGCCGCCATCGCGGGCACCCCACGTGCCACCGCCTTTGCCCCCAAACGCCGCCAATGTCACGTGACACCCCCCGAAGGCACATCACGAATAGGAAGCCGATCGCGGGCACCGTCTTACCATAGGCCCAAGTCACAGCCACGTGACTCTCCCCTCCAAGGCCCTCAATCACATCCGCAATAATAAATACTGCGACTTCGCTCACGCAGAGAGAACAGGAAGACAACAACAACCAGACAACCAGAACAAACAGAACAACGACAGACAACAGGAAGAACAGACTAAACAGAACTTCTAACTACATTGCTCCGAACTTGTCAAACTGACTTGCAAACCTCATCAAGGTCGACTGTTCCTGCTTCGCCTTACCAAGGTGATTAGTACGGCCATATCTAACCTGCCTCAAATTCGTGTCACTCGCGAGCCGCAGCCACCACTTGGCCACTTATTTATTCTACTTGCATATTATCTATCATTGCCCTAAAAGACAAACAATCCCCTGAAACCCGTTCTGATCCCCGTATGTCGCACTGCAGCACGGCACCTCCCCGGCTGCGCGCTACAACAAGCTTACGTCGCGCCGGGCTGTGAGCTGCCCGGAGGAGAAGAGAAGGGTGGCGCTGGTTCAGGGAAGAAGCAGGGATTTTGTGAATTCAACTTACTTGAACATACTATTTATTATTAATTTTATAACATTTACACTTGCAATGGTCACCTTTCATCTGCTGAGGGCAGGACTAGTTCGAGCTACCCCAGTGGATTCCGAATATGGTCTATAACATGCACCTGTGCTACGGAAGGCGTTGTCCGTTAGGCGACTCGTCTCCAGGGCCACAGTCACTGGACCATTCCTACACGCACCTTCACGACCTCTGTTTGAAGGGCAACAATGAATGTGTTGCTAGAGATGTGAGGCGATGTGCCTGCGGTGGTGTGCCTACGGGCGGTGTGCCTGCGGCGGTGTGCCTGCAGCGGTGTGCCTGCAGCGGTGTGCCTGCGGCGGTGTGCCTGCGGCGGTGTGCCTGCGGCGGTGTGCCTGCGTGCGGTGTGCCTGAGGCGGTGTGCCTGAGGCGGTGTGCCTGCGGCGGTGTGCCTGCGGCGGTGTGCCTGCGGCGGTGTGCCTGCGGTGGTGTGCCTGAGGTGTTGCACTGGCGGGGCGCAAATGAAAGGGCGCTCCCACAAGGTCCGTCGACGGTAGGGCGAGGATGTAGAGCCTCAATGGGAGCACAGCACAGAATCGGACTCGCGTTGGTCAGCCGGAACTCACGTACGGACTGAAAGTCCGTCTGCGTTGGACGCAGTCGGCTTGCCGAAGGCAGAATTGTTGCTCGATGAGCACCTATGTATGCCAACTGCACCCCTGCCGAAGGCAGTGGAGTTACGTAACACTCGCGAGAAAGCAGATGGCGCCGGGCCGGGCCGGGCTTGCGTTGTCTGTCGCGGAGAGATTTTTTGTTCCGGCAGAGACGGCGACCTGTCGGCGAGTGCCGTTTTGGGGGGTAGAGGCTACCGGTCCTCCCGGGGACGTGTTGGCGGCAGGCGGGGGGGGGAGGCAGCGGGGAGAGTGGCCAGCGGTGGGAGTGCCGGATGCCCGCGGTGGGTGCAGCCAGCCTCTGAAGGAGGAAACAATGACCTGCCGCCAAGGGCGTTTGTGGCGTGGACGGAACAGTAAGGTTGTAGTAAGGTTGAAGTAAGTAATGTTGAAGTGACGTAAGTAAGTAAGGGTGTAAGGAAGTGTTATTTTTCTCTTTTGAATATATTTTATAACGTTCACGACTAATTACAATGTTACGAATCCTACTCGTCTGATAGCTGTTCAATTTATTTGTAATCGCGGAGTTGATCTGGACGAGAGATGCCTAACATTGTGTTAGGATGCATAACAAGTCTGCCTTGTAAACCATATTAAAATAAGTAATCTAATTATTGTTAATTATTGAAACGTTGATATTAAACGGATTTCAAGGATTGAAGAAGACGAGCGTGCACTGCGACAAAGAGAAAATGTTTGAAATGCTTTCAAACATTATTATAAACAACTTTAACATTAGCAGAGGAATGAAAGGAGCTTGTAAAGTTGCAAGATACCATAAGGTGAGAGATACCATAATTATTTATATCATACGAAATGAAAATGGCAGGGGGCACTGCAGTGGTCATTATATGAGATACATCATTTCTGGGTGATTAATAGGTGACAGCGGGTTCATACGTTTGAGTTTTATGTGTTCCTTACAATTAATGTCTCGTATAAGTTTCGGATTACTGCTTCCTTCAGTTGCTTTTAGTGTAATTTAGCATACCACTAACATCTTGTATTCGTGTATCATTTATATCTGTCAAAAATGCAGTGCTTAAGTAAACTTGTACAGTTCTCCTTGATCTCTGTAAGTACAACTGAAATAAAAATGTTTATAATTGAAATCCTGTTCCCATGATAGTATACTGTACATTTCTCCTTTCAAGAGAAAAATAATGTTTCCCTTCGCGACTTCTACACCTTAACTCAACACAACTGGTCGTTCATCGTTTTATGTGAAGGAAGAATGTCACCATTGATTAGTGATTAACACATATTTGCAATAATATTTGAATTGTATTCAAGTTACATTTATTCTGACTATTCTACTCTTGAAATTAAAATTAATAGTGTTGAACTATACACATAAAATGCCCCAATCAGGGTGATGTATCTCAAAACATTGATCACTTACCGTTTCTCCCTATTTGCCAATAATAAACTGTGACTCATCTATTTTAGGAGGCAGTATACATTGATAGCTATGTCGATGTCCAATAAATCGCGCATGTACTATAACATAATTTCATCGATTTTAACATAGCTTTAAGTTATTTTCCATATTTTGCGCCATTTTGTGACTCTGTTGGACATAATTTCACTTGCGGAATTGTCCTAATAAATATCACTCGTGCTTTGGAAATTCTCAGATAAATCCCCTCCTCTCTTTGCTAGTCGGGAATTTATCGACAATTCCCAAAGCACTCGTTGTATTCCCTGTGATAAACGATTTTACTATCATTCACCGCACCCTTTTAATTTGTTGAGGCATTGGGATTAATTTCAGTACGTTATGATGCTTTGTAGCAAAAATTACTTTTTATAAATACAGAATATTGTTTTCATAATATGACACAAATTTATGAATAAAGAATACATCATTACTGGGTTGATTGCTTGATGAAATGTTAGTAAGTGCTTCGGAAGGTTCAACATCATGCTTTCTTTGCACTGCTTAGTAGTGATTTTTCCTTACGTTCACAGATATTAAAAATCATAAAATACTAATCCCGAAAAGGAGATTACATTAATTTGATTTGCAATACACACTTGAGACATTTACAAAACACGAGACTATTCATTTACCTACGATAATATTTACCGGTCCTGGGAACGTGCATAAATTCACCGTCTGATGCAACTTTCACTACCCAGTTCTCTGAAATATACGCAGCACTCCATTAATATTTTAATGAAAGTCATAAAGCATTACATGCACAATGCAAGTGGGGTTTTTGAACATAAATTCCATTTCGGAGAGGTAGAATATTAATTAGAGTATCCATGATTTATCTGATTTTTAACGCTGCAGCCCTCCACTTGGGCCTCTACAAGGGGACATCGTCCAATTAGTTTGCATAATGCAGGTTTGCACAAATTGGGGACGTACACGTTGGACGCAGAATTTTCCATGATACAGCTGTTATCTCACCTGGTGTTTCACATTACAAACCAGTTGACAGCGACTATAATTGTCAGTGATCAAGTGGTTGAAATATTTGCAGATCGCACGAGCCAATTTACATTGACAATGCAATTGGTAAGGCAGTCAGGTGTTTGAATTGGAAGAATGTGACTACTACCTTTTGGAATCAAGCTATGTGTTGCCATTTATAATTTTTGGTGGTTCCATATTGATAAACCACTTATAACAATCTGAGAATGAATTTTAAAACTGATAGTTGCGCACTTAATAAATGAATTCATGGAATTCTCTGCAGAAAAATGCTCCAAGTGTTTGGATGATTTCTTTCATCGGAGGAAGAAAACACTTTAAAAAAGGGTACGGTTTCGATTTTCGTTGAATTGTCTTACTTTTGAATACTGCAAATGCTTAAAATTTTCGGGGCTTCCTACAACTATAATGTCGAGATTTTTATTTTAAATGAAATCTGATTTTCAGAAGTAATCTTTAAAGGACAGCATGATTATTTTTTTCAGAATATGGGCGTAAAGGCAATATTAAAAAGAAAATTGTCTCGATTATGTTTTTGTAATTTTTTAATCGTATATTGTGAAGCACGCTCAAAGAATGGCACAAGTTCAATTTGCTTCGAACTCTCTGAATTTTCGGAAATTATAGACCTTTCAAATAATATGAGAAAGATGGTGCTGTTGTAGCACCACTACTATTTTGTATATTGTAATCTATGAACTTCAATATTTTCATCTAAACGCTGTTTAATGCAGACTCGGTAGGTAATTCCATGTCTAGTAGTAAAACATTTGTTGTTTTGTCCTGATGATGTCTTCACCATAAATAGAACCAAATCTTAATACTTTTATTTAGTGAAGAGGGGATATGGATAAATTCTTAGGTAAGGTGTTTAGCGTTTTAATGAGCTTTAAGTTATATAATCTATAACAAACATTCTCATAGTACCTACACAACGATACCATTATATATTTGCCTCGAGAAGACAAAACCTCTAAAACGGAAAAGTAGTAACTTCTACTCGACGAGGTCGCTAGTCAAGTCCCATCTTGATCATAGACGTCTGTGTGTTTGTGTATGCATGTGTATCTAGAGCTAACAAAGCTAGTTGCAAATTTTAAGTCCTGCATAAAGATTCTCTCACCCTATAAGTAATTCCAACCATGACCTGAAAAACTGACACTGGAACCTGCATTATCTTGATGTTTCAATGAAATCATAAATGAATCATTACTCTGTATTTAAACAGCTATAGATGGTCAATGTATGTATCAACTCACCTGCTTGGAGATAATTGTCTTCGGTTCGCATCCCCGATATAGGAACTGGCACGTCATTGTGTTTTGAATGCCGACTGAGGCTGATTCTTGATATGACATAAGTTTGGACGACGTTCATAAGTGAATAAGTCAATTGCTCTAATCCAGTATTCATCAAACGAATGAAGCTTCTGAGAAAAAGAACCGTTTTTAAATGTTACTGTTATCTACCAAAAGAAACGAGGACAGAAATGAGAAGTTTCATCAATCCATCCATTTATCAAATGTCTGATGTGCATACCCAAAATTTAATGGTCATAATCTAAACCTCACACAAACAACTACGTGACTGACAGTGTATCAAACAGTTTGTGATTGATAGATTGATTGAATGCCTTATTTTACGTGGCGAGACTCAGGCCATGAGGACTGCTCTTCCGTCTGACCACGCAAATTTCGTTACGCTCCTTTCACCAACCATGGGAGAAAGAAGGTATTACTTGGCCGACGAAACAGGCAGTATGTGGCCAGTGAAGTAACTTTAGATTAGCAAAACTGAACGTTACACTGCCATCTACCAAAAGTTTCCTCACGTGGTAAACAGTTTTCGTGAGAGATCTGTTTGAGCTCAATAAAGTAACTTCAGATTATCCGGACTGAACCTGGCACTACGATCTACCAAAAATATCCCCGCGTGAACTAGTATCTGGAGATCCACAGTTTGGCGACCTCTGCTTGAAGGCTCCCACTCACTGACGCAGAAGATCCGCAACCTATGCGGATTGGCCGCAGCGGAAATTTCGCGTCACGTGTTGCCTTATGAGCACGTTCAGACCTGCGTGGCAGGCGAGCGTCGCGCCAAAGGATTGGCAGCGTTGAATTCGCGGCGAAATAGTAACGCAGTCAAACGCGTTTCTTCCGCCACAACTCGAGTTTCGTGGAAGTCCGCCCGTGTTCGGGAGTCTTCGTTCCCCTCAGAGTCGAGCGACCTTGCCAACCGTCACCAAACGCTGGCTCATTATTGACGCTCCGGTGTGAACGGTCCCGCGAATTCCGCGGCCGCGTCTAGCTCGGAACTTTCCGCACCGTACCCGCTGCGGGTCTACCGCGCCTGTAGAAGCCTTTAATCGTTTGCTTCCGTGGTTTACTTCCGTCAATTTCTCACGAATACTGGAGCGGTGCCTCAAGTAACGGACCGCATGCATTCTCAGGCCAAAGTGGAATCTTGTTCCCTCTCTGTAGGGATAATTCCCCATAATATTCTAAACTCCGCCTATATTGCAAGGTAATGGTGGGCGCCATAAGATAGATAGATAGGGAGGTAGGGAGGTAGGTAGGTAGGTAGGTAGGTAGAGAGAGAGAGAGAGAGAGAGAGAGAGAGAGAGAGAGAGAGAGAGAGAGACGGAGACAGACAGACAGACAGAGGAGAAAGAGAAAGAAAACGTGGGAGAGAACTTGCAACGATATTCATTTCATCATCCTTTTCCTGCGGAGTAAACAAATAAGCAAAAAATGTAAAAACAATGAAAGATATCAAACATGAAATGGACAAAATAATAAATAATGTATATAGTTTAAAATTATTAAACATTAAAATAGTAAACAGAGCAATACTTAAATTAGTTGCATTATTTTCTAGAAATTTAAACCTCTTTGCGAGTGCAATTCAAAAAGTTTAGTCTAAAATGTCTAAAGTGGTTGATGGTTGTCTAAATAGTTACGAAAATCGACATATTCCAAGTATTACAGATTTTACATTCATACAGAAATATGCCGCATTTAACGCAGGCTGTTCAGACAGTTTCACAAAAAGGGAACATCGTTTTGACCATCTGATAACAGACAAGGATACATAAATGTTTGTGTAAAACCTTACTCGTAAGCAAAAAACACTATTTTTCACTAAAAAAATCGTGAACATATTCTCCACCCAGCAGTGCAGCGTAGTCGGGACCAGCTAGGAACTATTATATTCAGCGGGATTCACGCGATGCCGTGCCTGTGCGAGACCTCTGGGCTTTCCGCTTTTCTACGATAGGACGTCCCTGGCCAGGTTCCGTTTTTGCGACCTTACAGAAAGCAGAGGATTATCGCAAGAGCGACAACAGCCAAGACTCGCGACCGGTGGTACAGACAGTAACAAAAGAAAAGAGATTGCCTCACCGCTCAGCTGGCGGTGAAAAAGCTTCTAAATTCCAAACGCTTTAAAATTTCCAAGCGCAGTATAGTACAATAAAGGCTTGCCCACCCAGACCGACGCGGAAGATCCACAGCCTACGCGGATTGGCCGCAACGGATGTTCTGTGTCACGTGTTGCCTTATGAAAATGTTCAGACCTGCGCGGCAGGCGAGCGTCGCGGAAACGGATTGGCAGCGTTTAATTCGCGGCGAAATTTGTAACGCAGACGCGTTTAATCCGTTACAGCTCGAGTTTCATGGAAGTCCGCCCGTGTTCGGGAGTCTTCGCTCCCCTCTGGGTCAAGCGACCTTGCCAACCGTCACCAAACGCTGATCATAAATGACGCTCCGGTGTGAACGGTCCCGCGAATTCCGCGGCCGCGTCTAGCTCGGAACTTTCCGCTCCATACCCGCTGCGGATCAACCACGCCGGTCTGTGGGAGACTTGATACTGAGCGAAGTGACTCAGGGTGTGCCGACCAACCTGACTGAGGTTTTCGTGGTTTTCCTCGGCCGTTCAAGTGAACGCTGAGATGGTTCTACTGAAAAGCCACGATTGCAAAACCCGCATCGCTTGCCGAATTTATTAACTACGTGATGGTTAAGCGAATTCGAGACATCGCGGGTTCCTGGATGGGTGACCGACTGGTAACCCCGGGATCCAACGGCGCCGATGCCAATTGCCCTTTACGGGACATACAATGGCTAAATACAGATACAAACTACAAACAAAAAAATGTGCCAATGGGCGGCGGATGTCTGCTTATTAAAAAATATGTTTACATAAATTGGCGTAAACGTCTTATAAATGAGAAATTGCAAAACTTCTGGAAGTCGTACTCCAGCGTGTCGATTGTTAAAATATTTGGTGAGTCGTTGTTTGGGATTCTCCCCTCTCGCGGTTTTAATTTGGTGGGGGTAAGTCTGGACAACATGTATTAGGTTCAGAGGTGCGAAAATGTTTTATCAGTGCCGCGATACAGTGGTGATATCGGCTTTTCCTGGAAAAAACAATTACGTGACTCGGAGCTGAATTTCACTTCCATTAAATTTAAATTGCTTCTCGTTCTCTCAAACAACTACGAAAATGGAGCTTTCACCAAATTTGAAATATGTTTAACTACTCAGGTTTGGTTTGGAATAAACGACACCATTATCGGTCGTATTTCGCATTCCCCTTGCGAAACAAAACATCTATAGAATATCCCTCTATTCCAAAAATACTGTGGAAAGATTAAGATAGTAGAAAATGTATATAGCTGGTCTAGTTTGCTTATTTATGGACATATGTGATGAGATTTAGAAGAAATGAGTTCTAAGAATTCCATAAAACTAGAATATTAAAAATGGGAAGAAAATACATGGGAAAATATCATGTATCATATTGTCAAACTTGATTTGGCATTTTAAATTAATAATAAATGCTTGCACAAGATAATTATTTTAAAGTATTGTGAAAAATCTTTTCCTATTCTGTTGTTTTTCCTTGAAATTTAATATGCAATTTTATCTAATGTTGAAAACAAACAATACGTTTCATGTAAATTACACATGTACTTTGACAAAAAAATGTGTTTCGATTTACATCTCTTCCAAAGAAATCCAGCCAAACAACTAATCACAGAGGGTCCACCATGTTCCACTTTGACATAGGACCCCTTGATAAATCTTTCAGAACATAAACGCCAAAAGTCGCGAAGAATTCAAATTGGCCCCATGAAAAGTTGCGTTGCGCTTTTTAGAAGACGCCAACCATGGAAAGGAGTCGGTGTGATACAAGGCGACGGGGAAAGGACTGCAGCGAATTTAATCTGGCGCCATCTCACGAAGTACACGTCGAGCCCTTCCCTTTCATGGCGTAATAAAATATTCAAGAAACATTTTTCTTTCACAGGATTGAGTCCGTAAAATACGTCTCTCTTTTTATTTTAAGATTCAGCGAGCGGAATGTGGAATGAAGGAGACAGCGCTTTTTTTTTCTTTCGCGAGGATTTATGCCATGTTGCCTCCCCCTCCCAGGTGAAGAGGCAGGGTTGGTGGAATGGAAGGGAGGGGGGGAGGGGAGGGGGGAGGGGGGAGTGCAGAGAAACGTGTACTGTGCGTCGCCTCCGTTCTGAGTTATGTGTTGGATTCTCAGACCTCTTTCTTTGGTGCGTGTTAGCAGGGGTCTGCAATCTCAACATGACCCGCCAGAAAACTGCCTATGGGTACGCATTGGTGCGAGGTTAATTTTGCAGACGGATTTGTTGCAGTACATAACAATGCAAACATATATGTGAAAATAAAACGATGATGTAACACTTGATAGATTGAACCAAAGCTTCAAAGAACTCACGAACTATTGAATGAAAAATAATTAAAGAATAAATTACTAGATAGGAAATGACAGGCATGAATACTGAAATAAATGAAATAAAATGGATAAATGAACGGACGAATGAATGCGTTAATGAACGAATGAGCGTTAATGAACGAAACAAACAATGAAACGGTTGGACAGGTGCTGGTGGGTTGGAGGAATGAATGAAACAGTTCTTTCTTGCGCGACCTCGCAATCAAAGAATATTTTCCCCTCAAAGTTGTTTAAGAAAGCTGACCCTGCAGCTGACCCTTATTTATTTGACTATAACACATATCTTATTCTATCTGTTGCCATCGTTATGGTAACTCATCTGATTTCTGCTGATACAGAAAATTTATTGAGGCAGTGATTATGACCCCATAAAGTATGTTGCACAACGTATGAGTTCAAAAAAATCAAATTCTGAACAATTTTTCAAAAAATCAAATTCTGAACAATCTTTCATCCAATGTAAATACTTATGTAATCATTGACTGGTTTTATATATGTATTTCTAGAAATAATATCATTTTATCCAGAACTATGGATTTTCAATTTCCTTTTCATAGAATACTTTTCTAATGAGAACCTAGACAAAACAAAATAAACTCTCATTTAAGTCTTAGAATCAGACTCCACGTCTGTGAGCCTATTTTCAGTCTTCATTTCATAACTTATTAAAGTTAAAAAGCTTGTCGCTTGACATACTTATCTTACTCCGGCCATATTTCTTCAGGAATAGCCAGGGATCAATTTTGGTTTACTTCAGTTTCCATGTTAAACACACTTCTATTTCTCAAATTTAAATATTTCTTCTATATTTTCTTAAGCAACATTTCTACTCTACAACGTAATCTGACAACGCCATTAATATTCGATTTCTATCTACGCAAGTGTTGCGTTTGGATAAGTTACAACTACATATTATTATTATTCTCTGTCGATTATTGTCTATCTTTAATATTTTTATGTTGAACAAAAGACTCCTGAGATACTTGGTCTTTCAGTTCGAGTCACATGGCATCTCTATACTGTTCACTAATTGCCTGTTCATTAGTTTACCGCATACTACTTCTTAAATTAATATACGCATGTCTTTGTCCCTTAACTTTTAACATTGTCAAGATTTATTGTTCATCTATTCATTTAATTCTATAGACGAAATTTTGCGTTTAC
This sequence comes from Teleogryllus occipitalis, assembly GCA_011170035.1. Lineage (NCBI taxonomy): Eukaryota > Metazoa > Arthropoda > Insecta > Orthoptera > Gryllidae > Teleogryllus > Teleogryllus occipitalis. The sequence continues at coordinate 92,198 of BLKR01000068.1, forward strand.
ACACTGTAACCCTATTGTTAATCAAACAATATTTCACTTAAAACCACTCTTAACGTATCGATATATTCTACACTACTTATTTCTCCTAAAAGTTGTATTTATTGACCACTTTTTGGCCAAATACTTACGATTTTACTCCAGTCTTCCTTAATCTTTTACAATACTGAACAATTTTATCGTCATATGTCTATATAAATAATTAATTATATTTCTATCTTTTACAATATATTTATTTCCATCTGTACAATTATGGTTTGCCACTGTGTAAGAAATCATACGAGAATGACCTACAATTCAACTACATTATTTGTATAATAACGACGAGTTATACTACTGTTAATATCTTTATGAAAATAGTAAACGCCAAATCTGAAACCACCACTTGCAAAACCATACGGTGAAAATGTTTCTCTACTTCTCCTCCATTTTTCATTTTACTTCTAGAGCAATTTTTATTGTCTTTCGGGTATCACAAATAGGTGTAACTGAGGGAAATATTTGATTGATTAAAACTGAAAACAACATGTACTAGAAAGTACATGATTCCTGTGATAAAAACTTCTTCCCACACACTCATGACATATCCCTCGTTTTAATAACATTAACTACACTCTCAGAAATTCCTGCATTACTTTTAATGTAAATCACATGAAAGTAATTACCATGTACGTAAATTAATTTTAATGCACACGTACAGTAACTTTAATGTATATGTACATTAATTTTAATATAAGTGTACATTACATTTAATATACCTGAACAATTGAATTTAATGCAGGAAAGTACGTTAAGTCCACAGTCGTACATTGAATCTAGATTAATTTTAATTTACGTATTGAATTTAATGTACATGTACATTAATCTCTATTTAATGTGAAATGTACATTACAATTTATGTACAGTCGTACACATAATATACATTAAATTTAATGTAATTTCTGACCACGTACTTTTACGCTCACGACAACTCCATCCATTACAAATCACTGAAGCGGCATCTGGTGGAGGCCGGCAGTCACTTCAATTGATCGCGCGCCAATGGACCTGGTGAGGCGGCCAAGGCGACTGTCGCGCCCTCTGGCCGGGCGCCGCACAGTGAGCCGATAGGAGGGAAGGTCGGCAAAAAGTCCAAAATTAAAATATACTTCAGAAGCTCCATTTCACATAAAAGGAGTAGCAAAATGTCTCCTTCATCGTTCCCCGATCACGAAAGGAAAGGGGAATCACGTATCTTCATTAAGTTTGAATTTTCACAAGCGATGCGCGGCGCACTTCTTCGCTCGAGCAGTAAGAAGAGAAGTGTGTTTTGCGATGCAAATATTTTTGCTCCATCGCCTAGCAGAATTGTACGTGCTATGGATACGATATCTGGAGATATTTACTTTAAATATTTAATTCTAAAAAAACATACTGCGAGAATAAAAAATTTAGTTGATCCAAGTAAACAGAATGGAATGAAATCACAATGGAATGAAATTTTAAACTCCTATTGTTCATATTGTCCTTTAGTTTCCTTCTGGACGTTTCCGGGCTATGATATTAAGTGAATCTGATTCTAGAATTTATCTAGTTTTCAAAACATTAAGCAAATTGTGCCCGTGTTTGCCCAATTTTGCGTTAAGCTACTTTGTTTATGATGATGCACATCTAGTTTTGTTAGCATTTCTACCTACAATATTCATTTTTTTTAATTTTTCCTTCATGTTTCGGTACTTATAGCTCTTTATTATCAAGAAGGGATCTGTATGGTGCTATTAAACACACTGAAGAGGTAAAAAATGGAAAAAGTGCAACTTGGAAGAAAGAAAACGATGTGCTTTGCAGGCTGTTAATTGCATCTCTCCACTGCTTTCACAAATGAAATAGAGACAAATTATCACAAAGGCACTGGACCTAGAACAAATTCACTTGTTGAAGAAGAGTCGTATGACGAATCTCTACCGATAGCGGTAGCTCAGTGCATCAACTGATGTCACTGCAGCGCCTCTTACCGGGAGGTCCTAGGTTGTAGTCCCAACGGGGGCAGGATTTCCGACACTAGCTTTTCAGCTATTGTCGCTGTTTCGGCTATTGTCACTGTTTCAGCTATTGTATTCAGGAATTCAGTCTCTGCCTGGAAGAGAATTTTAGTGGCCAGCTGCTCTGATCGGTAGTTTTCCGTGGTTTCTCCGCTTAACACCTCCGGCGAATGGCGGAGCAGTACCCTACCAAACGGGCCACGGATCGCGCGTGATCTTTCCTTCCTCTTCCTTGTCCTATCAACACCCCTTACATACACACACACTTACTCTAACAAACACTACACTAAAACACATGCCGAAAGAACGGTCGGGGACCTAGAACTTATTCCGGCTGGGATGGTACCCCGCTGGGAGATACCTGGATGAGGAAAAACATTAGCCAGCGGTAGGTAGGCGCCAGATCTCGCCATCCAAAGCGCTTGGAATCACTAATAATCAACCAATCAATAAATGAAAGTTCTGATTTTCAAGTTTCTTAAATATTTAAAGGTCCAGAAATTAAATATTTCATTATAAATTGTGTTTTTATTGCCAATTATTCTGGAAAACTCTTAAAAATACTTTTTGGCAATGCTTCCACTTGCTGACCCCACTGTGCGGCGCGAAGCGGAGTGGGCGGTGGCGATTCGCTGGTCGCCGGGGGGCGCCACGCGACCGCAAATCAATCCCTCAATCGCCGGCGCCGCGCGCGGCCGGAGGCGACGATTGCGGCGCGGGAGGCGGCTCAAGCGGGGGGCGAGGGCCCGCCCACGCGCCCACACAGCCCTCCACGGCGGGCCCTAGTCAGCATGTCAGTCACTCTCACACACACTCACTCTCTCTCTCTCCCAGGCTCTGTCTCTCTAGGTCTGTCAGTCTCTTAGTCAGTCCGCCTCTCTCTCAGTCTGTCAATCTGTGTCTCCCTCTCTCAGTCTGGCTGTCTGTGTCTCTCTCACAGTCTGTCACTGTCTTCCAGTCTGTCTGAGTCTCTCTCTCTCAGTCTGTCTGAGTCTCTCTCCCTCAGTCTGTCTGAGTCTCTCTCTCTCAGTCTGTCTGAGTTTCCCTCTCTCTCAGTCTGTCTGAGTTTCCCTCTCTCTCAGTCTGTCTGAGTTTCCCTCTCTCTCAGTCTGTCTGAATCTCTCTCTCTCTCAGTCTGAGTCTCTCTCTCTCAGTCTGAGTCTCTCTCTCTCTCAGTCTGAGTCTCTCTCTCTCTCAGTCTGAGTCTTTCTCTCTCTCTCTCAGTCTGAGTCTCTCTCTCTCTCAGTCTGTCTCTCTCTCAGTCTGTCTGAGTCTCTCTCTCTCATTCTGTCTGAGTCTCTCTCTCTCAGTCTGTCTGAATCTCTCTCTCTCTCAGTCTGTCTGAGTCTCTCTCTCTCTCAGTCTATCTGAGTTTCTCTCTCTCTGTCTGAGTCTCTCTCTCAGTCTGTCTGAGTCTCTCTCTCTCAGTCTGTCTGAGTCTTCTCTCTCAGTCTGTCTGAGTCTCTCTCTCTCAGTCTGTCTGTCTCTCTCTCTCAGTCTGTCTGAGTCTCTCTCTCTCAGTCTGTCTGAGTCTCTCTCTCTCAGTCTGAGTCTCTCTCTCTCTCAGTCTGAGTCTCTCTCTCTCTCAGTCTGTCTGAGTCTCTCTCTCTCAGTCTGTCTGAGTCTCTCTCTCTCAGTCTGTCTGAGTCTCTCTCTCTCAGTCTGAGTCTCTCTCTCTCTCAGTCTGAGTCTCTCTCTCTCTCAGTCTGTCTGAGTCTCTCTCTCTCTCAGTCTGTCTGAGTCTCTCTCTCTCAGTCTGTCTGAGTCTCTCTCTCTCAGTCTGTCTGAGTCTCTCTCTCTCAGTCTGTCTGAGTCTCTCTCTCTGTCTGTCTGAGTCTCTCTCTCTCAGTCTGTCTGAGTCTCTCTCTCTCAGTCTGTCTGAGTCTCTCTCTCTCTCAGTCTGTCTGAGTCTCTCTCTCTCAGTCTGTCTGAGTCTCTCTCTCTCAGTCTGTCTGAGTCTCTCTCTCTCAGTCTGTCTGAGTCTCTCTCTCTGTCTGTCTGAGTCTCTCTCTCTCAGTCTGTCTGAGTCTCTCTCTCTCAGTCTGTCTGAGTCTCTCTCTCTCTCAGTCTGTCTGAGTCTCTCTCTCTCAGTCTGTCTGAGTCTCTCTCTCTCAGTCTGTCTGAGTCTCTCTCTCTCAGTCTGTCTGAGTCTCTCTCTCTGTCTGTCTGAGTCTCTCTCTCTCAGTCTGTCTGAGTCTCTCTCTCTCAGTCTGTCTGAGTCTCTCTCTCTCTCAGTCTGTCTGAGTCTCTCTCTCTCAGTCTGTCTGAGTCTCTCTCTCTCTCAGTCTGCCTGAGTCTCTCTCAGTCTGCCTGAGTCTCTCTCAGTCTGCCTGAGTCTCTCTCAGTCTGCCTAAGTCTCTCTCAGTCTGCCTGAGTCTCTCTCAGTCTTTCTGTGTCTCTCTCAGTCTATGTCTCTCTCAGTCTATGTCTCTCTCAGTCTATGTCTCGCCCAGTCTATGTCTCGCCCAGTCTATGTCTCTCCCAGTCTATGTCTCTCTCTGTCTGTATCTCTCTGTCTGTCTCTTCCACTGTATCTCTCTACACTCCGTTCATGTCTGGCCTATTCCATTCAGCGGGCTTGCATCGGCCTTTACCCGACACAGGTTAATCTCTTCTCTCCCTTTTCACTTCCTGTCTTGCCCCACTCCCCGTCTATCGCTGTTCTACTACCTCCACATATTCCCCCACTACCTCGCTTCTCTCGAACTTCATCTCACCCCACCCACATCGCGGTTCACCAACTGTGGGAAGCGGCCCCTACTTCCAATTAATACAGTTCAAATATTACTTATTGTGTGCCCTTCGCGTCTCCCTACCTCCTTGCTACAGCCAACCGTTTGTCACTACATCTACTGCAAAGGTGCATTCAATATGTTAGAAAATACGATGATTGAAGGAATTGGGAGATAAGGGAGGGGATAAGATATATGCAGTTGGGAAAATTTACAGAACATGTTAAGGAAAAAGTGAAAAAGTCAGTATTTCTTACAAATACAGTTTTAGAACTATCTAAAAGCTAAAAGCTGGGTAAATGTAGAGGAAAGGAAGTTCAAAGTAGATTACACTCAAATGTGATAACTGAGAGGGTGAAATTTGCAGGAAAAAATTGAATTGGCGCTGCTTAAATTAATACGACTCTAGCTTAATTTTGTTTTGTATTAGCTTTTCTAGTAGTACATCACTTTCGATATAAGAACAGAACGGATCAACAATTTCCTTTGAACTTTAAATATTTCAGCATTTGAGAATAATCTGATCTGTAGATAAATACAACACAGATAAATGTTGTATTACAGTCCCTTATCCGCATTGGTGCCCATTAATATAACTATTTGCTCATTTTAAGCAACGATTGAAAATTAAAGGAATAAGCCAGACAAAGTGCTTTTATATTGTGATTACAAACTACCTATTCTGTTTCCAAGAGCTTAGTTGAACACACCGCTCGCTGTAGGCTCGTACCAAACACACTCGAAAGCGGAATTTCCAGAAATTCTACGAGCCACTCCAAGTACTCCGACGTACAGTTGACCTGGCACATTTAGTTCTCAAATTGTCGAAAATATTACAAGTGAGGACATCTGCGAAAGAATACAAACAGCGTACGGCGAGTAACATGCAACATTTTAAATTAAGAGAGCAATCAAATAATAGCATTCTTTTGAGTGTTAGCTAATTATTACTTACTACTCTTATTATTACTCTTCCTCACAAAATAACATGTTTAAGTTATAAATTCTATTTAATTTTTTTAATGTATCATAAGCATTTTTTTAATCTCATAATTTCTTTTCTTCTCAAGCACGTGTTATGTCAATTACAAGCCAATTCTCTTAAATGACAGAGAATAAAACTAAGGCACAAAAGCACATTCACCATTCTGCGACTTAATTAGCAGAAGTCAGAAAAATAACAAGATCATGGGATATCATATTCCTCCTGTAGAATAAAGTTTTTCACTTGGCGTAAAGTTTTCAAGAAATTATAATGTGAATAGAACAGTATTTAAATAGTTATTTATGTAGCAAGTCCTTAAAGATTAATAGAGGTCAAGTTACATACAATGTTCTTTATTTCTATTTCTAGTTATTGAAAATTAGCTGGCTGGTTGGTTGATTGGTTAGTGATTCCGGGAGCGTCAATAGCTTAGATTATTAGTCCAGTAAGTGTAGTGCATGTTTTATCCTCGGGAGATGGCGGTGATCTTCCCCCGCTGGATGGCTGAATGTGTGATGACGCAATCACTCGGGCCGTAAAATGCCCGATTATGAACGATTTCTTGTACCAGAAAAGGCCGTTTATAATATTGGTACACAAAAATTGTTTTGGGACTCTCGAGCATTTTAACGGAGTTTAGTGGACGCGCTCTTAAAGCGTCGTTTAGATGGTTGGTTGCTAAGGACCTCAGCGCGTGTTTACCTCCGAAAATGACAAAAATATATTTTTGATTAACTCGTACACTTTTAAGAAGTGAAAAGACTAATAATGGCATGGGCACATGCAAAGAATGAACGAAGAACGCTGGCCCAAAATACTGTGGAAATGTCAACCATCGAAGAAGAGGAAGACCTAGACTTACATGGGGAGAAGGAGTAGAAGAGGCAATGATGAATGAAGTATTTGAATAATGAAGACTACACCGATAGAGAGATATGGAGGCTGGGATGCGAGAGACACCCTAGGGTATCACTCGCCATACTACTACTACTACTTTTAACTACAATTCCCACTGAAATAATTTTCCCACTGACGCTTTCATAAATATCTGAGAGCAATGTTTACTTTCATAGAAAGGCAGTTAAGCCTCTCTTAGCAGTCAAACCAGCCCGCTTCATTACTACCTCCACAGTGCCTAAATACACGTGTAACACGCCAATGCCGCTGATAAGCCAGAGTTAATCTGGAAGCAGCCGTCCAATGATCATTCCATCAGCATAACGCTGCCCACAAATGAATTATTAATCGCCATACGCAGTATTGTGATGGGCTGGCATCAAACGTGTCCAGTTTCCGACATGGGCGGAAATGACGTTATGCAGTACCTGTTATGAATGAAACGAAAATAGTAGGTGATAACCAAACATTGGTTTCAAGTATGGGAATGACATAACTATCCTTGCAGACACTAAATGGAATCGGCTAACACTTTCAAACCACAAGGTTATTTTACTCACCACTGGATTCATTTAGACTTTCTAATAATATTTCCTATTCTGCTCAGTAATTTTAAAGTTACTTTGATAATTAATGAAATAATTTTACCACAAGTCTTTCTTCTTAAACGCATACAGGTTTACCATAAATTTTATTTTTATTATTACTCATCGTTATTAAAATCGAAAGCAGTATGTCGATTACTTTGATGACCGTCAACAGCATCATTTGATCACCACTATTAGCTACGATTCCTCCAGGACATTGAAAATTCTCAAATTAGTGCCAAAGAGTCAAATTTGAGTTGACCAGAACCGTGCGTCCTCGTGATGACGAAACGCCTTAAATGGTTAACAGCGGTGTTTCTGTCAGCAATTCATATCTGTGTTTAAAAACTATTAAAATAATTGTACCCAAAAGCGTATTTCATTGTATGATCACTAAATCCTAATTGAAATAAATTATAAGCCTAAACAAAAGCGACACTGGAATTTCACTGCACTCCCTAATACTTCCGTATTTAACCATGTTTATGTAAGGGTTTAAGATAGCATCAACATCAATGGTGATACTGAATCGCCTAATGTGTTTTCAAGCACAATCTTAATATAATTTTTATAAAAGTAACACCACTGAAAACTTACTTCTAAATTAATGTTATTATTGCTTTCAAGAACAGTAGTACAAAAAAAGAAGAATTCAGATTGTGCTTGACGCCAACTCTAAATTTTGTTTTATCGCATTGTCTTGTGTTTGCTGTATTAGATTTCCAAGAACATGAAATAACGCTTTCGATACAATCAGTCTAATAGTTCCACGATTCTCTTGAATTCATACTAATTTTGACACTTCTGAAACAATTTTTGGATAACTCTTTTTTATTTTTTAATGACAATTTTCTTATAATTGTAATTTCTTCTCGCCAACAGATTTTTCTTGCTTTGGCAGTACCTTTCGAACCATTATTCGACTTTAAAACGCTTAATTCTATCACACATAGTTCTTTTTCTTTTGAAACATTCGGGTAATTTAACATTTTCAATTCCACACTGTGATTTGTGATTCACAATCTGCAGGGGTATTTTGAAGGATACCTTCCTTTCTTGAGCCATTTTCATTGCTACGTTTTTCAAGAACAAACAACGATCATCTGGCCAAAATTCACCTGAACAGACAACTTCCTTCTCCCCATACGAACCTCTCATATCTATGATACGAGTTCTACTGTTCAAATATTTTGTATGCGATTTCCGTTACTAGGAATTTTTGTTTTAATATGCCGCAAGATTCGTGCGATTTACAGCCATTGTTCCCATGGAATGCAAAGATGGATCATCGTTCTGCTTCTGAACAAAAATGTAGCTTTACTATGCACACGTTTTGTTGAGCTCTCCTTTTCCTACTTGTGTTAGGAGTAGAGCCGGAGCTATGGGTTATTATTTTGTTAGCAAAATTAAATATCAAATCTATAGTTTTTTTATCGATGGATATTAGTTTTATATAACTCGGGAGCGAAAAGTTCTCGTTTACAAACGTTGCTGTCCTCGCTTTGTTGGTACTTTCGTTTATCATTTAACTGTATTATGGTTAAAAGATGGAAAAAAATGTTTCGGAGATCAAGAAAACGTCACAGAAACGTTCCTTAATTTGAATAAATTTTTACTAGTCTTTGAGGAAATCAGAAACAATAAATGAAAATCAAATTTACTTTTGTTCATGGTTCAGATCTCAGAATCTGATGTTCAGCAAGAACTGTTATGAATACGAACATAACGAATTATCAAGCATGTAACGCGATAGCGTTAAGACTTCAAATGATTTCAATATGATTTTTCAGTCCATTTCCTCCTAATTTTACTTCTTCGAATTTCTTCGACGAATTACTTCGTTGAAGTTTTCGACGTACAACTGACAAAAAGCATTTTGAGGGTCAAAATGCTCTATATCTGAAGCTAGCGCTATCTGATCAGTATAAAAATATATTAAGATGGCTAATGCAAAATATAAATATTTGTTTCAGTACTGCAAACAATACCGAAAAAAATCAAAATTGATGATCGTACCATGAGTGAGGACTATACCTGGTACTACTGTTTCTGAGAATTCCAATTTACACCACAACTGGAAATGAGACCCAATGGAACAGGGAGTCTGCACGAACCCACAGGAGACCGCGGTGCGTGCGTTGGGTAAACCAAAGTCCTGGACGCGCGTGCTCTCGTGGCACTCAGCGAACGAGCTGTGGATTGTCGTACACGAATTACCGCTCCTTTGGGAGCACGTGCAGTGAACACGCGCGTGTGGCGAGCTTACGCGCAACACACAACCCACACGCCCCCACCCTCCCGACTGTCCTACCCAACATGAGCAGAAGTGTGGGGTGATTTCATTTGATGAACTGCGCCAATTGGCAGTGATTGAGAAATCCACACGCTAGAGCAAGAACGGGGCAGGTAGGCAGGATCCAATTAACGGAAATACATAACTGGTGTGACCAAAACCGCGGAAAAATCTCTGAAAAGTAGAAAGGTAGAGAAACATTAAAACATTTCGTCGTCAAATTCCTTACATACCTCCAGTTAATTATTAAATCAGAGACACACATGTTTCAAATATATGCGCAAAAATCTTCACGTAAATTGGTTTTCCACAAAAGATGCCTCTTCTCATTTTTGACTAAAACGGTAGCGTCTTCAACGCCTCACCAAAAGTACTTTCCGTACTTGTACTTGTGTAAACAAGAATTAGAAAATAATACTTATCAACATCTGAACGAAAAATACCACGTATGTTTTCGTGTTTGTCAATTATATTTGTATATCACACGGACAGCTCGTCATAAAATTGAGTTCTTGAAGAAAATATTATACATGACAGAGCAAAAACAAGTTCATGTAACCAGACAGGATTCCTAGACTCAAAATTATCGCCCTTATCCTGAAACTCTGCCGTCTAGGCATGTAAACTACCACTTCTTGCCTTGTTATGAAAATTACTATTGTTATTTAAAATTTCATTTTTTCTGATAAACTAAAAATGTAAATTATCTTGAGTACTTTTTTCTTCAAGTCTTAAATGCTATTATGAATGAACGACTACTTACAAATGAATGGCACCTTTAGGATAGTGAGTGGGATGTCATGAGCTTACCTGAAACAAGAAAAAAAAAAGGTTTTAGTAAATGTAGCAAATACTACATCGCTGTGTAAATCATACAAGATCCACATTTGTGTTTCTCATGATTTCGTACTCAACTTAGATAGCTCAGAATATCAATTGATGACTATGCTACATCGTTAGGTCGAATTCAACCCCTGTCTGCAGGACAATTCTAACGTTCGGCTGCCTTGATCGGAAGTTTTCGATCTCGTGATTGTAATCAACTTAGGCAGCTCAGAAAATCAACTGATGATTATGCTACATCGTTAGGCCGAATTCGGCGCCGACCTACCGTCGGCTAGTGGGGTTTCCCCCTAACCAGGACTCTCCCACCAACGAAGCACCGCCCCAGCCGGGACAAGCTCTAAGCTTCCGACCGGTCTCCCGGGATATGTGGTAGTGTAGTGCATGTTAGTGTAAATGTGTGTGTAAGGGGAGAGTATAGGACAAGGAATGGGAAGGACAGATCGCGCGCGGTCCGTGGCCCGTTTGTTAGGGTACTGCTCCGGCATTCGCCTGGTGTAGATCGGAGAAACCTCGGAAAAATACCGATCACAGCAGCTGGCCGCTAGAATTCTCCTCCAAACATCAACTGAATTCGACGTAGCTGAAGAGCTAGTGTCGAAAATCCTGCCGCCGTCAGGACTCCAACCTAGGACCTCCCGGTCACAGGCGCTGCAGTGACATCAGTTGATGCACTGAGCTACCGCTCCCGGTGCCTCTTGCGACAAGAACGTGCACTACACGTACGGGAATCAGGAGCTTAGCCGTTGACGTGCCCGGAATTACTAATCAGTCATTAAATCAATCAAATTATATATAACTACATTAGCTAAAATTTTATTATATTTATAATTATTTTACCAAATTTTTCCAGATTACTCTAAGTCGATGTTAAAAACATTAACTTTGTTAAATCAATCACAAAAGGTGCATCTGTACTAAAAAAGGAATTCAACCACACGTAGCTGACAGCAAATATCACGAAACATTATGTACGATTGAATACGACAATTTTACATATTCTTCTTCAGGATTGTTGCACGATACTTGCAAAATTTGGTGAATATTAAGACAACAGAAAATTGGAAAATAAATAATTAAAAATAATATTTTGGTACATGCAACACGATCAATATTTTATAATATATTAATATATTCCGCCCTATATATTCCACCAGAGACTACTACTGCGGAAATGGTACCTAACAGATTTGCTAGAGCAGTGTTTAAGATAAAATTTGTTAATTTGAAGTCAATGTACAGCACAACAAAAGTAAGAAATTTATAGTACTTTATTAAACATTGAACCAATTACTTCAAAAGCCATAATCTTAAATACAGAGGTTTATATAAAATTGATCTCTTTCTTCTTTCACAATGATTGTACACGAAAAAATATTAACTTGAAATAACTTGTAATATTCCTGTTATTGTCAACTGACGCACGCAAAACATTGTATCAATTTTTGGGACAGGTCAAATTTAATTTGATGGAACGTCGGAAACTACATGATTAAAATTACATCAGAGGTTCTAGACTCGATCCACATGGGCAATTTCATCCTCCTTTCTCGACATTTGAACTCATATAGTAATGCATTGTGATTATAATTAATAAAATTATTTTGAATATTATGTTGACTACATTATTTGTTCCCTCATTTTCCTGTGTCCTGAGTTTGTCGAAATTAAAATATACCTCATTATTAATTTGTTTACTTCTCTAAACTATAATTGAATGCTTGAAATACAAAAAGGATTTTAGTGCGATTTTCATACTCGCGAAAAATGAGTTTATACATACATTAAACCTATTCGCATATACAACTCCTGCCATACATAACCACTCTTTATCACTACAAAGAAATGAGTCAGGACTATGGTTCTTATTATGTTACAGGGCTTGATTCATTCATCGTTATTCTGGTAAAAAAGTCAATATAACAGAAGTGGCACTTACACCCTCTTTTATTTCAAGGCTTCAATTATAATCATTTATTCAATATATTTTTCTATTCGTCTTTGAAGTCTTTACTACTCTAAGTGGAAAGTTCAGCCGTTATCTGCAGGAGAATTCTAGCGGTCGGCTTCTCTGATCGGTAGTTTTCCGTGGTTTCTCCAATCAACACCAGGAGTAGTACAACACCAGGAGCAGTACCCGAACGAACGGGTTATCATTCCTTCTTCTTCCTTGTCCTATCCTCTCCCCTTATACACACACTACCATGTACTACACCACCACATATTCCGGGAGACCGGCCTGGAGCTTAGAGCTTGTCCCGGCTGGGGCGGCGTCCCGCTGGTGGGAGAGCCCTGGTTAGGGGGAAAACCCACTAGCTGACGGTAGGTCGGTGCCGGATCTCGCCATCCAGCGGGGGAAGATCATCGCCATCTCCCGAGAAAAAACATGCACTACACTAACGGGACTAATGACCAAAGCAGTTGACGCGCCCGGAATCACCATCCAACCAAACCAATCGAATCCAAGTGGAAAGGGCAGCAGCGAAGGAGGATATTGCGCCTCTTGATCCTCGGCGGCCCCTCCGCCCTGCGCTCTCGGCGCGGTGCATTCCGAGCAACAGACGCGGAGACGAGCGCCTCTAATAAGGACCCGGAGGAGGAGGTGGGGGTAATCGACAGGCGACGTCGAACTGTGACGCATCAGCCCTCAGGACGAATTAGAGAGGGGAGGGGCTTAGGCAATGCCGCTTTCGACGGCGCCAGCCACAAACCTCTACTGCGCGGCGCTTTACGATCATCCGTATTCATGACGCCCCCCCCCCTGCCTCGAGCCACGCCCCCTCGTCACACTCGCCGAAGGTCGCGTCGCTCCGCTGCGGCTCCTCCCGACCCCGATGCGCTTCGCTCCTCCGGCGATCCAGGATCCGCTGCTGCTTGCAGTCGGCACCGCCCCCTCCTCGGTTTCGCCTCGCTCCGCTTGCGGGCCCTCCACTCTCTCTCTCTCTCTCTCTGTTCATCCTCCTCTCTCTGTTCATTTCCCTCTGTTTATCTCCCTCTCTCTGTTCATCCCTCTCTCTCTCTCTGTTCATCTCTCTTCCTCTCTTTCATTCTTTCTCTTTCAATCTTTGTCTCTCTCTTTCAATCTTTGTCTCTCTCTTTCAATCTTTGTCTCTCTCTTCAATTTTGTCTCTCTTTCTCTTTGTCTCTCTCTTTCATTCTTTCTTTCTCTCTCTCTCTCTTTCATTCTTTCTTTCTCTCTCTCTCTCTTTCATTCTTTCTTTCTCTCTCTCTTTCATTCTTTCTTTCTCTCTCTCTCTTTCATTCTTTCTTTCTCTCTCTCTTTCATTCTTTCTTTCTCTCTCTCTCTTTCATTCTTTCTTTCTCTCTCTCTCTCTCTTTCATTCTTTCTTTCTCTCTCTCTCTCTCTCTTTCATTCTTTCTTTCTCTCTCTCTCTCTTTCATTCTTTCTTTCTCTCTCTCTCTTTTCATTCTTTCTTTCTCTCTCTCTCTCTCTTTCCCATTCTTTCTTTCTCTCTCTCTCTCTCTTTCATTCTTTCTTTCTCTCTCTCTCTCTTTCATTCTTTCTTTCTCTCTCTCTCTTTCATTGCTTTCTTTCTCTCTCTCTCTTTCATTCTTTCTTTCTCTCTCTCTCTCTTTCATTCTTTCTTTCTCTCTCTCTCTCTTTCATTCTTTCTTTCTCTCTCTCTCTCTCTCATTCTTTCTTTCTCTCTCTCTCTCTTTCATTCTTTCTTTCTCTCTCTCATTCTTTCTTTCTCTCTCTATTCTTTCTTTCTCTCTCTCATTCTTTCTTTCTCTCTCTCATTCTTTCTTTCTTTCTCTCTCTCATTCTTTCTTTCTCTCTCTCATTCTTTCTTTCTCTCTCTTATTCTTTCTTTCTCTCTCGTTCTTTCTCTTTCCTACTCTGTCTTACACTCTCCTTTTTACTCTTCTTACTATGTCTTTCCTCCTTTTTCTTATTCTCTCTTTCCTACTCTTTTTTCTCTCTCGGAGTCCCGTGTGATCAACACTCTTCTATCTTATCCCCTCTCTTCGCTTTCACACGCTTTTGTTACCGATTGCACCTTCGTGCTTATAACCATTTTCTTTGCGGTTCACTCCAAGCATCTCCTGATTGCTCTCGCTCGCATTCTAACTCGTGGAGACCCAGTGTTCTCTTCGTGGTAGTCGTTCGTCCAACTGATCCTCCAATTGCTCGTGTTTTACTATATTTCTCGAAGTATGGCAAAACAGAAGTTAAGGACTAAATGACACACATACCAACGCAGGGGCAAAATTACCGACGCCAAAAAATGAAATCTGGAGTGTATTCGAGTGCTTCTGTGAAGTTGTATACAACTTGATACATAATGTATTAAGTAAGAAAGAACATTGCAAACTCAATGCTATGAAATACAATTTATCAAATGGACTGTAGAGCAGGAAAAATCGACGATGCAAAGAAGTGCACATCCAGCGGTATTGGGAATTCTAGTGTGACCAGTTGTTTTGTTAAAAATCTGTGTTTCAAGTTTTTATTTCTCTATTTCATATTTATTGTAATAGTTTTATAGTAAACTCATTAGTTCAAACTCAAGTCAATGTGTTTTACTGCGTCAATTTGGTTCAGTCTTAATTCACGCATACTTCCATCACCCACGTTTCAGAGCAGTTAGACAAACTGTCCAGATCAAACCATCAAACCATCTTTCCAGGTAAGTGAATTGAAGGATAAATGGCATTATTTTGAATTTTAACAAATTGTTTTCGGTTCGAATTTTAACAAGTATGGTTAATTTTCTCATTATAATAATATAAACGTTATTTTAGTTATTAATACAGCTTAAATTTTTTTTGCAATATGTATAGGAAAATAATCAGAATGAAAGCGAAACGTTTTTACCGTCGACTTTCTAATCAAAGAGTAAGAGGGTGATTATACTCGTAGTTTCAAAACACCTTACATGAAAGTGTGTTACGTTCGGATTCCTACATAAACTATTGATAGAGCACGTTGAAGAATCACTGGAAGCAAACTAGGGATGTGAAACTTCAATTTCACTACTTCCCCTTCCAATCGCAATTTCGCTCAGGGTGGCGCACATATTTAGGGCGTGATTTCCAAAGAGGAGCGAAGGATGAGATGGGCTGAACTTGCTAGTCTGTATAATCTCCTTTCACGGCTGTTCATCATCTGAGAACTTTATGCAGATTGGTTTTCTTGCTTATAAATCCGGGTTAGGCCTCTCGCTTCGAGCCTCTGACGGTGGCAGAGGGGAGATATATCGCTGGGAGATACACTCCACTCACCCGAATTTGCTCCCTGGGTATAGCCCGTTTTATTGTTTAGCGAGCATGAAAAAAGTATTTTCAGATTATAATAAAAAGAGAGCTCTGCTATTGTTGCTTTATCTTTTAACAGCATGTAATTATAGATAAAATAGGACTACGTTAAGAAAGTTTCGAAACATTCCTCTAAATAAGTGATTTCCAAATATTTCCGGTAAGAGAATATTTACTAGTAAAACTAGGTTTTTTTACTAAATCCGTGTATCAACGTTTAACGTAGCCATTTCGGAGAAAATAATTGTTTAAAATTTTAAAATTGACAATGTTTCACGCCAAATTTTAGAAAAAATTCATATTTTTGAAAAGTTGAACATGACCTTATTTGATGATCTGTTTCTCATGAATACATTTCAAAAAGCACACATATTGTATCTGCATAATTGTAGTTTTAGAAGACGCCAAAAAAAAAAATTAAGTTTGCAAGTTTTAAAAATCAGGGTTTTCGACCATAATGACTTGCGCGATTCTTTGAAACATCCTTCACGCTACTCGAGGTCCACATTTTTTTTGAATTTTGAAAATGTCCCAGGGACTTCACGCCATCAATCGATGATCGATATCAAGGCCCCCAAAAACATGGGTTAAGACTACCCAACATGTTAGAGAAAAGAATATACTATATGTGTATGTGTTTGTGTATGTACATATATATATATATATATATATATATATATATATATATATATATATATATATATCAGGGAGGCGCACATATTTAGGGCGTGATTTCCAAAGAGGAGCGAGGGATGAGAACTTGCTAGTCTGTATAATCTCCTTTCACGGCTGTTAATCATCTGAGAACTTTATGCAGATTGGTTTTCTTGCTTATAAATCCGGGTGAATTTAAAATGAACGGTGTACCATTGATTAATGTTAAGACAACAAAATGTGTACGTCTCTCAATTCAGTCAAACCTGAAATGGAACGTCCGTTTAAATGAATTAAACACCAAATTAAGTTCATTATGCTACACGTTCAGAATTCCTACATATTCAGCCAGCCTTCATACTGCTCGTTGTGTATATTTCGCGAATGTTCATTCCCGCCTGAGATACGGCATAATATTCTGGGGAAATACATTTTATAGCTCTCTGACTTTTAGATTACAAAAACGAATTGTACAAATAATAACCAAATCCCACCAACGTGATTCTTATAAGCCTATCTTTATTAATCTAGGAATTTTACCATTACCTTGTCTGTTGATTTACGAATCAGTGGTTTTTGTCAAAAATGACTTGCTTAAGGGCGGGAATATATTTTCAGAAAGTGCCGATGTCTATTACTATAACACTCGATGTAGAAATCATATTCACCAGGTGACAGTATCAACAGCTCACTACAAAAATTTACATACTATACATGTACATTATTTTACAACACTTTGCTAGATGACATTAAACAATTAAATTCGATAGAAAAGTTTAAATACCAAGTGAAATCGTTTCTGCTGCATAACTGTTTCTATACAATTAGAGACTATACTGATCGCAAGGAAAGTAACATTAATACCAACAGTGATATTTAATGTATTATTTACCATTTGGACTGCATAAATCTAAACAACCTGTAACAACTAATATACCGCAGCATCCGTGTCAATGACCCCCATCTCGATCAGGTTTTTCGTCCAGTTTCTCTGCCCCTTTGAACAAATGCTCAGATGGCCCTTTGTTTTGCTTCTGGACATAAATGTAACTTTATTACCTGTGCACGTCTTCTAGAATTCAGTGGGAAATGTAGTTATTCCAATTAGCGTTCTCCACTTGTCGTGGCAGGAAATATTATTCCTTGACGAAGGGCATGATGAGGGATAAGAGCCTAAATTGATTGCTGATTTACCCTTGAAAATAGATTTTATTACATCGGAGCGAATACTTTTGTTAACAATCTTTGCAGGAAACGCTCATTTTTTTCTGTATTTAAAATTCAAGTAGTAGCTTTAGGGTACGGATCACAGAATTTTGAGAACGTGCAACAGAATTCACATCTCCCCATAGCACGTCACATACAGTTGACAACTGTTTTTGACGTAAAATTAATAAACTAAAATGCCTGAAGTACGTTAAAGTATAACAATGGAATTTACAAGAGCTCGCTTCAGATACAAGGTACAGGACAATGGTTTTACGGCACAGGTTGACTGACAGGAGAGAGTAACCTTACTCTCCATTGTCCACAAGTCTCGCCTGAGCCAGCGTTTTTGTCGCTGCAGTGGATGAGGAAGTTTGTGGAGAAGAACGAGAAGTTTGGTAAATAAAACATTTATTTCATGCTATGTTATTTTTTATATGACATTAATTTTTAACAGTTTACATGAACAGTTTATTTACGTTGCTTTTTAAATAATTTATGCAATTAGGAAAATACAAATGAGTACTGCTGTTTAAGTTGTGATGGAGAACTACACATGTACCTTCGACATGTTCTTTCATCTATGAAGAGGGAATTTAGAGAGGAACTTTGCAGATGGAAGTATATTTAAGGTTACATCTTGTGTCCCATAGAACTCTAGAACTTTGGTGTATCACAAGGCAATTCTCGTTTCTATATCCGTTCGGTTGATCTGACTCGAACACCGCATACCCTACATCCTCTAAAGGCACTCCATCGTCTGTAGCGAACTTCCCTTCCTCCACACGGTCGGTAGCGCCGTGCCACACGTGAGAATAGCTATGTGTGCCAGTGGACTTGAACGGGAAGAAGTGGGCGAATAGCAAGTCCACCTCGTGACGGGATGTGGGGACCACCAGCGCCCCGCCCTCCTCCCGGCAGAGAGCGCTCGCGTCGTCCCTCGTCAGCGCCGTGGGATGGGCGCGGTAGTGGCCCAGGCCGGGCAGCGTTATATACCGTGGCGGCGCGGGCGCGGGCGAGGGCGTAGGGACGGTCGAGGGCGAAGGGGTGGGCGAGGAGTCGAGGAGGTGCCCCGACGGAGGCCCGTCCAGAGTGAGAGCGAGCCACTGGCGCGGGGCATCGCAGCCGCCCCCGCACGCACACGCCCCCACGCGCACATCCAGCTTCCACTCGCGGCTGCGCAGCGGCTGCTCCAGCCGCGCGCTGAGTCGCCGGTGGCCCGTAGAGTTGGTGGAGGAGGCCACGGCCAGGGCGAGCTCCTCCGCAGACGCGCACTTCGCCTGTGTTGCCAGCGGCGGCGAAGCGGCCAACAGCAGCAGCACCATCGGCAGAAGGCTGCGCGACATCGTGGCTCTAGACTGAGGCTCAGGCAAGTCGCGATCATCGCCGAGCACGAAATGACTTATATAGTGGCTGGGAAGCGGCTATCGCAAGACAGCGCCTTGCTATCTCTTGGCAACGCTCCAGTTACAGCCGGACCCAGCTCAGGGAGGATCAAAGGTCGTTACGACCGAGCTACGTGTTAATAATGTTATATTATTCCTGATTGCTTTCAGATATCAGAGCTTTTTCAACTTGTTCAAATTCAAACGAAAATATCAGAACCGTTCTTTATATAATCACAACAAAAATCCTTATTTGCTTTACAATATAACGTCCTCTAGTCAGCACCCGGCCACGCAGTATTCAGTGGGAGAGCGAGAACACTTCCAGAGTGGTCACGGGAGGAATACGCCACAAGCGGAGGAGGGAGGGGCCAACCCCAAGAGTGCACGTCCAGAGAGTAGGTGACATGACGTGTCGCAAGACCACGTTGCGACCAGATGGCCACAGTGAGTCTATATAGCCGGGAGCGCCAGCAAAAGGCGACCATTGCTTCAGAAACCGCTGTTGCGAGGACGTCAAATTGCGTGAAAAGATCCTATCAGAAGCAGTCATCACTATAGTTCGCTGTCCACTGCTTTGTAAAACCAATATTGTTTCAGTATTTTCACGATAAATCAAGAAAAGGGTTTGTCACATAAATAGGTCAAAACAATAGAAATCCAACTACAGTAATATACAACGCAGGACGAATGGATTTTATAATAATATCTCATCAAATTTAATCCCTCATAATTTACCCCTTCCAAACTTCGTACAATGAAAGACTCAAACCAACAAGCAATACTGTGTTCACATGTTTAAAAATGGCAAATCTGGAAGACAAATCCGCTCTCTCCTCTGTAATCAAAACCTTAAATGCCGTAATCATCTCTCACCTATGGGGTAATTTAGTTTTTTTATCTTGGGAATTGTATTACATCAATGGATTGTTTTTATATCATTATATTGACATTAATCGCACAAGTACATTAGCCATAATAAACTGCGTACATTTGGAGTTTTAATATATATATATATATATATATATATATATATATATATATATATATATATATATTGTGACATACCGATATGTCACATGAATATAAACTAACATTTATTTGAAGACTATATGGTGGAATATGCATTAAGAAGTTTAGACGATCGAAAGGTCAGCTACATCAAAATATAACGAACGCATGGATTGGCTGGGTGAGAGAAGGACGGTCAAATGTTATGAAAAAAAAGAAGGTAGTTTAATACGAAGCTTCGAGGGGTGAATCATGCAGGAAGATTTGATTCTGACCGGCATCGCGTGTCTGAACGGATCGTAGGTCGTGAGAGGGAGCGAGTGTAGTGCAGATAGTCAGAGTCGGGTTATCAGATCGTGAAATTTTAAGGACAGTAAATAATATTGCAGATATTGCATGTGGAAGTAATATTGATGCATAAATTGGGACTTTGTCGGGAGTGGTAATCGAGTTATAGGTTTCGGGACTATGTCATAGGACGTAATCAGGACTGATAATTTTGATAGTTTGACACCATCTTGGATAGGAGCAGAAGAGGATTTCTTGGAACTTTGGACTACGGCAAGCTCGCAAGATATTTCGACTGAGAAGTCTTCGAGGGACATCAACGAAGAATAGATAAGTTAACCGCGGTATAAAATTCTAAATTCAAAGATATCTTGATCAAAGGCCTAACATTAAAATCATGTATTAAATTCACTATATTGTTTGCAAAAAGGTAACAATAAACTTTGTTAAATTTTGTTCTTTAGAAAAGAAAGTGATCTTTCATTTAGTCAATCCAAACAGTAATGAACTAGGAATTAGAATCATTCTAATTTCAGATTCCCAGCAGCGCTGTATAGTCTGCGGATTCTATAATCCATTATAAAGGTAATAAGGATTATATATATCGTGACCCATTGACCCAGCAAGCCGGACGCTAAGATCTTTGCGAGATATTAAAGTAGAGAGAAAATTTGTATATCTCAAAATGGCGCGCCAACGTGATGCATAATTTGTTATAATTTATAACAATTGGTGACACGGATAAAATTAGTCTTATAAATTTAATAAAGTGATCCAAAGGGAATCTGAAATTTATGGATTGACATTTGAAATTAATTGTTAATTATAAGAAAGAGCCAAGACCATTTCATTGGTGTGATTTTAAAATAATTTAACAGAGAGATTTTAATTTGTATTAGAATTCAAAATGGATACTAGGAGCAAAAAATTGCGTATGGAGAATGTTAATGTAGATGATATGGCGTATGCTAATACTAATCCCGAGGGAGAAATCTCACGTGAAATTATTGAGATTGAACCACAAGAAAAGGAAATAATGGCTGCACCGTTAGGAAATATGGACCCTAATAATTTAATTCTTAAAATGTTAGCAGAAATGAACGCAAAACTTGAGCATAATAATACTAAATTAGAGGGAATTACTTCAGATATTAATACTAAATTAGAAAAAAATAACGCTAAATTGGAAGGAATGACATCGAAAATGTCATTAGAATTGAAGAATTTTCGTCAGGAAATACACGAGGAAATAGTGCAATTACGGGTGGATACATCGGCTGAATTCAATATTATTCATTGTAAAATTGAGTCTTTTAATAATCAAGTCGACCAAATGCAGAGGGAATTAAAAGAATCTGGCGACAAAATTAATTCCAAAGTTAATAATTTACAGGAGAGCGTTGTGACATTGGGACATTTACATGACCAACAATGCGAAAAGTTGACAATCGTCGAATCGCGTGTAGATAACTTAAACGCAATGTCGCTTCAACATGGCGAAAAAATTGAAAACATAGAATCTAAATTAGTTAATTCGGATAGTAAATTAGAAAAACGAATACAGGAGGGACTTAGAAACATTAAAATGGTGCAAGAATCTGAATCTGGGAAATACATGTCGGACATTAAGGACAAGATTGAACAGTTAGAAAACGAATTCATACGTTCGCAGGGAAATATAGCAATGAATGCATCGGCGCTTGTAATACCAAGCCACCTAAAATTTCATGGTGATATGAAAGAACAACCGTGGTCGTTTATTTCAAAATTAGAGAATTATTTTATGATAAATAATATCCCCGAAAGATTAAAATTGCATATAGTAGAACAAGCCATGTCGTCCAAGGCACATCATTGGTTGACCTCTTTAGTACCGGAACCGACTAATTATAAGGAATGGAAGGATAAATTCTTAAAAAGATATTGGAACGAAAGCCACAAGTTTGATCTAAAATACAAATTAATGAGTGAAAGGTATAAGAAGGGTGGAGCCGAGAATATGTGTGACTTCGCAACACGTAAAATAGCAGCATTCAAGGCATGCGAAGACAGAATGGATAGCAATGAATTAATTAGAATTATTATTCGTCAGTTGCCTGTAAATATCCAAAATTTATTGTGGAACTCCATGCCTATTGATTCTGAGGATCTGGTCGAACGTTTAAGTCGATTCGACCAGACATTGAATAGTGATTATGATCGTAGTAACGGGTATCAATATAATGAAAGCAGGAACGAGAATAACAATGGAACAGGAAAAACAATGAATA
Organism: Teleogryllus occipitalis; assembly: GCA_011170035.1. Taxonomy (NCBI): domain Eukaryota; kingdom Metazoa; phylum Arthropoda; class Insecta; order Orthoptera; family Gryllidae; genus Teleogryllus; species Teleogryllus occipitalis. Next base: position 114,647 of record BLKR01000068.1, read on the forward strand.
ATTACAACCGCCAAGGAAATTATAGCTCAGAAAGAAAGGATGACAGGGGAAATAGTACTAAAATGGAAAATAAAAAGACAGGAAACGGGTATCCGCGGAGGTTCAAAGAGGACAATAAACGGGAACATGTGGAAATTAATGCGATTGAACAGGAAAACTCCCAGTGTTCGAAGTAAATGGGCGGGATACTTCGAACGATGATAATGAGGGCGTGATGGTTCTTAAGGAGTTGAATAGCATTGAAGTATCGGCGGAAGATTTATTAAGGGAAGATACGGACGAACGGGCGGAGAATAGCACGTGTTTAATTTTGAAGGGGATATTTCGGAATATACCTGTAGACATTTTAATTGACACAGGTGCTAATGTTTGTGCAGTGTCGGAAAAATTATATGAGCAGTTAAAGAAAAAGGGAAATAAAATTGAGGAGCTACCCACTAGGAGTTTGGATATTCGGACAGCTAATGGAAGGCGCATCGAAACGAGAAGTCGGCAAATTTGGGTGGAAGTGGAAGTCCAAGGGATGACAATTCAGTTTCCGGCAATTGTAGTGAAGAATTTGATTCGTCCGATTATTTTGGGGATTGATGGCCTAAAAATGTATGACGCCAAGGTCGACATAGGTAACAGGAGTATATTGTTACGAGGTGACAAAGGGCAACAACATTGTTTAGGGATCAAAGACCAGGAGGGCGAAGATATGTGTATTTGCGATATTGCGGAACAAATTGAAGAGACCAGGGACCAGATCCACGCGGCAGCAGAGGGCGCGGTCGACGAAAACGGAATAGATGCTAGTGAAGCAATTGAAATGTTAGTCAATGAATATAAAGATATTTTTGGAAGTTCAAGGGAGCCGGTAAAGGGATATCAATTTAAAATTGAATTGATGGATGAGGAACCTTTTAATCTGAAACAATATCCAATCCCCCATGTATATAAAAGCGAAGTACGTAAACAAATAAACACGATGCTTGAGGATGGTATAATAAAAAAATCGATGACACCGTATGTAAGCCCAATAGTGATAGTTCGTAAGAAAGACAATAAGATCAGATTTTGTGTGGATGCTAGGAAACTCAATAGCAAGACCATCGCTCGTCATGAAAAACCGCCGAAATTAGATGAAATGATGTGGAAGGTAAAAGGAGCTCGGATATTCACGGGACTGGATTTTACTGCGTCGTACTGGCAAATTGGACTACACCCAGAATCGCAAAAATTTGTCAGTTTTTCATTTGAAGGCAATACGTATAGTTTTCAGAGGATGGCCTTTGGATTAAAGAATAGTGGCGCAGCTTTAATCAGTTATTTGGACGATGTAATACCGGATGAGCTAAAGGAAACTACTCTCATGTACGTCGACGATATTGTGTTATTCTCTACCAATATGTTTGAACATTTAAAGAAGTTGAAAAAACTATTCGAAATCTTTCGGAAGTATAATTTAAAATTAAATATTGGAAAATGCCAATTCGGGAGGAGGAATATAAAATTTATGGGGCACGTCATATCGGATCAAGGAATGTCGATGCAAGATAAAAAGAAAGAATTGATTAAGAATTTTCCGCGACCTCGGAATGTAAGGGAAGTTAGAAGATTGATTGGGGTGTGCAATTATTATTCCCGGTTTTGCAAAGGTTATTCAGAAATAATACACCCAATAATAGAATTGCTAAAGAAAGGGAGGAAATGAGCGTGGGATGCAAAATGTCAAGAGGCGTTTAAAAAATTAAAAGAACTATTTGAGAAGACATTTTTGATCAGTTATCCAGATTTCGACAAAAGAATGTATCTACAAGTGGATAGTAGTGGATTTGCCATGGGAGCTGTGTTGTTCCAATACGACGAAAAGAATAAGCAGAGAATAATCGCCCTAGAAAGTCGTGTTTTGACTCTTGGCGAACGACGTTTTACTATCAGTGAACGGGAAGCTTTAGGAATCGTGTGGGCTACGCAGAAATTACGGGCTATATTAATTGGACGACCATTTACCGTCATTACGGACCACAAGGCCCTAATTTTCTTAATGAGAAGTCATTTGAATAACGATAGATTGTTGAGATGGTCACTATGGCTTCAACAATTTGATTTTAACATCAAATATTGTGAAGGCCGTGATAACGTTTTGCCCGATTATTTATCGAGAATCAGGATAAAGGAAAAGGAAGGTAGTGTGGAACCCGATATTAATGCTATCCAGTTAACGGAAATACGACCGAAATGGACGAAGGAGGAATTAGCGAAAATTCAAAGAGGATCCTGTGGGGAGGCAAATAATTGAGCATTTTTCGGCGGAAGATAACGACCGACGGCAGGATGATCCGAAATTTTCAATGTGGAAGATGTACGAGGGTGTATTATTACATCGGATTAGGAAACGAGGGACGCAGTATCAAATTTGGATACCAGAAGCGCATAGGCGAGAACTGATTCTATCTACGCATCAACATTTCGGCCACTTTGGATGTAACAAAATCGAAGTAATACTAAGATCAAAATGCTATTGGAAAGGCATGGGGCGACAAATCCGTAAGCAAATCAGTAAGTGTGACGTCTGTCAGAAAACCAAACAGCCCAATAAAAGGTATGAAGGGAGCAGCAAAGCGATAATACCTACGTCAACTAGGGAAATATACGCTGTGGATCTTTATGGACCAATGCCGCAATCCAAATTTGGGAATCAATATTTGTTAGTAATAATGGATGTTTTTTCTAAAATCACAAAATTATACCCCATTAGAAAGGCGAATGCACAGAGTTGCATTACGCAATGCCACAAATTTTTTGAAGAATTCGGTATACCTAAAAAAATTATTAGTGATCTGAGGACGCAATTTACTAGTGGAAAATGGGAACAAGACATGGGAAGAATTGGTATCCAAATATGTTACACGACGGTACGGAATCCTCAAGCTAACCCCAGCGAAAGAATTATGAAGGAGATTTCGCGTTTATTTAGAGTCTACATTTCGGAAAGCCATAACCGATGGATGGAGGCCGTTCCAGTATTGAACTACGTTTTGAATAATGTTCCGCATGGGAGCACGCGAAACACGCCTATAGAGGTCCACATGGGTAGGAAAGAAAAAAATGATCCGTTTCGAAGGATTAGGATACCACCAGAAATAAGTGGGATCCCAGATGATGTGAGAAATACGCGAATAATTTATGACAATTTGAGGGAGGCAGCAGCCAAAAGAAAGCTAAAACAGAAGCAATGCTTTCGAGGCGAGTATAAGGAGGGTGATGAAGTGTTAATTAGAGTACCTCAAGTGTCGTCAGCGGATAAGAAGCTATTTTATAAATTTTTCCCGTTGTATAAAGGACCGTACCGAATTTGTAAAGTATTAAGTAAGAATGCCGCGATTTTGAATGATGAAAACGGACGACAAATGGGAACATATAACTACAGGAACATGAAGCCGTATATGAGGGACGACACGCATGATTAAATATTCTGGTCATGACAGAGATTTGTAAATAGTTGTAAATATTAGGAGTAATAGGTTTTCTTTTGTTATTGTTTTGTTGTTATGTGTATTTGTCAGTTTGTGTAGGGAGTTTAATTTAATGTGTATGGGTATTCAATGAAGTTAATGGGGAGCAAATATTAGGCAGAAACGGTTATTAGAATACCTGGTGAAATGGTTATTGTTGGCACATTCCGAAAGGAAAATGTAAATAGTTTTAAGGCAGCAAGAAACAAGACCTAGTGCAGTGCAAAGTGTAAAGTGTTAATGTCGTTTAGTGTGAAGAAGCAAGAAGAAAGTGTTCAGTTTTAGTCTTGTCATTTAGTTAGGTTGTAGCAAACCAAATGACGCTTGGAGAGGGGAAGCTGTGACATACCGATATGTCACATGAATATAAACTAACATTTATTTGAAGACTATATGGTGGAATATGCATTAAGAAGTTTAGACGATCGAAAGGTCAGCTACATCAAAATATAACGAACGCATGGATTGGCTGGGTGAGAGAAGGACGGTCAAATGTTATGAAAAAAAAGAAGGTAGTTTAATACGAAGCTTCGAGGGGTGAATCATGCAGGAAGATTTGATTCTGACCGGCATCGCGTGTCTGAACGTATCGTGGGTCGTGAGAGGGAGCGAGGTAGTGCAGATAGTCAGAGTCGGGTTATCAGATTGTGAAATTTGAAGGACAGCAAATAATATTGCAGATATTGCATGTGAAAGTAATATTGATGCATAAATTGGGACTTCGTCGGGAGTGGTAATCGAGTTATAGGTTTCGGGACTATGTCATAGGACGTAATCAGGACTGATAATTTTGATAGTTTGACACCATCTTGGATAGGAGCAGAAGAGGATTTCTTGGAACTTTGGACTACGGCAAGCTCGCAAGATATTTCGACTGAGAAGTCTTCGAGGGACATCAACGAAGAATAGATAAGTTAACCGCGGTATAAAATTCTAAATTCAAAGATATCTTGATCAAAGGCCTAACATTAAAATCATGTATTAAATTCACTATATTGTTTGCAAAAAGGTAACAATAAACTTTGTTAAATTTTGTTCTTTAGAAAAGAAAGTGATCTTTCATTTAGTCAATCCAAACAGTAATGAACTAGGAATTAGAATCATTCTAATTTCAGATTCCCAGCAGCGCTGTATAGTCTGCGGATTCTATAATCCATTATAAAGGTAATAAGGATTATATATATCGTGACCCATTGACCCAGCAAGCCGGACGCTAAGATCTTTGCGAGATATTAAAGTAGAGAGAAAATTTGTATATCTCAATATATATATATATATATATATATATATATATATATATATATATATATATATATATATATGAAAGTGTATTTTTTAGTTTGATATCATTCATTTTTAGAATTACGTGCTTTAAATTATGCTTTGTGAAGTTTCTATTACTTTAGAAGGTTTTCTAGTTTATGAGTTTCTCTTTCAAATTAGAACTGACTTATAAGCTATAAGTTCTCCCAGGCGAGCTGACTTCCTGTTGACCTACTGATTTGGGAGAAGGGAGGATAGGATTCCTAGGGCAGTTTTTTTCTCAATATTTTCTTCAAATGATGCGAAGTGCACTTGGTGTAAATCCGATTAAAATAAAATTTTTGAACTTTGGAATGTTAAAAAATCGAATCATCTGCGCTTTGTTTCCTGAAGAGATTTTTAGGAGATCGTTGAATAATTCGTAGGGTGCAATTAGAAGAGATATACGAGTATTTCGTAGTCATTACAAACAAAGAAAATGAATTATCACTACTAGTATCATGAATTACAATTTTATAGAGTATGTAAGTTTTTTTTCTGAAAATAGTCGGTACTGCTAACATTGACCGTTTAATGCAGAATTGAAACACATATTAACGTATTTGTTAGATTCCGTTAACCCGAGATTACCGGGAGCGGTAGCTCAGTGCATCAACTGATGTCACTGCAGCGCCTCTCACCGGGAGGTCCTAGGTTCGAGTCCTGACGGCGGCAGGATTTTCGATACTGGCTTTTCAGCTAGGTCGAATTCAGTCGCTGTCTGGAGGAGAATTCTAGCGGCCGGCTGCTCTGATCGGTAGTTTTCCGTGGTTTCTCCGATCAACACCAGGCGAATGCCGGAGCAGTACCCTATCAAACGGGCCACGGACCGCGCGCGATCTGTCCTTCCTCTTCCTTGTCCTATCGTCTTCCCTTAGACACACACACTAACATGCACTACACTACCACATATTCCGGGAGACCGGTCGGGAGCTTAGAGCTTGTCCCGGCTTGGGCGGTGCTCCGCTGGTGGGAGAGTCCTGGTTAGGGGGAAACCCCACTAGCCGACGGTAAGTCGGCGCCGGATCTCGCCATCCAGCGGGGGAAGATCACAGCCATCTCCCGAGAAAAAATCATGCACTACACTAACGGGACCAATGACCAAAGCAGTGCCCGGAAACACGAAAAAATCAATCAATCAACCGAGATTACTAAGGCGACGTCGATCAGACGAACGTTACTAAGCAAGCAGTCTTGAAAGCTTCCCCCACCCCTTCTCCTCAATATCTGTGTCTGAAATTCTTTCATTGTGTGACTACAGGGTTACCAGAAATTTTTTTACCAGCGAAGGAGATTTTACCAAAAAAAGGAGGAGACTTCAATAAAAAGGAGGACATTGTACATTTTTATACTTCACGATGTAAAAATGGACTGAACAATTTCAAACCATTAATAGTCTTTAAAAATCGTATTATACTTTGCGTCATTAAAAATGAAAGCTTCCGATTGCATAACTTCGCTCTCACTCACCTTCGCCATCCACCAAACAATACGCTTAAATAAGTCTTATATCAATAAATCTAATGATATATTTAAATGGCCATATATGGCCATTTATTTGAATACAAATGTAGATATTCAAAAGTGTAGTACCTTAATGAATTAAATTGCTTTAAAATTATGCCAGTATTATTTTCAATTCAACAGGAGAAAACGGAGGACAAACCATGTAAAATTAAAAAAGGAGGGAGGCCAATATTAAAAAAGGAAGACATGTACTTCAAAAGAAGGACAAATGACAACCCTGGACTAGCCAGTGAAATACACGTGTCATTGTGCGCTTGTCTATTTCTTTGATCTCGGTGGATAAGCTTGTAAGTCATAAACACATAATTTTACAGGAAAGCAAAAAAAAAAAAAAACGTTTAAATTACTTAATTCAGGGATTAATAATATTCAAACAAAACTCTTTTTGTGTAAATTTCGTTTGAATATTAATTCCTTGTTTTTTTATCATTTGTTTAAAGTTGTTTTTTGCTCCCCTGCAAAATTAAGTTTTTTTTACTTATCAGCTTATTCACCGGGGTCAAAAATTTATGGTATACGCCATTTTAACACGAGTCGTCCAGTAGACTACGCCTTTGTAGTTACATAAGTTATATTTTCGGCGATTAATTGGCTAATATTGTAAATACGGAATTCAAAATCCTCGTCTTGCAGCATTTTGTTTTAAACATTTAGCTATCATAATAGGATGAAGGCGATCGTAAAAGGTCGCATGGCGAGGTACTTCTGAGATCGCTGCTCAAAAGTCATGTGTGCGCAGCTCCAAACAAGTGCCTGTGTGAGAGTCAAGAAATTTAGGTATATCTATAAAACTCTTTAAAATGTATGCTGTAACTCCATATCATAAATGTTCAATTCAGTGTTTCATTGTAAAAATGAGTTTTTCTTTAGTTTTACACAAAGTAGTCTGTGAGACTACGCCTCAGTAGTAATATTTGGTACAGGTCGCCTTAGTAATATAGACTTAAATCCAATTGCTTGGTTTCAAATAACCACTCGGAGAAAGTGTGTTCTCTTTTGAAGGACAAGTAGTTTCTATTTGATCATGACCAGTGAAACTATAAATAGAAGATTATAATGAAACAAATACATTACTTGGCAAGATTCCAGGAAGCTGAGTCATGAAAGGGGCATCGTAAGTCACAAGATATAAAGTTACAGTGACCGTTAACTATCTCATTTGACCTTGACATTATAACACTATCAAAGACAGACTTACACAGTGTAATCAATTATATTTCTTTTAATAACGGCTGCGGTTCCCAAATTTACTCTTTCTTAAGTTCCTCGGATCCAAATGGATTTCTATTGCATATTATTTAATTTTTCAACGATTATATTTAGTACACGTAATAGGAAATAAAAATTATACACGGAAATTTGATTTTTACGCATTTATTTTATTTTCAAAATTGAGCAACAATGTAAAACAGTGGTCCCCTACACAAAATGCATGGGGGTATAGCAAATGCATTGGATATATAGCAAAAGTATAATAATATTGTATTACACAAATTGAGTACAAATGCCATTGACATTTTTACGTGTAAATGTTTTTGTTTGGAGCAGCGCAAAGCATATTTTTACAACACAAATTCCCTCTTCCCGTTTTCGAATAGAATCTAACAATACTGAATTTGAAGTGGTGAGCTGTTCATCGGATCTCTTGTTTTCAATAAGATTTCACTTGAAGTTCGTGGTAGGCGTGTTCTGCAAGTTTTCTAGCAGCTTTACAAAAGATTCCCCTAAGTTTTTTATAAAAAGTTTCCTTTTGTGATATATTTTTTTTTTTTTGCAATCTGAATTTACTTCTGTGAATAAAACATATGAAGTTATACAATAAATGTCTAAGTTTGGTTGATAAAAACACAATGGAGCACCTGCTCAGACCGTTAGTTTTCCGTGGTTTCTCCAATCAACACGAGGCGATTGCTGGAGCAGTACCCTAACAGACACGCCACGGATCTTTGCTACCTCTTCCTTGTCCTATCCTCTCCCCCTACACACACACATTAACATGCTCTACAATACCACAAATGCCGTGAGACCGGGCGGGAACTTAGAACTTGTCCCGACTGGAGAGGTGCCCCGCTGGTGGGAGATACCTGGTTGGGAAAACGCTGCAAGCCAACGGTAGGTCGGCGCCAGATGTCGCCATCCAGCGGGGGAAGATCCCCGCCATCTGCACCTTCGGTACTAATGCACTACACTTACGGGACTAATGACTAGTAGTTGACGCGACAGGTATCACTAACAATCAATCAATCAATCAACAACAGGCCACCATATTTTTCCGATAAGAACTGATAATCATAATATATATATATATATATATATATATATATATATATATATATATATATATATATATATATATAAAGTTCCTTTAGTAGAATAATACGTGATTATTATTTCTGGTTTCTTTTCTTCAGACTGTCAGTCTCTTTCATTATTGTGAAGAGAAGTTGCCCTCCTTGATTGACAGTATGTGGTTGAATGTTCTACACGTAACTTGTTTTTTTGTCACAAAGAACCCAAAATTTCCCTCCGTATTGGGCATCCGAAACGGACAATTGCTTCGAAAAGCGACTAACTATTCATCGATTGTAACATAAAATCAGGATTATACAATATCGGAAGAGGAAAAAGCACATCTGAATACTACGTTCAAATAGTCGAAATATCTGTCTTGCCACAGTACAGAGAGCTGCGATATTGCCAACTATGAGCCATTTAATTGTTTGCGTACAGTCGCGGCATAGAACGACATACTGCCACACGCTAAATCAATTCAGCGTAGGTAATAATTTTTGAAAGGAATATTACGTTCCATAAGAGACAATACGTCAAGGATACGTTGTTTTTTTTTCAGAGGCCTAACTTAATAATAACGTAACGTAATGGTTATTATTTTATTAGAAACAAAATCAGGAAATTAATGGCAATAATAAATTGCAAGGAACAAAATCCGATGCATGTGTCACTGTCAAATGGAAAACACATTACAAGAAGAAAGGTTTTAATTTTTTCACAATCGTGTTTAACAAATGTAGGAGATATGCAAGAAGCATCCTAGACTCAAGAATCAATACTGCTGGCAAATGGCTAAAAAACAGGAACATCTCTCAAAATTTGAGCAGTGTGGATGCCTGTTGAAAATGAGATGAATATGTGTGTATATTTACATGCAATTCATAAATTATTAATAATTCAATCAAATACACCATTAATACACCATTAATGCCTGACAGAGTGAACCAGAAACTTCAAATTCAGTTATAACTTATTTTACTTAACATAAAATGTTTTTGAAACAACTGATGACAGACTTACTGGAAGAAAAAACAAAATTAAGTCGCTAATCAACAAAATAGTTACCTAGTGCGAAAGTATTGATTTTCATTACTCTTATAACTTGTATTCTATTGGGAAAATAAATTAATGTGAACTTTGATTCTCAATAGTGACGTTCTCCAGTTAAGAATAAAAAAAAGAAAAACAGGAAATAAGTGATTCGGCTTCTCTTCGAACAGAAAGAATCACATCGTAAACACCGCTTAGATACTTTGTGAATATTAAAGAAATGACGCTCAACTATCAAGAGAACGCCATTACCTGATTTTTACTTTTTTTTAGTTGGTCGCTTTCATCATTAGTGGCATTCAATTAAGAAAATTAATTAGTGCCAATTACATTATTCAGAAGTGATTTAGAATTCACTGTTTATTACTCCTCGGCTGGGTACAATTTGAGAGAGAATTTGGTTCTTTAACTCGCCGAATTCATGCTAGAGACCATGCAGTTAACAGTAGGATACAGAAACGATAACAGAGATTGAAACTTATCAACAGTTGTTAATACACTGTTTAGTAGTGGAATAAGGCAGTCACGAACATATCACAACTCGGTCAGAAAATTTCCATTTAAAACGTGCGTTAACTCGTAAAGTTCCGCTGACGACTCGATCGCTATCACATGATCGATAGTCGTTGGATAGTATCGGTAAGTCATTATCAGAACTTGTTGCAGTAGTAAACAGTGAATCGCTTTGCGCGGGTTGGCGTTGGTTCAGAGAGCTCAGGGAGCGAAAGGCTCATAAAATGAGAAACTCAATGTCCCTATAAAAATTACACACACACACACACACACACACACACACACAAACACAGTATTTATGTACCCAAACTTCCTCATTCACAAATGCTCTCCCTCCTCTCTGTCGACTCTCCCTCTCCAGCCTCTCGCCTCTCCGTCCCCGACTCTCTCCTCTCTCAGTCTCCCACTCTCTCGTCTCTCAGTCTCCCACTCTCTCGTCTCTCAGTCTCCCACTCTCTCGTCTCTCAGTCTCCCACTCTCTCGTCTCTCAGTCTCCCACTCTCTCGTCTCTCAGTCTCCCGCTCTCTCGTCTCTCAGTCTCCCACTCTCTCGTCTCTCAGTCTCCCACTCTCTCGTCTCTCAGTCTCCCACTCTCTCGTCTCTCAGTCTCCCGTCTCTCTCCTCTCCCAGTCTCCTCACTCTCTCGTCTCTCAGTCTCCACTCTCCTCCGTCTCCTCTCTCTGCCCCCACTCTCTGTCTCTCCAGCTCCACTCCCTCTCCTCAGTCTCCCCATCTCTCTCCTCGTCTCTCAGTTCCCACTCTCGGCCTCCCAGTCTCCACTCTCCTCGTCTCCCCACTCAGTCTCGTCTCTCAGTCTCCCCACTCTCTCTGTCGCCTTCCACTCTCTCTGTCAGTCTCCCACTCTCTCGTCTCCCACTCTCTAGTCTCCCACTCTCTCTCCCTCTCTCTCGTCTCTCAGTCTCCTCTCGTCTCTCAGTCTTCCACTCTCTCTGTCTCTGCAGTCTCTCAAGTCTCCCACTCCTCTGTGTCTCCCACTCTCTCGTCTCTCAGTCTCCCACTCTCTCGTCTCTCAGTCTCCCACTCTGTCTCAGTCTCCACTGTCTCGTCTCCCAGTCTCCCACTCTCTCGTCTCTCTCAGTCAGTCTCCCTCTCTCTCTCAGTCTCTCTCTCTCAGTCTCCCACTCTCGTCTCCCACTCTCTCGTCTCCCACTCTCGTCTCTCAGTCTCCCACTCTCTCGTCTCTCAGTCTCCCACTCTCTCGTCTCTCAGTCTCCCACTCTCACGTCTCTCAGTCTCCCACTCTCTCGTCTCTCAGTCTACCACTCTCTAGTCTCTCCCATTCTCTAGTCTCTCCCATTCTCTAGTCTCTCCCTCCCTGCTGTCTCTTCTCCTTCCCCGCTCTCTATTCTCTCCTTCCCGTTGTCTCGTCTCCTGCTCCCGTCTCTCTCGTCAATTACTTCCCCGCCCTCTCCCTTCCTGTCTTTCTCTCCCTCTATATGTGTGTCAAATGGGGGTAAATATTTTCAATGAATTGGGAAAGAACGGTGTCTTACCAAAATATACGTAAGGGGCGTTGTTTAAACGTTTCACTGAAACCATGAAATTTAAATAAAATTACATGGCAGAAATAAAATAAATTATTTCAATAATAAATTAGAACTTCTACATAAAGTACACTTCATTGTATTATTTCTAACTTTTGCAATTTTCGAAATTTCAGAGTTCGACGAAAATGAGACTTCTTTCGACCACTCGTTCTATACGTGGAAAATAGTTAAAGGAAAATAATGGAGCAGTTTTTGATATTTTTGAATAAATTGCAATAGTTTCAAGTATAAAATATGGGAAAAGTACAAACTGTTAAAATAATTCTACATGATCTTTTCAATTATATGATTTTTTAGTACATATTTCATTTAAGACAAAAATTAATATCATTCCTATTGTTCTTTTGCAATGTTGAAAGTTCTCAATTTTCAAATATACAATGTGTTTGCCGAAAATGAGACAAGCACCACCTTTTACAGTCTTTTGATACATACAAGGGAAAAATGTGTATAATGCAATGTAAAGAATTATCCATTTTTGGAGAGATTTATCCACATTTTCGTTACCAAGACCCGGCAATACGTGTTTTGTGTCAAAAAATGATACTTTTTTGTGGACATTATAAGACCTTCTCTTCTTATGAAATACGGCGAGAATGTAACCACACAAGAAATGAATGTAAAAACATACAATTGTGACGTACTGGGATTTAAGAACACAGACGACTGATTCTAGGATAAATTATTTACATATATTTACACAATAATTTACAAGTTAAATTTACAAGTTAAATTTACAAGCAATAAACAAAGATCTCCGGCAACCTTTTCCTCCCCCTTAGCCGCGAAAACCCCGCGACCGTCTCTACGTCTAGCTCAGTACCACTGCTCTAAAGCAGGAGAGCACGCGTGATGCGATGCGGTCGGACGACCCTTAACGACCGATATTCATGGCCTGACGCCAAATTGGTCTTCGCCTGGAAGACCGCGTGCTATCATGGCACTGGGGATATCACTCAGTCGCACTAACGCAATCGACGCCGCGTTAAGTACTCTCAGGGCTCGTCCCTCCCCTCGGCGTTTCGGGTGTCCACAAGGCTCGATGACCAGCCTTCTCCAGGGGTCTTGCACCATCATCCTAGACTCGCCACTAATTGATTGATTTTTTCATGTTTCCGGGCGCGTCAACTGCTCTGGTCATTAGTCCCGTTAGTGTAGTGCATGTGTTTTCTCGGGAGATGGGGCGGTGATCTCCCGCTGGACTACCGTCGGCTATTGGGGATTCCCCCTAACCAGGACTCTCCCACCAGCGGGGCACCGCCCCAGCTGGGACAAGCTCTAAGCTCCCAACCGGTCTCCCGGGATAAGCCGTAGTGTAGTGCATGTTAGTGTAAGTGTGTGTGTAAGGGGAGAGGATAGGACAAGGAAGAGGAAGGACAGATCGCGCGCGGTACGTGGCCCGTTTGGTAGGGTACTGCTCCGGCATTCGCCTAGTGTTGATCGGAGAAACCACGGAAAACTACCGATCAGAGCAGCCGGCCGCTAGAATTCTCCTCCAGACAGCGACTGAATTTGACCTAGCTGAAAAGCTAGTGTCGAAAATCCTCGAACCTAGGCCCTCCCGGTCAGAGGCGCTGCAGTGACATCAGTTAATGCACTGAGTTACCGCTCCCGGTCCGCCATGCGTCTGTCTCAGTAGGTTATTGTAGAGCGGGGCTTTCCTGACGCCCCCTCCCCCTAGCATCCCTCTATTCAGAGCGTCGCCTCTCGGCCTAGGCGCGCGAAATCTGGCAATGCCAACCACCCCCAACCGACCGCATCGGGCTCAAGCGTGGAGGTGTAAAGGCCCATTCACAATGCAAACATAAGCATAAGCATGGCGTTAACATAAAAGTTAGGACTACGTCTACAAGTGGACTCATTCACAATGCGTTCGCATAAGCATAACACGTAAGACGTTAACTTAAGAGCTTGCAAGCTTCAAGCTTCTGTGCTTATGCTTATGTCAGACAAGGAATGAGCCAATCACAGTTCGTTAACTCAAATCGAGTATCGAAGTCGATAGGTGAACTATTCGTGTCGATTCGTGTGCTGCGTCTCATAGCCAATAGAAAGTCTTATTTTGCCTATGTTTATGTTCGACATTGTGAATACGCCAACTCTTCGCTTGTGTTAATGTCTATGTCTGTGTGTTATGCTTATGTTTGTGATTGCATTGTGAATGGGCCTTAACTGTTTCTCCCAGCCCGACTGGCTAGAAAGCGTTCCACGACGCCACACAAAAATAATTTTAAACAAAATACACTCTTCTACATATTATATATCTCCCACCCTAATCATACGCATTATCGCATAATACGCATACCCTTCATTATTGATGGGTAACCTCTAGTATTATTACAGTTATACTAGATTTGATTGATGCAGCTTCCTCACGCCCCTTGTTTTGCTTTTTCAGTCGTCTGCTAGCCTCCCTGACGTGCGCGCAAAGACGCCCATTTTCTGCCGTCAGTCAGCTTTCACTTCAACGCCTGAGGTTCCGCAACAGAAGAAGTATCGGAGTAATCTTCTGAAACAGCCTATCTTTCAGGTACATTAGCGACAGAGAAGAGCAAGGGGTGGCCATCAGGGTCGCACGAAGGGTGCAAAAGAACCGCGTGGTAAATTGAAAGCTCTCTTTTCTTGAATTATACCAAAAATGGTTCAATCATTCCGAATCATCTAATTGTTTGCCTTCAATGACTTTTGTATGATGACTTGTTTAAAACGAAAAAATTCGAAACAATTCTATTTCTAAAAGGTTTATCATTCTTCAAGAACTGCACGAAACTATTCTTGAAGGGATTTCAAATCTTGTCTGAACTATTTCGTAAATATTGGCGAAGTTTCCAATGTCATTTTCAAAATCAACTACGAATGACTACTAAAGAGACTGCAGTATCAACTGTGAACATTTTGGATGCCAGACAACCTAACAATTCGTATGTAGATAAATTAAAAAATTATTAATTATGCTATGAAACGTTTTCTTCATTAGAAGTCATTCTCTACTTCTCTGACTGAAAATGGACAGTAAAAATATAAGTATGCATTACTTTCAAAATATGAATTTATTTTACCATATAAAGTATGTGGTACATATCACATTATTGGTCATTTAACAATTAAATCAAATTCGACTATTTTGAATCGTTCTCTTTATTTAATGTGAAACAACTAATTTCTCTGTGAAAAATTACAAGTGGCTCTGAGTTATAATGATGGAACATGAAGTTTGTTAAAAGAAAATACACATCAGTAAAAAGCGGCTGCGAAAGGTGCAAGTGATCAATCGTCACTGTTTTTGGGGTGCAGAACTGAAAACGTAAGTTGCCAAATCGATCGACTTGGCTTATTTGTGAGATTTCTAACAATGTAAACATTCTTGATTGTTAGTAAGTATTGTGTTTAGTAAATACTAAAACTAATATGGAACATTTATTTTTAAAATACAACACTTTTGTTTTTCGAATTTAATATTAATAGTATTGCCCATGCATAATTCTCCATATTGTTTCAATTAAGGTCTATACGAGTATTGGATAAGTTTTCCTTTATCGTTAAGTAATTGCAGCTGTAAGTAATTGTAGGGAGAAGTGATAGTGAAGTGATAATTAGATATGAAAAAAAAGAAGGGACCAGGGAGAAGTGAACTCAAAATGAGACTAAATAAGCTAGATAGCTAGTTAGTTACTATGTTTAGAGTACTTTAAAATTCAAGAGACCTTTGCTTTACTAAGCGATATGAACAGACTAATAATAATAAGTGCAGCTAATGTCCTGAGTAATTCGGAGCTTCATTTTCATTCATCGCTCACTCACACAAAAAACTATCTGCGCAGTTATATTCCACTAACAAAACCAATAAAATCTTTAATCGGCTTTTCACCCAGAACGGTATTCAAACGCCCTGGTATAAAGCAAGCGACCCCAGAAAATTAGTCTGGTTTACACTGGTGTGTACTCTCACACCCTCCTCACGATTTTTGCCGCGGAAGCTTTATTTAAAAAACCTCAGAGGAAAAACGAGAATAAAAACCTACACTTTCTGCGACCACAGATAAATAACTCCAAACCTCTCCCGTAGTTAGACGCATATATCTTCCGAGTGAGAGAGAAAAAATACTGTGGACATTGGAGAAAGACCCACAGAGTTGTACAAGGTTGTTGCTAGAGTGCAGTTAAGTAAAGAGTTGAAAAGTTTACAAAACCAAAACATAAAATTGCCATGGTATCGTAGCATGCTGTTGATAAATGACCACATGAAGCACAGACGCGGCAACACAAATCCTTTAAGCTGTACAAGTTTGCCAATTTTCTTAACAGTATTTCTGAGGAACGCTTTAGGAAATATCTACATACTGATTCCGGGCAGTTGCTACAAAGTACTATACGTTTTAGAAATTTTACCAACTAGTTCTCTGCATGACTTTACTCCAACTTTTTTTCGTACATTGTACTTGCGAAAAACTTTACATACTTAGACCATCGGGGGTGGGGTATACAGGTAGTGTTCAGCCGACTTTATGTCTTCTTACAAATGATTTTTCACTTTATGATGACAAATTGTATTTTAATTTATTGATTTACTGTTAATATTTTTGTTGTTAACAACTGATATATTGAATGAGTTGTTTTAGTATAGAGAATTTTAAAAATCTATGTTTTTGAATATGTATCGTTTATTCTTGGCCGCTCAAAAGTAATCGTGCCTCGGGAGCCGTCACTCCAGGGATTGTAAAGTTTTGTAGTTCTTAGAAACAAACACAAATTCACGTTTATGTAATACACAGAGAAGACAGAAACGAGAAATGTGAACGGACATTGAGGGAGAGCAGTGAGTGTCTGTCCTTCCTCCCGGCCTGTTCTCCGAGCCCATCCTCACTTTCCGCCCTCACATTCCATCCTCATACTTCGTTCTCTCATTCAGACCTCACTTTCCACCCTCATTGGCCGCCTTAATTTTTTGCCCTCACTTGTCTCAGCTGTTCAGTCTTTGGTGAAAGAACAAATAAGAATCACTTTTACTTTGTGCTGTTGCTTTAACACTAGCTACAATGATATAAATATACTGTGTCCCAGGAAAGTCTGTCCACACACAGCCGAATCAAAGCCTCCCCCAAAAATTGCGTTCATGTTTGTAGCACCCAAATCACTGGGAAACAAGTGAAGGGGATAACAGTTCTAGCATCATTTATAATTGTGCTGAGTGCGGTATTTACGTTTTCATTTGTTGCAAGCTGCAGCTCGTGCTACCAACATAATTTATGTTGCTAGTTCTGTCACCATCAAAGTGCCACTGCGGAGGAATTTTCCTGGCATGCTCTAATATTTAGCAAAGGAAAAGATGTTTTCTCTCTAATCAAATTAATGCAATAATTTTATGCATCAACAGTGAATATATAAAATAACATTCAGATGAAAATATTGAAGAATTGTTTCGAGAAGTGATTTAGAGAAGAAACAGCAAGAATTCGTAAATGTACAAATCATGATGTGAACCGGTTTTTTAAACAAGAGTTGTAACAAATAGAACTATTGTCACTGTTTATAAGTTTACTGTACATTCAACTTTCCATTAACACCAAAAAAATGATTATAAGAATCGTCTTAGATAATAACGAAAAGAGGTTTGTGGTTAAGAGTGATGCCTTATCTACAATCACTGAGTTAGAAAAACGTACCTTGGGAGGACGGGTCAGTTTGGGCGAGGTAGTCCCACGCTACCATCGACCGAGGACCTCGGTGAACACGAAGTTTCTTAGCTACCGATCGCACTGACCTCGCAATCTAAGGATAGGATTTAAAACTTTCGCCGAGAAAGTAATCTCTGGAAGTTATTCAATCTTTCACGAAATGGAGTGGTATCAGTTGCTTTGCCAGGGCTTTAATTTAGAGTGTCGCAGCGCAACGAAAACTCGTTTGTGGATTTCAATGTAAATACTAGGTGAACACACTTTGGTAAAAAAATGTCCAGTAAATGCATTGGAATTCTCATTAACAAATGAAGAGAATTTCTTCGTTGGTAAGTATAATGGGAAAAACATAAGGGGACCGTTTTTTATTTACTGAGTTGGTGCCTTAACATTCCTCGAGAGTTTTTGTGAAAATTGAAAAATACAAAAGATCTTTCCTTAATTTTAAAATAGGTAACAGTTTTTAACTTTATAAAAATAATGTTAAACAATTGGTTTGGAATAGGGTATTTGAAAAAGTTTGCCGATAAACTTGAAGAATTTACTATTACAGGTATCTATTTTCGCGATATCTGAAAGCTGTTAAATTTGGCCAGCGCAGTACATTAGTTTTGAGCAACTATTTGAATTTATTTCCACGGATGACTATGTAATCTATTTCACATTATTTTTCGAGTGATTTCGAATTAACAGAGGATAGAGGGATATAAAAGAAGATAATACTATCGAGTAGAATAATAATCAGGTCACTATCAATTCACGGATTTCTTTCTGGAGTGAAGTACATTAAAAATATGAACATGCTAAAAAGAATTTGGCAATGATGATGTGTTGTTGACATTATTCAAAAATGAAATATTGTGCTGATAAAAGATTGCAAAAGTGACTTCCCTTATTTCCTCCATGCTAAAAAGGGGAAGGGGGTTCTTATAAAATTTGGAAATTACTAGCTAGCGTTTCTGTAAAATTTACATTTCAGGGTCGTTTGGAAGGAATCCAATGAATCTTGTAACAAGGACCCAAACTGCAAAAATATTTGTTTCTTGTTTACAACGTAATGTTTGCAAAATATTGAGATTTAACTGCAAACAAATATACTGTGAAAAAACAAAGTACAAGGGAATATTCATGGCTTCATTTCTGATAGGAATTTAGATTCCAATTATACACAATATTTGCAAAAGTACAGGTCACTATTATATTTTTCACTTTCTCCATTTTCAAAAAATAAAGTGAACTTTGTTTAGAATGACGTTTTTAAAATGTTGTGAAGTGTAAGTCTTTTTATTTTACATTATAACAACAAATTAAATTATTAAAGCTAACTTTCTGGTTTATTTGTGGTGAGTAAATAGGGAACATAATTTAATGAAGTGAAAGCAGGTATAATTAACAAATGTGTTTAAGCATGTGTTTGCACCGGTGTTTTAAAACTCCCATTGAAATTAAAAACGTCAGCACCATTCAAAGTAATAAACTACAAAGTTTACATAAATGAAGATCCGAAAAATATTAAATATACAGGAAATGTGTATTGTTTATTATTGAATCTCTCATATATTTTACGAAATCGGTTACTTCTAAAACTTAACAGTGTATTAAAGGTAGACAGAGAAAATAGCCATTACTTCTGAATGATGTAACTAAATTGTTCTTCTATCCATATTAGTTTAATTATGTCCAGATATACCGAAAATGTTTTATTTGCATAATAAATCACATTCTGAATTAGATGAGAGAGTGTGCTTTTGACCAAGAGCAGTCCAGTGCTCCATTTCTCTACTACTTTACTGAACGATATTAGCAGAAAACGAGTTTTGTCATTTCACATTCAATAAAGATCAAATTTGTTATTCAAAGCTGCCTACAACAATAGCTGAATATGGACTTTTTGTACGTTACTATAAGTTCTAAATAATTTAATAATACATAAATTTAACGTGTTTTAATAAATATTTAGTTCCTGAAATTTAGAGATGGGTTTTGTTTTCATACAGTGCTAATGTTTAAAAGCACTTTTTTTAAATCAGACTGTGCAGAAACAGGCCTTCCTGTCACGTCACTGCTCTTGCACTTATTTGTTTAAATCGGGTGAGTTAAAATGTGCGCGCATGAGCTATTTGCCCGTCCTGGAAGCACGGCGCTCCTGCGTACATTCCTCATCTCCCCAATATCATTTCCCCTCTCTGAAATATCATTTCCCCTCTCTCAAATGTCATTTCCCCTCTCTCAAATGTCATTTCCCCTCTCTCAAATATCATTTCCCCTCTCTCAAATATCATTTCCCCTCTCTCCAATATCATTTCCCCTCTCTCCAATATCATTTCCCCTCTCTCAAATATCATTTCCCCTCTCTCCAATATCATTTCCCCTCTTTCCAATATCATTTCCCCTCTCTCAAATATCATTTCCCCTCTCTCAAATATCATTTCCCCTCTCTCAAATATCATTTCCCCTCTCTCAAATATCATTTCCCCTCTCTCAAATATAATTTCCCTTCAAAATCGAGAAAGGGTGTAAACATGAAAGGTGTAGCTGAGCTGCTCAATATGTAACGAAAAATGGGTAGCTTCGATTTCTATGTCACAATCATGATTATAATCCTCAAGGGTAATATTTATTAACAACATTCAATTGCAGTAATGACATCATAATTGTTCTCTGAGGAGTATGGAACAAGAATGTTTGATGAATAATAAACATAACTTAAATGTATTTGTATAAACTTTCAATGAATGTAAGTTAATGCAAATTGAATTATAGCATGACACTGACAATCCTTTTATTGTGGAGACACGTATCCGTTTTAAAATTAGAATTGAGCCATCAAATTTTCATTAAATTTGTTTAATTTATCTATACTTTATAGAATTAGATTTTCAATGATGTTAGTCACAAAAATCTTTAGTAGTCTAGCTAGGAAATTGTTCACAAAATAGATTTGAAAATCTTCCTCTAACTGCTACAATGCTATCAAAGACTATTTTGACTGAGCAAGTTTTTATTCCTAATGATTCTGAAGAATTCCTACATTTCGTTTTTTTACAAGTTAACAATTATAGCCAAATTTTTAATATGCCAGGCAAGCCTAATGGTCATTTTCAAGATTAAAGGAAAAAACTTGCTTACTTGACAGTATATGAAATTGATAGTTACTTATTTACTTGATAGTACTTGACTTACTTTACAGTACTTGAATTAGTTAAAAAAGGTAATTTTCTACCCCTTTCTAGTGATAGCAGATGATATTTCACACGACTTTTAACTTAAACCATACTGTATGTTTAATACAGCAGATTACTACAACAATAATTCAAAACACTTTTGAACGAGAAATATCGAGCCGAACATCCGCTTTGAAGCAATCTGTACAAACCTTAGTTTTAAATCTCATGGCACCTTCTCTGGACGCTATACTACCGAGCTCCAGTAGGCTTGTAACCTTGCTGCTGCCTTGTCATGCCGACTTAATTTATTTTGAACTGCTTATAGGAAAAATAAAATTTTATTCCGAATATTTCATTTATACAATATAAAGGGAACAAATACAATCAATATAATTTATATACGTCCATTCATTTGTAATTTACTATGCAAAAGTGAAATCTTTTTCCGAACACTTCAGATATTAAATGAATATTGATAGACGATAATGAATAGAAGGAACTGTCCACCTTTATGAAATACCAAATAAAGCTCACATTCACAACCTCTTCTTTGTTATTTTTTTTTCAAATTGGTACACCTCAATATTTTCGACAGTCATTTAAATTATTATGCTACCACGCTAACAATCACATATTTTAAGATAACCTTGTAATATAATGATTCAAATGTCTGTCTAAAATGTTGAGGTGTACCCATTTGAAAAAATATTGAAGTAAAACAGACATATTCATAATAACCAAAACATAACCTCTTTGGAGCATCTAAATTACGCCTACTCACCTAAGTTATCCGCCCGAACAGCAGGTGTCAGCAGCACGAGCAGTGCCAACAACCATCTGCGATGTGGCTCCCACATATATCCACGCGTGCGGTATCTTCTACGACCATAACAAGCATACATACATCGCACACCCTCCGTCCAGCACTCGGACACCGTCATCTCGATTTCACATTCATCACAATCTCCAACAACGTGTACGATACGGCGTACTTTGTACCGTTCCTGTGTTTCACTTCCTTGTCAATTCAGAATTTACGATTAAGAAAATGCTTTTATACTTTTGGACAACTTTTGTTTTCTTACAAAGTTTACCGTTCTCTCTTTCTCAGCTTGATTTGTTCACTTATAACTGTGCATTTCGTTGCTACTCTAGTAGTCACTTGATCACCATCACAACAATAAAATAAAGATAATAAAGGTAAATTCACACGATTAATGTAGGAACAGTTATGGAATTAATATAATTTGTAGAATTGGTGTTTGAACTTAAAGCACGCACATCACCTTCGCCATATTACCATTACCATCACGGCAATCGACGTCACGATGTCGGAGAAGCTCGTGACCTTCACTGGTGGAACACGTGCGCGGCGCCGCGGGGTTTCCGACGAAAGCAATTCCACCCTTCAGCCTTCGCGGTTGTCCGTTACCGACTGCGGGATGAGAGGCGCCGAGACGGGAGGTTCACGGAAATATCGCTACACTGCGCAACCATCGCCACAAAGGGCTTGGTAGAGCAGTGAGTCTCCTCGTGTTAACGTTTTTTAGAAGACTTTTTTTAACTGCTCAACTAAAAACACGAAAACAATAGCGTCAGTAAATAGTTCAGCATATATTCTCATACACATGATTTTGTTACTTATTTTTGCGGATTCGGTGGTATAACGGTCAGCGTACCGGACTGTTGTACCCGAGGCGTACGAAGGATTTTTTCACCCTTAAAAATCCACGGCTTCGATCGGGTTTGAACCCGCAAACTCGGGTACAACAGTCCGGTAAAGTCGGCTGTCCCATGTTAGTAGATTTACTGCATGTAAAAGATCCTCAAGCCTAAAAGAAGCCTCTGAGCAAAATTGAGATTCGCCTGTTTCGTCGCCCAAGATAATACCTCCTTTCTCAGCTAGGTGGTGAAAGGAGCGTAACGAAATTTGCGTGGTTAGACGGATGAGCGGGCCTGATGGCCCGAGTCTCGCCACGTAAAGTAAGGCATTAACTAACTAACTAAAATTTTTGTATTTATTTCCAATTAAAAAAATAAAGTGTGGGGAAACAATTTATAGAGGGAGAAATATTTAGTAACCATAAATAAAAGTAGAGATCATTTCATAACTTGCTCAATGGATCAAAGAAACATGATCAAGCTGGAGTTTTAGAACCAAAAGAATTTGAAACCTGCATTTAGTACAATGTTATTGTACAAATTTACATAATGTATTATTTTCTAATGCTTAATATTATTACGAAATAAATAAACGTTTGTATTTTTGATTGACAACTATCTGATTACTCAGCGTTGACCGATCACGTTCTCCGATTAACCAACGTTTATCACAATCGTATTTCAAGCGGTCGCGCATGGACTGTCGGACTTGCCATGACCGTCCTGCCCACATCTCCCCCTCCCCACTAATCCAACTCCTTCTGATTTACCTATTCCGCGCGTTCATCACGCTCCTGTCACTCCTTACGCTCATTCTGTTCCACCCACGCCTATCTGTTCTCCCCATGCGTGCCCTCTCCCAACCTGAAGCCTCTCTCGCCCCCTCCACCGTGACCCCTCCATCCCGCCTCGCTCGGCCCCTCCCTCTTGTCACAAGGTAACAATAACGCCCAGGCCCATTGGGGATTGCTTTCAACCAAATATTGTAAAAAAACACCACATTTGGTGGTAACAGTTTAAATTGCAACTACTGTATTTTAATTTTTGGCCGATCAACAGTATTCGTGGAAAAAAATTGAGAGAAATTACTCGAGAGGATTTAAATTTTTTGTGGCTCATAAAACATATTTACTTTCACTTGATACGATAGACGTTCAATCTATTTCTGTAAAGGTTTTCAGAAGGTAAAGATGATTTTTATAATTAAATTTATTGGAATTATTTTTGTTCTTAAAATTGCCTGAAAGAACGTTGCATAATAATGTTCAAAAGTTGAATACGCATTCTATGTGTTCATTCTGCTAAATATAATTACAAAGTCGCTGGTGAATACTATTAACAAATATATGAATGTGCAGTATTGAATAACGGCGTAGCGACGTAGGATAATGGGTAATTATAACTTTTCACAGAATTACTTTATCTCACAGGCATTATGTGTGCTGTACGACAAGCTATATTCAGCAATCATTATGCCTACGATCAACAAAACAAAAACCTAGCTCTTAGTCTTAAATTTACAT
Source organism: Teleogryllus occipitalis (assembly GCA_011170035.1). Taxonomy (NCBI): domain Eukaryota; kingdom Metazoa; phylum Arthropoda; class Insecta; order Orthoptera; family Gryllidae; genus Teleogryllus; species Teleogryllus occipitalis. The sequence goes on from BLKR01000068.1 coordinate 138,426, forward strand.
TTTGTGAAGGGCGTGGATATCATCACCTAGCCTCAAGGAGGTGAAATCCCTCCCCCCTAAGAAAACAAACTTGTATTACTTCTTTCCTCTGAATTCAAAGTTAGATGCATTAAAGATATTTAGCGTACTGTTTGCAGTCAGAAAAAGATCCAAAACGTTACTTTTCTCAGCGCGGGAAGAATGCCGCATTAGCAGCGTGTAGTGATATACCTAACTCAGCTTTTATGTTCTTGTTTTGCAACACATCTTTAACTGTTTTAATGAATTACGATATCTAGATGCCCTCAGCAATCATTTATTTTTTCCTCGCAAACCTCTTCAGCTCAGAGCGCCAGACATTCTTCAAAGTATTATTCAAGTCCATTACTTATTGAAAAAAAAATACAAAAAGGTCTTCCATATTTTACACGCTTCTCTTTATTTTTTATTCAGCCACTAATTCACCAAAAACGGCAATATTCCACTAACTCCACCGGAAGCGGAAGCTCAGTGCATCAACAGCAGCGCCTCTGACCGGGAGGTCCCAAGTTCGAGTCCTAACGGAGGCAGGATTTTCGACACTAGCTTTTCAGCTACGCCGAATTCAGCGCTGTCTGGAGGAGAATTCTAGCGGCCGGCTGCTCTGATCGGTAGTTTTCCGTGGTTTCTCCGATCGACGCCAGGCGAATGCCGGAGCAGTACCCTAACAAACGGGCCACAGACCGCCTCCTTCTTCTTCCTTGTCCTATAATCACCGCTTACACCAACATGCACTACACTACCACATATTCTGGGAGACCGGTCGGAAGTCGTGAGCTTGTCCTGGCCGGGGTGGTGTCTCGCTGGTGGGAGAGTCCTGGTTAGGGGGAAACCGACGGTAGGTCGGCGCCGGATCTCGCCAACCAGCAGGGGAAGATCACTGCCATATCCCAAGGAAAAATCATGTACTACACTTACGGGACTAATTACATACGCTGTTGACGCACCCGGAATAACTAACCAACCAACCAACTAACTAACCAACCAACCAATCAACGCCACCAACTAAGCTCTTAAATTTCCCCAAGACCACTGCAAGCCGCAACTAGCGCTGCCGCCGTTTTGCCTCCGCTACATCACAAGCGGCGCGTACGCGGCTCTCGCAATAGATCACGCGAGGCCGCTGCGCCAAAAAGCGCAGCCCCTGAGCATGGGCGATTTTGCAGGCGAGCCAGCAAACCATCGCGGCCAGCTGTTCCGCAGCCGTGTTTCCCTTTTTCCACGCGCTCCCGCGCGTTGTAAAACATCCCGCGCCGCACGCCACCTCGCGGCCGGAGTGTGTACTAAACCTCCGTCAAGGTGGCGCCCCAACTTTATGGAAATTCAAAAATTACTAGCCTTTTAATTTTGTACTAATTATGTGATAATTTTGTACCAAAATAAAAAAAGTGTGCTAAACTATAAACCATTAAAAAACGACATTCAAAAGTGGGGGTGCCAGCTTGACGTCAAGCTGCAACCCAGAGTTTGAACACTATCCCAGAGTTTGTTATTTTGCTTTTCTGGTTGATAAAACCGGTCACCAAATTGATGTTAATACTCGTTTACAAGGGACATTACATTTTTGCAATATCTTTGATAAGATTTCCTCATTTGAAATAACTCTTAGGATCTGGGAGCAACAGAAAAAGGCAAAGATTTTCATTCACATTCTTATTTTTTTATTGCAACCAGATATCACACAAGCTGAATATCTAAGCTAAGCACTCTAGATGAATATGCTTCTGTAATATCCAGTCTGAAATTTGAATTCGAAAACTGATTTCATGATTTTAAAAAGCATCATGTACTTTTTGTTCTTTTTTGCAAAACCATTCTCTGTAGATGAGAATTTATTGCTACGACGATTACAAATGGAACATTGTAAAGTATGTTGTGATGCACAATTAAAGGAGAAAGTCTATTAGGAAGTTTTGAAATATTTTTACAAAACATATTTGATAAGGACGAAATATCTGGATTTTGCGCACGTACTCTGGATGATTGAGCTGTTTGTAAATATAAAATACAACTGTGAATAATTCTTCAGTCGGATGAAGCGTATCAAATAACAAGTGAGAAAACGAATCATTGATGCTCATTTCATATTCTTTGCATATAGCATTCAAATTATTTGTGTACAACAACAACTTCAGTCCACATCTACACTGGTTCTACTTAGTTCTGCCAAACAAAACCAGCTGATTTATCAATTTTATTTTATTATCCCTTAAGTATGGTTTGCTTTAAAAATAAAATAACTGGTTGTGCAGATTGGCAGAAAATTTCATATCAAAAATATGATCCAACAGTTGAGAAGCTTGGCCATCTTTGTTTTAATCACTTTGTTTCATAACAACTACGTGCGCGTATTTGCGAATCAGTAAAAGTTAAAGAGGGAAATTCAGCTAGAGTGGAACGCTTAACGAGCAAATGTTTTACATTTTTAATAGATGTTAAACAAATTGTTCGAGAAAGAGGGGAATTATAGAGACAAGTTTCTAACTTCCTTAATCGATTCCTAATAGACCTTATAAGTGTGAAAGCTTATACATTTTATCAAAGTTAATGAAACGTCTCGGAATTAAAGTTTGAAATCTGTAAAAACTTTCGGTACTCTAAAATTAATGTTAAAAAATAGGTTTCGAACATTAAAATTGATGAAACATTGTAAGTAATTCTTGTTAGAATTCTTGTTAGACAAACGTAATTATTCGAATGAAATGAGAAAAATGTGAACTTACAAATTATTTGTGTTCCAACAAGAATTTGCTTTCTATTTAAAACCAGTTTTATATAATAATAATAATAATAATAATAATAATAATAATAATAATAATAATAATAATAATAATAATAATAATAATGTATTTCTATTATACTGATTTTATCTTGTAATCTATGTAAATCTATCAGCAAGTACAATACTTTTACTAATAATGCTGGTGGTAAAAGTTGCAATTAATAAGTAACTACGTGATACATTCTCACCATCCTCACTAGCATCACGATATCATTAGGTCGGTAACAGGTTCAACCGAGAGATTCCTGCGAAAAACGTGCGACAAAAATAAATATGGAAAGAGGCCGGTAAGGCTGCGTCCACACATCAAAGTTGGTGGTGCAACAGAAATGCAACATTTCTGAGTTTTCAGGAATATTCATAGGAAATCATTTGAAGCACTCACACTCATAAATACAATAATGTATAGAAGTCACGCGTATATTTATTAACATCGTGTGAGATATAAAAATATAGATATGTAGAAAAATCAAAAGAATTCGTCAAAAAGATATTCATGTGCAATTCAGTTCATTTAAAACTATCCCTCCAAAAAAAATAAAGAAGAAAATTGCTGGTCGTTTAAAAAAATTAATTAGCTAGCTTTAGGGCCAAACCATATCCTCTAATACAACTTGAAAAACAAAATTCAAAATTTTGACACATACGTCAATAAAAAAACAACAAATTAAGTATTAACATGAATTAGCCGAAATGAAAAACTATCTTCATTGTTGAGAAATATATATTTGCCTTGCTATCACTAGTTGCTCCTTTTCATTTTATTAAATTCCTACAAATTACAAGGGGTTGAGAGAAAACATCTTAATTCAGCGACAAAAAATTACAATGCCAATAATAGAATATCAATTATTTTTGTCTACAAAAAATATGCCTCTTCCCAGCATTGAAAAATTGCATTATTGTAATCTAATGTTTATATCTGAAGAACGCGAGCCGTGAATGAAAATATAACACTAGAATTTCTAACCACACAATTTCCGGGCTTTAGATGCACTCAGCTATGCTGTCTTCTTGGTTCTCCTTCTCAAAGCCAAAAAACACAAATTGCCTTCGCAAAATCTCATAAAACTCTCCGTTTCGTCGGCTCTTTTGAAAGTGCACTGGACAAGGGAAATAAATAACTGTCCTGGGTATGATTAAAAAATATCGCCCTCCAGAAGAGAGGAGGCAAGGATGCGGAAGATTCATTTCTTAAAGTTGGAGTAAGTGTGGATAATGTTCAGACGTCTTGGTAGAAGCAGTGAAGAATGGACGTAAAGAGGAACTGTGCCGGATAGAAGATAAGCGTAATTGGGTGGAATAAACGATGTGCAGCAGTGGAAGTTGGAAATAACTAGAAGAAAGCGTATCTTCAAAGAATAAGAAATGCTCATTGGATTCCGATAACAAAAAAAATTAATGCATTTATACATTATTAGCACGTCATTTGACGAAAGAATCTCCATCTGTCTTTCCGTCCGTATGTCTTTCACTGACGGTTAGGCCCCTTCTGATCCATCAATCGCGTTGAATGAGGGTCTTTTGATGCAATCGGTCTCATGGTGGGTGACTTATCATTTTTTAATTTTTTGCAAATGATTCTACTAAATGTTTCTAGAAATCGTTTTTTTTTTGTATCTAAAACGTGCTTTTGGCGACTTACTGCACAAAAAGAGACGATCAATAGTCTCTTCATCACCCCCTTTCGATACTCTGGAAGAATTCCAGAAAAAATATGTCTTGTTATGGTTTTAATGCACTTACAACAATGTTGGTGAAACGCTGTGAATTAATATGCTCTATGAAAAAGTTTAGAGTTTCCTGATTTGTAATCTTGGCGCGGAATTTTTTTCCTAGTATTGCATATTTTTTGCAGGTTGCACTTTTGAAGGTTTGTGTAAGAGTATAATGGTTTTTGACATGATGTAATACAGAAAACTGGATGTCATTTATGTAGTCCATCCACTTTAAAAATATAAACAAAATATGGATATAAGTTGTAAAAACATGCTGTAGAGGCCTGCATTTTCTTCGCTTCCCATGTGTCCGCTAACATTCCTATCCGTACCTTCTTATCGATACCTATTCCTAGCTTTACCATGTTTCTAGTTAATCCATGATGATCATTACCGCCTTCCACGTATGAAATTCAACTTTTCAAATGAATGTCACACCCTTCTCTCGTCCTGTCCGTTTCCATTCTACCGTTTACTGAATTTATCGTATTTTACTTTATCATGCATTATCTGCATCTTTTATTAGTTGCTTTTGCTGGATGTCTTGCCTGTAATTCTCGCAACACACATTATATTTGGTTCTGTCTTGCAGTACAGTAAAATATAATATCGACAAAGAATGTTGTAAAAATCAAAGAATGCCGGCAATGAAGTGAAGAACAATGAAGAACAACGGTTTGGAGTGATGTGAATGACCGTATGGTATAGTACTGTTGTCTGAAATATTAAGAACATGATGAAGAGATGAGAGTGAAAAGAATGGAAGGTGCGAGCGCAAAATCACGACAGAAACAGTTGCATAACAAATAGTGCAAGGCGAATGTAATAAGCGCAAGCAAGAGAAACAAGAAGACAGAAGGGCATGGCAAGTGTATGACATGGCCTAAACCCGGTACCGGTGCATGAAACGTACGCGTTGCAACGTTCCCGAAGCTACAGTAAGCGCGAGCATAGCACTCGAAAACTCAAGATAAACGACTTGTGGAACGTACGCGAAAAAAACAACAGAATAGTAAGATGTAGTGCAACAAGAAAGATCTAGAAGAGTAAAACAGAAACACTAGAACAATAAATGGCAAGGGAAGGGAATGAAATGACTTGCACTCAGTCCCGGAGCATGAAATGTACACAACCCGTTGCAATGTACCCGGATCTACAATAAGCGCGAGCAAGGGAGACGAAACCGCATGATAAAATACTCGTGCATGGCGGCACCGCCGCTGGTAGGGAGACAGACATGAGAACAATAGAAGGCATGGAATAAAAAAAAGATGTAAGTGAATTTTGTTATTCTTTCGAGAAAAATGATTTTATATATATATATATATATATATATATATATATATATATATATATATGAGTTAAATCTATTGGCCATTTATAATCACCCCGCAGCACTATCAAGAAACGCATCTGGACTTGGGTTCTTATTTATATTATAAGGTTTGATTCATTCATAAAAACGTAAATTTAATAGAAGTGGCAAATATATCCTCTTTTATTCCAAGTCTTCAATAGCACGGCAAGGGAATGACATGACCCACACTTTGCATCGGCGCATGAAACATTCTTGGGTTTCCGTAACGTGGCGAGTGACATTAGGTCATTTGTACACTTCCCGCGTTATAAAATGAATCTGTTTAATTAATTCGCGAACGTCCTTCTCAACGGGGCTCATGACCTCAAACATGAGCTTATCACTGTTATAAAGATTCATTTTACAAGGCAGGAGGTGTAAAAATGACCTAATGTTACCCGCCACGTTACGAAAACCCCAGTATAGTACACAACCCTTCGTACCCGGAACTAGGGTACGGGCGTGCAAGGGAGACGAAAGCGCAGGATAAAAGACTCCGTTGCCGGAGCGCAGCGGCACCGCCGCTGGTAAGATGACAGAGACATGAGAACAATAGAAGGTTTGAAATAAAAAATGATGTGCTTTTTTCATTCTTTTGAGAAAACCTTGTTTATGTATAATAATAATAATAATAATAATAATAATAATAATAATGCCAGCCCTAGGAGTGTGATTTGGGGCCTTAAGCAACTGGGTTTGAATGAAGACCTGTACAAACCCATGTAGAAGGCAGTTGTTATTTCAACAACAAGGATAGTGCGGAAATTCATGGGAAACAATGTATTATAAATTCTTTTTAAAAAATAGATGTATTGTGCTTTGATTTTGTATATCTGTGCAATTCATTCAAATGTGCCAATAAGATGAGAAAATAATAATAATAATAATAATAATAATAATAATAATAATAATAATAATAATAATAATATACGAGTTTATATACAAATAATATTTTAACCAATTGGCTTGATTTACTCATCATTATTTTGGTAAAACGTAAAATTAAGAGAAATGTCACTTATATCCTTTTTTATTTTAATTTTTCAACGGCACGGCAAGGGTATGACATGACCTACACTCAGTACCAGCGCATGAAACGTAGCACATAATCCGTCGTACCCGGATCTACAATAAGCGCGAGCAAGGGAGACGAAAGCGCACGATAAAAGACTCCGTTGGCGGGGCGCAGCGGGGCGGCGAGCTGCTAGGGCGGCAGCAGCGGCAGCCGTACCGTCGGCGGGGGCGCGGCCGGGGCGGCGCAGCAGCATTCATACGGTTTGTTTGCAGAGGCCGGCCGCTCTGACTGCGCTGGCCGCTCGGCTGCGCGCCATGTTTTATTCATGGCGCCGTCCGCGGGGACTCGACCTCCGCTGCGCCCGCCCGCCCGCCCGGCTCGCCTACGAGGCCACTCGCCCGCCAGGGCACTCGCTCGCGCGACCACTCGGCCGGCGCCCCGCGCGGCGTTTTAAGACTGCGCGCAGGGCCCTGCAAGTCTCCATCGAAATTGGGTTGGTTCGTTGGGTAGTGATTCCTGGCGCGTCAACAGCTTTGGTCATTGGTCCCGTAAGGGTAGTGCATGTTTTCTCCTCGTGAGATGGCGGACATCTTCCCCCCCTGGATGGCGAAATCCGGCGCCGACCTACCGTCGGCTAACGGGGTTTTCCCTAACCAGGACTCACCCCAGCCGGGATAAGCTCTAAGCTCCCTACCGGTCTCTCAGAATAAGTGTAAGTGTGTGTGTGTAATGGGAGAGGATAGGACAAAGAAGAGGAAGGAAAGATCGTGTGCGGCCCGTTTGTTAGGATACTGCTCCGGACTTCGCCTGGTTTTGATCGGAGAAACCACGGAAAACTACCGACCAGAGCAGCGGGCCATTAGAACTCTACTCCAGACAAACACTGAATTCGACCTAGCTGACAAGCTAATATCGACAATCCTGCCGCCAACGGGACTCGAACCTAAGACCTCCCTGTGAGAGGCGCTGCAGAGACATCAGCTGATACACTGAGCTACCGCTACCGGTATGGTTGGGGACAAAGCCAGAGGGTGCTTCTATAGGTGTCGCCAGATACGTGCTCAACAGCGTCCTATCGGCGCCTACGATATATTTTCTACATTTTACCGCCTCGTAGCAGTCCAATTAAAATATAAATTTTGGAATATTATAGAAGGGTATAAAAGAGTCCTATATGTAAATTTTCGTCAAAATATATGAAGCCGTTTACGAGAAAATATCCTTTGGTAGTTCCCGCATAGTTCGCATAAATGTTGAGCACATTTTTACAGAAAAAAAATTCTGAGCTTCCATGAAAATTTATAGGAATTCATTTAAACCACTCATACTCACAAATACAATAATGTATTCGACCGCACGGCCACTCGACCGGCGTGGCGCGGTGTTTAAAAATGGGGGCCTTGCATCTCTCCATCAAAATTGGGAACAAAGCTGGAGGGTGCTACTGTAGGTGTCGCTAGAGTCGCCAAATACAGGGTAGCCAACTTTCACACATAAAATTTGGCTAATTTGTGAGAATAGGAAAACGCGGAAGATATAAAATTCGATCGTGACCATGCAAGACGTATTGCCGCCAAATATAAAAAATACGTATCGGTAAATATTATGTCTATATCACGTGAAAAACGCTGGTAGAAATAGGAAGTGTCTGCGAGTTTTCTTTAAGTTCTTCATGAATTTGAGTTTAAAGTTTGACATTTAGTTTAAATTTTTATCTGAAGTTCTGTCTGGGGTTAAATTTTCACCAGAAGACGGGTTCGATTCCGGAATTGCAGTAAGCAATTTTTTGTGTAATTATTAGTTTCTACGCACGTTTTAAATAGCGTTTGCAGCTGTTCGTATTTTAGTTTCGGTAAGAGGGTGATACTGTACAGCGCGCCACTACAATGATCTTCACCACATTGTACGGAACATACAGGACCCTGCGCAGGACCTTGCAACTCTCCATCAAAACCGGGGCAACCTTCTAAAAGTGTGAGTCCACGACGAAAGATTTTGTTACATTGCGGAAAGCAACTAACAGTATTTTTCATGTATACAAGAATGGACATAGAAATTCAGAGACAAGACAATGCAAAGAAACATTGTCGTTGGTTGATTGGCTTCAAGCGTTTAAAAATATCGATTTTTGAGTAGGGTCACTTTTTCCGAGCGCCAAGCTGCAGCGCCTCTGACCGGGAGGTCCTAGGTTCGAGTCCTGACGGCAGCAGGATTCTCGACACTATCTTTTCAGCTAGTGTCGAATTCAATCGCTGTGTGAAGGAGAATTCTAGCGACCGGCTGCTCTCATCGGTAGTTTTCCTTGGTTTCTCCGATCAACACCAGGCGTATGCCGGAGTAGTACCCTAACAAAAGGGCCATGGACCGCGCGCGATCTTTCCTTCCTCTTCCTTGTATCCTCTCCTCTTACACACACACTTACACTAACATGCACTACACTACCACATATTCCGGGAGACCGGTCGGGAGCTTAGAGCTTGTCCCGGCTGGAGTGGTGCCCCGCTGGTGGGAGAGCCCTGATTAGGGGGAAACCCTGCTAGCCGTGGGTAGGTCGGCGCCGGATATCGCCATCCAGCGGGAGAAGATCAGCGCCATCTCCCGAGAAAAAAACGTGCACGACACTTACGGTAGTGATGACCTAATCTGTCGACGCGCCCGCAATCACTACCCGACCAACCGACCAATCGACCAATCGAGCGCCAACCATGCGGTTGCAGAGCTCAGGAAGTGGTGAGCAATCACCGCGAAAGCGATTGACGAGAAAGCACGTGCACGAGAGAACTGCATCAGCACGTGCGAGCGCTAGACGAGCTGCAAGCGCGCCATCAGGGCCTTTCAACTCGCACATAACGGGGAGGAGACCATTACAATGACGCCCTCTCCTGCGGCACTTTCTTGCAGGAACGAAAATACAAACTGATGCCAACGATACTTCAAACGTGCGTGCCTGCTGAGTGGGTTCGCAAGTCGCAAATTAGGCGTGTAATGTTACAAAAGATAGCGTCCATGTTCGCGCTTTCTTCAGCGGTTTGTGTGTGTGTTTATATATATATATATATATATATATATATATATATATATATATATATATATATATATATATACACACATTTATATGTGATATAAATTCACATCGTATACTGAAGAAATAATAAAAAATATGAATGGCTTTTCACTGCTTTTTCTTTACGAATCAAGATAAATTGAAAAGAGATCAATGATCCAAACATTATTCGCAATTATTTTTACAATACGTTGCTAACTAAACTCCTATCTTTTTATTCACAGCATAATAAAAGATAAGTAAAATTTTGTTTGAAAAGTTAAACCATTTTGGGTTGTTACTAATACCCAATAAATGACACATACTTAGATCTATCTACTTTTCATCATTTCAAGAAAGCATGACCTTTTTTTTAAATTTCTTTTATTTTTTGAAATAATTATTTTTAATTCTGCCACTTTAACTACTCAACACTGTATTCGTAATTCTTTGATTTTTTTCTTTTCTCTTTCTTCCTTTTTCCCCAGACAATATCCAACTTTTCTGTCTGTCTGTCGTTCTCTCTCTCTCTCTCTCTCTCTCTCTCTCACGCTTTCTCTCTCGGCCGTGACATTTCACCGGGACTCGCTCTCTCTTCCATTACCTCACATCTCTGCTGAATATCCTTCGACGCGGTCCCGCAACACCCTTTCAATCCGCACATTTATAACGCTCCAGATGACAAAACGTCGTACAATTTTCGTTGCCCTGCCGGATCCGCAAAGGTCAGAGTGAGCTATAAATTTCACGACCAGTGATAGATGAGCGTGATTTCGTGTTTAAAGTCGCTCTTCCGAAAAGGAGTGATATACGCGCGATTCCAGTGGCATAGGACGCGACGGGAGCATAGGATGATATCCAAATCTATAAGGTATGTATTCCGCTCTGCCCGTGAACTGCAAGCTGGAAGAGGGACATTTGCTAGCAGAAAGAACAAGTGAAAAAAATGGGGTAGACCTCTGAATATGTCAGGATCTTTGTTTAAAGGAAGATAAAATTGCAGTGCAATAGACTGAAACACGTTATCAGTAATTTACACAATAAATGAAGAAAATAACGTAATAATAATAATAATAATAATAATAATAATAATAATAATAATAATAATAATAATAATAATTGATAATTATAATAATGAACATTACAGGCGTCAATATTAAATCGCTCAGCATCTCACAGCAATACACTTCACTGCGTGCGACATACTTTAACTTCCTTTGATGCACTTCACGATACGTCACTCACCCGACATTATTTAAATTACTAAACCTTTAATTTAACTTTTTGAAAATGAATAAAGTTACTTTACCTATTATTTATAAACCGATTCTAACTTTCTCCTGCAATTTTGTATCTTGAAAATAATAGTTTTGAAAGTTTCTGTAGGAAAATCGAGCTATCGAGGCATGTCAACAAATAATTTCTATTGTTTAACTCTCAAAATGGATAATTATATAAATTAGTATGCGATTTTGTAAGAACATTTTGCACTTTGGAAAACAAGTTTCAATGGGAAAATAGGTTCAATTTGGAACCCATCTTAGTCTTCTGACAACGCATGTTAAGATGTGCAAAAATGGAAGGGAACGTCCGCAAGTCTCATACAATACCCGACGGCATGAGAAGCATAATTTGTCTCACTAGAGGGAAACGTAAAATCTGGTTTTAAGAGTCAAGGAGGCATCGTTTTCGAGTTCTGAACGATGTTAAGGGATGCTTCACTCAAGGAGTGTCGCGGGTCATATGCGAACCTGCTAATTTTTCTAAATCAAAATATGGGAAAACTTGTATTGATAAAAATTGAAACAAAACATAAAAAATTAAAGAAAGTACAAGATAAGGAAAACAATGAAAATATATTCGTTTTCAATAGCAATAAAACAATAGAAGCAGAAAAACTATGAACTCTGCATATTCGACAAAATCGAATGAGCACTGAAAGAAATGACAAGCTGGTATAGGCACGGGAACTTCAATGCGCACGAGCCGATATGAAGAAGCAAAGAAGATAAACTACAATATGAGACTCTCTTCGAGCCTAGTCTATTGCTGTAATTCCTACAAGCCAATTGCTGAGTAACAGACTTCTGATGAGAACCTGCCTGGCCGGTGAAGAAGGTCAGTCATATGCCTCGATGCTACCGGACAGGGCACTGCAAGAGAGGTAAACACGAGACGAAACATAATTGTTACAATAAATGCCAAAAAAATAAAACACCGTAAATATAATAGGTTTTACAAGCAACAAGACGACAAAAACAGGAAAAAAATATCAACGTATACAATGTACAACGCTGAAAGAGATAAAACGCTGGTTTAGATACAAAAACTACAGTGGACACAAACCTATAACGAATGAGCACAGAAGGTAAGCTACGATAAGACACTATCTGTGGGCTAATACCTCCTATACGAGAAGGTGGGCTAATAACTCCTATACTTCTAATAGCTCCTCCTCCGTACGACCTGTCCCCAGTAAGCAGCCCCGAAGCTCAAGAGGATCATTCGGAGCCTATGATGTTACATGGGCAGGACACTGCAGGAGAGAAAGATATGAAACTAACCATAAATGTTAAGAAAAATACAAGAAAATGAGTACAAAAAAAAGTTTTAGTGAGTACAAATCTATGAAATTAGACACAGCAGAATCAACACTGACAGAAATGAAGAGCAGGCTAGGCAGGGCCGTTTTAACAACTTCGGGCACACTTTGGCCTACATTAATTTGGGGGCCCCCATTCGTACTTTCACCGATTCGTACTCCCCCGCCACAAGTTTTAAAGACACGTTTTGTTAAAAAACTAAACTCATCACTGAGTAACATTTTCGCACCAACCAGCAACATTCCATATTATAAATATTATCCAATGATCGGCGACTCATCACTTTATTATGCCAACTTTTTGTGCATAGTTTAATCATAAATAATTTTTTTATTTTATTTTTTTAAAACAATTAGTATTAATTTCTTTTATATCGGGAGCCCTTAAACAATGCAGGCCCTGAGATCTGGTCCTTCGAATCCGTGCGTTAACACGGGCCGGGGTTTAGGTAGGAAAACTGCAATAGACCCAAGTCTACACCGAATAACTAGAGAAGGTACACTACAAGACAATCTGTGGGCTAATAGCTCCTACGCGTCCGCTGCTGTCCCCCAGGCCTCTAAGCAGCCCGGAAGCTAAAGAGGGTCATTGGGAGCCCCAGGCGGTGCGGGGGCGTGGTCGGGGGTCCAGGGGCGGGGGCGGGGGCGTGCGCGGGCAATTGCCGCAGCGTCCGGGGGACCGTCGCCGCCCTCTGCCCCCTCCCCCGCCCTTAATTGAAGGTAATTCGGCAGCTCGGGCCGGGAAACGCCGCGGGAATTGGCTTACGGCGCGCAATTACGAAGTTCCCGCCGGCCCCGGGGGCCGAGGGTGCTGAGCGGATTTCTCGTCGCGATTCGACGCCGGCGCCCGCGCCGCGCCGGGGCGCCCGCCCGCCCGCCAGGGGGGCAGCGGCGCCCCTAGTGGCCAATGAGGGAAGCCATGTCCTGGACTCATAGATCGTAACAGGAGAGGTGGCTCCGGATTGATTGGTTATTTGTGATTCGGGGGAGCGTGAACAGCTTAGGTCATTAGTCCCGTAAGTGTAGTACATGTCTTTTTGCTCTGGAGGTGGCGGTGGTCTTCCTCCACTGGATATCGAGATCCGGCTCCTATCTACCGTTGACTAGCGGGGTTATCCCTGACCAGGTATCTCCCATCAGCGGGGTACCGCCTCAGCCGGGACAACTCCTACGTCCCCGACCGATCTCCCGGCATGCTAGAGTAAGTGTGTGTGTAAGGGATGAGGATAGGACAAGAAAGAGGAGGAAGGAAAGATGGCGCGCGGTTCGTGGCCCATTTGTTAGGATATTGCTCCAGCATTCGCCTGGTGTTGATCAGAGAAACCACGGAAAATTGCCGATCAGAGCAACCGGCCGGTAGAATTCTCCTCCAGACAGCAACTAAATTCGACATAGCTGAAAAGCTACTGAATTCAACCTAGCTGAAAAGCTAGTCGAAAGTCCTGCCGCCGTCGGGTCTTGAACCTTGGACCTCCGGGTCAGAGGCGCTGCAGTAACATCAGTTGATGCAATGAGCAACAGCTCCTGGTAGGTGGCTTTGGGAATCAACTGATGTCACGGTAGAGCCTCTGATCGGGAGGTCGAGTCCCGACGATGGCAGGATTTTCGACTCTATCGAGATGGGTCGATCAACACCAAGCAAATGCCGGAGCATTCACCACCCTAACAAACGGGTCACGATCCGCGCGCGATCGTCCTTCGCCTTTCTTTTCCTCTGATCGCCTCTTACACACATACACACACACATTATCATGGAACACACTACCCCACTTGCCGGGAGATCGGTCGGGAGCTTTGAGCTTGTCCTGGCTTGGGCGGTGTGCCACTAGCGGTAGATACCTGGATGAGGTAAATCCCCCCCCATCTCGGCATCCAACGGTGAAAGATCATCGCCATCTCCCGAGAGAAAAGCATGCACTACACTTATGGGACTAATGATGTTAGTTGTTCACGCACCCCGAATCTCTAACAATCATCATCCCAGATAGACGAATCATCAATCTGACGAATTTCTCTGTGGAAGAAGGACTGGTAAATGTTCCCTCTTGAATAACTCGATGTGTAAAGAGAATGCCTGTGGAGTTTGATTGGATTTGCTGAAAAAAATTATTTATTCGTAGGTATACATAAGTATGATACATCAGTTATTTAGTATTTAATAATAGTTGCAGCAATGAAGTTGGACGATGGTACTAGAGAAAGTCTTTGAATCAACGAAGCTCGCTAAAAATATTAGTACCATGCTTCATTTACATTTTAAAGTGTCTTCAAAATTAATTTTATTTGTGCTATATGGCACCTAATATCTTTTTTTTCCCGCACGTAGCTTCTACGACTCGAAGGCGCCCCTCGTGCTCAATGTTGCAAGCTATTTCCTGACCATCTAGAACATCAAGATGAAGTATACCTTTTATTTCTCTGGAATAACATGATGCAAAAACAGGAAATGGCAGTTGCATATGACGAACCTTTTTTTGCATAATAGTTGTTTACACTCATTAAAAGGAAAAATAGATATTGTGCATCCGCCATTTATCATTTACCGGTAATTATATAAGTGAAACTTGGCGACAACAGTAGAGAAAGTTTCCCATTTCCGACTACCTGGCCATCGCAATCCGACTGGCACCTCTCGTAGTCACTACTGAATGTCATTGTCTCTTCAACTTGATCAACCAACACTCTGTTTTTCTGTGGAAGTAGAATTGAAGGCACTGATTCCTCAGGAATGGTAAGATGCTCAAAGAGAAAAATCCTTTTTGCACGTGAATGATCATTTATTGAAAAAATGTACTTCAGCTGTAGCTGGGTATTTGCCATTATTTTATTTGAAAATTCTTGGTTACAACACAAACAGAAATCATAAGCAACCAATATTTTAAATACTATGCTTTCCTTTTATATTACGCTTTATGCGCTTTATTTTCAAAATGATATTTTATTATATTTTTAAAATCAGCTTCATTAAGTTTTAAAAGAAAAATCGCAGCAACAATAAAATTCATGTAACTTCATTGCAACTATTAAAGGTACACTATGTCTGCCCTTAATGCTTTCGGGTTGCTGTTGCCGGGGTAGGATACGTTCTCTTCGCAACCCGACAATGCCGTTGGGGGGCCACGTCACGAAATAGTCGCTGGCGCCCCTAGCGACCAACGTCGGAAGCCATCAGCGTCCCCAGCTGCACGGCGAGGTGATCAGCTAGTTCCCTCGGGAAAGAGGATTGGGACTACGTCAGAGATACCTCGTACTGGTGGATAAAAAGAAGAAAATAGATCCGATCCTCTTTGGCAATTTCCTATTTCTTTGCACTCTTCGTGATTACTAGAATTCGGACTTTTGGGTGGCGAAAAAATAGTGAAAAATATTTATTTTTATGTTATTTATTGTGAAAAGGATGTTTGAAAACCACACAAATGTTTTGTTATTCATATTAAACAACAAAATTAACTATTAAAATTTGAATTATTATTACTATTATTATTATTATTATTATTATTATTTTCCGAAAGGCTCAGATTCTAAGTGTAAAATGAAAATTTGACCCTGAATGGAAGAAATGTTTCAAGGATAGAACAGCTTTTGTATCTGCAAAAACTACAAGACATACCCTTCTCAACTTCTATTTTTCTGTCTCTAATCGGAGAGAGATAATCTGTTGCAATGAAGGACGAAGGTGGAATTTAAAATCTTGCACCTCGAATTTGTGACGATTAACATATTAGTTGTACTAATGCTTTACAAAACCATACCCTTTCCGGAATGTAGCGCAAATACTATTAAATTCTAGAGCGAACTAAAGCAATCAGCATTGTAACTGAGGTAAACCTTTTCCATATTAGCTACGTAAACAGAACTAGCGAAAACAATAACGCACTACAGAAGTGTCTCAGAATAAATGTCACTAACTTCTAGGACAGGGACGTCAAACCGCGCCCGCACGAGGTACTTGCTCGCCTGGGGAGCACAGTGTGGCGCCATACGGGTGTAATCAGTACACAGACGAGAGTGGGTTGTAATAACAGCAGGTTTATTCACAATTTAGACCGTAGTCATAAATAACCAATGCACTGTATACAATTAACTAACTAAATAGACTCCACTGCTAGGAGAGATATTTACAACGGCTACCACACCGCAACATACTACCTAATGTTTCGCTGTGCGTAGTACTGCTTGCCCTGAGACCGACTACATGTCTCACTAGTCACGACAATAACTGCCGGCTTCTTCGCCGCGTGCACTCACGGACGACCTACGCTGCCGCTACCGCTGCTAGTACCTCAAAGAAGGAAGAGCTATTGTTCTCACGGCCCTTAAATAGCCCTCGCGACGCTGCCCGCCGCCTCCATTGCCTCCGCCCTAGCGATGCGCACTTCCTGTCAGAAAAACCCCGTGCGTCATAGCTTCTACCTTTGTCTACGCATCCGGTGCACACCGCGCCACGTGCCCACGCTGTTTTTAGCGACACGACGCTACAACAGGTATCTTCTCGAGAGAGGAACAGCCGTGGCAGCTTCGGTCTTCCAATTGCGTGATAATGTAGAGAGCGTCTGCAAGTGGGTGTGTAAGAGGGGACGATGGGACATGAATGAGGAAAGAAAGATTGCATGTAGTTACTGACCCGTTAGAGTACTGGCAATCTGACATTCGGCTTGTATTAATAGAGGAAACTATAGAAAACTGACGGTCACCCCAGTCCATCATTAGAATTCTCCTCCAAACAGCGCGCGGTAGACCTTCATTAGAAATTTCCCCGCGACAGTTAAACTCAACCAAGTACATACGTGTTTTCAGAGTGATACACGTAGTATAGAGAAAATTATGAAATGCTACGGAACACCGATTTTCAGAGTTTACCGGACATAAACATTTGCAAGTCATCTGATGCCAAATATGTGTTGTATTTAAACCATCCATCTGTTCACTTTTCCTAAGAACAACACTAGCACCTAAACAATTCGTAGGATTTTTTCCTAAAATAATATGTCGCGATGAATCTTACCAGACTCAAAGGAGTGCAGTTTTGAAAACAATTCTTTGAGTTTTGGAGAGTTTTTTATACATGAATACTCTCAAACTTTTTCATTTTTTTCTGAAAATTGGCTCCAATTTTTGTATTAATTTTTTTTAGGAAAATCTTTAAATCTATAAAAATTGGAAAACGTTTGAATATTTTGGAATTCCTCGAAAATTAATTTTTTAAAGACATATTATTTATTCAAGTAATATTTGTTCTTCATAACTAGTTCTTTAATTAATGCCTTGATCATTATTTTTAAAAAATTAGTGATTTTCACTTCATAGCGAAATATAGACAGTTTAAAAACGAGATTTTCTCAAAAAGATTTCAATATTTTAGAAACACTTTCTACCCATAATGTCAACGTAATTTTGATGTATTTATTTGACATTTTAAAAATGTCACAATTGTAAATGTTTTGAAATATCTATCATGTCGTTAATACTTACAATATGAACGTTCTTTTATATTTATACCATTTGTGAGTGCAAGAGCTTTAAATGCTTTATGGTAAAGTTTCTCGAAAATTCACTAGTTTACTGTGAAAATGAGTTTAACCCTGCGAATTTTCAAAAAGGCTCAATCGGTTTTCTTCTTAGAAACCTCTAAAGGTTTTAATAAAAACTACCATATAAGACCATATTTTTTTCTTCTAAAATATTCGTAACGTCACATTACTTTTCTACTATTGCGGCAGTGAAAAATTGACAAAATATTTTTTAAAATTTGTTTTAAGACCCAATATGTAGCAGGGGAAAGAGGGTGCCGCAATTCTGAAAACCTAGTTTAGACTGAATAGATTAGGAAATTAACTAGAACAAGAAAACCTGTGTCAACCTGTAACACCACTACTTTAAAATTGTCAAAAAGTTTCTCTTTTGGAGTTGGAGTACCTAAGCACCAGCAATAAAAAAAAAACGCCGAGAGACAAGATACTATTGATGTCTTGGCTGCCGCCAAAAATTGTTTATGTATTTTGAGAAAACAGAGCGTTTCTAATGGGAAGGTGAACATGAATAAACTAAATACTACCAGCCTTTTCTAAAGAAAGAACAGTTTCCAATAATTTTCTAATTTGTTATTATCTTAATTTCTGAAAAGAAAATATATTATTAGGGAAGCCGGCTTTTCTTACATATTCTTGAAGTTTTACGACAAACGAATACATATTTCTTAGATTCTTAGTGGATATAAATTTGATTCCTACTCATTTTCCTAAAAGCTACAAAAATTGTTCTTGTAAATTCAGCTAACTTATAGTTGCGAAGATCTGAAGATGTTACTGAAATGTTGAAAAGAAATGTTCAACAATAATGTTGTAATGTTGATTAAAATCTTTCTCTAGAGAAATTAAGGAGGTTGAACGCAAACGTTTTAAGGCACATCCTGACGTCTACATTCCGGAATATATTTTTCAAGTAGTAACAACAAAAAAGGAGATTAAAATTAAATTAAATAGTGCCAGCGGACATGTGTAAACAATGCCGAATTAAACAGAAGTAATAATTTAAGATTAAAATATGAATTCTCTGTATTACATGTTTCAAAAATATTAAAAAATAGGACAATAGCACATTACATCCTTTGAATGATACATTATTTTTTTATTATAAGTAAAAATCTTCAAACATAAATAAAATATATGCGTTTATATTTATGAGAGAATTTCATTGCGGAGACGTCTATCAATGTCTTTGGCGGAATGATTTTTACTATTGATCTTAGCTGTCCGGGTGACGCCGCGTCGAAGGCTGTGTTGGCGACGTTTCGACTATCTTTTCGTGGTCTTCCTCAGGGCTCTTCACTGTCTGGCGTGGAAGACAGCGAAAAGGACAACACAACTTTTGACGCGGCGTCACCCGGACAGCCAAGGTCATTTACATGTCTCTGGTCGCGGAAGCCTACGACTTCACTTAACACGCCTCTACGGGGAGGAAATTCACAAGCTAGCAGACCAGCCCTGAGAGATCACGAACGATGATCGAAACGTCGGCAACACAATCTTCGACGCGGCGTCATCCGGACAGCAAATATCATTTACATGACTTTGGCCGCGGAATCCTACAGCTTCGACTTGTACTGTTGATGTACACCTCTATTTTTAACTAAGTGAAATTGGGTGTATTTTTAACTAAATGAAATATTATAGTAAGTAAATAGTTTGATTACCATGTAATATGTTCTTTTACAAACCATGAATCGCACAGTAAACTCAGGAAAAACTGAAAATATACATTCGTATCACAAAATAACGTTTGTTTCAATGTATTTGTTTTTAAATATATGTAAAGAAATTTCAAATAACATAGTGAATTATATAACTCCCTTTAGCACCTGATGGTAAACAAACGACAGAATTCAAATTTTGAACCTCATATTAAATGCTTTCTACACACTCAAGAGTTCAGATTACATTTTTTACCTATCCATCTTTACCCAAAAATGCATCCACTCGTACGTAAATTGTGTTCCTCTTAATACAACTCTCCCTTGACACGATCTCATCCTTCCACCATACCCCGAAACCTAGCCGCAGCTGGTGGACCAAAGCCAGTTTTCGCTAAGATGGGATTAACAACTTGTTTCGTTTGAAAGATGATCCCTTTACAAGACATGACCGACCCCGCTCCGGAGGCTAACCGAGTTATCTCATTACACGCGGCTAACGCAATTTGAAGCAGTGGACGACCATGGAATGGTGGCGGCCTGTGCGAGCAGCCATAGCTCCAAGAGTTGGTCGGTGGAGGGGCGGGAAAAGGGACGCTGAGGACGGGTTGGACGGAGAGGTGGGGGCAGAGGTGGGGCAAGGCCGCGGATGACGAGACGGAGTTTGACGGCCGACAATCTCGTCTCTTTCTCCGTCCCTTTTTTCTCCGCAGTTCTCGTGAGTCAAACTTCGTCTCGGTTCGGTTATGACATTTCTGCTCTTACTCTAAAAGAAAATGATGGATGACGATAAAGAAAAGCGTGCGGTACAAGGCGAATCACGTAACTATAGCACCTCTTGCATTTTGTGAACGGTTGAAGTTATTGCAATGCAATTTTCACAATAGTGCCTGAAGGAATGGGACTAGTTTATCCATATATTTATTTCCATTTTATTACTTGTAATTTATGAGATATTGAGGATACTTTGTATTTTTAAAATGGGACTATACATATTTTTAGTCTATCATGAGCGTAAAAAGACGAATACAATGATATGCATATTGTCATATGTCAGATAAGCGTCTTTTCGAGTAATTTTAATTTTCGCGACTCGGTGTTGAAGGAAAATTGTAACGCCCCAAGCGCTCATTAGTAGGGAGAGCGCTAAATGACCTCGTGTGGTGGACTGTTACATTTAAAATATCCGTTAAATACGAGTCGCAAAAAATCAAAATTTCTCAAAAAGTTTATTTAATATGACAATATGGATATCATTGGATTAGTCTTTTTACACTCATCATAATAGACTAAAAATATGTATAGTTCCAAATATGTATAGTCTCAACATCTCGAAAATACAAGTGACAAAGTGGAAAAAATACACTCATTTGTTAGCCCCATGCACTCATGCCCTTCCTCACGCACTTCAATGAAAATTGCACTGCAATAACTTCAACCGTTCCAAAAGTTACACGATGAGCTCAAGTTACATGACTCACTCTGTCTATAGTCTCTTGATGACAAATACATTGATAATGAATTAAAGTTCACGACTAGAATAAACATGTTTGCAGGGTATCTCTAATCTGTTGCGAAAGCTATTGCTCCATTGGAACGAATGGTCCTATGACCCAAATATAGAAAGCGTTCGAAAGCAGGAAGCGATAACATTGTGGCGTACAGAAGAATAATTACTAATTCGTCATAGATGTAAATTAATTTTACTATTACTAACTTATTCTTACTACGATTAAAGAATATTTTCTCCGGACAAATATATTCTGCTATGATGTAAAGGAGAGATCAAGAAGTATTTTACGCTTGAATGCAATTTAGAAATTAATTCAAATAAGTAAAGAAATATACATCTACAATTATAATCTATTTGTTTGCTGTTAGTTTTGACAATTATCTCTTTAACATTATATAAATAATTAATATAATTTCAGAACAAGATTAAAAGGATTTTGGTGAGAAAAAATAAGCAAAATTTTAACGTTCACTGCTTCCTTGTAGTATTTTGTCCAGTGAATATGTAAACGGAAAGTTTTATTTTTGTATTTAACATCATGATGTTCAAAAGCAAATGGTTTGTAAATTTACCTGCTTTACGGTCAATTGAAGTCCAATTAAAAGTATCTAACACCTGCGTAACATATTCTTGTTCAACTAATCTCAGGTTGGTGAGGGTCACTCATATCTCAAAACGTCTCAGTACAAGCACGAAACATTGTTTCATTATCTGATTCAGGGCAACTTAAGAATAACAAAATATTAATGCGTTTTGTGTTGCTGCGTGTTAGTAAGAAGAGTTTACGTTTTATGAAGGATCTTCTTATTTAAATCAGTGTTGCCGGATTTTGGTATTTTTATCAGGGTTTTAATGAAGGTACCATGCACCAGAATGAAACCATCCTGGTACTTTTCAATACCAGGATTTGAATTCGACGGTGATTGATGATGAACGATTTAAGATTTGTATAATAATACTTTATTCCATGATTTACAACTAACGCCAATATTACAAATAACTAGGATATTGCTAAAAACAAACTAGGGTAAAACATTAAGGGTGACATAGAATGATCTTTTTCTAGCACATGCTACAGTAGAAAAGGATAGAACGTCTCAGTCTTCCATTTAGTTTATCAATATAAAATGAATCGTCCAATCAAGTTTAACGAACTTCCTATGCACGTTAAAAAACATAATAGAGTTATAATACGAACAATTTCAGAATTTAAATCAATTGTTATTGGAACCCATAATTTTAGTGAAAGTACCAGGATTTCTGAAGGTTGGTACTGGAATAGAGATATTATCATCTGACAGCGCTGATACTCTGTACAGTACTGGAAACATAAATTGATCGCGGCCGTCTGCGGCTAAGTTCAGCTTTTGCACGGCTTGGACAGCCCCTGTCATGACGAAACGTCGCAGGCGGAGCCTCACAAACCATCGTAGCCAATCTCAACGCAGGGGGGAGTGCCCTAACAAAATTACGTCGTACAAAATGGCGGGCGCCGCCAGTTCAGATGTGGAAGTATTTTCAAATGAAAAATACATGAAAGAAACACTTCAATGAACATGAGAGTAAATTCATTGAAATATATATGAACTCATAGCACTTAACCACTGTTAACACAATTCTTTTTTAAGAAATTACATTGATGTCAGATAAAATAACACTAATTTTAGAACAGTTACGTTCTTATAGATATTTAAATTCCAATATTCTTGTCCAACCGCAATTTATGAACTTTATCAAATGACCAGTTTACTACAGAATCTTGCGATAAGAAAAACGATTATAATTGCATATTTTCAATTGTTCATATGTATATTACATTTGCAAAAATGCAAAATACTGTCTTTCTCGAATCGTTAGGACTTCTAGGGAACCATTTCAATAAGGGAAAGTAAAATTCAAAGACCAGCTGTATATTTATCATTAAAGTAACAATTAAACTAGATATTAAGCAATTAATTTGCATCTCATGTCAAAATTGTTATTTTGCTATCATCAAATCAGGGGCAATTTGGGGACAATCCCCGGCAGGAATAGCGCACATTTCGGAATTGTTTATAAAATTGTTAATTGTTGCAAAATTGTTAATTCACAGTTTTTGGTTCTGGGACATCAGAAAACCCTTCCCACTTTAGAATTGCAAAAATTGTAAATTGTTTATAATTTTACAAATTTTGCAATTCTGTTTTATTCTCTCATCTCATTTCCCTTTACACAAGATGCATAATTTCGCAATCTAACCGGAGCTATCGCCTTTCGTTTTCGAGATATGCAATTGTTTATAGGATCTTAGCGTCTGATGACAACCCTCAGTTGTTTCCAACCCCCAATGCATTCGATCTTGGCTGTCAAGTATAAAATTCAAATAGTTTTGCAGTGTCTTGCTTTCTGCTGATTAAATTGTATTAACGATTTGTGACTTACGACAAATCGGTGGAAATTGTTGCTCATAAGCGGTTTTTTAACTTTCGATTCTTCATGTATCGTTGACACACGTTTTATTATAAATAAATTCTCTGGCAAATTTCAAAACGCTGAGACGAACTGTTATCCTGCAAATTTGAAGATTTCTTTGTGGTTGAATGCATTCTATTCAGTGGTGCAAAGTGTATGCCAATAAGTTTAACGTCTAGCGAGGAAATTCATTATTAACAAATTATTTTGCAAAATGCTTTTGGACAGAGCGGTGGCATGAGAGATCATTTTCGTATTTATTCCACGAGGCAAGTTTTAGGCAACAGATACATTCTGTGTATTAATTTTAATTTTGGTGAAATTGAATCACATGTGAATTTTCAAATACAACCATACATTTTTACCTGTAATCAATATATCAATAGAGAAATTCAATGATGTCTCATTTGTTAATAATTTAAAGAGTAATAATGTGGATTTGACACCGGGCTTGAGCAATCCTTAACTCTAAGGCAAGCAACGCTTATCATTGGCTCTTCTAGTAATTCAAGTGGCCTAGCCTCGGAAGATTTCCCCGTTCTCCTCGCCTTAAAAGGCATAAGAGGCGGAGTCTGTAGAAAGTGGCACCAATTCAATAACACTTCCCTCCCCTCGAGAATGCTTCGTTACTCCCTTTTGTAGGAACACGTTCTTGTCGTGTATTAAATTGTGAAAAATAATTTAAATTCAATATAATAAACGAATAAGAATTTCTTTGCATTGTAATGCTACACACATTTACATATAGAAATAAAACATGCAACTAAACAGTATACACATGTTTTAGGAAGACGAAACTTCTTTCTTATTATAACACTCATTTGTATACTTTTCACAGACAATATTGAGAAGTACACCATCAGTCTGATTATTTGTTCTGTAATAATCGATCTTATACCTAATTGACATGTAATGATAGAAATTTCTAACGTCTGGTATTGGAAATTAAGCATGAGCTCAGTTAATTTTAATGAGAGAGCAATTTTGTGATGAAAATATTTTTTTAATGCATATATTCCAAGTCCATATACATCCTTACATTAATTAACGTTGTTTCCATTTCCATTGAAGGCAAGGACATAACATCCCTCACGCGCCTATGTTTTGAAATGACTCTCAGAGAGGTCACTTGCTCTAGTCGCCGTGTTATTGAATTGAACTCTTGAAATGTTCTGTTCATACAGTAGTTCCCGAAACACGTAAATTCCAACAGGCGATCTCAGACTTATAGTAGTAGCACCCTACTTTCAAACATTAGTAGATACCGCGGACTGTGAGACCCCACGTCAAGTTCGAAACATACTTCATTGTCGTTCATGAGCATGTGTTAATCTGTCCAACTTTTTTTGTGTCGGAGGGGCTGTGATTCTTGGAGAGATAATAGTGTAGTGGACATGCAAACCACTCTATGCACCTAAGCGAGTTCGTTTCCTAGTGTGGACAAAACGTTTGGGGATTGGAACCCTTTCTGCGGACTTCATGAATTATTATAATACTGCGATACCGAATAATGCGTCCTATTATCATTATAGTTTTAATTCAATTTTTTGTCTTTCATTTTGTTTGAATTTTAATCAGTTTTCTGTTTCTTATATAATTTTGTTAATGTATTTTAAAAATGGGGTTTAACTGATGCCAATGTTATACTTGATTTAAGCTAAATTGCTGTTTCCAAGTACTCGCAGTTCAAGTCACGTCTTATTGCGATCGGTGAGCTGAAGAATACCTGCATTAAGAGTGGACTGACAATATGCCAAGCTTCAGAAAAAAATTTCCGGATCTCGAAGGGAATATTGATGACTAAAATAAAAGATTGTAAAATGTCGCGATCGTAATAGTTGTGACTGTCAATCAAATAATATCCTAGCTGAATCTATAGCAAGGGCGGTCAGTTTTGCCCACATGGGCATTCGTGTTCCTATTTATGCCTCGCGGGTGCTGCCACACAAAATCGTCGCTGCAGCGGGCAACGAAAGAAATTTGAGCGAGGAAACATTCCTGGGAGGTGGATAACTTAATTACAAAAGAGAACAATGTTTTCATGAGGTTTTTATTCAATAAAACATAATAACTGTTGTAAAAAGCGCTTATTTATTGGAAAATAGAAAAATTCGTAATGAAAATTTTCTGAGAAATAGAATTATACAGAGTCCCACCAACTGTGGGCCACCTCATAACTTCTAAACGGTTCCCGATATCGAAATGTAGTTTTCGCTTAACAATGCGGAATCATGGGGGAAGTAATGTGCGATAGAGATATAATTCGAAAAATTTTTAGTTTTCGAAAAAATTAATTATCTTTGATTTTTTAAATGGGGCCATATATTTTTTTCACTAGCGATAGATAATCATATATAGACGAATGCATTCATGTAACATACGTTAATATTTTGATAGTATATTGAGTATAAAATTATTCTTTCAGACATATGATTTTGAACTAAATGTACGAGATTTCCTGTTAGCAACCGTTGCCATTGTCGCATTAGGGGAAGATTGCCTTCGCGGCGCCGGCACTTTTGCGAGAGCAGGGGAAAGGTCGCGAAGGCCACTTTCCCAAAAGCGACAGTGTCGACGGCTGCAAGAAGAAAAATTGCACGTATAATTTCAAATCTCAAGCCTCATAATATAAATATATAAAAACGGGTTTATAAGTTTATATTATTATCGGTTTATTACATCACTACCAATGCGTGAACTATTTTTTTTATTTCATCGCAAAATATCAAAAAATACTAATACAGCCTTACCAATCCGTTTGAATTCATGTAATTCTGCAATTACAAAGTTAATTGTGAATTAACTTAAATTAATTGAGTAATTTACATTAATTAAATTAAGTTTAAAAAATTAAAGACTATTGAAATATTTTATTGAAGTTTCTCAAGAAAATGTTTCAGTCTATCAGAACGGAGATGGGGAGGTACGCTTTCTCTAATTGTAAATTGGGAGTCAGAAAATAAACGGACGCAGAATATTGCCTGGGACGTGGGAAAATGAATATTACGCAACACTGTCGCTTAATGTCATCATTTGACGACTTTCCTGCTTTCGAAACATCAAAATATTTTAGAAGATAACATTATTATTCAGCTTCATTTGTTAGCATAAAGTACTCGATAAATGGATTAAGACGTACTTTTTTCGTTGGGACTCATCAGGGCTCTAACTTATCGCACGGTAAAGAAGTTATTTCGCTCAATGAAAGTAAGTTAAAATTAATAGTTTTTTTACGAACGTTATTCTGGTGTTTCCATCACCAAACAATTGTAATATCAAAAAACTAGACTATTACCATGCATGCCGCCATTAGTTTTTATTAATCAAAATTTCGAAAAAACGTACTGCTAGCACTTCGGTTAGAACATTATAATATGTAATTTCAGTACATTGTCCATAATCGTTACACTACGCAAAATTGTGTGGAGTGGATAGTTAACGTCAGAAAATAACTCCAGTTACTTGTATTGATATACAGGACTGTTTGGTTAACTGCGCCAGATATACTTTTTTTTTTGTTTTTTGCATTTGTTCATCTTATGTTAGCCAAACTTATTATATAATAATATGAAGTTAATATAAGAAACAGTAATACAAATTATTAATTTTCAAGTTTTAGCAAATTTCGTGGGATGCAGAAACGTAGACGAAAAAATGATTCACTTAACTGCAGTATGGGATTAACTGATGCTCTTATTGTGGTGAAGTGAATTATTAAGAGCATGCTGAACACAGTTATACGAGTATATTATAAATAGGAGACAGATTTTAATGAAATATCATTTTTACTTTCTTGCATACCTACGTATATACGGAGTGATATACGTAATGTAGAGAAAGTTATGTAATGTTGCGCGAAAAAACGGTGGATTTTCGGCAGAAAAAAATTCATTGCCGGATCCTGATAACGAAAAAGTGGATAAATGCAGTTGCTTAATTAAAAGAAAAAAGTCCTCTAATATGTGATGTAGCCAGAATTCCTATTTTGTTGGTCCTTGATACCGAAAACTAAATTGCAAGCGAAACGCCCGCCGTCTGTCCGTCTGTGAACACTACTAGCGCTTACACCATGCGTAGGATTTTTTTCAAATTGAAGAAACATCTATCTATCTGTAGTTGAAGATTTGTAATTTTGAAAACCATTCTTTAAAACTTGGGGGTTTTTAGATCATGCCCCAAGGACATTCTCGAAATTTTCTCAAAAGTTTTGTTCAAAATGTTTTCTTTAAATTTATTGTAATAACAGAGCAAAATACACTTATAAAGTGACATAGGTTCTATTTTCACGGTTTACAGGATTTTCAAAAATTGCAAAAGTTTGAATTTTTCTAGCGTCTTCTCACAACTGAAAAAATTGCAAATTTTTTTGCGAAAATTGACCAATTGAATAACAAAAAATTAAACTAATGTTAAAACGATAATAATATAGAAGATGTAGCATTACAATACTATGAAAATCGAAAACAGTACACTGATTTTTGGAAGGTTTAGATACCTGTAAATGCCTTTTATCCAAAAGCACAATTTTTTGGAATTGATCACTTTTATCAATAATCCTGCGATATTTAAGAAGCTATTTAAACAGTAAAAATAAAAAAATGCCATTACATATTTATGGGCTTTAAGAGTGTAATATAAATATATTGGGGATCCTATTGTATTTTATTTCAATTATCTATGTCCCCGTCTGAAGTTGGGCCTCATGGCAGTTGCATAGGCCAAAAGGCCGGCCTTGCGAACAACTAGAAAACTCTAGCAGAAACTTCTACGAATCTAATACGAACGATATGTTAGAAAGAATAAAGATATCAAGTTTAGAAATTAAGAATACTCTTCTTATTCCCTTACAAAAGTTCAAAATGTTAGCAACTCTCTGATATTTGGAAACAAAATAAAATCGCCGTTTTTGTAAGCTTAAAAAGTCTTCGTACACACCTGTTGAACAAAACATATTAAGTTATTTAATACTGGGTATGAATTCCATTTGCTTTGATTATTGTCTCTAGTCTTTGCAACATAGATTTCAGCAACGTTGCCGTAGTCGCAGGGTCAATTAAACTTCGGTCTCTCAGACCTCTCATGTTAAATATTTTTTTATTAGACAAACTGTATTTTCTATTTTCAATCCCATAACTGCCCACATATGACCTACGGGATCATATGTGATCAGTGAATATTAGGGAATTTAAGACGTGAATGAATTTGCTTTCTTAGTGTTTTAAGGTAGCTATGATCTAGTGGCGCCTCTAGGGTGACCAGATTAGTAGCCAGGGAGGGCACCAAATATAGGAATATTTACCGCTTAAATGTCCGACCTATTTTCATTACTGGACATTTGATTGATGCAAAAGTCTGGTCTAAGGGATCCCAATTCTTTTGTTAATATTCTGTCTTCATAATTCAAGTTTCTGTTGGGTAAATATATTACTTTATTCATGTTAAAAATGGATGACAATATTCATATTGTTTTGTGAAATTTTTAATTTAAAACACGTTTACGAATTCTCGTACAGATCAAAATACAACCAATTTCGCACAGAAGCATTGAGGAACAAATTTTTTAAACACCGTGCTAACATACGTTCCTAACGTGTTTGCAAATGTCAAAATTCAGGCAGACACATGGCGCGGTCGCACATGATTTGTGACCGACGAGTGCAATAAGCTCACATAATTCTCTCTCACTTTCTTCCCTACAATGAAGAAACCATCCTCGTGTTAAAGAGCCAAGCGGCGGCCACAGGCCTCCTGTGTCCAATGCCCTGTTGCCAAATCCTGAGCTGTTGCCACTTGCTCGGTTATCGCTTCCCAGCTAGGATAACACAAATTACACTGCTGGCTTGAATAGCCGTTACAGCTTTCTTTCGGAAAATAAGGGTTTCAGTGCAGCTGGTAATTAGTCGATTCTCAAAAATATTTAATTGAAGAAAGCACCTACCATTGACGCAGTTATTCACTTTCTATTCATCTGACTACCAATACAAACAATAAAAAACCGGTCTTATTTTCTTGTTTTATTGGTAACGGTTACGTAATATATTACAACTTTTATACTACTAACACTCCACTCTTCTAATAAACCTTAAGGGAATGACAGAGACACGGCTGAGAGACAAAAAAATATATAATTATTGAAAAGCAAAACGATATATAAAATTCCACGTCTACAACTGATTTCAAAGTCATTTGTCAGATACATACTCTAATGTACAGAATAAAAAATGAGTAGTGCAGGCTAGGATTTGAACCCGAGATCTTCAGCACAAGAAGAAGCCACCCAACCAAATACGCTACGATATTGTCCTTGGGCAGGTCACTGCTGTAGTGTTTTGAATATTACAATGTTCTTGATGCCAGAAAATTCTTTCGAAAAATCGCAAAAGCTACTGTTTATTTCAGACAAAATTCTAAATAAAACGTATTTTAAAATTTAATATTTAAAACGATTGCACTTGGAAATAAATCTCCAGCATGTGTATTGGTGGTGTTCGAAAACATATATATATTGTCACTATATAACTCAAACTTTTGCGAAAAACACTCATATTTTAAGAAACGTGCACATGAGATGATTTGAAAGAGTAATAATGAAGAGCAGATTACATTAAGAAAGAAATATGTATAATTATCTTTCGTCTAACGCAGTGTATTCTTCAGACAACGTTCACAGAAGTAACGAATAGTACACAGAAAACTGCCAGAATAGCGAACATTCGTTTCGGTATATTTTTCAGTTTTAGAGGAATATCATTTTGTCACTCAATAGATCTTCATTGTATTAATTGTAATAATTAATTAATTGTATTGTAATAATTTTTTCAAATATACAATTTGTCCGATTTGTTACACACGAGGAAGCTTTAAGTTAAATTTACTATGCGCACGAATAATATGAAACAATTGAATATTTGTAATATTGAAAAATTAAAACTTTGTATGAAAAAAGACTTACAATGTTTTTAAGTACACGTTGCAAAGGTTGCGATAGCTCAGTGGCATCGTTACAGTTTTCCCTGTAACGTTACTGACCGCGAGGCCCTAGAGTTCGAGTTCCGACGTTGGCGGATGTTCGACTGTGGTTACATATGTAGGTCGAAAAACTTTGGAGCCGTTTTTAAGAAAAGTTTGAAAATGCTTCCCAGGGACTTCAACTAAATTACCCCAAAATTTAAAGAATTATTTTCAAAATCGCAGGGCCTCGATTCGGGCCAGATCGTTAATGGAAAATTAGTTTTGACAAAAATTCTACGAATAGTTTACACACTAGTGTTCACAGAGAAACAGACAGACAGACCAGGGGACACATGGACGGAGAGACGGACGTTTTGATATAATAACAACACTCTCTTGGCAACTTAAGTCCCCAAAACGTGTAATTCCATTAAATTCTCGACATCGATTTACTGCAACATTACATACATACCTCTCTAAATATTACTTTTGTTACTCCGTATGTTTACGAGGAAGTAAAAATAAATATATAAATAAATACACTTTCACACACCACACAGTAGGTTACCCGCAAAAAAGAATAATTACAGAGCCCGAATTCCTGCCCGTGAGAATGCAGTTCTAATGTTATTACATAAACAGGGGGTCCCACCAACTATGGACCACCCCCACAACTTCTAAACGGTTCAGGATATCGAAATAAAGTGTTTGCTGAATAATGAGGAATCATGGGGCAAGTAACGAGCCGTAGAGAAATTATCTATAATATTTTTAATTTTCGAGAAATATAATCATCTTCGATTTTTAAATGGAACTATATATTTTTATCACCAGCAATGGATAGACCATGAAAAGAGGATTAAAATGATGTATCATTTGCTAATATTTTGATAGTAACTTGAGTATAAAATTAGGCTTTCTGACATGTGATTTTGAATTAAACGGGTAATCGTGTAGCAGATCTTGCAACTCGTCTTTTGGGGAAGGTGGCCATCATGACGTCTAGACTGTTGCGTCTTGACTGAGAGGGGTGGCAGTGGGGGATAAGAGGCATAACTACAGTAATTCTTAGTGATGGCACAGACATCACACTAAGAAATACCAATTTTGACAATCAGAATGGGAGACATTTTCCATTTATTTATTTGGATTTAACTTGCCTTCTACTAAAATTTCAAAACATTGATCGTTCCAAAGAACGATATAAAAAAATGGTAGCATAAAGATGTTAATAATAATAAATATCATTTTCAAACTGAATAAGAAGCCAACCACCGTCTCTTCGTTGGTAAATGTCATTTTTAATTAAAATGATCACTCGTCCACTTTGCAACCATACGACTGCTGTTCTTAAATGGAAAAGAAAACTATACACTTCCGTCTTCTGCATTTTCAAGTTTGAGGCAGCACTTGGCGCTATGAAATGAGAAACTCACTAATCAGAATGAACAGTAGCGAATGCAGATATGCATTTTTGTTAAAGTTTGGTAGTTACACTAATAGAACTGTCAAGAGTATTTCAAGTTTTTTATTACTTTGTTCTTCTGGTAGTACGTGTTTAAATAGGAAGTTAAGTTACTGTGAATAATAAGAGAAAATGTCTACCTATCTATTATTTGATGAATTAATCAAGATATTACAACGAAAATCTTTAAGAATTCATTCGCCTCCCATATATTAAAGTGATAGTTTGTTTCTGCACTGAGTTCGAGTTCGGTAAATTTAGAAATGACCTTTATAATTATTATTATTATTATTGTTATTATTATTATTATTATTATTAATTTTATTATTATTATCGTTTTCGCTACAATATTTTTATTTCGTTTTTTTCGATTATCGTTGATTTGGAATTTCAGAAGAAGAAAAGTTCAACTCAGATGAACAACTGGGAAAAAATTCTCATTCAGATCGTTAAAATTGATGTTTGTTCATATGTTTTTCATGTCAAGATCATGAATTGCTGCAATTACACCTTCATCCTACACGGTCATCTCTCTTACACTCCTCTCTTCACAAAACAGTATCAACGTCGCGAAGGCCACCTTCCCAAAACGGCGACTGTTGCAAAGGCTACCCGTTTACTTGAAAATCTGATGCCAAAAAATCTAATTTTATACTCAAATTACTCTTAAAATACTAACATATGATAAATCATTTTATTCCAATATTCATGATGATAACATTGCTGATGAAAAAATATATAGTTCAATTTAAAAAATCAAAGATGATTAAATTTCTCGAAAACTAAAACTATTATAGAGAATTCCTCTACCAGCCTGTTACCTGCCCCAAGATTTTGCATTGTTCAGCGAAAACTGCAACTCGATACCCTGAACCGTTTAGAAGTTATGGGGGTGGTCCATATTTGCTGGGACACCCGGTATCATATAAACATTAGAAACCCTATGTAACTTGATCGATGATAAATGAAAGCGATTGCTGTATACTAAGCGAATGAATAGGGATGACTAAATACGTCTCGTAGTGGAAACCTCGAAATGTTTACTTTTCATAGCGTCAACTTCGGGTAGCTATATTTTCTTAATTAAACCCCAAAATATCCAAGCAATTATTTCAAATTAAATAAAACTACAATTTTATTGACAATAATACTAACCTGATATGACTTTCTACAAACAATTATAAGGAGATGTGAACTTCTTCATCCTAAATTTTCATCCTAAATCGTTACTTTTAATTTTAACGATTATGTTAATGTTTGCTACTCAGAGACACGGAGCACGCTCCAAAGAACACAATAAGTAAACGAAATTGAGGATATTATGATTATTATGTCGTAGTAGCTTCATTGTTGAAATGACGACTGATTCTTTCATATGAGATTTTCTGTGTTTCATGAAGATGACCTCGGCGTATACGTATTTCGAAGACGTGTAAACTTCCATGATTTTGACGCGATAAGCGATGACCTCAAACAATCCACTTCGATTCAGAGGGTAGTGTCAAAAATCATTGGCGTGTTAGTGTCGAATGGAAAAGAATGCGTCTAGGAATTGTTCTGAACTTCGAATAATTGAATTTTAAAAACATGTTTATTTGCAAACTTTGCACCTTCATTGAAATTTACTTAACTGCATACGTAAGTTCACATTCCTTCAATTACACATGTCCATAAATAAACATATGTCATTACAATATTATAATAGTATTATTACTTTTTCGCATATTCCATACTGATGCGATATGCTTCGAAAGGCAGCAGACTTACTGGTTAGAATGAAATTTTGAATGTTATAACAATGTATTTCGTATTTGGAACGTGTGAATACTGAGGAGCTGGAAGCTTTAATGTCAATATTTATACGTCAAGACAATTAATGCAAAATTATTGTTTTCTTGTATATTTAATTTGAAAAATTTTCCACAATTTTATATGTAAAGAATTGGCTTCCTAAGAAGGTGGATAAAGGCTTTCTCGAGGGAAAGCGAGTGTTACGATTTATGCTTACAAACTCAGCCTACTTCGCCTTGAAGCGTGTGGAGGAAGGACGCAATTTTCACCGGGAGGTATTTCTGAAAGCCAATTGATGACTCTTTCTTGCTTCCAAGTTGAAGATTGTTCGATAGCCGACTCGAGTAGTATTTTAAAATTTATGCTGTAATTGTTAAACAAATGGAACTTAAAGTATTTAGAATAAAATGAAAAATTAAGGAGCTGAAAACCAGGAATATCTAACCAGCAACAATTTTCGTGGCAATTAATGCAAGCGTTGTGGACGCTTGTCCCCTCCACCCCGTTAGGAACTTCAAATGTATTTGCCGGAGAAACTAAGCAAGCCGTTGCAAAACGGCTTATAGAAAAGCTTAACGTGGGAACTGCCAAAAAAATAGTTGCCATGACATGCTAATTTCTTATAAACACTTACGTATCTCGAAAACGAAAGGAAGCGCTAATCAGATTGCGGAATTTTACATCTCGTTTTAAGGCAATTTTAAAAAAGCAATACGTTTTTTTGTAAAATTTAAAAATTTATAAACAATTTCCAAATTTTGCAATTCTAAAGTGGGAAGGGTTTTCTGATGTCCCAGAACCCAAAACTGCGAATTAACAATTTTGCAACAATTAACAATTTTATAAACAATTCCGAAATGTGCGCTATTCCTTCCGGGGAGTGTCCCCAAATTGTCCCTGATTTGATGATAGTAAAATAACAATTTTGACATGAGATGCAAATTAATTGCTTAATATCTAGTTTAATTGTTACTTTAATGATAAATATACAGCTGGTCTTTGAATTTTACTTTCCCTTATTGAAATGGTTCCCTAGAAGTCCTAACGATTCGAGAAAGACAGTATTTTGCATTTTTGCAAATGTAATATACATATGAACAATTGAAAATATGCAATTATAATCGTTTTTCTTATCGCAAAATTCTGTAGTAAACTGGTCATTTGATAAAGTTCATAAATTGCGTTTGGACAAGAATATTGGAATTTAAATATCTATAAGAACGTAATTGTTCTAAAATTAGTGTTATTTTATCTGACATCAATGCAATTTCTTAAAAAAGAATTGTGTTAACAGTGATTAAGTGCTATGAGTTCATATATATTTCAATGAATTTACTTTCATGTTCATTGAAGTGTTTCTTTCATGTATTTTTCATTTGAAAATACTTCCACATCTGAACTGGCGGCGCCCGCCATTTTGTACGACGTAATTTTGTTAGGGCACTCCCCCCTGCGTTGAGATTGGCTACGATGGTTTGTGAGGCTCCGCCTGCGACGTTTCGTCATGACAAGGGCTGTCCAAGCCGTGCAAAAGCTGAACTTAGCCGCAGACGGCCGCGATCAATTTATGTTTCCAGTACTGTACATCGTATGCCTTCCTTACATTTAAACGGAAAACAATATCTCTTCGAGGAGAAAAATAATCATTAAAAGAGAACAAAGCGGAGGATAGCATCATCTTACAGATTTTACATTGGTTTCAAAAGTGAAAATTGTTGTATACTGGATTCCAACTTCGGATGTTTCCCACAACCGATGCTAAGGACTGGGAGATACCCTCAAAAAATGCAATAGAACTTCAAATGGGATGACTCATTTTATACACCACGACATAAGAAGTATAACCCGCTCCCCCTTAGAAACACGAAGACTTGGTTTTAAAGGCCTAGGGACGCATCGATTCCACGTGGCGGGTTGCATGTGCACTACCTCTTTCCTCTATGACATCCTAAATTATTCACTTTAAACATGTTTCATATACCCCTCAGAGTGAATTACCTATCCAACAGTAGCACATTAACGAGGTTATGAGAAAACTGTTATCATTTCTTGGCGTATTGTAAATACACGTGATAAACGTGAAGTCGTTAAGTGTATTTATCGACCATACATTTTAATGTACGCATTATTTCTGCATCTGGACAGTGTTACACAACTTTTTGTCATGATGGTTTATGCTCACCCATAAATAAGCATTTTCACAAAAACATGATAAATACGTTTTACCCAACATAAAACTCTGGAGAAAACGTAGGAATTAATAGGGATATAAAATCCTGAAAAACATTCTGAAACACACGTTCACTTGCGTTCGGGCCGTGGCCCCATTCAGACGGGTCTTGCGATGTATCCATGTGCTGCAGCAACTTCGTATTGGAGTTGGTTTGGAGGCAGACATGAAACTTGACCGTCTATTATATTAGTAAGCCCTGATGAAGGAATTATAAATTCCGAAACGTTGGCAAACTAATGTGTTACAATAACTGACTAATCCCGTGAACCGCATCCTGTAATTTATCAATGGTCGTGAATTCTACAATGGATTGATTGATTGATTGATTTTTTCGTGTTTCCGGGCGCGTTAACTGCTTCGGTCATTAGTCCCGTTAGTGTAGTGCATGTTTGTTTGTTTTTTCGCGGGAGATGGCGGTGATCTTCCCCCGCTGGATGGCGAGATCCGGCGCCGACCTACCGTCGGCTAGTGGGGTTTCCCCCTAACCAGGACTCTCCCACCAGCGGGGCACCGCCCCAGCCGGGACAAGCTCTAAGCTCCCGACCGGTCTCCCGGAATAAGTGGCAGTGTAGTGCATGTTAGTGTGTGTGTGTGTAAGGGGAGAGGATAGGACAAGGAAGAGGAAGGACAGATCGCGCGCAGTCCGTGGCCCGTTTGTCAGGGTACTGCTCCGGCATTCGCCTGGTGTTGATCGGAGAAACCACGGAAAACTACCGATCAGAGCAGCCGGCCTCTAGAATTCTCCTCCAGACAGCGACTGAATTCGACCTAGCTGAAAAGGTAGTGTCGAAAATCTTGCCGCCGTCAGGACTCGAACCTAGGACCTCCCGGTCAGAGGCGCTGCAGTGTCTACAATGGACATTTTGAAACTCATTGAACAGCAATCTCATCGTGTGATCTTCACATTCGGCTCGAAAACAACCTGCAGCGTTTCGCGGTTTCGTCTTCATCATCATCATTTCTCCCGCTGCGTGGTAAAAGCAGCTCCCACTCCGTGGACGCCGCCACCGCCCTCGCCACTGTTCTGCCCGCCCCACAAACGCTGACCTCCAGACGCCTTGATGCCGCAAACCAACACTCGCGTGTTATAGGTCAACAGACGCTCCGCGATGTCCTGCCAGAGATACGGAGACATGGCATTCAGCCGCGACGCCTGCCTCAACTGCTGCGAAAGAGGTCACGCGAAACATGATTGACCTCCATTTCCTCAAGAAATTGTGCGTGCGATATGAGACTCGGCAGACGCTCACATTCAATCCATTGAATCTTTCGCGTTCAGTCACCGCTTGCATGGTTTCATCCATATCACTCACCATTAGTATGCATTCCGTTCAATCTCATTTGTTTATTCGCCTCCCTGATCCTACGTGCGTTGATTAACTTCGCTTTTTGCTCATGTGCATTTATCCACAAAAATACATCATCCATATGAAGAGGCATATCCAACGGGGAAAGGGGTCCACCTCCCCAGGGAAGTCGTTAAAAAATTTTCACAAATATAGTATTAACTAATTTTCTGTAGTAACCAAAGTCATTCAAATATCTCGATTGAATACGTTATGTTTTTATTCATATCACTCACTGATAGCATGCGCTTTCACTCACATTCACTTCACTCTCACTCGTTTATTCGCCTCCCTCATTCTCACGTGCGTTCATTTACTTTGCTCTTTACTCACGTGCGATTATTCACAAAAATACGTCATCCATATGTAGAGACGTAATCAATGGGGAAGGGGTCATCCCCCCCCGCACAAACGTCGTTGAAACATTTTTACAAATATAGATTTTACCAATTTTTTATTGTAAGCAAAGTCATTCAATATCTCAATTAAATACATTATAAATAACTATGAGTCAACAAATGAGAATGAATTTAAGTTTAGCATAAATTTAATTGTCTTTATAAGGAAACAATGGCCGACCTGGATGGCCGAGGTGGCTAAGAGCGAGTACCGACTCAGCGCTTCGGTCCGAAGGGTCGCGGGTTCGAGTCCCGCCTTGGGCATGGCTGTTTGTCCCTTGACTTTGTGTGTGTGTGTGTGTCTTGTCGCGGAGGGCCTCGCGTTCTGCTGACCCCACATCAGAGGAGCCCGCAAGTGTTTGTCTAGTGTATGGTCGAATATGCGTCCCTTCGGGACGTGAAGGGCAACCGGCGGTCGGCTGGATACAAGCCCTAGGGGAAAAATAAGGAAACAATAAGTCATCTATAAATACATGAATAGCCCTTCCCTCAGAAAAATTCTGGTTACATCGATACTGCTTACATGCAATTTTTTACAAATCATATTGCTCACGTACGTTCATTCCCCGCACTCGTTGCTCATGCCATTCATTCACATTCGTCGTTCACATTTCCACATGTAGGGGAGAGTTATAAAACTGGGTGTTCGGGACGGTTCGCAAAGAAAAAGAAAGAAACAAATAAAGACAGATAGATAAAAAGAAAGAATGAATGACAGAAAAATAAAGAGAAAGAAAGAAAAAGAAAGAAATAAAGAAACGAGAGTAATTAAAAGTTTCTTTTTCTAGTGACGAAAATGGCGATATAACGTTCATTCAATGCAGCGATTTGTAGACAAGATCTAAGGAGCAGAAGGAATTGATTCTGCGCCCAGCCAGTTTCGCGGTAAAGTGTAAAGAGGGGCGGCATTTTATTCACGATTTTTCAAAATGGGACCAAATTGTATAAACTACAATGAAATATATAAACTAAATCAATAAATTTGTAAAACTAAAACAGTATTATTATTTATAATTGCTCGTATTATTTGTAATTACGTAATATAATAATGCAACGTATAAACCTACGGATACTTCAATCATCTGATAACGTCTCCACTAATTAAGTAGGAGATATAAAAAGAAACATTCCACTGACGCGAAGACTATTATTTCATAATCAAGCTGCTACAGTGAATTTTTAAAATATCCGTGACCCTAATACTATACATACAAAATTGTAACGATATTGCTGAAAATAACGTAAAAACTGCCGCTATTTTTAAAAACTATAAACAAAAATATGAAATGATTTAATTTTTTGTAGTAGTATATACTTCATTTTTAAAATGTCTACTTTTAATAATGTAGTGATGTTTGGAAACTTTGAACTTTGCAATTTCCGGAAATTCGGTGCCTTTAATGAAAATCAGATCTTTATCATATTTGGTAATGCGCTTGGTTTTATTCAATCAAATCGTTATTTTATATAGACTATTTTTGAGAAATTCTTTTCGGAGTTCCATTTCAAATTCGCAAGACCCGAACTCGAACCAATCAGGGAATATTCACCTTTGAAAAAATCGTCTCTGTAGATTCGGTGCCAGTGTTTGCCACCGACGGACACATGTTCAAAACAAAGCTTTTTCGGTGTCAGCGATGCTATAAATCGTGTATTTCTCTCAAAATCTTGATATCGCGTTTTTTTCAGAATTACAATTCTTTCTCTAACCAACGTATACGAAGTAAAATGAATATGCAGATAAGTTATAATTAGGGAACGGATTTCCATGTAATTACATGTTTTTACAAGAACTAGATACCTGCGTTCAATAATATTTTTAGAGTTTACGAGACAATCTGAATAAATTAGAACTATTTTTATTTTACATATTGGTACATATTTTGGTATACCAATGGTAAGTTTGGTATAAATCTGAATTTTTGAAAATCTGATTATATATATATATATATATATATATATATATATATATATATATATATATATATATATATATATATATATATATATTAACCTATTGCGTTCAGTCATTCAAATTTCAAGATTAAATTGTTAGCTAACGCTAAAAATTCAGATTTATCCGTTTCACATAATTCTAGTTCAAATTGTTGACTAATTTACAACAAAGATTACTAACATTATTGGCTGTGTAGGAATGACGGTAAAATCTAATAACAAAAATATCCCTCGTTTTAGAATTATAATTCGGTATTTTAAAAATTAATTGGTTTTGCAGAATTTTACAATTAACTTTTCCCGTTATCAATTTTCTCAGAAACAATAGGTCTTTCAAATTTCTATGAGAACATAGTGTTGGAATTTGTAGTTGAACTGCTGTGTCATTGTAATCATGATTTATATACGGATCATCCAATCCCAGACAGTATGCCACCATTATAAAAGAAATGTGTTGGACGGTTTCAATTCTAGATATATATTTCATAAAAAGAGGAGACCATATCACAAATGAATACTTCAGTATTGGCTTGACGAGCATGAGATAAAGTGATTTCAGATATTAACTATTTTTTCATAATTTGTACGTATGTAAATGCAGAAATTAATAAGAATACTTTCTTCATGTCCGCGAATTCCTGCTCTGACAAGGTAGCCAACTAATTATTCTTAATGACCCATTTTCATTCATAATTCTTGAGAGGTGCGAATATCCATAATCGTATCGCGTGATTACACTCACTTGTGCTGCATTCAAATTGAGTGACGTGCACGAAACAGACCGAAGTCTTCAACAATGTCATGCATTTATCGCATTTTTACGATTACGCTTACCACACATTTAGGCTTATCACCTGTTTTACATTTTATTGCAATGCTGTAAAAATATTCGGATTCACTCCCAAATGAGAAGTTAAGCTTTCTTTCTCGTCGCTATCTTTGCAAATAATTGTTTACAATCCATTCTCTTTTATCCCGCAAATTTGATATTGACGTTAGGAGCTCCTAAAACGCAAAATTGAAGAGACCTCACGCATTTCAAATGAAGAGACCTCACGCAATTCAGTGGAAAAGGAGAACTTTGTTTGGCGTAGCACTTCCTCCCGCCTCCAATAATGAATCCGTAATTGTTCGTTTGTAAAACACTGAAGGGACTGGACCACCCTTTTGCTCATGGACCGTTTGCTTCTCCTCTTCCTCGCCGTTTCCTCTATTTCTAAACGACCCTCCCTTTCTCCCTCCCATTATTTCATCAAGTTGCACCCGCCGTCTCCAACTAAATGCCACTTAATCTAAAGCTCAGAAACCATTAGAACGCGTACAGTCGCTACCAAATATTTGGCGCCTTTGCCAGACCTCCCACGTCCTGGCTTGTTAGCCACGATCTCTCTACATATAGAGTCAGCAGCTTTAATCCAAACGATCCGTCTACATCACTTTTAGATGGTCCTGCGGCCTCTTTTATGATCGCCAACATTACGCAATCGAAAGTTATAGTCGTAACTCGTAAAATAACTATTTATAGTTTGTTAGCGGGAACACGTTTGTCCACATTATTTTTGTTTATATATATATATATATATATATATATATATATATATATATATATATATATATATGTTTTCGGATGAGTCTTACAGTTTACAAGAGAAATGAAAAGGTGTCAAGTTTGAGTTGTTAAAATAAAGTTAGTGTACAAAGATTTAGATATTTTCTCATGTTTAAAACGCAATATACTAATACAAATTGAAGTATTTTGAAATGAAGTTCACAAGAAAGCAACATTTTCAATGCCTTCCAGTAGTTTTAAGTGGTGATATATACGTTTTCGGATAAGTCTTACAGTTTACAAGAGAAATGAAAAGGTATCAAGTTTTAGTTGTTAAAATAAAGTTAGTATACAAAGATTTAGATATTTCCTTATGTTTAAAACGCAATCTACTAAAATAATTTAAGTATTGTGAAATAAAGTTCACAAGAAAGCTACATTTCCAATGCCTTCCAGTAGTTTAAAGTTAGAATTTTATAACATTTAATAGTATTTATTGACACATGCACGCTATGTAATGTAAAGCTACAATCACTAACTTGAAATTTCTTCCGATATATTGTGTTAAGATTAATGCCCAGAAATGTTAATTCATTCGGACACGAGCTTTGTAAATATGTTTTGATAATTAGATTCAGATGAGTTCCCTCACCAAGCATTCAAAACGAATAGTTATCGATGGTTTTCGTATTCTCTGCAACTGTAGAATGACACTGTCTTTGTTGTTTATAAGAATAAAAAGGACTTTTAGTACATTAAATCATCCATAAAATGGCATTCTGTGCACCAATAACGCGTGCTCTGCAAAATAAAAATGTTGCTGACGTATTTTTATTTAATATGGTAGCCTCAGACTGTTGAAGGTTCTGTCTAAATTTCAGCATTTTTTTTACAGGAGATCATATTTAATTATGGAAAACGTCTAATAAATATAGAAAAAATCCAAATGGAAGTTGTCACTTCTTTAATAGAAGATTTTCGACACATCTGATCTGAAAATTATTACATTTTGTTGATCCGAAATAAAGAAAAAAGTCCAAACCAGTCCAAAAATTATTTTATCCAAAAATATGAGATAGAACCTTGTCATTCTGAGACCGCGATTTGCTAAAACACGCATTTGCGTGGAAACAGGCATCCAAGCACAAATAATTGACCTGATGGATAGAAGACTTGCTATGTTTGTATCCGAGGTTTAGCCTGTTTCGTAACCTGCAATTCCTAATGATTATCGTATCAATAGTAGTTTTTACTTGTTTTGAAAAAGCAAGAAATGTGTATCAGTAGCGGTTTGTGATGCAATTTATTGGCGGTTGTACAAAATTATAATAAATAATGAAGTGCGCACGAAAGTGCATAAGAAAAAAAGTTAAAGTTCTTTGCTATGTTGTACAAAATTGAAGCACTAAAAAAGAACCCCGAAAGAGCTTACGTCGATTGAACCATTAACATATAATACTATTCGGAATATTGAATATTTTTACGATAAAATTGTGGAGATCTGAAAAATTATTGACCAGCGATTTGTAGAAATGAATTATTCCCTTTCACATTTCACACTTTCACCTCATCCTTAATTAATGAATTATCCGATTATACACTGCAACCGAGCCAGAAAACAACCATGATCCTTCACAATGAAACTTAAATTAAAATGTAACGCTTGAAGGTTTCGTGTCATTTATTCACAGAAGCAATTTATATCGGTGAACGTAACCAAGAATCGATGTAGGTAAACATGCCATATAATCTTAGAACAGTTAAAGTTCGCAAGCTGCAAGCTTTCATTTCCTTTTAGCATGATATGACAACACAGTATCTTATGAGTCATCAAGATACAAAGAACTTCAGCATTTTCTTCAGAACTAATGCAGATTGTAAGAGCATAAATTGCCATGCAGGATCATAATCATTGCCCATGACACCCTCCATGGAATCAATCGTCGCGCTCATAGTACACAAAACTAATGTAGCAAGTCGACATCTATTTTTGAACGTCGTTCGATTGTATGTAGAATTTCTATGTCGAGCTTTTATTGTGCCGATATCGATAAGTGTCTGCGTTTCCATTTCCGTTGACGGTTATTGTGAGTGGGACGTTAACGTTTATGTTAAAAGTAAATGTTTATGTCCACACGTCTGCGTCAACTTGCTCATTCTGAATGTCCCTTCACCCTTTTCATATTTGTCAGAGGGAACAGGTTGGTTAGGCAGGGAACGGTGGTACATGGCAGGGCGGGGCGAGGCGGAGAGAGGCGGGGCCAGGTGGGGCGGGACAAAGCGGGGCGGGTCGAGGCAGGGGGAGGGGCAAGGCGGGGAAGGCGAGAAGGGGCGAGACGGGATGAGGCGCGGCAGGGCGAGGCGGGGCGAGACGAGGCGAGACGGGAGGGGCGAGGAGGGAGGGGGCGAGTCGGGAAGAGGCGAGGCAGGGCGAGGCGGGGCAAGGTGGGTTGAGGCGGGGGGGCGAGGCATGCGGGGCGGGGCGGGACGAGGCGGGGCGAGGCGGGGCGGGACAAGGCGGAGAGACGCGTGACAATACAGGGCGGGGCGGGGCGGAATTTGGTGGACAGGGTGGAGCGGGACGTGGTGAAGTGGGATGGTGGAGCGGAAGGGGGTGTAGCGAGACGAGGTGAAGTGGGAGGGGTGGATCGGGAGGGTGAAGCGGGTCGTGATGGAACGGTGCGGGGCGGGGTGAGGCGGCGCTGGGGAGTGACCTGCCGAGCGGGGCGGGACGGGGCGGAATGGAGCGGTGCAGCACGGTGCGGTGCTGTGGGATGTGCTGAGGGGTGAGGCGAGGCGAGGAGGAACGGGCGCGTGCAGGTAGTGCGCGGGTGAGCGGGGCGCGAGGCGCGTGGGCGTGTGTGGGCTCGCCCGCGCACTGAGGCGCGTAATGGGGCGTGATGAGACGTGATTCTCCCCGTCCTGTGCCCGCGCCGAGCCGCCTCTGCCCGCCGCCAGAGCGCTCTCCTCGCCGCGCACACTTCCC
This sequence comes from Teleogryllus occipitalis, assembly GCA_011170035.1. Lineage (NCBI taxonomy): Eukaryota > Metazoa > Arthropoda > Insecta > Orthoptera > Gryllidae > Teleogryllus > Teleogryllus occipitalis. The sequence continues at coordinate 182,789 of BLKR01000068.1, forward strand.
CAGATGCTGAGAGCAGCGCAACCGGAATGGCTGCCTCTGTTAAATATCCTTCCACCCGATAGCGACGCCAAGCCGCAGATAGGAGTTGACGAGAAATTATAACAATTGAATGCATTATTGAGAGTTTAGAGTCCTTTAAGATTGGCTGTGAGTAGATTGATGGTTCTCAGCGCACACAGTTCGGACTCCCTTGACCATTGGATATAAGATGGAGGACTGTACTGTTACAAAATGAAAATATATTAATTTGTACGAGTGTAACAATTCTTAAAAGAATAAACAATTGAGTAATGTAATGGGTTGCTATGGAGGCCAGTTTGTTTAGGAAGAGACTAGCTGGAGTACGAAAGAAATGGACGCCTGACGATTAAGTCGTGATATTTAAAGTGAAATTCTTGGTTATATATCCAATTAGTGGAGTCTTCAAGTGATTAGAAGATTGGCGAGACTTTGAGGATCAAATTAATCGGTGGTTCAAGAATACGGAATAAAACATTCGCAGATGCGGTGCAGGTAACAGTTTCTCAATTGATTAGCCAACCAGAACTAAGGAACAATTTTGTTGTTGTTGAAAATTAAAGTGTGTTTTTGACTTTACCTGAAGAGTGAGGTGAACGAACAGCGACGTAGAGTAAGTGGAAAGCCGCGGCCGGAAACGATTTGGATTAAAATAATTAGCGTTCGGGGACGCCTATGGGAGCATACACTGTTGCGAGACGGAAATTCATTAGATAAGTAACGTCTACGTACGCTTCGAGTACTGTGATACAGACAGAAGCGCACTCCCTTGCGCTGACGATTCCATTTTAAATCCAGTTGTCACAGATGTGCAACCCCTCTATAATGCCTTCAAAAGTTGGCATTTCTCAACTCCTGTATACTGCCAGGCCAGACTATACAGGTGGAAAGATTTTAGTGACTGTGGCTGTTCAGGTTGTGTTACTTATTACTTTTTCGCCCTTACTTCGCGACAAGAGAAATATTTGAATCGTGGAAACGGTGAATTTTCGACAAAACTCTTTTATTGTCGAGCCCTGATAACGATAAAGTGCATAAATCTTGTTATATCTAGTGTCCGCATACGATCTCTGCTTAGTGGCAGACTTACGGTCCGTCCCATACCGAGGACGGTTGCTGATATACTGTGAACGGGAGGGGCAGACGGTTTGAACAGACTTCTTTTTATTTACATCTGCTTTATAAAATGATAACTATATTGCAAATATGTACTTCAAATATTTGAACATAAATGTACAAAATCTCTCAATAAACTGTTTAAATCACGGCATATCATGCCTATTTTCTAATATCTTCTAAAACTTATTTTTTAAGTAAAATTGATAAAATATCAATTTTATCAATTTTAAATATTGCCCTAGACAACATTGCCTACATATTGTACTCAAGATGCAAAAATTTAAAAAAATTGAAAGGTGGTAATGAGTACGTAAATCGCAAATGTATTTCGAGGTTCTCTCTCAAGACGCAACTGTTATAAAGAAAAGGGTTATATTTAACCAAGTACATAACCACGGTCATCGTTATCTGCTAAACATTACTGAAAATTACTATTACATCTAACATTTGTTTTTTGAAGGGGAATGTATCAAGATCATTTTCAGTAGTAATTTACGAAAGAGTAGGCGTCGTAAGATACCTTATTACAATACGACTGAAATTATCGAGTGACGACGTCTCACCAAGTTTGATAACCAGTTAAGGTATTGTAATAAGTTGTTACGTCACTAGTATCATACGTTTTGTCCACTTTTTATTAAAATTTCAATGTTTTGTAATTTTTATTTAAATTTGACTTTTCATCTTAAGAAATGTGACATACTGACCTTAATAGCTCATAGGATTATCATAATCCTTGTGTTCTATTGAGTTTTATTAAAAAAACAATCTCAGTTTCGTAAAGTTTGATAACCAAAGTGAATAAATCAAATTAAAGTATTTGAGAGCATGACTAGGATGATTCTTACGGTTTGAACTATAGAAATGGGTCTATGGTCTTTCACATTCGCATCAGAATCTGAAACGTAATGTCACGAATGTCTCGTCTTACTACTTTTATTTTTTATTGGTACGTTATTGCTTATTATTGCCTTGATACGGAGCTCGATACACACTTCATACACCTGGATTGAGTGGATTGTGGTTACGAGGGAAATGTGAGAACAGTTGAATGATGCTACATGTTCTCTTATGATGGGGATTATGAGAAGGAATTATGAAAGGGAATTATGGGAGGGAAATATGAAAAGAAAAACCTAGTAAAGTTAACATCTAGTTAATTACTAAATAAGTGAATTTGAATCAATAATATTAGGTAAAAAATAGAATCATATACAAGCATTTTCCACGGGCGATAACTGGTTATCATGATCGAGCGGTGACAAAAATGCTGGAGGGTTTCTTGGCCTTGGGCCTTTGGCCCGAGGGCTTTTTGTCGCCCGAGATCAACAGAATCCTTATAACGCCCTTGGTGCATATATATATGTTTGTTGATTCTCTTGAGGATGAGAGACCCTCTCGCGCGGGCGATAGCGAGCGAGTGCAGAGGATGTTCAATTTGTTGCCGACAGAGATGTAAGCGCTAGTTGCGGTACAACCGAACGGGCAAAAGTACTCGTCTGTCGTCGCCTTTCCAATAATAAATTCTTGAAGTTTAAGTATTTATTTTTCCTAAAATAAGTAGACAAAAAGACATTTATTTTTTATTAAAATAGGTAGCAAAGAGTTATTTATGCACCAAGGGCTCTATTAAAGTTCTCATAATCGAGCGTGGACAAAATGCGGAGGGTTTTTCCTCCGAAGGCTTTTTGTCAACCGAGTTCATTAGAACAAATTAACGCATGTAGTACATACATGATTTTATTTTTTACCTAATTCTAATTATCCTTATTTACTAATTAATTAGATGTTAGCTTGACTGGGTTTGTTATTTCATATTTCCCTCCTATAATACCCTTTCATTATTCTCTCTCATAATTCTCTCCATAAGAGAATATGTAGAGAACATTCAACTGTCATATTTTCCTCGTCTCCACAATCCTCTCGATTATGCAGAGAATAGCGAGCTCCGTTTCCAAGGCAATAACACGCAATAACGTATCAGTAAAAAATAAACTAGAGGTGTTACATAATGGCACAGACTTTCTCGTACAGAATTTTTCTAATTTCCTTGGTGTGGTCTGGCTTTAAGGTCGTGCTCCATTCTATGGCCAGCTGCTGTCTATCGTCGCCCAAAGTACTCTTTTTTTACCATTCCTCCACTCTTTGCTTTTCTAGTAGTACAACTGAATCATTACTTCAAGAATATTAAAGAAGAGTAAAAACTCGTTCAAAATAGATGTTTTCATTGAAAAATTCGTAGTCGTTTTTAAGAAAATGGCGATTAAGCATTACTGTAACTGCGAAATTTTAGCTCTTTTTCACTGAAATTTATTGATTTTTCGAAAAACTTCATTTAAATTCCTTTCAAGCACATCCACTTACAAATGTAATAATATATACAAATCGATGGAAATGTTCATATTAACGGTGTACGTAAGAGGTTTTTCAAGAAAATTACATTTGTGTAATTTTCGGAAAAAACATATCAATACACCAAAATGAACTTTACGTCAAAACAAACAAAGCAATTAGCACTATCTATTGAAAAAAAATTGAAGAAAAAATTGGAGCCATATTTGAGAAAATGGCTTTTGAACGTTTCTGAAAATGCGGTATTTTGTGCTCATTTTTACAGAAACCTGTTGAGTTTTCGAGAAACTTTAATGTTTTACAGACGTGAGAGACAAGTCAAAAAATTTCATTTTTGAATTTTTTGAAAAAACAAAAGAATAGACCAATATGACATTTATGTCACGGCATAGGGTTTGTTTGGCACTAAACTTACCAAAAATGTAACGAAAGGAATTGGAGCCGTTATTTTTTAAAATTGCAAATATTGCACGCAGAATTGCACGGAAACTACTAAAATTTCCAAAAAATTGTACATGACCTAATTGAACGAACTATTTATGCAAAACACATTCCATTTGAAGGAAAAATCCATATCTTCAATTTTGTGGTTGTAGGAAGACGCCGGAAAAATTCAAACTTTTGCAATTTTCGAAAAATCAGAGGTAACCTGATATTCTGACCTATGCCATCTTTATAAGTGTATTTTGCTCTAATCTTACATTAAATTTAAAGAAAAAACTTGGAGCCGTTTTTGAGAAAATTTTGAAAATGTCCGGGGGGCTTCATATAAAGTACCCCGAAATTTTCAATAATGTTTTTCAAAGTTTCCAAGCTTCATCTAAAGCTAGATAGACAGGGGATTATTCAATTTGGAGAAGATCGTACGAATGGTTTAGGCGTTAGGAGTGTTCACGGACGGACAGACGGACGCTTTGCTTCCAATTTGTTTTTCGGCATCAAGGATCCACAAAAAAGGGATTCTGGAGACACCACGTGTTAGATGACTTTTTTCTCTCTTTTTTCTCATCTTTTCGCCACCAGAGCCCGGGAAGGATTTTTTTCCAACGAAAATCTGCCGTTTTTTTCGCGCAGCATTACATAACTCTCTCAATACTACGTTTATTATTCCGTACATACGTTCGTATACGTAAGCCAAGAACGCAATCAATAAGAAAGAAGAAAATTACTAAATCAAGATACTTAGGATTCAAAATGTTTAATTTTACTGTCAAATGCCAATTTTAAATGTCTGATGTATTATTTAACTTTAATAAACAATTTTTTATTTAATTTATGAGGCTTCATCCCTCCCTCGCCCAGAAGCCCTTGATACATATTCAAAATACCGCTCTTATTAATTCTCTATATTAATGACGGCTCCACACATTCGTTATTCGACGAACACCGAGCAACCGCTCGCCGAATCCCGAGTAATGTGGATGAGTTGCTTTCTATTTGCCGAGTGACGAACCTTCGGGGTTCGCCCTACCCACCGCGTGTCGGTCTTTTGGATACATCAAAGGGAGCGAACATTCGCCGATCACGTCAGCTGCTCGGGATTGGGCGAGCAAGTAGCTCGATGCTCGGCGAATGCCGAATGTGTAGAACCGCCTTAACGAAAGCCAGCGAGAGGAAGGATTCAGTTTCAACCCGCAAGTCCGTTAAGGACTGACAGCGCTAATTCTTTCAGTGAATCTTACAGTAACTCAAGGCGAATGACTGAATAAAATTTTTAATCAAAGTACGAAATACCGCGAAATCAATATTAGTACAAGCAGAAATTTTCTCACGAAAACACGGTAAATTAAGACGTGATACGTGACATTGTTTTGCGTAGGATTGAAATAGGACAAATTATTGCAAATTTTCTCTTCTTAAGGTGATGAAACAAAACGTATACGGTTTGTACCGTCTTACATAGAGAGGAATTGATGCAGAAGACCTTTTAGAAACGTTTCTCCAAACACATACTTATAGCAGTAGTGATTACTCTTTTAAAATTAGAGTCAATAACCATAGAAATCCAGAGATAAAGGGCACAATGTAACTTTTCACTGTTTCAAGGGTTGAAAAATAAACGTTTAAAATCCCCACCTGAGAGTACTTCGTTTTCTTTTTTCTTTTTTTTCTTTTTTTAGTTTAGTTTTAATAGGGAATATTATTTTGATCTGGATTTTCATCATTCCACGAGAGAACATACATTCAATATTGCCATAGTATGTACGGTGCGGTCTAAAGATTAATCTCCCCTCAAGTTTTAAAATTTCAAACTCATATAATCGTTACCGGATAGTAAAGATATAAATGCGTAACATCTAACAACACTGCAACACAAGATTGTAATTTACTATAAGTTTATTTTGTTCTTGTGTTGTCTTTGTTTTTTGTGTTTGGTCTGGTAGAATTGGGGTTTTAAATGTTAGTAAATGAAGTATGTAATTTTTTATTAGTTTAATGACTTGCGCTGTTTTTCATTGTTGTTAGTATGCGTTTGTTAAATTTGCTTGACTGAATATGAGTTTTTAACGCATATTTCGGTACATAAAATTATCAATTTTGGTAGTCTCTTTGAAGAATTTAAAAAATCTTAAAACATTTAAATGTTTCGTGGGGTTTTGAGTTTCACGTGAGTTTTGGGGTTGGAGAAAATTTTACCAACCCTGCTTTAAAGAAAAATTAAAAGCAAAGACGTGTATATTATGCAATTAGCTTATAATGTTGTCCTTTTTTGCACGAATAAGAAAATATTGCCGAACGAACGACATTAGGAGTGAGTTCTGTAATAATTTCTTATGAGCGCAAAAAAGTAACTTTATAAACGAGTTGCATACGCTATTTTTCTGTATAACCGTATTATAAAAATTGAAGGAAGCGAAGTCAATTTGAATGTTAAGTTGTAACCTCGGATTTGTTATGACGTCAAGAGTGCTACCTAAGCAACTAATTATTTACAATGGCAATTAGGCAATGGCAATTGTTTGAAAATTACGTTTCAAACATATGGATTCTTTACCAAAAATTTTGCAAGAAGCTCCAAAAGCAGAAAATGAATGCTGGATGGATGAAAAATATGCAAGTTTTGTATGCGAGACTGTTCTTTCCTATCTGTCGGAGTAGGTTGGATAAGTTACTACAATGCACATGCTAGAATAAAAAGGGTAGTTATGATGCATGTTTCTTTAAACATTAAGTCCATAGCGTGTAAAGCGTGTACCTTATGGTGCACGTATTCAAAATTGAAGGCAATGTGTAATGTGTTCGTTTAAGAGGACACCCACGACGTTTTTCGCCGATAATGCTGGTGATATTACTGAACTAACATGTCACGGAGGGTGGCGATCTCCAAATGTAGATGAATCTTACATTGAAGAATCAGCGAATAATCACATTTAAATTACAACAAGATATTGGTTAGTGTAGAAACTAAAGAAAAAATAAGCATTTTTGCAATTAAATACATCTTCGGGAGTGTCTTTGACAAATTCATCCAACTGAACTTTTCATATTCATATTCGTAAAAACTAATTAGATGTTATTTGTTATTATTGTTAAATATTACTGAATAACAGCAACATCTAATTTTAAAGTAATAAATTAATAAATTAGATTTTAAAAGAGCAAGTTTTTTCACAATATAATTGATTTTACTGCGAACACAGATTCTATTTGCATGGTACCACTGCCTTCTTTATACTCCATAACTGGTGAAAAATGGGGTCTGTGACTATTATGTCAGTGATGGCACATATTTCGTGCAGAAATAACGATGACGTAATGATTCGTACCATAATATGCCGTATTATGAACGATTTTGCTATTGGAAAGGTTGGTTTATAATGCTGGTATAAAAAAAACGATCACTAAAATAGTTCGATACCCTTATTGACGCAATAAGGAAACTTGGAGATACCTCCATTTACCACATAAATGAATACATCAAACGTTGTAAGTCACCCGCACCTTAAATGTTTATCAAAAATTAAAACTATTTTGACTGTTTAACCTTTTAGGTTCATGTCTAAGAACTCTAGAATCTACAAATAATTTATAAATTCAAGAAAGAATTGGCGTATTTTGCATGCACGTCAACATTGCTTTATCTTATCCTTTTTTCACTATACTTGCCGCAAACCACTGCATCGAATTTAATTAACTAGAATCCGCTACAAAGGTAAAGTTTCCAACTACGTCATTCTGACAATGGGGGTATTCCGTTAGCTAGTCACAAGACCTATTGTCACCGATATTACTCATAGCACATCACTCATGAATACTTCCAAAGTAATTCTGTGTGCGTTGAAATCTGCATTTTTAAGCATGGCCAAATTCCTTCTTTAACGAAATCAAGAAATATTGCAACAAAGTAAGTCCAAACCAAGTAACACAGTCGCCGGAGACATATTTTCATATATTATCTATTTCATAAAATGTATAAAAAATTATAATTCTCATTAAATGCTATGCATTGTAAGGAGAATCACCAAGTAATTATAAAATCTTTCTTCTGAATAATTGTTTTTTAAATCATTAATAATGATTTTAAAATATTTTCACAGCTCATTTCTTTAAACAAACCGTAATAATCTTTTCTATTACAAGTATGCTACATTACAAATAGTTTGAAAATGTTACATTTTCTACTTGTTGTATTAAATTATGAAAATCAGTATTAACGATTTTCATTGATAATGCATGAATCTCATTAACAAAACAGTCATGCACTAGGTAATAATCATAACGCAATAACTAAGTGTACAAAATAAGTTTGTTTAGAAATTAAATAAATAAAATCTATAGTAATTTGCTTAATTTGGTTGTGAAAAATGGATTTAGAAACTTAGCCTTTTTAAACAGGAACGAAAAGGAACTAATGATGCTACAAAACGGCACAGACTTTTTGGTACTATATAGTTTCCTAATCTGGTTAGTTTGACCTTACTTTTCGGTTTTCTGCTACCCTCTGTACATGAATTTTGATTTATTTTTCACAAAAAAAAGTCTTGAATTTCGAGAAACTCCGAAAGACATGATTTGGAACAATTTTCAGTCACAAATGCAATAATGTATTAAAAACAAAAGAATATAACAAATGACGTTTATGTCATGCTACTCAGTTAAATTAGCACTATATGTACATACAGTTTGTAGAAAAATTTGGTGACTTTTTAGAAAATCCTGGTTTAAAAATTTTATAATGTTGCCTAGATTTCACTGAAGTTACAAGAAAAATTACTAATTATTTCAAAACAATGAATATGGAATTAATTGAATAACTAATAAGGGAGACAAAATTTAATTTGGTGACAAATTCTCTCTTCAATATTGTAGTTGTTACAGAAATATTGTTATTGTAGTGATACAGAAAGGTGCTAAAAAAATTCAAACATATGCAATTATCGAAAACTCGAGAGTTAACAGTGAAATTCGGGTCTTTTCCATCTCTGTAAGTGTATTTTGGTCTATTCTTACAAGAAATTAAAATAAAAAATGTTGAAGTCATTTTTGACAAAATTTTGAAAATGTTCCAGGGACGATGTGTGAAGTACCCAGAGAACGTAAAGAATATTTTTCAAAAATCACTGGGCTTTAAGCCACTTACGATTGTTGGAAAATACTCATTTTCACAAAATTCCTTCTAGTAGTTTAGACGTTACCGTTAACAGGCAGACGGATAGCACACAGATGGACAAACAGACAGGAAGTTTTGGTGGAAAACCAAAACTTTTTCGGAGACGGGGAGTCCTAAAATGTGTACCATATTTCTGTTGAAATCTCGAAATTAGTTTTCTGCAGCATTCCATAACTTTCTCTAAGTTACTCTGTACGTAAGTACGTATACAGGAAGTAATAACGAGAACATACACACTAGCCAACTTCCCTCTATAGACAATGAGAAAGTCTTTCAACCACGTGCTAATCAGAACAGTTGAAATCCAGCCAAATCCTTTACTGACCATTTAAACGAAAACTAATTTTAACCACATACTAAATAATAATATTCCAGATTTTAATCAATACGATTTTTTCGGAATAGATATCTATTCCAATCATCAAAAAAATACTTGCAAATCTAGATACACAACTATGATCTTCACTCTACTATTGTGTTGTCGCCAGTTTTCTAATCTTCACTGTAGCTTAGATTTTTAACTTAATTGTTAAGCACACAAATGCAATCGTAAAGTGTAAAAGTATTGAAGTAATGACAAAAATTAAAATAAATAATACAAACTACTAGTTTCTTGGAAAACTTATATATGAATTCAAGTTTGGACTAGTTACCAACTCTCAAAAATATGACCTTGTTAAAATAAATTCTAACGAGGCAAATATTTTTTTCAAACTAAATTTTGGCGAAAATAAATACAAATATGTGCACATGAATTTAGGAAGAATTGACATGAGTGGATGACGCTTCAGCAGATGTTGAGCTGCTTTCTGCTTTGTTCATTTCCCCGACGCTCTTTGTCTCAAATATCGCTGGCCCGAGTCTCCGCTGCACGTAACATGAGCGCATGTCGACCTCTGGCCTCTGCACACGAGTAGTTAACTCGGTCGCCAGAATAGATGGAGAGAGCGCACGGTTGCAGTTTAACTGTGAAAGATGGTGACTTCATTGCATGTGCTGGCTGCGTATGACCCGTACGCCTCATTCTCCGTTTAAGAACGAAACGCGAAACCCCTCGTCCAATAAGTACGCGGAAAAGATTAGCGTCGAATTGCCAAAGACTTTTCCACGCCTACTTCCAACTAAGATCTGCTGTTTGGAATGACAATCGGAGCATCTCGGCTCATACTCTTGCAGGATCACTTAAAAGGAGACAGTAACAATCGCATTAATCTCTGAGAATTAATTTTAAAAAATGTAGTAAATGAAGGTATATGAATTAAACGATGGGTGGAATGATAAAATAAGATCTTTGACAAAATATATTATATTAATAAACAATTCCAATAAACTACTTCAACAGAGGTATGATGTAACTTCTTTGTTGTTGGACCAAGTTACCCCACCTTGCATAGATTTAGGAGAGAGGAGCGTTATATATATAACTCCAAAAACTACAGGGGCTAATGCTATTTGAATGATAAAAGTGTTCATTTCCAAGTGAACTGTAAATAAAATAAATGAAAATTCCCGACTTCTAGCAATAAATAATAAACAGAAGCGGACTTGCATGTAAATACATATTTTCATAGGGACAAGATACATTCAATAATATTTTATGTAGTTTGCAAGACATCCTGAATGAATTAGAACTATTTTGATTTTACATATTTTAGTATAATTACATATTTTTACATATTACCACATACTTCTTACATATTTCGTTTCACTTAAATATATTTGTACGCCGAAACGAAACATTTCACATGCGAGTTTGCAGTTTGTGTTACTGGAATAATCTTCCTTACAAAGCAATGCAATTCTTTGGCGCTTCTATAACCATCGAACTTTCGCCAGCGTATCCCCCCTCCCCTTTTCACGGAAACCGCGTAGGTACTCAGAATCAGAGATAAGCGGAAGTTTGAGATAGAAGTAATTACAATCAAGTGCTTCCTCATATTTCATAGAGTTCATGCGTAACTCGATTGAAAAACAAGTATTTTTTTACAGATCTTATCACGTTGGTCGATTCACGTTGATCTTATCAGGTAGGTCTTATCAGGTAGGTCTCATCAGGTAGGTCTCATCAGGTAGGTCTTATCAGGTAGGTCTTATCAGGTAGGTCTTATCAGGTAGGTCTTATCAGGTAGGTCTTATCAGGTAGGTCTTATCAGGTAGGTCTTATCAGGTAGGTCTCATCAGGTAGGTCTTATCAGGTTGGTCTTATCAGGTAGGTCTTATCAGGTTGGTCTTATCAGGTTGGTCTTATCAGGTAGGTCTTATCAGGTTGGTCTTATCAGGTTGCTGGATTGGAGGAGAAGGGTTAATCCCTCTCAAAAATCCATCAAGGTTACACGGTACTGCTATTCACCTGAACACCAAATCCTCAGAAACAACATTGATTATTCTATGAACATACTTTCGAATAAAACTGTTATGTAGTGAAGACGAGTATGTAATTACTTCTACAGAGGGAGAACTGTCTTTCAGTCGCTGCGAAGCCATGTTTGGCGACGCTCAGTGCGCGAAAAATGCTGTACTGAGTAATTTTAAACACTGATGAATTTTTGTTTTATATATTTCTCTATTTTTTCTTGCATATTTTGAAAATAATAAATATATAGCACATATTTTGCATTTTTATTACAATAAATTCCGTTTCCTAATAATAAATGTGCGTTAGGTATTATAAAAATATAATATCAAAAAATTAAAATACTTTATAACACTCAATTCTCAAGTAAACAACCTTATTCTCACAGAAACGTCAAGTAAAAATAGGATTGACAATGTCTTCTGCCAAATATTGATTGATTAATTGATTAGCGATTCCAGGGGCGTAAACGGCAAGGGGATAAGTCTCGTAAGCGTAGTGCATGCGTTTTCCTCGTGAGGTAGGGATGATCGTCCCAGCTTGGAGGACGAGATCCGGCGCCGACCTACACGTCGGCTAGAGGGCTTTCCCGCCACCAGGTATCTCCAACAAGCGAAGAACCGCCCCAGCCGGGACAACCTCTTAGCTCCCGACCGGTCTTCCGCCAAATGTGGTAGTGTAGTGCATGTAAGTGTGTGTAAGAGAGTAACTTAAAAACACTTAAAAATATTTCGAGAAAGATCACCGACATCCTTGGAATCCGTTCTTACTTGACACAATGACATTTCAGATGTCTAAAATAATGAACTCGAAATAAAATCAATGAATAACAATATATTGACGAAAATATTTTGATAATACTTTTAGATTATTCGTTTACGAAGATGAAAAATAAAACTAGCAGCAAGTCAGGTTTAACGTCTCAATGGCATAGTAAATATTATGATATTTCTTTAATATTCATTAAAGGAAATATTAAAACTTAAATACGTAGTTTGTGATAATTCACGTCCCAAGACTTAAAAAATACGCTTTAAGAACGGAATGACCCGCACAAATACTACATGATTTATGCCTTCCTTGTATCCTCAACAATACCATTGGACGTTAAACGTAATGGCATCCACTGTGCATGCAGGTCTCGTCTCGCCCACGCCGTTGACTCACCACTGAGTCTGTTAACTGTTCACAAGAGCGGCGCAGTCACGCGAACCGGCACATATTCGTGATTCATATAACACGCTATGAACGGAGGTGCTCGACATTTTCCCATAGTCTTCACGACTATGAAACTATCGCAGGACATTGGCCAAGAGAAAAATCAATATTGGCTCGTCGGCGTTTCGGAAACATACAATAATAATATTTTCTCCGTTTTATACCTTAACAGTAGAGTATGGCTTTTTATGTAATTACATATTTTTTGCCTTCGTGAGTTCAGATCTCAAAATTGTGATCTTGGCGAGTCATGGCAATCCTAGCAAAATATCAAAACTTTTCATTACATATTTCTACATATTTTGTACGTACATTACATATTTCACATATTTTTCTTATATAGTACATATTTTGCATAACTGTTGATTATTCTACCAATTTTTTTGTAACTCGTTTCACAAAAATATATTTAATGAATTTTCAAGATTTTTTTTTCAATGGCTATATTTTTTCGTACACAAATTCAGAATTGCGTGCTGGCTACGCGACTGTCCCATATGTTGAGGCGATCAGATGAACGTTTGTATCTGGGTTAAGCCTCCGTCTGCACTGCACGTATATGGCGACAAGAGCGCGCGAGTGCTAAGTTGGTTGGTTGGTTTTTCGTGTTTCCGGGCGCGTCAACTGCTTCGGTCATTAGTCCCATAAGTGTAGTGCATGTTTGTTCTCGGTAAATGGCGAGATCTTCCCCCGCTGGATGGCGAGATCCGGCGCCGACCTACCGTCTGCTAGTGGGGTTTCCCCCTAACCAGGGATCTCCCACCAGCGGGGCACCGCCCCAGCCGGGAGTAGCTCCCGACCGGTCTCCCGGAATATGTGGTAGTGTAGTGCATGTTAGTGTAAGTGTGTGTGTAAGAGAGGAGGAGAGGACAAGGAAGAGGAAGGAATGATCGCGCGAGTGCTAAGAATTTAAGAGTCAAGCAATATTTATTTTTAAAATTGGTTTTGTTTTATCAACGTAATTTCAAATTGTGTACATTAATATAGTTTGTAAATGAGAAAATAAGAGAATATTTTGATATTACATATTTTATCACTTTGCATATTTGTTACATATTCTTATTGTTTTCACTACATATGTACATATTTTGCCGTTTCATACTACACTTTTTTCCGGTATCTACTTATCAGTGACACGTAGGTACCAAATTCCATCCACTGCTACCATCTTCCAGAGAACAACTTAATAAATTTTGTTGTATCTCCTCTATAGATAAAACTCTAAGGAAACATGACGGATGAGCCCTTTTGTAAGAAAGCATGTACGCAAACGCCCATAAGTGTATTATTGATGGACAGGGAACCCCTCACGATGAATCAAAGAGATTCACGACGAAAAATATGTAGTCGTAGATTGTGGCAAACTTGGATTATCAGAAGCAGATGCCACCCGCAGAAAACACTACGACGCAACTCACATTACCACTGTGCGTAACTCTGAAACGATGCATCTTTAAGCCTTAAAATCAGTTTTTGTGTACCTTGGACACAAGATACGTTTTCTTGACCGCAGTCTACAAAATGAGATATTTTTGGTCTTTCTATAACATTTTAATGGTTCTATCACTCCGTAGTACGGATTGCCAGAAATACAGCGAGTTGAGTTCCAGTGAATAATTTTTCACTTTTAAAACAACGATATTTTTAAAAATAAATCTTCTCGTTTGTGGAAACCGCTCATTTTTGCGAAAAATCATTACATTTTTACATTACACAATCGGTTACTTTTTGCGGGGGTTTGAAAATTGAAGTAGATTTACATTTACTAGCATAGAATGTAGTTAATTCAAGGTATGTATTTATTTCCTGCAGGTAACCTACAAAGATAAGTAGCGATGTTCATTAATGATTTCAAATTGTTGTACCTAGAGACAGTGACTGGTGATGTACCTAGGGACGTCCCTAAGTACATAAATTTAGTATTAAATTGGTTTCAGCATGTAATCTGGCCATGTCACGAAGCACAAGATAAAACAAAAGGCCTCAACCACAAGCAGAAACAATTATTAGGACAGTTTTATCTGTTGTTGAAGATGCCATGTGAATTCGTTGTTCAGCTAACGTTATAGAAAATGATGAATCTGAAACTTTTACTGTGCTATATTGAAAACAAATGCACGTATAATGATTCACTCGAAATGAAAATTTATGACGATTTTGCAATATATGAACCTGACATGGGGGAACATAAACGTTAAGCTCCGTATCCCAGCTGTGAGTGATCGTTCTCCAGGACAGTAGACATTTATTCTTTTTCTTGTTTCCTTAAGTTATAATATTGATTGAAGTTCTTTCTGTTTAAAAAAATCTGTTGTTGTATCATATGAAGTTGATATAGAGGACAGAAGCTTCATGCTGCGCCGTCGTCCGCCGTTTCATGTAATGAACACAAAAGGGAACATGGTATCATGCATGTGAACAAGCGACACAACATGTAAATATGCGACAGAATATGTGGTTAATGTGCATGGGAGAATGTGATGAATGTGTATGGGAACATGTGGTGAATATTCGAGAAAAATATTTTTAGAAACATAGGAAAACATCCGTAGGTCAGGTGCTGCAAAGAATTGAGTGAAGATTTAGCTCTTCTGGTGACACGTCCTCCGTTCCGGGGTGTTTGGAAACGAGAAAAACTCGAAATCTAAGTGAAATAAAATTGTCGCGGACATACAGCACTGGCGAGCCAACAGTGTTTGAAAGTACATTTCATGTTCTGACCTGAAGTTGAGATCCTTTATGAAGCTGTTTTCATTTTTAAAACAATGATTTACAATGTCCAGAATGTTCACACAGGTCCAGCTAGTTATTTACATGATATTTAGATTAATATTTAGTTTATATATATATATATATATATATATATATATATATATATATATATTGAAGATTTCTATCTATTCTAACAAATGTAGGTTTTTTCATAATATCACAATCATCTTAGTTCGTTCATAAAGACAAATTTATAGTCAGTTACAAACAAGAGACATCTCCTCTTCCCATTTCCAAAAGTGATGTAGTCTTCATCGTACGGTTGTTGTTTTTGTTCTTATTGTTGTAGTTGACTTTGTTGAGTAAATTATAACTCCCATCGTCTCTTCTCACATGGATGGAGATCGCACAGTTTTCTTTCAATTTTCTGGCGAACTGTAAATTATTAATAAGAATATTGTTTAAATAGTGTTTTGTGTTATCTCACGAATATTGTAAACACTAATAACTTAATTTCTTTGCTTTGCCAAATACTCCTTTCATATTGCGTAGAGATTCTGAAAACTTCAACTCTTGTCTAGATCGTATTACTGATGCGACTCATCCAAGAACAAGAGACGCTAATAATCACTTCATTCCCACAAGTACCCATTGAGAAAGCCGCAGAGGTCCAGAAGCTTTCGCGGAATCCGGGTAAGGTCCGCTCCAAACAGCGGCTTCCGGGCGCGCGTGGGCGGTGTACATGACGATCCAGGCAGCGCAGCGGATGAAAATGTCATTACATAATGTTGGTGGAGCGTCGCGTCGCTGGGCGCATATGAGACGCTTCCTGCCGTCTGCGGTCGCCGCTGGTGTCGCGGCGGAGGAGGGCGGCGACTCTCTGCGACAGCTGCTGGACACCCACGCGGGCGGCGGGCACACAAACGGGCGCGCGCCGCCTCCGCCCTCGCCTCCGCCCTCGCCCTCGCCCCCGCCCTCGCCTCCGCCCTCGCCTCCGCCCTCGCCTCCGCCCTCGCCTCCGCCCGCCTCCGCCCTCGCCTCCGCCCTCGCCTCCGCCCCTCCGCCCTCGCGCCCTCGCCTCCGCCCTCGCCTCCGCCCTCGCCTCCGCCCTCGCCCCCGCCCTCGCCTCCGCCCTCGCCCCCGCCCTCGCCTCCGCCCTCGCCTCCGCCCTCGCCTCCGCCCTCGCCTCGCCCTCGCCTTCGCCCTCGCCTCCGCCACCTTTTCCACTCCTCCTACTCCTCTTCCTCCACCTACATCGCCACCTCCGTCTTAATACATGGGATACATGGGATCTACATTGTAGATGTGCAGAGTAGGTATTTATTATCGTTTGGCTAGGCAAACGTTTTTCACACAAAAATAATTACTGAAAGTGGAACTATCAAAGAGACACACACCACATTCTCATTAAACATTTAGAATCAATTTCCACATCTAATACTACACAAAAATTTCATGGCTCTGTCGATGAGAATCTACACGCACGTAACCTAGACATCGTTTCGTGAAACTAGTGTTCGCACGTCGTTGGTCTTATACCTTATTTACAGACGGGATCATAGGCAGGCCCCACTTGTGTCTGAGGATACTTCACGTGCCGTTACCTCTTCATAAACGGTTCGACAATGTGCATAGTTTCTAGAGAGTTGGAAACACCTTGCCCTTTTGTATGGGTAGAATATCAGGTCTCCGTTCAATGGTTTGATCTACTCCCATCCCTTGCTCCGAGCCTCCATAGCATAAAAGTTGCGCTGGGAATGTATTCACTGAGGATATATTATATCTCGATTTCAATCAGTTTTCGGTGCTAACATATACGTATCGAGTAGTAATAAATCCTGATATTCTCTAGGGAAGCTGAGGGGAAACATTCCCCCTCCCCCAATGATCTCTTGACCGTCCGTCCGCTTCACCGTCCGCCCGCTTCACCGTCCGCCCGCTTCACCGTCCGCCCGCTTCACTGTCCGCCCGCTTCACCGTCCGCCCGCTTCACCGTCCGCCCGCTTGTCTTTCTATCTATCCGTCCGTCTGTCTAAGGAGCTCCTGTTTTGAGAAGAGTGGGTAGAATGTTCTCCAACATGGACATACCCCGATCGATATGGCTGCTCCCAAGGTTCTGCGAAATTGAAACGGACCTTTTAATTTTTAGGAGTACTTCACGAAACGGTCAAAAACATTTACATTTATTTTCAAAACTGCTACAAATGGTTTTCATTTAACATTATTTTGCACCAATAGAAAATGGGGCAAATGAAAATGGCGTAGGATTAATTTTCATTAAAACCATATTCACATCATGTCAGAAATAATGAAATGTTTTCTTTTATATTGAGGCTAGCTTAGAAATTGCATAATATACGCCAACAAATCAAAATGCACAATTTAGACAAAAATGTTTTTATTGCTAGTTGACTTCAAAGTCTCAAATTTCGTTAGAATTAATGATACCTTTACGACATGCGCAATTATTTATCAGAATTTTTCATTCTATGTAATTTTTTAAACCTAAAGCGAACATCCAACTTGAATCAAAATGGTTTGATAACTATTAATTGTAATTGACACAATAAAAACTCAATGCCGAGTTCCACTATGATATGTTGCAGTAAGAGAGGTTATTGTAAAGGTGAGATTTGACCTCGCAATGGTTTCACTGCTTTCTCCTGTGAACAAGGTTGCTTCTCCTTGTCAAGGCAATGATGTTGGAAATCCCCTTCTGAAGCAAAACGTTTATTTCCTCTGTTTCATGAAACCGATTAATAAAATGATTATGGCATATTTTATAAGGTCATTGCTTCGACCATTTCTTTTTATTCTCATAAAAATGTATTAGAGATGTTTCCTTCGAATTAAATGCCACTACTATTCGTAATTGGACATCGCCACTAATAAAGATAATAATAATAATAATAATAATAATAATAATAATAATATAATATAATATAATAATAATAATAAAAATAATAATATAATAATAATAATAAAAATAATAATATAATAATAATAATAAAAATATAATAATAATATAATAATATAATAATAATATAATAATATAATAATAATATAATAATAATATTAATAAAGATAATAATAATAATAATAATAATAATAATAATAATAATATAATATAATATAATAATAATAATAAAAATAATAATATAATAATAATAATAAAAATAATAATATAATAATAATAATAAAAATATAATAATAATATAATAATATAATAATAATATAATAATATAATAATAATATAATAATAATATAAAAATAATATAATAATAATTAGTAGTAGTAGTATTGGGCATGTGTATTACGAAATAATTTGAATCTTAGTAAATATGTCACTTGCATTTTGCAGATACCAAAATATTACATCTACACAGCATGCGCATGAACTTGTTGAGGATTCACCAATTCGGTGTTTCTGATGACGTGGGATTTACTTTTAGCGTTAGTTTTAAAGGAAACAAATGGACAGAAATAAAATTGAGAGAAAAATTATTCCTTAAAACAATTAAAACTTCTTCACACTGAATGTTACTTCAGCCTTCATTAGGTGCCCGTAATGCTATTATATTTTCACAATTAATACTGACCATACACTAAAAAGATATCGGGGACGTTTTGGCATAAACAGGAATGACTCTAGGGCTCAATTATATGGCGTATCATTGTTAAAAAACATGACCGACGTTTTTAATATATTTTATTTAATATTTTCTTTACGAATGTTTAAATATTTATGTTTCTGAATATTATTTTATATTCAAAATCAGGGATTCATTACAGTATTTGGTGGCATTCTGGCGAATTTCATTTTATTACATTATCAAAAAATAAGATGGAAATGGTGTACTCTCTTCTAATTAAGCAAAGCATTCTACAATAATAAAAATCATCAGAGCGAACCCCGCGGAAGACGTAATATTTGCTTTCTAACCATATAAATTATACCTAATCACAAATTCCTATGTCTAAAAGAGCGACAATTCTCACTCCATAAAGAGCCTTGCCTAATAAAAAGTATCCCTAAGCGAAATGACATAAAACATTCTGAACGATTCAGATCCCAATTTTTTTCAACACTGTTTCATTTCAAAAACTCTTAAACAAATCGCAATAACTATATGGAGTTTTATATTTACAAATTTTAGATGATAATTTTCAATATTCAGAACATTGGACATTTTTTAAAATTAGAATTTTGGGACAAAATGACCAACAAATTTTTAAAATTGAAATTAATTTAATAAATTTGTAACTTTGTGAAGGATGAGTAAGTGGAAATAAATGATGATGTTAGTATCTGAAACGAAAAAGATTTATTTTCAATTAGAAACATTGTTTAAATCTTATTACTTTATTTTGCTTGGGGATACGTTTTACTCGGTTTGTCATGTTCCCCGACGTCCATTCAGTATTTTGTATTGCTATTATTTAATTCTTTTTGAGTTTCATTAACTCCTAAGATTTGTAATATGTACACAAAACATCACTTTCAGACCGATTTGTTTGCGTTCTACGAATACACCGCCAGACTAAAAATAGACCATGACTGCAGTACCCCGTTTGGCAAGTAGAGAGCGCCATTGTGCCAACTGTATTAGTAAGAGCCTGATCACGAAGGTTGACTGAAATGCCTCTTCGTTCGTGAAGATTTAATAGCACATTCGTGCAAGGAATTAATTTCCCCCTAATACAACCTGCGAGAGTGACCCAAAAATTTGTCAGAAGTGGGATTCGAACCCACGCCCACAGAAGTGGACTGCGACCTGAACGCAGCGCCTTAGACCGCTCGGCCATCCTGACTGCATGACTTTATCGTAATCGTAAAAAACTTATAATGCTATACATTTAAAAATCTTAAACTCGAATTGTCGAATTTCAAATTAATATCATTGTTATGTTTTCAGTAACGGTACATTAAGTGAGATTTAGAATATTAAGTGAGATTAAATATAAATTTTGAAACATTTTCTGTTTGAAATATTACAGTATTTTCTACCAGATTTTCCAGCGATTTTATTTCTTTCTAAGACGACACGACTAATTTTACGACAAAATAAATACCATTACGAAAGTACAGTTATTTTCATAACTAACGATATGTATAATTTACAAAATTAATTATTAGATATAAAAATTGTTAAATCTACGTAATGAAAGTTTTAAAAGAAAATTAATGAAACTGTTACCATTTCAATTAAAAAGGACTCCCCTCATAGTGAAGAGAATCGTATTCAATAAGGTTCAATATTTGATATGCACATGAATGAACGGTGGCTTATTACCAGAATTAAAATGACTGTCAGAAGTGGGATTCGAACCCACGCCCACAGAAGTGGACTGCGACCTGAACGCAGCGCCTTAGACCGCTCGGCCATCCTGACACATAACAAGGTTTAAGTACTATAATTAATTGTCGCGATAATTAATTCCTTCTAAAGAGTCAAGGTCTATTCGCAATACAGTGTAAGTGATTAATACAGAATTATATCATGAGCTATTTACGCCATTAAGGCCTCACGTAGGCGAATTTGAAACAGAATGAAAAATATATATAAACCACGATATTAACATACTATTTAATATCTTTCTTCAATTATATAATTTTGGGGTCGACTCTAAACTAACTGTACACAATGTGCTAGTATTGCCCAATTACAGAGCTAAAGAATATGGTGTATATAATGTTTTTATGAGGAAATTCTCCTCCAGTAACTTCCGTGTTTTATATTATCATTTTCTCAATTTATATATTACTAATAAATAATTTCATATACAGGCACATATCTAAATGTTTAAATTGCTTGCACCATCGAAATATATGTTTTGCCTTTCGATACCTTGGAACATTCATCTAAATTTTGATATTTTCGAACACAAGACACAACCGTATTAAGGGAAACAATATTTGTATTTATGGGACTGCAAATCGCTGTCAGTGCCGGCGTTAGATAATGGGCAGATCGAGCGATCGCCCGGGTCTCGAAAGTCAAGAGGCCCAATGATGGGACTGATAGAAAAAAAAAAAAAAAAAATGAAAAAGAAATTAGAACTCCAGAAAATCGTTATCGTAATTTTATTAATCGCGGTACAGTAGTCTGATATTTCATAAAATTTTCAATTAATTTTTTATCTTACGAGTAAATGTCATTATAATAATTACTTATAAGGTAGAACTCTATGAAATGGATCAAATAACGCTAACAGTAAAATAGATTCTGCGGAAATTAATTATTAGCATTGCATGTACTAAGTAATTTTATTAAACACTAACTAAACACAACGAATTGTTTAGCGCTTTAAAATCACTGTGAAAATTGTATTATTTGATCTCTAAATTTTTTATATATATTATAAATTTTTATATTATCTGAGCTATCGAATCGAATTCAATGTGGTTTTTGCCGTTGATTATAAAATGTATACCAAAGGGTTTGGTGTATAACAAAGATAAGTAACAATTAACTGTATCATACTAGCAGAAGCCGGCAGACATTGTCCTGTCCTCTCTCTCTCTCTCTTTTCCCCTTTCTCTCTCTTTTCCTCTTTCTCTCTCTTTCGATCTTTCTTTTTCCCTCTCTATTACCCCTTTCTCTCTTTCCCTTCTCATTTCCCCCTTCTCTCTTTTTTTCCGTTATCTTTCCCTCTCTTTTTATCTCACTTTTCCCTCTTTTCCTCTATTTTTGCGTTTGTCGTTTCTTCCTATATTTCCCCCTCCTTCTTTTCCACTCTCTCATTCCCTCCCTCTTTTTCACATTCTTTTTTTCGCTCTCCCCTTTTCCCTCCCGATTTTCCCGTCTGTCTGTTCCTTTCTCTTTCCACCCTCTCTCTTCCTTTCCTTCTCTCACTATTTACCTCTATTTCCTTCTCTATATTTCCTTTTCTCACTTTCCCCCTCACTTTCCGCCGAACATTTCCCTCTCTCTCACCCTCTCTTGTCTCTCTCACTTTTAACGTTTTTACCTCTTTCTCTTTTTCTTTCTTTTCACCTTTCTCACTTCGCCCTCTTTCCCTTTTCCCCTCTATTTTCCCCTCTATTTCCCCCTCTCTTTCCTCCTCTCTCTCTCTCTATCTATCCTCCTCTCTCTCTTTCCTCCTCTCTCTCTCTCTCTCTTTCCTCCTCCTCTCTCTCTTTCCTCCTCCTCTCTCTCTTTCCTCCTCCTCTCTCTCATTCCTCCTCCTCTCTCTCTCTCTTTCCTCCTCTCTCTCTCTCTCTTTCCTCCTCTCTCTTTTTCTCCTCCCTTTCCTCATATTATGAGATTTTTTAATTTTCTGTTCGATTTTTTTTTAATTTTCTTTTGTACAAACCTTGTTCTGACAATAACGAACACACACAAAAAGAATTACCCAATTTGGTGCAGTCGTTCAAAATTTATGCGCTTACGTACATTTCGGCAGTTCATTTTTATTTATATAGATAAAGATAACTGAGTAGTTATCACTTTCCAAAATGTCACGAATGGTTTCCTTTTGGATCCTAGTCCAAACTTTGGTTACTCTATTCAACCTTCTTAGTTCTTACTATGTTGTAGCAACCCTCCTGTTCTATGTAACATTGTAGGCCCAATTTCCTATTGAAATATCCGCTTTCACTCAGGATCTCACTTGAATTAATGGCGCTACACTTTCATTACCGTTTTTTGTATCCTTTGTAGTTCCAATGAAATGAACTTCGCTCAATAACAAACACCAAGATTCAGAGTTATCAATCAAACCATTTTTGCGATAAAAAGTGTTCACTGTTCAAATAGTTTTTGGGTTCAAAATGTTTTTGGGATGACGTAACGGAAATGTAAGTAATATTTCCTTCATTTTATTATCCAGATAGAATTAATTCCTTCTTCTCTTAATATTTTATAGTGCTAAACACATGTAAAACGTTGGTTACTTCAGCGAGTTATACATAAAGCAAAAGTAAGTACTTTCTGTATCTCTTCTTGTATCTTTCCTGCATAATTTATACAGTGCTTAATTAAAGTTGTTCGCATAGCATGTTAACGTATTATTACCATGGAATTTTTTCTTCTTACTTTGGAAACTACAATTCCTTTGACCCTGTTCACTTAATCAATATCTTCAACCATACATCTGTAAAAGAGAACATTATTGTGGTGCAGATGGGGCGGTATTTTTCTTGGTTATTTTCAGTACCATTTGTCTGTCAAAATAGGTTGATGTGGAAGGCGTTGTAAACACAGTATTCTGTTTCTAAAACTCATCACTTCAGTCCTGGTCCAACAAGCCTTTCGCCGCTGAGCCCACCTTCTTAATGACCCGTCAGTCACTATACACTGCATTCTCACCTTGTTCATTCTCACGATTACAGCGTACAGTCTGAAGCTCAATCAAAATACACTTTCATGAACAGACTCCTTAATTATAAAAGATGAAAATGAATCATCGCAGCAACGGAAAGATTAGAAAGACTTGTCTAGAACTATTCTTCTAGAACTTATTAACAAGAAATATATCTTTCCATTGCGTCCAATAGTAATTATGAACTCTGCTGCATTTAATATAAAATACTGTTCAGTGATAAACTTTTCGTTTATATGTTGTTCACAACGAACATATAAAACGAGTGGAGCTTCGAAATGGAACAGACTTTCTCGTACTATTTAGTTAGTTCTACCGTCTTCCACTCTGCCGGCGCTTAACAATGCAACTTGCAGACCAGGAGAGGTGGCTCAGGGCATCAACTGATGTCACAGCAGTACCTCTGACCGGGAAGTCCTAGGTTCGAGTCCCGACGGTGCAGGATTTTCGGCACTATATTGTCAGCTACGTCGAATTCAATCACTGTGTAAGGGTGAATTCTATTGGCCGGCTGCTCTGATCAGTATTTTCCGAATCGGTGAGGATCTGTGGTTTCTCCGATCAATACCAGGCGAATGCCGGAGCAGTGCCCTAACAAACGGGCCACAGGCCGCGCACGATTTTTCGTTCCTCTTCCTTGTCCTATCCTCACCCCCTTACACACACAATGACAGGCACTACACTACCACACTTGCAGGGAGACTGGTCAAGGGCTTAAGAGCTTATCCCGGCTAGAGCGGTGTCCCGCTGGTGGGAGGTAGCTGGTAGAGAAACCCCCGCTTGTCGACGGTTGGCCAGCGCCGGACCTCGCCATCCACCGGAGGAAGATCACCGCTCCCTCCCAAGGAAAAAGCATGCACTGCACTTACGGGACTAATGACCTTAGCAGTTGAGGTGCCAATCAATCAAGTGACTCGCAGTTTCTACAGCTCCACTGAGGGCATTTTCAGTAAAGAACACCTTTGCGCTCCCCGAACATCGCATAGACCTATCTCAAACTCTGTTTGTAGTACAAACAACTGTACAAACAACTGTACAAACAATGGTACAAACAATGGTACAAACTTTGTACCATTGTTCAGGGTGTAGAGATCCATTCTCTTCTTCAATTGCACACGCATCTTGGACACAGTTGCCTGTCACGTCATGAGATTATGGAAGTAATTAATTTAGAAATAAAATATCATTATCGCAGTTTCATGAATAAATCAAAGAATACCCCCAAAATTTAAACATTTCTTACCAAAATCGCGGGGCTTCAAGTCTGTCCAGATCGGCTTAGGGCGCTACGGACGAATGAACATTTTGCAATTACACGCACATCTCGCACACAGATGCCTGCCAGGCCATGAGATTATGGAAGTAATTAATTTAGAATTAAAATCTATCAACATCACACTGTTTAATGAACAATTCAAAGAATACCCCCAAAATTTAAACATTTCTTTCCAAAATCAGGGCTTCCAATCGGTCCAGATCGAATTAGGGCGCAACGGACGAACGGACATTTTGCGAAAACGTTTTTTCAGTTTTGAGGAACTACAAATCGTGATTCTGACTATGCTTTCCGTTACACTAAAAAATGTACGTTAAAAATGTCACAATGTTTTAGAACCATTTCTTAATTTTACTTTGAATAAAGAGCAGGTCATCTGTGTAAAATTTCCTTGACCTTATAACAAAATCCTTAAGGTATTTTTTACATTTAACTTTTCCGAAGCACATCCAAATAACTTTGAAAGTACTTCTTATAACTTTTTGTAGTTACCGGCACTATAACGAATTACGTTACCGTTGGAAAGAAAAATCATTCATAGGAGCAATTCACAATTATCACTACTATTAAGATCAAGAAAGTTAAAATTCTGAGAAGATTCTGCAAAAACAAGCGCGTGCATTTGATGTTTTTTTAGTGTGTTTGTCACAACATTAAATGGCCGCCTTTATGGCCTACTTGGCTTAATTCTGCTAAACGTTCATGGCGTGTGGCGGTGGCGGCGGCCAGTATGGCAGTCGACCAGCTTGTGGAACCCTGACCCAACTCTCCACGCACTTCCACGCCTTCGCACTGTCGATATGCAGAGGAAATTAGTACGCCCTTCTTGCCCCGAGAAACCAACAGTAATTGTACGAGTGCTGTTGTGTCGCCCAAAACTCTTAATGTCCAAGCTTGGAGTTCACTTTACGAAGACCAATACACGCCTCCTTGGTTGTATGGTTGGTTGGTTGGTTGGTTGGTTGGTTGGTTGATTGATTCTAAGCGCGTCAACTGCTAAGGTCATTAGTCCCGTAAGTGTAGTGCATTTCCCCTCGCGAGGAGGCAGTGATCTCCCCCCCGCTGGAAGATGAGATCCAGTGCTGACCTTCTCGTCGGCTAGTAGGGTTTTCCCCTATCAGATGTCTCCCAACAGCTGGGACACCATCCCAGCCAGGACATGCTCTAAGCTCCCGACCGGTCTCCCGGCATGTGTGCTAGTGCATATAAGTGTAAGTGTGTGTCAGTAAGGGGTGAGGATAGGACAAGGAAGAGGAAGGAAAGATCGCACACGATCTGTGGCTCGTTTGTTAGAGAACTGCTCCGGCATTCGCCTGGTGTTAATCGGAGGAACCACGAAAACTACCCATCAGAGCAGCCGCCCACTAGATTCTCCTGGCGAAAGCGACTGAATTCGAACTAGCTATGAAGCCAATGTGTGCCTGTTTGGTGAAATGAAAATCTTTAACCGTCGTGCTGACGGTCAAATGTCTTCACATAGTGTCTTTTTCCAATTGATTATCACGAATTATCTCACACGAAATTGTTTAAAATTCAGGTATTTTCATACTTCGAATTATTTGATAACTAGTGGCCTGCATCAGCAAAAATGTTGCTGAACAGAACCAAACGAAATGGTTTTCCAAAAGGTAGCATGCACACTGGTCCAGAGCAACAAATAAAATACTCTCGTATAACACTGCAATAAATTAAGTATTTTAATAAAAAGAGCCTTTACAAATACTGCAATAACGTAGTATAGTATAAACACAGTACAATTGCGATTTTTACATATCAAAAATACAGAAAACGTGTTTATCCATAACGCACATGAATAGCAAATATTTAATGGCTGGATGTCTCTTTCTTACAGCCTTGCTGTCGCATGACGTCAGCGGCGGCTTAAGTAGAGTCGCATTGAGTGTGAGAATTCCGTCGGTACGCGCAGTATGAGAATAGGTGGAATAACAATCAAATATTTCCATTTTTCAGTCAAAATCAAAACGTTTCATTGTTTTGCACTTTTCGCTACTTCCTGGGTGTCTAAACCACACATACTTCTCACGTGGCCGGAGGCTGCATAGTCTTCTTTACATTTCTGGGGGCTCAGGAAATTAGTAATACATATTCAACATCCGTGGGATTCATCTGATGAAAATATTTTTGCTGTAATATTATTTGTTCATAGTTCACGTAGCTATTTCTCGTTAACATTTCTAATGAAATGTAGCGGTTATTGTAACGTTATCGTAATGGAAATTGTAGAAAAGTTCAAAATGATTTATTTCTACTTGAAAGTAGATACTGATACTTTAAAGTAGATATCCAAATACATTTCAAATTAAAAATTAATGCTACGATGGATCGCGCTATATTACCCAATGTGCCACCAAGTTGGACTTATCGTCGCTATTAAAGATGGCGGATAATGTACAGTCCATTATCTCTGTAACCCTTGGAACGATCTTTTTGCTTTTGGTTTGGAATGAAAGGCAATAAAGTATTGTTTAAGATGTGTCCCAACATCCTTTTTGATATTTCGTACTGTTGAGATAAAGTGCATTTTTCGAACGTGAGAAGTGAAAAATTGTTCTGGAGATGGAAAATGGCTAATTAATAGAAAACTTTGGAAAAGTGGCCCGCGCAACCATTTTTGATTTTGATGAAATTTTGTATGCCAAATCACAATTGTTCCAAGGGAACATTTGTGAAGTTACAGCTTTATTGATAAAACAGTTTGTAAGATAAAGTGATTTGTTCGGCCCCATGCAGCGTTATGGTACACCAAAGCTACAATTACATTTTCGCAACTTTGTGAAACAATTTTCTTCTCCCCTACTACTATACAAATGAAACTAAGCCAACATCCACAAGATTTTTCGCTCCATTAACCGTAACTAATATCATTTTTAATTCATTAACACACAGTGAATAAACTGAAGCCAAGTTGCCGAAAAATACAGAAAACTATTAACCTTAAATACATTTTGTGGAAAAATTGTAGAGAGCTACGAGGTTGAAGAAGTGCATCCACAATCAATATTATATTATCAACCAAGTTTAATACTTCTTACTCAGAAGCAATTCAATGTTTATAACTGGGATATTTTAACATGATTTTTTCAGTGATTTTTCGACAATTTACCCAGTTATTGTTATCAGTTTCAGTTGCATATTAAGTCCAATATATCACAACAAAACTTCAAAGATTTAGTCATATCCATCAATAATAGAAGGTATAATTAAACATTTATTTTGGGACAAAATAACTTACAATGAATAAAAACTTCCCTCAAACATAAATTCATTATTTTCCCTTTCGATGACAATAAACGTTGTAGGACAAACGTTGTAGGACAAACGTTGTAGGACAAACGTTGTAGGACAAACGTTGTAGGACAAACGTTGTAGGACAAACGTTGTAGGACAAACGTTGTAGGACAAACGTTGTAGGACAAACGTTGTAGGACAAACGTTGGTGGACAAACGTTGGTGGACAAACGTTGGTGGACAAACGTTGGTGGACAAACGTTGGTGGACAAACGTTGGTGGACAAACGTAAACGTTGGTGGACAAACGTTGGTGGAAAACGTTGGTGGACGAACGTTGGTTGGATAAACGTTACGGGATAAACGTTTTGGGATAAACGTTTTGGGATAAACGTTTTGGGATAAACGTTTTGGGATAAACGTTTTGGGATAAACGTTTTGGGATAAACGTTTTGGGATAAAAGTTGCAGGATGAACGTTTTGGGGTAAAAGCTGCAGGATAAACGTTTTGGGATAAACGTTGCAGGATAAAGGTTTTAGGACAAACATTAGATGATGAACATTGGAGGATAAAAGGATACACTTTAAAGAATAAACTTTGGAAGATAAAGTTTGGTCCCAAGAGGATAACTATTGTTCAAATACGTTATTCCGTACGAGAAATGGCAGGAACACCTGCACACGCCCGCAACATTCGGAACGCTTTCTAGACTGTATTTCCGTTACATGGAGGCGAATAATTATAAGATACATTCGTCCTTATGGGGAGACCATCATGGTAACGTTCGTTGAAATTATGAAAATCGTGGATTCAGAATGAATGTGGACGTGAAATAAAAGACGTTTACTACATGAGACCCGGTGCTATGCTAAAGGATAACATCAAAGGACGAATATGAGTGATCAGACACATACACTCCTCTGAGTAGTGTTACTCGAACTCGGGTTTCTCTGAACCGTGGGAGTGGAACTACTCTCACCTTCACGTTGTAGAACTAGCAAGGGTCGCCATACGTCCACCTATCCAAGCATGTACCAGGAGTTATGATAGGATACGAATCATGATGAGAAGGCACAGGGTTTCGCCATGAATTGTATTAATACAACAGTACGGGTTCCAAAGTTTATCCTCCAAATTTTACCCTCCAATGAGCATCATGTAACGTTTGTCCCCAAACTTTTAACCTGCAACGTTTATCCCGCACACACTTTGAAATGAAATGTTCTACTGTGATTGTACGTGCATTTACCCTTTTCTTCAAGCACCCAACCCCCCCTGACGACCTGGCGCCCCGCCTCGTCGACCAACCCACACGCGGGCGGGAGGTGCGCCTTCGGCAGAGGGTGTTCCACTTAGGACCCGCGCGCCGCCCGCGCCAGGAGGCGACTGGCAGCTCCTGGCGGAGGAGCGCTAGGCGCGCGCGCGCACGCGGGGTGGGGGCGCGAGCGGGAAAGGAGGGCGGGGGGCCGGAGAGGGGGCGGCGGCGGCGGCGGCCGCCTGTTGCCTTTCGGAGCTTCTCCAGCGCGGCGCCCGCCCACCCCCCCACGATTACAGTTCCTCCGGCCCCCGGCCCAGCCCGGCCCGGCCCTCCACCACCGACTCCCGCGCTCCGCCGCCGCCGCCGCCGCCGCCGCCGCGGGCCGCGCGCGAGGACCCGCCGCTCGCGCCAGTCCACCGCCGGCGCTCCTCGCCTTCCAACGGGCCACGCGCTCACGTCGCCGCCGCCACCGCCGCCTCCTCACGCCCCTCGCGCTAGGCTCTGGCAATGCGCCCCGCAGTCGCACTAGGCCCCCTTCGCCGCCCCGCGCGGGCCTTCTGACCGGCCCTCCACGGCGCCGCCGGGCCGCCACTTCCGTCTTGACAGCGTTTGCGCCATCGCCAAACACCGTCCCAAGACACCCGACCCCGAGTGAGTTCCGTGGCAAGTGGAGTGTGACCAGCGTGTGCTCAAACCTTACTGTGATAAAGAAACCTCCGGATAACGACATCGCGCGCCAATAGACGAGTACGTCTGTTGGAGCGTCCCGAAACTGTGATTCACATCCGACCGAACGGCTACGGAGTCGCGCTAGCGAATTTAACATTCCAAATCCGGCGAACGTGTAGTACCGCCGATAAACGAGGCGTGCGGCTGCGTTTCGCGTGCTGCTCCGTGGGGCAGAAGCAGTTCCCCGCCGCCGGCCCGGTCCCGAGCCAGGATGCGCTCGATGACAGCGAAGGTGACAATTCGCGTCGTTCTCGAGTGATTGTCGTCTGCGAAGATCATCGTGCCGTTTGATCCTGTGGACGTTGAAGGAACCTCAAGCCCATCGTCACCGACCGAGGAGTCGTGCCGAGCACCGGCCTTCGCCTGCATTGCAGTTCGTCGCCTCCGCACCGCGTCGCTCATAAACAGGTGGGTCTGTGTGATGCTTTCAACCCCCTCTCGCAGGTGCGTGAGTCGGCGGGAACGAATGTCTGCTCCGTTATGTTTGTTGCGGGGGAGCTCGGGGTGCGAATTAGCAATTTTCTCCACTGGGGAGGCGCCAAACAACCGACATATCTAAATTAGCTGTTTTATATGTTCTACTGTGAATGTGATAATTAATATTCATATATGTGGCCTCTGGTTGTTTCAATATGTGGCCCCTGTAAGCTCCGTGACTCCAATACATCTCTATCAATGAACATTCCCTAATATATGGATCCAATTTTTTTAAATTACATTTTTGGCTTTGAAAATTTCAAAGTGTGTGACAAATCTATAAATGCAATAATTGTATCTCCATCACGAAAAATTAACATTTCTGCGGCAAGGAACATGAAACTACTCTCCAAAGGGGGGAGCTGTCGCCAGTATCGCCGCCGTCGATCGCCCTCTGAGGGACCGTGGCCGTGATGGGAAAGGCGATAGTGATCGCTCGTTGGGTGGTAGTCCGTGAATGGTTCATACATTTGGTGATGGAGTAAACGGTGGACTGGGGCTCGAGAGATAGAGCCGGAAGATGAGGAATCTTGCTAGAAGCTTGTTCCCATAATTAGTGTGTCGTGAAGAAAGCACCAGCTGACCGGATCAAAGGGCAAGCTTTCATCCATTTCCCGTTGGAAGAGTAATATAAGATGACGTTTTACCATCTCTTAAAAATAATTATAAATACCTTGTTACTATAATAAATTATGATTCCAAAGCCGACGGTTATCAGATCAATATTTCTGTTAGTAGATTTAAATTAGGCTTTTAAAGAATTACAATTTATTTAATGTAACATACAGGTGAAATATTTTTAATTCTGATTCTAATGATTTTAACTATTGCAGCGTACTACTGCAGTACAATCAAATACTGCAGTGTACAATCTACAATTGAATTCTGAGTGTTTTTCAATAATCAATTATTCATCCTCTGGTCAAAATCAAATGAATTAAACCCTTATTCGCTTATATCGTATTCGTATAATTTAAACGTAATATATGACATGTTCATTAATCTTAGTAATACTTTCTGAAAATAATTTTTGTTATTCTAGCGGCGGATACAATGGAATAACTAGATGGAACAGGCTAGAACTGTCACTCAGAGAATTTATGTCTGGTTGGAGCAATTGGGAATGGTGTTGCGTAAGGGAGCACGTGCATCCATTGAAGGGATGTAACACTCAGGAAGTAGCCGAGACATACTAAATCCCCCATTTAAATAGAACAATGATAAAAACTTCCGATAAAACTACGATGTACTGTATTCACAGTAGCTGTACTTTCTAATGTTTAATAATAATAATTTCTAAAAAAAAGAAGTTTGTTACGATACTTGTTTCGTTATTTTCATTTTATCTTCTATTTTCTCTATTTATTATTAATTTATTTCCAAATATATTTCAAATTATATCTTTAGGCAGAAAAAATTGAAGAATGGTAGTTCGTAATTGTTTTGATTCTTGTTTAATATTTTGGCATTTCACTGAATAACTCAAATGTTAAGAACCGAAAGTTTTTCTTCGAAACTGGTTAATTCAAGTTAATTCAATTAAATCAAGTTATATTTGAAAGATAATTAACTTTTAATTATTTTATATACTATTGAATTAAATTTATATATTTGTAATTTGAGGTAAAAATATCGAAATAATATCACAACCTTATTTACCCTTTTACTCTTTTCGAAAATATGAAAATCTCAATTTTCAGTTTAAGCTAATACCGGTTTCCGTTTTGTTTCCCCTTCAATTTCGTACGTACCACTGAATAGACTGAACAAAATTAATTAATTGTACTGAATAAACCAATTTACTGATATTTTCCATATATATCTAATTGGTTGATACGAATCCACTTCAGTAATAGAGAACGTCACCTCCATGGATCTTGTGGGTCAATAAGTACGTGCACAAATGTCTGTATTTACAGAAATCAAGTGTTAATGACTTCATGTTTTCTTTTCTTCGTGCACGCTATAAAATTTCTCTACACAACCGCCGTTCGGTGAACTTGCAGAGAAGGAGGTCAAGAGAGTTGTCTTGACTTCACGCTGACAAGGTACATTTCAACCGCAATTTTTCACTGATTTAACGTTTTCATTGATCGCGTTTCACGTAGAAATGATGATTACCATATCTCTGTTTTGTAGGCACCTTATGAATTTCATATACAGTGAAAACATAGCAGGAAAAAAGCACCTTCAGTGTTCCTACACTCAAACGATCACTTTCACCTCTCATAAATTCTGGAATTTATGAGATCATAAATTACATTGTCAAACATTGATCTGGCTACATCGAGTTTATTGGACAACTTCAGTTCCTGCCTAAAATATTTCTTCATGTAATTGCACTACAATCCGTTATGCATGACAATTAATATTTTGAATATTATTATTATTATTATTATTATTATTATTATTATTATGATTATTATTATTATTATTATTATTTTGAATGATTTTTTTTAATTAGCGAAGGTTCATCACGTTTCGAAGTGTAGAAACCAAATATGTTAGGATTAAAACACCTTAATTATGATCTCTGTCCTTCTTTGCCTGAGACCTGTCTGCCTCCTCTGTTCTGTTTTTCCCTTTCGTTAAATGCAAAACTTATTTTTCTTTAATGTATTAGTGAACTCGCACATTGATTTTCCACAATTTTTACTAATTGAAAAAAAAACGAAGATGATAATAAGTAAATTCACACATACCCATAGTATGTGGGGATTCCACAAATCTAGAAACGACGTAACCAGGCGATTAGATAGTGTTACACCAGACCCCTAGAAAGTAATGATGCTTCTAAAGAAAGTAGAAGAGGACAGGGACCTTAAACTAGACCGGATCTCTACTTGATTGTCACTTCTCCTGCGTGAACATCAAAGATTATCGTTCAATGAAGAAAACAACACTTCTGAACAGTGTGTATGAAGTGCGTGAAATGATTGATTTTTGCATGATGAGTATTTGAGTATTTTTTGTCGAGACCGATTGGATGGGACAAAAATATTTCAATTATGGTCACAAAAAACAATCTTTTTGCTCACGAATTATAAACAACGTCTGCGTTAGTGGAAAATACATCCATTACGGACAACATTATTTTCTCTATTCTACATGGTTAGTGAAAGTAGGTATCATGTTTTAAAAAATTGTACAATACGCGTAGCGGTACATAAAATTTCTCATTTTCATGTGATTGTAGAAAAAAGTTTACCAAAGTTTACCTCTTTGTTCAGGCCGTATCTTTCCCATGCCGCAAAAAAAATCGAACCAGTATGATTTTTGGATCAATCAAATACCTTGATTAAGTTCTCAGGGCGAGAAAAAACCTGCGAAGTTCACAGTGAAGATCTTAACCCTCTTTCCAAAGAAAACGACAAAAAAATACGCATCCCAAAAGCGGGACTTCATTGTTCTGGCCCAGACAATGACACACTTCGATTCGCGTAATTAAGCGGATCTGGTGCGTTGCCGGACGTTGAGATCCGTGCCGTGCCTGCGCCGCGTCTGCGCAGCTGAGCGTGGCTCGTGGGCAGCGAGTACGCGCGCAGACGCACTGGGGGCGTGGCGTGCACGCACGTCCTAGACGCATCCTGTCTGGCGCGATTCCCCCCCCCCCCCCAGTGCCGGCGCTAGGCCTGAGCAGATCGGGCGATCGCCCGAGGACCTGCAAGTCAAGGGGCCCGATGATGGGATTGATTGGGGAAAAATTGTAAAAAATGAGAAATAAATTAGAACTCAAGAAAATCGTTAACGTCATTTTATAAGTCGCAGTACAGTAGTCCACTATTTCAAAAAAAATTACAATTATATTTTTATCTTAAATATTTAATTATAGTAATTACTAGGGGGGATTTAATGAAATGTCATTTTGTTTCTTTTGACTTTAGAACAATGCCGTTTAGCATAGAAATTCATTTTATGTTATGACTAAAGGAAATTACTCATTTTCATAAGTCATTATTTTGCATTTTTCGTCGATTTCGACTACTAAATCATTTTTTTAACCTTTTCCGTCATTTTTAATTCATTTTTTCTGATTTCATTGATTTTAATGTCATTTTTAGTGGTACTTGCTTCAAATAATATTTTTAGACGCAACAAAGGTTCTTCACAGAATTACTCAGAAGCCTATTCAATTTGTACGCTCGAAAATTGCTTTGACAGACGTTGTACGTAATTCCTGTGACGAATATCAGCGCCATTGCCGGTTCGGCCGATTTCGGGATAACTAAAGACAGAGATTCCCTGGTAAAGAGCAGTCCAAACCAAAAGTTAGCAAGCTGAGTTCACTCGAACGAAGGAAAGAAACTTCGATTACATCAGTAACGTATCCAACAGCTTGAGTTGTTCATCCGAAATTGTTGTGATAAGAATTTTTACGTCATTTTCCTTTGGTTTCAGGGCATTTTAAAGCATTTTAAGGGCATTTTATTGATGATTTGTGGCGATGTTTTAGGTCATCAAAATCCGCACCCTAGTTATTACTTATAAGGTGACTCTATGAAATGAATCAGATGAAGATAACATTAAAATAGATTCCACTGAAATTCATATTATTATTTATACACATAAAACAATAATATGGATTTCGTGGAAATTGTATTATTTGATCACTAAATACTTTTACTTAAAACTAGTATTCAAAATATATTTCCAAAAACCTTTTTAGCTTAAACGTGGTAATTTTTTGTTATTTGTTGAAATAAAATAACTCATATATTCTTGATACTTCCACATTTTTAATTTTTTCGGGGAGGGGGGACTACAAGAGAATTGCCCGCGCACTATTTTTGAGAACGACTGTACCGAAGTTGAGAAGCGAAGGTAGAATTTTGTCATTATAACGGACTCTCTTGGCTTATTAACACATCTCGAAATCGAGTATTCTCATATATTTTATATCCTTTTTGATTTTGTTCAATTAGTGCCCGCATATGGCTTCTGTAAGAAGCTCCATTACAATACTAGAGTCCTACTGGATTATCTATTAAGCCTTATGGCTACTATTACTCCTTATGACTACTATTGTGTCTTATGACTACTATTATGCCTTATGACTTCATTATAACTCTCCTTTTCGAAGACAGCGAATCTGCTAAAAAAATTTGGTACTATCACCACATCCTAACCCCTACTGTCCTACCATCTACATGCTACTCCCCTTGAGAGTTTTTTTCCAAATAATTCTCAAGTACTGGTAAGTAGCTACTAACTATCGCAAAATCTGACAAGTAGAATAGCTTTCCTGACAAGAATTAAATATTAAAATTAAGCTACCTTAAAATTAAAAGATGTTGATAATTCATGAAACTGAAAATAGTCAGCTCTTGGGTTTCACTTTACAATTCATTACGTACTAAGACTTTTTTCTTTCAGAAATTAAATACGTATGCTGAAACGAATTACTTTAGTTTTTCTCCAATCTGCTTGGTTACTTGAATATGAATCATAAAGTAATACATGGTTCCAATAATTCGTTTTTTCAATAAAGGATTTCTCATAATGTCAACGAAATGAAATGAATATCTCACACAGATATTTGATGGCCTTCGTGTGCCAGTTCGTTGCGATATAAATTGCGTTATGCAGTGTTGAATTGCATCACAATTGTGATACTTATATTTTATTCCTTAAACTGTTTGTGGACCAAGTGACGCAATACTTGAGAAAATAGATACGAAAACCATAGAAAAGCTTGAAAAGATCACTACGGACAGGGCAGAATAAATATGAGCACGTTTATTCAATTCAACAGTATGCATTAGCATGTGATATAATATTACACAAAATGACGATGCTGTTGAAATGTGCGTTTAGGATTATCTTCTCCAATTATATCATTAGTGTGTACACACAAACTTTTGGTTTCTTGAATTTTTTAACATTCTAGCAAAACAATAATTTCAAAATAGTTTCATCATCCCCAGCTACTAACAAGCAACAGCAATAAATTTAGTAATTGCAGATCAAGTAAGTAAATAGCTCGAGAACATTCATATTATTGAGATATGTAGAGCACGAGACAGGTTAAGGCCAAGATCTTTCATTTCATATTTCGTCACTTCGCAGCAGCTGCGTCTGAACTGTCACAAAAAGCGGTCCTTAGGTGGAAAAGCTGCTACGAGTTCTGGTTCGGGCGCTGAACATTCACTTGACAGACGCTGTACGAAATTCCTTCTCACACATTCCCACTTTTTAGGCACAGGTCTTGATATATAGAACAATGTGTGATGAAGAGTAAAGAAGTTATTACGTCGAGACGTAAAAGAAAGTTGAATGATAAAAGAGCTGAAAAATGAGTTACTGTGAACACGAAGGCAAGAGTAATGACACTGGCAGAAACGATCAAATATAAAATAAAATGAGTAAAGAAATTTACTATTGTGAATTTGGAATTCTTTTTTAAATGGTACCAAAACTTAGAGTAATGGATTCTAAAAACGCACGGCGTTAAAGGCACCATAATCAAGGGGGTAAGAATACAGGTTCTTTACTTCGAGTGTAGGCAGGAAGAGAATTGTCCAGACTTGGTGACGAAAGGAAATAATTTGTTATTCCATAGTACTATTTCATAATAATATAACAAAATTTATTGATTTACATCATGACTTTGTTGTTAGTCATATTATTTTCTGTGAATTCTTGACAACTAGCAAAGTTTAAGGGAACGAAACACATTTTTTTGTGTTATCGTTAGTTTTAAACATTCCTTGAAAGGACTAATATATTTTCTTAATGAATCTCAAAGTCTTTCACTTTAAATTAATATGCATTCGTTTGGCGATCTTCTAGAGTTCTGTATCAGCACTATTTTAATTTAAAATGATCAACCATATTAAACCCAACGAAGATTTAATGAAAGGAAGTTATAAACTGAATAATCAAAAAAGATATATTCTCAAATCCATCTTATTACATTTCCAATAAGCATTGTTTTTCATATGCTCTGTTTGTTTTCTTATGACTGTTTTCTACTTAAAATACATTTTTAATTTAATCGCTCAAAAAATCACTAATAAATTGTTACATAATTCTTGAGTTTATTAAGGTGTTTACCTACGACGGTGCTCTAGGAGCTGAATAGAGCTCCCATTTCGGTGTTATTATGAGGGTCGAAATGAAATGCGTGCTCCTTGGGATTCTTAAATACATTCTTTTTGAACAGAAATACAAGAGAAAATACAGAGAATTATTAAACACAACTGTAGACATTTATTACAATTATTGATAACCACTTAACAGTTTTTTAAGGTTTCATACTAACATTTTTAAACAGAAATACGAAATTTTATTATAAATGTTAATTATACAATATTTTCGCTTGACGCTTACGTCAAATCAATAAAACTAACGAAATTTATTGTCGTAACAAACACATTCAGTGTCTAGCTGTCGATTAATAGACGAATATAATAATATGAAGTAAAAAAGGGACAGTGAAGCTGTAATAGATAAAATTTTGAAAGATACACATTCGATATAACATACCATATATCACAAACTTAGATCGAGTAATTATGATGATCATATCAAACTAATTTCTTTAATAACTGTATTAAAATTGCAGGTTATGCAGCAGGAGAGAGATACAATTTCTCCCCTTGAGTCTGTTTGAAGTCCAAAATCTCTAGCCGAAATTATGACAGAAAACTGCATTTCTCTTCTGAGATGTATAGTATGTTACTTTCTCCAGGAGAATCACGTAAACAATTATTAAAACGTACGCTTCTGAATCCGTCATCTGAATAGTATTTCTTTGCAACAAAAATACCACAGGAACTGCCAATAAGCAACTGCCACTTTGACAATGGAGATGGCAGAACCGTAGTGCATTGGTCATGCATTTCCTTGGTTGTAATGTACACAACGAAGAAAATATTATCTCCTTGTTAGGAAGTAAATGCTGTACTCATGTAAAGTATTTTCAAACTGACGTCTACACCCAGACGTGGGAAAGAAAAATATGTGGCAAATAAATTCGTTTATATTCTTCTATTTCGACTGTTACCATCATTAAACGATGCACAACGTCTCAGAGACAATGTGACACGTGTCATGACAAGAGAAGAGAAAGGAGCGATGGCATGTGTGAATAGCCTGCTTCGCTATGTATACCTGCGAGGCTTCGTTCGGTGGTGCACGGCCCACGGCTTCTGAGCCATCGGAATGGAGGTCGTGAAAGTGCGAGAGGAGAGAAGAGATTCCGCCAATGGAAAGGGCTTCGCAGGAGGAGGAGGAGGAGGAATGACGGACAAGAAACAGGGCCTTCTCTCGGGCTACAGGCGAAATGTGCGAAAGGAACAGCGGGCGTACAAGGAAGGTTCAGAGTACAGAGACTAAAGTAAAGGAACACGTTTGTTTACAGTTGTATGACGCATGGAGAAAGTTTTCAGACGTCAGTTGACACGATTGAAATCATTCCCTGACGATAAGAATTTAAATATCGTGCATAAATAAATATATAAATATATATATATATATATATATATATATATATATATATATATATATATATCGTGCCTGTTTCGGATAAACATTAACAAGTAAATTATCTCTATTGAAATCAGAGAAAAGAAATTCACATTAGATACTATTATCGCAGATACTCAATGTGACTTTTGTCGCGTTCGGGTCATGTTTCTTTCATTAAAATATTGGAACTCACTGTCTTGACAATTATATGTAAGAATTTTCCAGGTTGTAAGTATTGACAAAATTAATTTTTATGAATATTAAGATTAAAAAATTCTCTTCATAATCAACACTTCACAAAAACCTTTTACGAATAATAAGAAATACGTAAAACCATCAACGCAGTCATAATATTTGTCTCTTTATACAAATAACTGAGATAGATTAAACAGCTTTTTGCCAGGCCTATTGAAGGCATTACTGGAAGAAGTATTTACGTATTCCTGTAGAAGTGTAGCCCTGTTATATTCACAAAGAATGGAGTGAAATTATTAAAATTGTAAATGCCAAAGTGGATTAATTATATTTTAATTTTTAATGTGAATTATATTACTAAGTTGAATTTAATGCTAATTCCAAAGCAAACATCCTCCAGAATCAATTATTCACATTCAATCTATATATTTAAAATACGAGACGTAATTTAAACACGTTCGTTTGATGAGTCCATTGATATGATCTTTGCCCGTCTTCATCTGAACGACGATGGAGCAAACACTAACAAAAGTTCTTAAGGAAGTTGGAACTCTTAAGGACCTTTAAGCGATTTGGATTGGTGACATGCCCGTGCGACACCCAAGGTCACTATCAGGCCGTCGAGAGAGCCATGTATACTAATACGTCGAGAGGCGTACCAAAGACATCCA
The DNA here is from genome assembly GCA_011170035.1 of Teleogryllus occipitalis. Taxonomy (NCBI): domain Eukaryota; kingdom Metazoa; phylum Arthropoda; class Insecta; order Orthoptera; family Gryllidae; genus Teleogryllus; species Teleogryllus occipitalis. Next base: position 222,821 of record BLKR01000068.1, read on the forward strand.
ACAAACAGTATAGTCTACGGTTGGTTCATCAATAATGACGTCTATCTATGGAGCTCTGAGTATTCTCTGAGAGTAAACGCAACAAATCAGTTCACCTCGTGGTGTGTTGATAGGTGATTAAATTTATTTTGAGACAGTCTCCCGGAAGAAATTAAACAATGACTAATTGTATCATTATCAATATTCACATCGGTAGCATTTATTCAATCTTCTTGACAAGAGAATTTTATTTCCGCAGATGCCAAAATAGAATAAAAGTGGATAAGAGTAGTTCCCTCTTCCTATCGTTTTGGTAGGTACTTTTAAAATTTGCAAGGAGAACGTGTGTCTCGCCAGAGTATTGTCTTTTCGACAGTTCTCACCGTCAAATTTTGACGGAATCACTCCAGATAAAATTTCCTGTCATCGCGAACAAATCAGGAGTTTTCACATTGATACAGCAGCGCGGATCGTAGGAGGCAGGCGGGTGGCAAATAGAGAAAAGCAGCAGTAGGCGTCCCAGAGTGCCAGCATGCCAGCCCGGCTGCCTTTTCAAAGCAGCGCTCGCAATCAGCGCCCTTGTTAGAGCGGCCTTCGCCTTGGGGGGACGCCGCATCCGCCGCCGCCGCCACTGCCTCGGAGACGTATCGCGCCACCGGATCTCCCTCGCGCTAACGCCGCCGCCGCCGCCTCCACTATTACTCCGCCTCCGGCATTGGCACAGCCACCCCCTTCATCACTGTCTGCGCCTCCGCCCGCGCCTCCGCCCGCGCCTCCGCCAACGCCTCCGCCCGCACCTCCGCCCGCGCCTCCGCCCGCGCCTCCGCCCGCGCCTCCGCCCGCGCCTCCGCCCGCGCCTCCGCCCGCGCCTCCGCCCGCGCCTCCGCCCGCGCCTCCGCCCGCGCCTCCGCCCGCGCCTCCGCCCGCGCCTCCGCCCGCGCCTCCGCCCGCGCCTCCGCCCGCGCCTCCGCCTCCGCCAACAACGCCTCCGCCAACGCCTCCGCCATCGCCTCCGCCAACGCCTCCGCCAACGCCGCGCCTCCGCCAACGCCTCCGCCAACGCCTCCGCCAACGCCTCCGCCAACGCCTCCGCCAACGCCTCCGCCAACGCCTCCGCCAACGCCTCCGCCAACGCCTCCGCCAACGCCTCCGCCAACGCCTCCGCCAACGCCTCCGCCAACGCCTCCGCCAACGCCTCCGCCAACACCTCCGCCAACGCCTCCGCCAACGCCTCCGCCAACGCCTCCGCCAACGCCAACGCCAACGCCTCCGCCAACGCCTCCGCCAACGCCAGCACCCTCCGCCAACGCCTCCGCCAACGCGCGCCTCACACTCCGCCAACGCCTCCGCCCGCCCCTCCGCCCTCCCCTCCGCCCGCGCCTCCGCCCGTCCCTCCGCGTACGCCTCCGCGTACGCCTCCGCCAACGCCTCCGCCAACGCCTCCGCCAACGCCTCCTCCAACGCCTCCTCCAACGCCTCCTCCAACGCCTCCTCCAACGCCTCCTCCAACGCCTCCTCCAACGCCTCCTCCAACGCCTCCGCCAACGCCTCCTCCAACGCCTCCTCCAACGCCTCCTCCAACGCCTCCTCCAACGCCTCCGCCAACGCCTCCGCCAACGCCTCCGCCAACGCCTCCGCCAACGCCTCCGCCAACGCCTCCTCCTTCCTCACCATCCCCTTCGCCACTATCAACACCGCTGCCACCGCCTCTGTATCCACTTTCCCCTCCAGTTCCTCCACCGCCGCCATTTTCCCGCCTCCTCTCACTCCTTCACGCCACCGTCACTTCCACCTCTGCCGCTATCGCTCCCGCTGTCTCCATAACTGCCACCGATTCCGCCTGCACTGGCTCTCAAAGTGACGGGCGATGCCTCCCACTGATTTGCGAAGCAGATCGTCCCTCGATAAGAAAGCGAAAGTGTTGATTTTCGAGTTAACGAGTTGGGTGAAATGCGGGTGGGAGTGGATTTGTGACATATTCAGCAAATGCTTCCGCCGCTGGCCGAGGTAGAGCTGCGTATGTTGCTTGGCCGCACTGCGTGGAATAGTACTGAAGATTCAAGTACAGTTCATGTAGCGGGGAAGTAACTGGTACGGAGAGAGCAACGAAAAACCGCAGAATTATCATTAATTCATTTCACTTCAGCCACTCTAATCCTAACCCGGTTATCTCGTAATTACTCATGAATACCAATCTGAAGCCCACCACTACTGCTCATCTGCCTAATTGTAATGGAATACGAAAAAGAAATGGCAATTAAGAGCGTTGTATTCATCGATATGAATTTAAGTAGCACCGTCAGTAGTTGTTGCATCATGACATGTCCTACCAACTACGAACCATTGATGTTAACGTTCTAGCAATTACTCTATTGAGGTTGTCTTTCGCAGAATTGCATTGTATCATATTTCACAGAATGGGAGCACGTCCCTTCTTAGTATCGAATTAGTGGTGGTTCTGGAAGCTAATACGACACAGGATTTTATAAGTACGAACTCACCATTCATAAGCTGCCTATTCACTCCAAGCTTACTGAATTATCTGTTTCTCGTTATGAATGGTGTTTTCATGTGAAAACGTATTTTTTAATAATGCATATATTATATGAGCACTAAATCTCTAATTCATTCACTAATCGCAGAATCATAAAATAAGGATAATCTCGTTTTTCCATAATAATTGGCCACTATTCGTGAAACAGGTGGCATATTAGGGTACAAAATAATTATATTTTTAATCTTACATACTTAATCTCTAGTATCTTCTAACTGCCTTATTCTAAATCTACACTAGGAAGAAACATTAGAGTCTGGGAAATGAGAGATTGCTATTTTGTTTAGTTTCTTTTTCAATTATGCTTGTAAGAAATTATTTGATTTTTGAGTTTGTGAACACATATTATATTGAATAGCTGATGCTCAAGTGCTATTTCGGAAATCATTTTTGTGATGCAATGACGTTTAATATTAAAACAGTTTTTGGTGCATTTCCCATCTCATAAACACACAACAGATCTGTTTTGACAGGTAGCTGAAATACAAGATGATAATTCTCGAGAGCGAGGGAAGGCCGAACTGAAATTAGTGAACCACCAATTAGGACGAAAACTCGAGACTCAAGACTAGATTGAGAAAAAAAGGGGTTCGTTGATCCATGTGCATTAGATTATAATTTAATAATTATTGAACGATATCTACATGATAATAAGCCCAAAAATAAACTTCGATGGAAAATCTTAAATGTTACGGAGAGACGTACGCGCGGGAGCAATCAAAAAAACAAACATCGGAACATCACAACGCGATAAACCATAATATCAAGCACATCTTCAAGGAAATGCAATTAAATCCAGGAGAAATTACCAGAAAACTAAAAACGGATGATCGCAGTCAGCGATATCGCTTCTTCCTTCTTGATCACGTAAACGCTTTTCCAGATACCATCGCGCGGGCAGGGATTACAGGCACCATAATTACGAGAACCAAGTGGTACGAATAGACCCCGATGATGGCGCTTTGTTTACAAGAGAAACAGGAGAAACTCGCGAGGCGCCAGGCGCAAGCGCGAAGGGGCCTGCTGCGCGTGCAGTCAACGACCTCCGCGCAGCTCTGCCAAATTACGCAGCGCCGGAGCTCCCGCAAAAGTTCGATGGATTGATTGATCCATTGATTGATGATTTCGGGCGCGTCAACTACTGAGGTCATTAGTCCCTGTGTAGTGCATGTTTTTCATCGCGATCTCCCCTCGCTGGATGGTGAGATCCGGCGCAGACTAGTTGGGTTTCCCCAACCAGGTATCTCCCACCAATGGAGCACCGCCCACGCTGGGACAAGTTCTAAGGGCTCGACCGGTATCCCGGCATGTGTGGTAGTATAGTGCATGTTAGTGTCAGTGTATGTGTGTGTGTGTGTGTGTGTGTGTGTGTGTGTTAGGGATGAGGATGGGACAAGGAAGAGGAAGGAAAGATCGCGCGCGGTCCGTGGCTCGTTTGTTAGGGTACTGCTCCAGCATTCGCCTGTTATTGATCGGAGAAACCATGGACAACTACCGATCAGAGCAGCCGGTCGCTGGAATTCTCCCCTAGACAGCGACTTAATTCGACCTAGCTGAATAGCTGGTGTCGAAATTCCTGCCGCCGTTGGGACTCGAATCTAGAACCTCCCGGTCAGAGGCACTGCAGTGACATCAGTTAATGCACTGAGCCACCGTTCCCTATCCCCCGCAAAAGGCTTGGCTCATGATGCAAAGACCGGAGGGCGTTCTAATACGGTGAACGTGTTTCCTCCCGGTCATTAGTCCCTAATCACGACAAAATTAGCGGTTTTTTATGGACGTGACAGTTCCATTGAATCCACGAGCTTCGGGAGTTGCGCAAAGATGTCCATCCGCTGACCAGGGTACGAAATAACGGGGAGGAGAAGCCCATGATTACTCCCCCCCGTCCTAGAGAGTTCGAAAGCGTCTGCTGGAAAAGTATTATGTGCCTACCGGAGACACACACGTTGGTGTTTCAGTTATAATGACCATCCATTGGAGTGATCAAACCAGGGAAAATTGGAATTTAAAAATTTTCTAAGGCGTCTTGGGTTTTATTCAGGCTGTGCGCTGAAAACTAATTTGGTCTTAGTTTTCCTCGTCAATTCATTGATTCACCCCTTCCCAAGGAACAATTTTGTCATTTTTTATCATACCTCAGACTTATCAAATGCGTGAGTAAAACGTCAAAGTTTAATAACTGCAAATGTAATAACTGCTTCTTTCTGAGATGTCGCACTACATCACGCCTCCCCAGAACACTAGCACTAAACATTTAAATGATAATCTTCTTAATCGTTTAATTTAGGCTTTTTCTACGAGAAATAGTTTGAAAACAAACTCTCCGTCAACCTTATATAATGCATTAAATATACGTTAATTATTAACATCTTTAAATAAGAGTGCAAATCATTTATTTTGAAGCGTATTTTTAATACCTATAGTTACCATTTTTATAACAATGGTGAAAGCCTGAATGGCTCCCCTCTATGTATTGGTTGCATTGTGGGAAGATGCGCGATGTTGTACCCATCTCTTTATATGGAGGGCTCGGCTCTGCTTGGCTCGCGAAGAAGTGTCGAGTCAACGACCAACCTGCGAGGGACGCCGTGTTCTTGTTGCCTTCTCACAAGGAAGAGCCCTACGGGCGGAACTGCGCTCGCCGGCCAGCCCGTCCAGATGGTTGCTTGTTTGTGTGTCCGTCCGTTCACCCTTCCAGCCTGTCCACTCGCCTGAATATCTATTTGTACATTCACCTTCCGGGTTTTTTAGTTTCGTTACAGCTTATATTCGTGATTCAAGGTTTTGCACATCATCATTCAATTTGGTGACTTTCTTCCCTTTATGGGAAGAATTTAAGATTTTCAAGGGACAGTCACGAGTTTTTATTATAGTGAATTTTCGCTCTTGCTGCTAAAAGGAACTAACTGGCCCTTACAAGTACACGGTGGTGTTTTTTATCCCGACTTTTCTCCCGATTCAAGGCATCATAGGAAATGACTGAAATTTAACTTGTTGATGCGAGCCAGAAATGCATTGGCAGTTTGAAAATTCTCAATAAACTAGAGGATAGTACCAAAGTTTATGTTTTAAAACATCCTGGTCGCTAATTTAAGTTCATATTCATGGTAACGGATGTATGTTGTTTATGTAAATACATATATGGTACTGATAAACATTGTATAATCAAAACTCTACGAAACATTCTATTGTTCAATGCCTTCGCCCGATCGATCACGCAATGCCTTCGTCCGATCAAGCTTCATAGCTGGTGTTGAAAATAAACCACAATCAGAACTCAAAACGTCTTCCCATTTTATGACCCTCCATTTGCTGTTTAGCCACCTACCGCGTACACTGCATTAAATGGACCAGCACGAATGCTGATATCTGAACCTAAATGAAAAAAGAACTAATACTTCTAAAACAGAACACGTTCTCGCATTGTTTGAAATAATAATATAATAGTAGTAATAATAATAATAATAATAATAATAATAATAATAATAATAATAATAATAATAATAATAATAATAATAACAGTAATAATAATAACGGAAACTTTATTATAATTAGACATCGGATGTTTAGGGAAATGCCTATTTCTTTCTAGAGAACTTATTCAAAGGCTGATAATATATGTCCACGAATCATGACAAATGATCACATATGACGAAGTTTTATAATGCTTATTTTTGCTTATTTTAGCATAAATGCTTATTTTTTGCATAAATACCTTTTTTAGAACTTTTTTTGCCTTTTATTTATTATATTTATATACAATGCTAAGATATCGGAAAATCGGTGGTGGTCCAATGTGACCATTCATTATGAAATCTTCGATTCACGTCTTGAAATTTAAAATTACGAGTGAATTCCCGAAAGTATACCAACTGATTTTTCTCCATTTTCCTATTTCATAAATACCAGCCATTATCTGAGAACATGGACGATACACCGAGAGAACCTAAATTTTAAGTGGAAATAAATATAAATTCCCAGAAGTTTTCAGTGGTGCTAGTGTTGTATTGCTAAAATATATGCCAGTTACATCGTTCAGATATCCTTCTCCGCATTCAAACCGATTTGTCTCCCAGTCGTCGCAAATTTGAAATTGTGATCCTTGAAAAGTTACTGGTAATATGTAAATATTACTGGTTAATGGAAACTATTAAGAATCAAATATCGAAGAGTTGTAAATGTGTAAATCTAGTTTTACATTAAAATATACGAACTGGTTTTGTGCATCTAAGTTTACAAAATAATAGAGACAAAAAATACAATTTTTCCATTTTATTGTATATGACTCTTATGACAGTGCCTTTTTGCTCCTTATTCTTGACCTTTTCAGCGCCTTTTAGGCGCCTAAAAGACGATTTTTTTAGTGCCTAAACATCCGATGTCTAATTATAATATTGCAACTGGTATCCTACTTTCACTCCAGCCACATTTTGAAAAAAAGCTTCACCAAAAAGGCGTCGGAGATTCGAAACAGTGCATAGTTTTATTTTCATAAAATTCGAAATTTTTAATGAAAATGAAACGTGTACAATATAATTAACGCAAAAATTTGGAGCCACTTTTGAGAAAATCATTTTTACGTAGTATTTGTGAAAAACTTTATTTTAAGATATGAACAAAATACAACAGAAGCAAATATTATAAACAGAAAAGGTAAATTAAAAAAGTACACATATAATGTACATTAAAAGTACAAATTAACAAAATACAAAATGATACCAATAATTACAAAAATGTCACACTTTTTTACAGTTGGAAAATATTAAAAATAATTTTTTCTTAAAGAATACATTTCTGTTATTCTAGAATTCTCTAAAGAGGATACCTGCTAATGATTCAATTCGCTACTTCACACTTTTTTTCTTTCTCGTACTGCAATAAAGTCGGCAAAACATCTCATCTCTTTGCAGAGTGCGATTTTACTAAAATGCGGTATCCCATTTCTGGTCCCCCCACAAAAGCAGTTTCCAATACATCGAAACATCGATGTTTCGATACATCACTAAACGGTTTTCGATGTAGACTAATAAACATACAATTTTCCTGTCCATTTTTAATTACGTAAAAGGGATATATTATAGTGTTTGGTTACCAGCATGTTAGTCGTATGTAAAAATCATTATCAAATGTAAAGAATAAAATTAACAATAAGAAACATCATGTTTCGCTATCGATTACGTGTTTCACTCTCAATTCAGGCAATGGCACACCTGGCGATAGTACACATTAATAATACGAAAAGCTCCCAAACTTCCCGAGATTGCACAGGCGAAATGTGCAGCGAGATAACGAGGATGACGCAAAACAACGATATTACTATGGAATGCTGCTACTCTACAATGTACTTAAACCCCTTTATTAAAAAAATAATATTAAAAAATTAAAAATTGAAAAACATCTATGTCGATGATAATATATCGATGTTTCTGGTGGGAAACATTGATTTTTAAAAACCTCGATTTTTTTTTTTTTTTCATCGCTAGCCACGCGGGCGCCCGTTCCAGCCAACGGTGGCCTGAATTATCGGCGCAGCAAAAACCGGGGATCGGCGCGTGCTGAACGGCCGCTCGCGGGCCGCCAGCCGCGAAAGACGCGCGATTCGCAGAAGCGCCTGGGTAGCTCCTTCCGGCGCCGGCCGAGAACCAGGCCAGCGGAGCAGCAGCAGTCAGCTGTTCGCGGGCAGGTGCCGCCGCCGCCGCCGTCGCCGTCCGGGCCGTTATCCTCCCGAGGCCGCCGCCGCCACGCCACGCCACGCCACGCCACGTCAACGCACAGTGCGAATTTTTTGTGTCTGACAGGCCCTAAAGGCTCGCGACTACTAGTAAATGGTTTGCGAGAGAACGAAGAGTCTCTGAACAAATGTACCCGAGAAGGTGTTTACTACACCAGTCAGGGACACCCACGCCGACGCATTGGGCAAAATATTTGAAATTTAGTGTTTAAATTACTTCAAATACTCAAAATACAGTAAATGTAATAATTTTGTATTATATATTTTTTATTACAACAATATATTGTAATTGTCAATTACAACAAATTAGCAAATGTCAGTCATACAAATTTCTGAACCATAACTAATTGTAATATACTACATATATGTGTAAACACTTTCAAATATAAAATGATATAAAATATGGAATATATATAATATAACGGAATTTCCTTTTAAAATTACTAATTTTACAAACAAATCATCAGAAAATAAACCCCTAGTTGGCGAATGTATAAAACCCGCGAAGGAAAACTGTAGTTCAATTGGCACAGATGAACATAAACTAGTGTTACAACGAATAAACGCTTTTTTACTGTCGAATAATTGTCCAACATTTTTAATAATTTAGTTTCATCACATAAAACAAAGAAAATTCAAATTAAACAGCTAAAAGGAGCTTTTAGCTTTGTTTCAATTAGGTGCATTCATCAAACAATAAAACGTTATCCTCTATATTTGAAATATTATAAGGATTTCTTTTTTAAATTTACCGATTTTATGTATTTAAATACGTCTTCAAAATACATGTCCAAAAAACTCAAAAATACAATGTTTTAAATACAAATGTATTTAAAATACGTATTTAAAATACAAGTCTTTAAATGCTGCCCAATCCTGCCGTCGCACAGTACTCTAAGAAGGCTGGGGTGACGCCGCGTCGAGGGCAGTGGTACAGACCAATCATATCGTGGTCTTCTTCAGGGCTGGAATGCCAATAAGATGGTCGAAAAGTCAGCACTTCTGGCGTGGACGCGGCGGCGTCCGGCACCACAAGAGTGTGGCCGCGGAAGCCTGCGATTGCAGTACTCTAAGAAGCTTGCTTGCATTAAAGACTGAGATATTCATGCCTCGTTTTTCAAGCAGGTCCTTAATGTGCCCAATCTAACTGACACCACAACTGGCAATAATTTGCGAGTTAGGACTGTTGACAATGTATATAGAAAGCGCTCTATTCAATTTTAAATATGAGACTTTTAGGAATATTTTTTCAGAAGCCAAATTACAAATGTGAAAAGTTCAAAGATCATCGACACAACCTTCCATATCTTAATGAGGCTATTTTCTTTTCATTTTGAATTAGGTACGAAAGAGGTAAAGTATATTTTCTCTTCGAGTTCGAGAGATTTTCCAACGTCAAATGATTATTAAGGGTGAAGCAGGAGACATGTGTCACTAGGATAACGCCTCTAAGATTTATCCCCGACATTGATCAACTTATCGATTACAACTTTTGTGTGAGATCTGAAAGTTATTGAAGCAGGAGGGAGTTGATTGTCCACCCATCGAATGTTGATGACACTGCCGGTGCGTTTAATTCAAAATAAAGGACGTTATGCTACTCACTTCAGCGCAAAGTTGAATACCTCTTGAAGTTCGCACGAGATGTCTGTGCACTCGACACCCATTAAAATTCGAACGTTTGCTCCTATTAAAATGGTCGCCAAGCGCACACATATCTCTTGAGAACTCTACAAATTATATTTAAATCTAACAGACGACTCACACTGATATCGAGACGAATGTAACGCACAGGTCCCTAGTTTATTACTGTAGTGTCAACACGAACCGCGAAAAAGAATGTCAAAATCATCAGAAGATCACACGATAAACCCTACAAAAAAAAAGGATGGGTAAAAATCTGCTAGAAACTTTAAAAAATCAATTTTCGACCGTATACTTCCAGAAAACTCCATAGTACTCCTGGCAGCATACGTGCTATTTAGCGAACTGCTGCCACCTCCTCCACCTCCACGATTACTCCGCAGAGTGGACGGAGCCAAGGCCGCCGAGTGTCCCGCCCCCGCCCCCGCCCCCGCTGGCAGGGGCGACTGCCCCGACGCAAGGCTGCCCCCAAGGAAACAAAACGGCAGGTGCCGTCGCCCGCGCTCCTCAATGAGCTGTTTGCCGCCGCGAACGCCGCCGCTGTGAATGGCTGGCGGTTATCTAACAGCTGGAGTACGACGACATGTGCTTGTTTTCCGCTGGGAACCCTGGAGTGTTTGTTTTGGACGGACGCGAGGGGACGGGGAAGAGCTCAATGCGTAAGCATGTTCGGCGGTGGTTTCAACGGTGTTATGATGAACTCTTGTTGGTTCAAATGATTAAATAATAAGAGCTATTGGGTACTTTGAACTAGAGGAAAATATAAACTATCGGATAAAACAAACTATCGGTAAAACCAAACTATTTGAAAAACTAATCCATCAGAAAATCACACCGTATAAATCAAACTATCGGATAAATAAAATTATACGAAAAACCAAACTGTTAGATTAAATGTATTGTCACGGAAGTACTAGATATTAGTTCTTCGTAATTCATTCGCTATCCGAATCGTAATACTAACGAGCATTTATTCTTGTTAATCATTGTCTTGGTACTACTTCCTACACTAGTTATTAACGACGGAATGAGAGAAAGGGAAGTAAATTGCATTGTGGGCACAAGAAAATTAATTTTCGAGAAAAATACAGCACAATAGACTTGTGAATATTGACGTATATCTGTAACAATAAATTACTAGTATCAGTAATTGAAATGTAAATAATGTTGGTCAGTATCCTTTCAAGTTTTCCGATAGATAACAAATAAAACTGGGATAATATCTTTTATGTACTATTTCGTATCGAGTGTTCCGAAACGTCCAGCTCGACTCACACATTTTGCTAAGTGATTTTAAAGTACCTGATAGGAAGAAAGAAAAAAGGAGGGGAAGAAAGAAAAGGAAATAAAAAGAAGAACGTAAAGAAAAAGAAAAGAACCTCAGAAACTGAGAACTTCCAGAAAGGATTTGGAAGAGTGATTGAATACACTTTTATGAATCTAAAAATTACTTAACAGTTAGTCGCTGATGAAATACCATTTGATACAACTTCGCAAAATGGTCGTGTCACGAACCAATTTCCACTTTCATTTATAATTCCAGAAAAATGATGCACGTTTAATGTTTGCTATCTACTTGCTCTACTGTAGAAATTACAATGAAATCATTTTAATTAAGACTGGCATAACAACGGAGTGTGGCATCAACGATTGACCCCAGAGTAGTTTTTTTCCTATTTATTTGTTTAGAAAAGGATTTACTGTTTTCTTGTTTCGGAATTTTATTAGAACCTTTCTAAACCCTAAGGGGTGGCTTCGTCTTTCAACGCTTTTTGGATGGTTAGCAAAAAATTCTAAACCTTTACCATGTGTAATCACTTCGTGAAAACTGCAGAGTTCTCTTATATCCAAGCCTGCCCGTGCACACGTTAAAATCTTACTTCAGTATTGACGTAAAGAATAGTTGTGAATGTGACCATCTGTATTTCCACGAAGAGGACAGCACGTTTGGAATTTTTCAAAATGCCTTTGCTGCACCTCAAAACTTGAAAATATTTTAACACAAACTTGTAGAAAATCATTGTAACATGAAACCAAGTACATGCAGAATTCGTTATTAAACATATAAAAGGTTTCTTTAATTATTTTTCTATTTATTCTGGGGTCTGGCATTGACTCGCTCCCTCATTAGTGTTTCCCGGGTAACAAAAGTGCATTGAAATACTACTGTTAAAACACCAAGGGAACCGAAAAAAGTGCTAGTCATGCAAAATTAGAATAAATAGACGCATTCATTCTCTAAAAGATATAGAAATAGTGAATTCTTGGTAGCAAAATCTTGTCTTGGCACGAAGTAATTGACTGCTTAACAATATGTAGAGATTATATGATTGAATAATTTCAGAATTAACTCGACTACATCATAAAATTGCCGATCTCGCATTCTTCCCTCTATCTCTATCCCTAATAATTTGTATTATCCCTCCACTCGAATCATCCAACCCAGTCAAATCATCCAACCCAGTCAAATCATCCAACCCAGTCAAATCATCCAACCCAGTCAAATCATCCAACCCAGTCAAATCATCCAACCCAGTCAAATCACTCAACCCAGTCAAATCATCCAACCAGTCGAATTATCCACCCAGTCGAATGATCCAATGTCGATTTTGAAAATTCACTGACGTGCATAGAGCAACGTAGAGTTGAGCCCGTAGCAACAGAGTAGAGCAGCATAGGAAACTACTATTGGCTCATCTTTGGTTTACACTCGAATTGAAAGCAAAGAGTGCCTCGCTAAAGAACTGGGCCAAAAGCGTTTCAGGCGGCCGTGGTGCTTTCGTGTGGCCCAGATAGGCCGCCGTGCGTCGTCGGCATCCACCTCGTGACGGAAATCCCCATACGAGCGCCACGCGGGAGCCCGTCCCACAGATTACCGCACGCAATCAGGGAGGAAGGTGATTAACGCCTCCATTTGGATTTCGTGCTCTCCACCACGAATAGTTGGTGAACTGACGATGGTCTCAGTAGTGGTGGGGAAATGATGTGTTTAATCAGGAGACATGAGACAACCCGCACGCAACCTGCTTAGAACCTCTATGGAGTCTACTCGGAGGAACCAAGTTTGAAGCCCTGCACTCAAAGATAGAACGCTATCGTGTTTCATCCTCCCTGGAACTGATCGGAGGTAATCACCAGCGACCAATCAGAGTACCCGCCCCCATCGTTCTCATCCATGCTTCTACCTGCTGTTTAGCTACTGTGGAATATCCGCCACGGATTTGAACTGAAAGCTACAACCCAGTGAAATCATCCTACCCAGTCAAATCATCCAACCCAGTCAAATCATCCAACCAGTCGAATTATCCACCCAGTCGAATGATCCAATGTCGATTTTGAACTACGAGGATCATTTCAAAACTAAAGCAAAGAATTGAACAGTGATGAGGATGTGTTTTCTTGATAAGGAGAACCTCACACAGGAAAGCACAAATTTTAAGTCTCTTATTATCCTTTTATTGGTCACAGACCAAGACATATTAAATGCAACATAAGGCAAACTCTGTGTCGAGCCAAGACAACACGAATTCGGTTATCGCTTTGTTGCTAATCAATAACATATTTTCTTCTTTTGTTTATGATATATTGCCGTGATACATTTGTTCCGCGCAGCCTTCGAGCGGTCTTTGTTCTTGAGGCAAACAGATCTTGTAGGACCGTCACCACAAGCGACTTCGCTTCAATATTGTTCTTTTTTAACTCCTCGCCTATTTCTTCACGTATCTCATTCACCTACGACACGTTGCATTCGAGAACCTCAACCTGCTGTGGCAACATTGCGTGCGGGTGCGTTTCGCCACCAGCGGCCGCTGCCCATCTCCGGTCAACGCTACGCCACCGCGGCACTCACGAGCTCGACGGTTCCCCACCTTTCACCACGCGGACACCGCGGGCTCGTGTCCCCTGGACGCCGCCGACGGACGCGTCCGCTGCGAAAAGTGAAACTTGAAAACGCGCGCCCAAGAAAATGCCGCTGACCGAAGGCGGGACGAGGTCGGCGCGCCGCCGGACACGTCGCTCAAGGAAGCCCCGTTGCCTCTGCAGGCGATTCGCGCAGGCGCAGGGGGAGGAAAACGCCGCGGGAAAGTGGAATGGAGCGGTGCGCGCGCAGGTTGTTCTCAAGGGTGGATGTCGTGCCTGCCATGGTTACAGACAGGAGGGAACTAATATCCATGGAAGGCCGAAAGACGGGGGGGCATCTGGAGCAACTACCTCAAACCGCGACTTAATTAGGACCCCGAATAGTTTATCATTCAAAAGAAATAAAATAATGGATTCATCTGTAATCCAAATTTAGTCCTATAAGTTATTTCTGATGCATGGAGAAAAGAATTCTGTTTATGAATTGGGTGAGAAAGGAATTTTTTGTTTGAAACGAGGAGCCCCTGCGGATCAACAACATCAGGCCCCTGGTTCTCTCTGGGTGCCCCTGTTAGTATCTGCCTGGGTAGGTGCGTAAAGTGAGGCGGTGCTAAACTCCGTGTTGCTAGTTTCGCCCGGTGACCCACCAATGGAAGGCGCTATCCACCGATCTTTGGGTAGGAACGGGCGCGGGACTAGTTTCCAGACCCACGTACACAATAAGTCCACCGGGGAGCGTCAACCCCTCTGTCAGGCTGCCTAGATTTCGGCGGTACTCACGTCTATAGCTTCAAGGTTGAGGCGATGAGGAGACGGACTGAGGGCCTCGAGCCACCCGGGCTTCAGCCTGGGCGCCAAGATGGGCACTTGGCTTCGTCGTCGCAGAATTGGGAAGGGATTCCTTTCAGCGCATTGGGAGTGGCGCTTAATTAGACTCCGGTGCTAGCCTAGACAACCAGTAGCTCTGACCTGGCAGAGTGGCCCCACCCAGACCTAATTGGGGGGGCGCCCTTTGAGGTGCTGCGTTCCGGCGCTTCCGGATGCCAGCCCAAAAGTGTATTTGCGGGACAAATGTGGATAATTTATACCACTTCCTGAAACTTAATCCAGAAACTTTTCTTGAGGCGAACAACCTCGTAGACAATAAGCTCAAGAGATGACTTTTTCTTTATAAAACCTCAGAGGCACGAATGCAGAGCTCTCTATTCACTCTTCTTTAGAACCATACAAAACATCCGCCGGAAAAGGATAATGAGGATGTAATGAGTAAATAATGTTAGTTCTCTTAGTTTTGCTTGCGTAAAGAGCTTTTGAAAGTATTCCTGGAGAGTTAATGGTTTACTATGCAAATAAGATAACCGTACTACATAACAGACAGCAGCAGCAGCAACAATATTATTATTATTATTAATAATAATAATAATAATAATAATAATAATAATAATAATAATAATAATAATAATAATAATAATAATAATAATGTATTAGTGGCAAAGCTCAGACCCTAGGGCTACTCTTCCACCTAAGTTCTACAATGAATATACACGAAGTAACACATAATTTACGCGAATTTAAGAGAGAAAACGACAAACTAAACATTTAAGGCGGGGAGTGCAAACAAATGGACCTTACTAACATACCTCTTAAGCAATTGACAATCATAATCTTCGTGATATATTGAATATAATACATTCTCAGTTACAAATTATTAAATAATACTTCAATAATACACAAATACGTTCGTACATACCCGAGGGCGGCGTATTGATGAAACATGGAAAAGCATCGTTATTCCCGATTCTTTTATTATCGAAATTCACCTATATTCCTCACTCACGTATCATGTAAGTCCAACTTATGCTCACGAAAGTTCACATTATCCACCGTTTCAAAGTTGTGGAGCTAGACGTTTTCAAAATAGTGCAAGATAGCAAGATTTTTTCAACGTTTTGCAACTAGATTCTTTCAAAGCTTTGTAGCTAGATTTTTTTAAAGTTATGCAGCTAGATTTTTGCAACGTTGTGCATCTAGAATGTCTCAAAATTATGCAGCTAAATTTTTGAACGTTGTGTAACTAGATTTTTTTCAAACTTGTGCAGCTAGAGATTTTCAAAGTAGTGCGGTTAGATTTTTTCCAAGTTGTGCAGCTGGAGCAGCTACCTGCTCACCCTCCTGCCGCAGCACGTCGACGCAACACGCGCCGGTGGCGCAAGACGCGGGGCGGGCGGCAGGAGTGACTCAGTGCGGTTGCACCCCGGCGCGATAAGCCCGCAGTGCCAACGTTGCGTCGCGGCGGGGGCGGTTCGACCTCGCGCAGCGGAACGCCCCGGCCGGCGGAGGGCGTGCTGGCGGACGCGCTTCCTGGGCGATGGGGCGGGCGGCGGGCGATGGTCGCGCTTCGCCTGAGGAAGCGAACGAAACGGCGTTTCTCCGGCGGCCTTGCGCCGCCGCCGCCCCCGGGCGAAAACGCGAACGCCGCGCCCGCCCAGTCGTCCGCCCCGATACGCCGAAGACTGCACAACGTCCCGAACACCGGTTACCTTAACTGTTGCTCCACGCGAGGTGATGAGTTTGCAGTAATAGGTCGCAGGGGGGGGGGTCAGTGTGTGTTAAAATTATTATTTTTGTTTCTGTCTATAGATATACTATCCGTTTTATATTTATACTATACTATAATATAATATAATATAATATAATATAATATAATATATATATATATATATATATATATATATATATATATATATATATATATATATATATTATTTGTTTTGACATTTAAGCCTGAAGATGGAAATAATTATTTTCCGAAACGTTGCTGTTACTATTATACATCACATGAAATATATTGAGATAAAACAGTAATCCTAAAAAATGCTTTCTACCTTTAAAATAAGGGCAAAAAAGTATGATAAAGTCAATGTGTGTGTTTGTTTGGATTGGTAATCTAGTTGGATAGCTAGATGTGTGTGGATAGGTGGATAGACATCATGTGTAAGTGTAAGTATATGTGCATGTCTATTGGTATTAGAATTGGGTGAATGGTGAATAAACTGGTTCAATGGTGAAGTTCTGCAAAGATAAGATGTTGAGTAACTCGAAGAAATATCCTTCTCTACTACAGCAGATGATTAGAGATTATTCAACCGCTAGTACATCTTATTTTCTTGGAAGTTAATGTCTTTCTACTGTTTAGAGTATTTTTTTTTTTATTCCACAACAGTGTTTTAAGTTTCATTGCGAAGTCATCTTTAAATTGCATGATTGTGTCCCTGATCGTCTTTTTGATGTACCGACCATCTTAACACTTCGTGTTATAGATCATCTTTTTTATATATTTGGGGTTGCGTTTGGGTTGCGTTTACTTTTATTTAAAAATACCAGTTTTAAAAAAAAAACTTAGGAATATCCATCGGCTTAACTTTTGCGATGCTCGGGTGTTGTACGTTAAGAAAGGAGGACGGATGGTGAGCTTGAGAAGCTAGTTCAGTACGCCAACCTCTAGTGAAACGTACTAGGAGAATGCTGGAGCAGTACACTAACAAACGGACCATGAACCGAGCATGATCTTTTCTTCATTTTTGTTCCCTTCTCTTCCCTCAAGCACACACACATAACTATACACACACACACACACACACACACACACACACACACACACACACACACACATGCATGCATGCATTAAACCTGTTGAGAGACGAGTTGGAAACTTAGAGCTTGTCCCGGTCGAGTTCGATGCTGTGCAGGGGGGTAAGCCCGCAAGCTGACGTTTAGATCGTTCCCGGATCTTTCCGGGAATACCCGCATCTCCCGGGTTATAAGCCGATATGTGCTCACGGATCTAATAACCATAGTCGTTGAAGCTAAGTACTGACTCACTCGAAAACTATCCGCTCTTATTGTTAGATATTGGTTAGGTGTTTGGAGTGTTAGCTCGAACTCGAACGAACTCGAACTTGTACTCGTACTCGTACTCGTACTCGTACTCGTACTCGTACTCGTACTCGTACTCGTACTCGTACTCGTACTCGTACTCGTTTTCGAATTCGAACAATTTTGGGAAGTCTAGAATAATGTCTACGAATGTACTATTCATAATTTTATTAATTCTTAATGTTTATTTGCATTAAACAACTCGTGTTTTGGTGACGACTTTATGACTCGACCACTCAAATACCGGTTGGCCTAACAGTTGCCTCACTCGGTGTGATGGGCGACTGTGGCCCGGTAGCTTTAAGAAACAGCGTCCTCTACAGTACCGGCAGCGTATAAACGACTCTTGACAGTTCAATGTGCTATTGCCACATATGACACCACCTAATCACAGATAGATTAAATCTCTAAACACTAACACTTACTGACTGACACGTATCGATATCATATTCATAACTTTTGCCAAAGCCGAACCTTATCGCCTCCGCGACTAAATATATCAGATGAGCGGCAGCGCTGAACCCTGGCCGTGAGAAAGGGAACAAATCCTCGCAAGCTCATTGCTTCACAGTAGACCACATGACGTACCACAGCACGTGGCGAGAGAACTGTCAAGAGTCACTTACACGCTGTCGATACTGTGGAAAGGCAGATGACAGAAGAATGAATCTAACTGCTATTTACTGACTATTTGGAATTAACTGTTACAGAAAATATGGGCAACAAAAACCTCTTCCGGAATAACATATTATTGCATACATTCGGAATCTAATTCCCTAGTAATGTTCTTTTACAAACTAGTTGCTATTATATTTTTTGTTCAAATCTCACTGAAATTTCGTAGGGCTAATTTAGGATGAATGAAATATTTATTAAAGATATTCAAAATAGTATATTTTGAAATGATTTATAGTTGATCACCAAGAGAGCTTATCAGAATTCAAAAATTTCCGTTCCTGCAAAGACGAATAACATTTCATGAAAACGGGCCCCGCCGGTTTCACTGTTACTTCACTCGAAGTAATAAGCGAGCGACTTTGTGAATCTGTGGCAAGGTTCGAATTACAAAATGTTTAAGAGTGGCAGAAGACACTGACTAGCCGAAATATGACCTCTGACAACTGTCAAGGTTGGAAAGAAAGATCTTAGAATGAGTGAACTCTTGGAGGAGGGAAATCTGGAATAAGTAACCTCGTAGAATCCTAGAAGTAATCTCAAAGAATAGCAGATGCCCCCAGATTGCCGTGTACTTACCACCAACATGTTATACACGATGTCTTCTTTAAAGAAACGTGCACATTATTCAGTTCACACATTTTTGCATGTCAAATCAGCCAATAATTTTGTTGTATGGTTTTGTCTGCAACGAAGTTGTGTGTTAAAATGCAAATGAAGATAACAGTTTTCGGGCAATTCGTCACAACCCCGCGATTATCACTCGAGATGATTAACTCTGAGCGACTGGAGCGTCCAGTCCTCTAGCCATTAATTACTAGCTTATTTGGAGTCCTGTTTTTACCTAGATACAAAACTACTCTGAACATTGGAAAAAACCTGGCAGGTCTAATTTCAGGTAAAGACAAAGTTCAAAGAGAGAGCACTTTTTCAAAATCTTAAATGACATTACTTCGATAGAATCTAACCGTTCATTAGTAAAGTGTTCGTCTTCACCTGGTCGAAAAGTGTTGTGATTTGAAAAAAAGAAGCATGTCCAAGGCGGGAGGAGATTGATGATTGTTTGTGATTCCGGGCGCGTCATCTACAATGGTCATTAGTTCCGAAAGTGTAGTACGAGTTTTTGCTCAGGAGGTGGCGGTGGTCTTCCCCGCTGGACGGCGAGATCCGGCGCCGACCTACCGTCGGCTAACGGATTTTCCCCAACTAGGTATCTCCCAAAAGCGGGGCACCAACCCAGCGGGGACAAGTTCTAAGTAACTAAGTAAAGTCTCCCGGCATGTGTGGTAGAGTAGTACATGTTAGTGTAGGTGTGTATGTAAGAGGTGAGGATAGGACAAGGAAGAGGAAGGAAAGATCGCGCGCTGTCTGTGGTCCGTTTGTGGGAGTACTGCTCCAGCATTCGCCTGGTGTTGATCGGAGAAACCACGGAAAACTACTGATCAGAACAGCCTGCCTCTAGAATTATCCTCGAGACAGCGACTGAATTCCACCTAGCTAAAAAGCTAGTGTCGAAAATCCTGCCGCCATCTGGTCTCGAACCAAGGACCTCCCGGACAGAGGCGCTGCAGTGACATCATTTGTTACACTGAGCCACCGCTCCCGGTGCGGGAGGAGCGTTTTAATTCACGTCTTCCATTATGACAGGTAGAGAATCATCATTCATCACGTTACTTACACGGTACAAGTGTCGTTGCCTTATGAAAGAATTCATATTAATTTTCAAAGTGAAATGTTCTTTTTCCTGGGCTCGACACACCGCTATGGGCCTTGGCCGATCAGCGGTGACCCAACCTCTCGGCCATGGGTTAAGGAAAGCGCACAGGTATAATTTGCCTTGGCCGGGAATCGAACCCGGGGTTGCGGCATGGAAAGGAAGCACGCTAACCAACGAGCCACCGAGGGAATCTCAAAATGGTATGCTTTTTCGTAATGATGAACAAATGCTGTTTGTTTCGCAACGTTATAATGTTTCTATCGGCGCGTCGTTAAGTTTTACAACTTTAGACTAATAACTATTTACCATAGACCAAAACTACCATAGACTAATGAATCAGTATACAAACAGTAAAAAGTTCGCTCTGCTTATTAGCGAGCTCTAAAAGGCTATGTAAATGTATTAATATCACCGATATACCGAAATGCCTAACATGAAGATAACAAAAATATTAAAAGTACGTACTAACTGTCTGAACTAGCGATTACGAGCCTTTTTCACAAGATGTGCAATGTGCTTCACGGTCACGTTTTGCATATCACATTGTAATGTGTGCAGGAATTTCCGGTACACGTTGAGGCAATCAAACTTTTTATATTTCCAAGGTCAGTGTCAGGGTGTTATCGCCATGTCCATCTCATAGAGTACTGAATAGATAGGATTGACGTCAAAACGCTCTGTAGAAGAGAAATGGTGTTAGAGAGAACGACAGTATTTTGTAAGAATGCAAAGTGAACGCTTTATGAAAAGCTTCGTCTGGTTAGATATTGTAAGTAGCTTCTTTTTGATAGGTTTTATGATAAGCACTAAATATATGTTATTGCACTAAATACAAGTTATTGCACTAAATATGTATAATTTTTGCCATAGACATAGCGTACATTTTGCAAATAGAATATCATAAAACTCACGAACTGTACAGTATTTGAACATACATAACAATTTCCCTAAAAGGTAAGTAATTAAAATAAGCCTTTGTTTAAGGATAAGTTATTCTCAAACGAAATAATCTGACGCCTGTCACCCTAGTCTTCACGCAACTCTTAACTCCTACGAATTAACGCTCGCATTTAATTCTTAAAACTAAAATCCCACCTTTCATTTCAGTTGGTAGTGACGCGAAACGTTCATTTAGTGAGTGGCTTTCTTGCACCGAGTAACTGCACGTGATGTGTGTCAAGGCGTGACAGTCTGCACCATCTATCTTTCGGCCTACGCAAGATGTAACAGTCATGAGGAGGCGACAAAACGTACGCAATTGGCGTAATCCTTCTTTACAATACGCCAACAGCTTTTCAACACACATTATACATTACAACAACATTAATTTTTAAAATCATTGAATCTGATGAATCCTCCTCCTTCCCTCTTCTAAGCAACTATTTAATAGAATATAAATGTAAAAAACTAGAAATCTAGAATGGAGATGGGAAAATAGTTATTTTGAAAATACAAAATTGGTTAAATTATATTTAGAAGGAAAAAAATACGAAATTCTGAATTCTCGAAATTCAGTCTGTTGTATGACATCTTCTGACATATGTATGAGTGAAAATCTGTCCATATCTATATGTCACGTTCGGAATTTTATGTCTTCATTAGCACATAGTTTCATTTAAAACGCTTAGAATCGAAGTTTTCAGGTGTTATGCACTTTTAGAAGAAGCGCATTACACAGAAATAGTGTTCATTGAAGTCACTGGCAGCCATTTGACGAACGCACTGGACGTCGCTTACACAGTAGACTAGGCCCAGGAGGCTTGTCAGCCATGAATTATAATCACTGGCGTCTGGCCAAACATTTTCTCTTCGATTACTTTGCAGCTGCCACTGACGTGATTTCACGCCGTCAAACAAGAGCGGAGCCAGAATGGTATCATTCCTCGAGGATGTAGTGCATTAAAAAAAGTTTTAAAACGTTTATTATCAAGATGCTTGAGATTAATTTTTATCGAATTTTATTTAAATGTTATTAATAATTAATTATGTTTTGTACGTTAGAGTCCGAGTTTAAATTCGAACTATTTTTAGTTGAAAAATAAGTATTTGAAAATTAATTTTGAAATATCAGTCTAAACTTTTTATTTTCAAATTGATTATAAATTAAAATACACAAACTGAAAGTAATACCTCATTTAAAATAATTATAGTAAACCCTCGTTAGCAGGAACTAGCTTAACACGCATTTCGCTGTAACACGAACAAAACTTCCGTCCCTGCATGGGATTACAGTAATACGGAGATGTATTATACTCGAATATCACGAATTTTTATAACACCAAGTCCCATAATTTGGGTCCCTTGGAATTCGTGTTAATGAGGGTATATTATATAAATACATTTCATTAAACTTCATTTCAACTCTTATAAGCACGTGTACATTTTTTATTTACAGGGTTTAAGTGGGTTACATTTAAATGGCAATAATCGTTGGCTGGTTACATTAAAATTGCAATGATTTTCTTCCCCATACGTCACATACAGTTTTGACTAAATAAATAAATAAAGAAATCGTCGGCTACGAGTTCTACATTAATTTCTTGGAGTTGGACGATCACATGTAATGGATGACCTGAGTTAAAATTTTAATATTATAAAACAACAATTTAGAGGGTTACAATGTTTTACGCCCGAACCCTTCACTATTACTTTTATTTTCTCACATTACTTCGTAAGAACAAATATTGTAATCGGGCGCTGGAAATAGCTTCGACAGAAGAAATTATATTGCTGCGTCCTAGTAATGAAAAACTGGATAAATCTTGTCCCTGTATGTAATAAATTACTTCCTCTACCACGTTATGTAGTCAGAATCCATGTTTTGTGGGTCCTTGATACCGGAAAATCGATTAACAGCAAAACGTCCGTCTGTCCATCAGTTTGTCGTCAACCCTGGCACCTAAACCGTTGAGGAAATGTTCTCCAAAATTTATTTTCCCGATTGATGGTTGGGGCCCCTTGAATTTGAAACGGATATTCTGACATTTGTGAGTACTTTACACGAGCCTTTAATAATATTTTCAAAATGTTCTCAAAGACGGCTCCAAATCATTCTTGCTACGAGAGGCAGAACAAAAGAAGAAACAAGGGCCTCGACCTCACAAATCTCAGTTGATCTGACGAGGTTTGTCCTTGTTTTCTCTGCGCTAGTTAATGTGAATGAAATCCCACTATGACGAAGCTACCAATAACGCATTTCGGGCGTCGAACACAGTAATACACGAATTCTGCAATCATGATATGTACGCAGTGCAATTAAACAATCAAAAGAAGGAAGCAATAAATCAACATTGGGTAGCACCAAAAATGTTCAAATCTTTTGTCGTCAGTAGTTTCATGGCGTGTCTTACAACATTTGTGAGGGGAATATTCAAGAACATTTTTGTTAGTGTATGTGATATGTTCATGCAAACGGAAGCACGCCATCTAATTTATCGAGCAGCAGCCGCTCCTGCCCGGCTGCGAGCTGAGCGCGCTGGGCTGCGCCTCGGCCAGGGAGGCGAACGCGCCACGTGGCGTGTCAGGCAGACGTGACAGCTCCTGCTCCGGCCCACGCCCCTCGCGCTCCACGCCTCCGCCCGCAATGAGACGCGGGCGATTTGTCAGTTGGACAAACGGCAATTGCGCCGAGTGGCATCGCGTGCGCGCCGCTTGACCGCGACCGAGATTTCAGTCGCGCCGAACGCGTTGGCGACGGCGGCGCAGCGCCGGCCGATCCTCCGCCCATGGCGATCGCGCAGAAACTTCATTTTCACGTACTCGTTTACGTACGTACAAACGGAGTCATAGACGTAGCATATCTCATGCCGTTTGTGCACATTTGCAGTGATTTGTATGCATTAGGGAAACTAAACTCGCTTAGGAAATTATAACGGTGCATTCACAACGATACTCTATCACGTAAGAAAATACTCGATAGCATTTCGACCTATGCAGGTTCCTTAAAGCATGTGCCATAAGAATTCATGATTATGGGGAGGATTTTGATGAACATCGCTAAACCATCGCTAAAAATGATCAATAAAATTCTCTTAAAATGTTTTTAAAGTGCCCTAAAAGCAAAGACAAATGACGTAAAAATGTGATCAAAACCAGTTCAGGTGAACAACTTAAGGTGTTGGATATGTTACTGATGTAATTGAGTCTTCTTCTATTCGTTCAAGTAAACTCTGCTTTCAAACTTTTGGTTTGGACTGTTCTTTACCATAAAATATTTGTCTTTAGTTATCCCGAAATCGATTGAACCGCCTATGACGCTGACAGCCGTCACTAAACCTTAGATTATATACTCAAAATGGCTGATATTACAACTTCTGAGCGAAGAAATCGAATAGGCTACCAGATATAGGTACTCAGGAATTCTGTGGAGAACATTGGTTGCATCTCATAAATATTATTTGAAGCAAGTACCATTAAAATAACATTAAAACCGACTAAATCAGCGAAAAGTGCATTAAAATGACAGAAAAGGTTAAAAAATGAGATATTAGCCGAAATCGATAAACATGCAAAAAAATGGCGAATAAAAATGGGGCAGTTCCTTTTGTCATACATAAAATTAATTTTTAAACTACTCATTATTCTAAAGTGAAAAGAAAAAAACGAAATTTCATTAAAATCCGCCCCCTAGTATACATTATTGCATTTGAGTTAAAGTGCATCAAATTACATTTACGTTTTTCGAAAAACTCAAAAGTTTTCTGTAAAAAATAACTGCAAATTTCGCATTTACAATAAGCTTTTAAAAGATATTTTCGTAAAAACGGTCCGAAATTTTTTATCAAAAATTTCCCTATGTGACGAGGTTTTACTCTTCTATAATATCCTTAAAGTAATACTTCGGTTCTACCATTGGGGCACAAAAAAATTAAAAATATTTTTAAAATGTGCTTTGGGCTGAGGAAGCTGATAGAAGCTGGAAAGAGGATGGCGCGAGACTAAAAACCGAGCCTCAGCCAAATAAATTGGAAAACTAACTAGTACGAGAGAGTCTGTGCCATTTGCAGCACCACTAGTTGTTTTTTTTCACTCTTTCTATTTCTCTCTCACCGTCAATGTCATAGTGTCATAATGCGTTTACCATGCACTCTGGTCTGGAGATCGCAGTGCGGCTGGATCAGGATTGAAATTGAAGCAGATTTTCCCCCTAAATGTATCTTCTATATATTACGTGCTAAGGACATTTGAAGGTTATATATTATTTCTAAGAAATCGACACAAAATCCCGAAAGAGCTCTGCTGATGTTTAGGGAATTACCCTCCTGAGCTGCATCAAATATTTAAGACGAAAAAAATAGAAGTTCGCAGATGAGAATATTTCGGAAACATTCTGTGCTTAAGCATTCTTCAGAGCCACACACGTTGCCACAAATACGAAATTATGCCGATTAATGCCGATTATGCCGAAAAAATGCCAATTATATCATTAAACTAAACCCGGGGTTCTTGGCTTAACACAGTATAGAATATTTACATTAATATAAACCCTCGTTAGCCCGAACTCGCTTAACACGAATTTCGCCGTAACACGAACAAAACCTCGGTCTCGGCAAGGGATTAAGGTAATACGGACATTTATGATACTCAGATAACGTGAATTTTTATAACACGAACTCCGATTATTTCGGTCCCTTGGAATTCGTGTTAATGAGAGTTTATTGTATTGGGCGTTTCTTTGTTAAGTTATCTAGTACTTATAAAATCTTTTTAAAATATCTTATAAAATTAACATTAAAAAATCCGATTAGCATTCAGAAAAAAACCCATGGAGCGGGGGGGAGGTTTGTTCCATAACAGCACAGTGGCCCGAAATTCCCTGAGTGAGCCGGCGTGGCCCTATTCCCCGGCGGCCGTGGGTGCCCCGCTAAACGACTTGGCACTGCCACTTGTCATGAGCGCGGCCGCTGCCGGACGGGGTCGGAGCGGGTCTCGTGTCAATAAGGCGAAGGTCAATAAGCGGGCCGCCACCCGCCCGCCCGCCATATCCCGTCGCGGCCCGCGCAGCGGGATAGGGGCGGCGCCCGCCGGCAATTCTGGAAGATGCGGCTGCTGATGCGCAAACGAAGTTTATCCTGTCTCGGAGGCTAAACAGCATCACAACATGAACGGAGCCATGAGAACGGTGGGACACCATTTTCTCGACAATGGTTGCGAGATTAAGCATTAAAAAAAAATTTAAAAGGCCATGAGTAGGGTACAACAACAATATGATTTTATTAAAATTTTATTCATTCATTAAAATGGTTAATAATTTCAATAAAGTTTGTATTAAAACACACAAAATGAACACAATATCCTTTCTTCGCTATTATTATTATTATTATTATTATTATTATTATTATTATTATTATTATTATTATTATTATTAATGTTATTAATAATATTCTTAATATTCATTTAGCACTTAGCAAGTACCTGACGCGAAAAAAGTAAGGTACGAGGCACAACCAGAAAGTAAGTTTCCGTTGGTCGTGAACAAAAAAACATTATTGTAGCAAATACAGCACATGCTCCAGTACTTTCCCACATAATCACCACCAGAATTGAAACATTTGTCATACCGTGGGATCAACATTTGTATCCAAGTCTTCCAGAATTTCTTGAGTGTTAGAAAAAACAAAGGGAAATCGCTGGGGGGGGTGAGATGCCTGTAGAGTGGATAGTCAAACACCTCCGAGAGCAACTGATGCAGAAGGTCGCTATGAGCCGAGCCACGAATGGCCGAACGTCTGAATCTAGTCCTCTGCGATTTCGATCTTTCCTTACACCTCAACAAATGCATATCCTGACACATTTCACCTATCACAGCGACGCAGAGTTGCAGGTGGCTGACACACTAGTACATTGCCTCGTCGGCAGACTTCTACAACTCAGAGACACAATTATTAATTACAAAGGATGACAAACATCTCAATTTTTGTGGTGATTATGTGGGAAAAATTGCAACATGTGCTATATCTGCAACAATAAAGTTTCCCACATGAAACTGTGTTTTCGATTTGTTGACAACCTGCGGAAATCTACTTTTTTATGCGCCTCCTACATAGAAAGAAATTGCTTCAATACGATTTCCTTTTATGTTAATGCACGAGACAACAATCCCAAAATCTTAATTAACAAAAAGTCAATAATATATCAGTGCATTAGTATATTTTTTCAGTTAATAATTTGTGCTTGTGAATCAATGATAGAAACTTGAAGAACAAATTGCATCAATTTCAGAAAAAATTAAAACTAAGGAAGGAACGTAATGTATGCGATAATACCTCGAAAGCACTTATTTTGAAATTCCAGTCTAATGCGAAATCTAAGATACAAACAGTGTCTTCTATCAGAACAGAAAAGTATTGAATTTTCAACTCCATGTGAAATTCCAGACAAAAAAGGTAGTCCGTCACTTTCGCGACATGTGTACGCACTGTAACGTACGTTTTCGTCCGCATGAAGCTCTAAGCACAGTAATCATAAGAAAGAAGCCATGTGCCCTGATTCACCTCACCGGACAACAAGAATGAAAGCATGGGAGTTACGGGTCGCAGTGGCTGAGGTTCCGGTCGTATCCGTTTTGTTAGAAAGTTTGAGGGCGACAACTGGTATTTGCCAAATGGTTGTTACACATTAATCTTCAATTCTATAAATTAATAAAATTGTAGTGTGAACATTTTAATTTATTAGATTTAACACTTTTTATTCCCTCTTTAACTGATCTAGAAAGTCATTGAGGCCCAAGTAAACGGAATTCGTGGAATGGTGACGAAAACATCAAATTACTGATACAGTTATTTCTTAAAGGAAAGTTTTCAAATCTTTCTTACAGAGAATGCTGTGAAAAACATCATTTTATTCAGAGAATGCTGTAAAAACATCATTTCATTATATACATTTTATTCATGCTCATGAAACTACGCGCTGAATGGTGTTTTTTTCTTTTCAGCTTTTCTTTTCATTGTCAAAAACGGACTAAAATAGCGGCTGCGCGAGAAGAAGCTTATACTGCGTGATCTTCAATCGTTTCACCTTTTCATAATTCAGTATCCTACTTTAGGATTCCTAATACGATTTTATATTGGCACGTCCAGAGAAATCTGAAAAATATCTTAAATCAGTAATTTTCTTTGTTCTAATCGACATGAAACGTAATAAGACATTTTGAAATTCGCCTTCTATCTCAAATCTCTGAACTTTCAATAATGCTCATGCTAAATTGTATCTCAAGCATACTAAATAGAATGCACATGTATGAGAGAAAATCTATGTGAATGAATTATAGTGGACTGAAAGAAACTACCTCTCCATAGGAATTCAAGTGAACATTTTGATTTGATCAGACGGAAACCATCATAATTACACATATTGCATCTTACGCCAAAAGTGTCACAACTAAAAAATCTGCTTTTCATGAATCGCAACTTTCTTGCTGCGATATCGTTTCTATTCCGAACTGATAAGTTGACACAACTGCCCTGTAGCGTGCAAATTACAAAAACTGTTCTACTCACAAATTTAACAATTTATCTGTCATGCCCATATCAGGGTGAATCTAATATATATATATATATATATATATATAT
The DNA here is from genome assembly GCA_011170035.1 of Teleogryllus occipitalis. NCBI lineage: Eukaryota > Metazoa > Arthropoda > Insecta > Orthoptera > Gryllidae > Teleogryllus > Teleogryllus occipitalis. The sequence goes on from BLKR01000068.1 coordinate 251,491, forward strand.
ATATATATATATATATATATATATATATATATATTAGGAGTATTTCTTACCATTTCTATGTTTAGTTGCAATATACCAGTAATAAAACGTGGCAAAGCACACGGTTGTGGTTGAGCTAACGAGATATTGAAGTTGTTTGACATTTTAATATAATTAATATTTGACACCTTCTGACTCTATTGGACATCTTTCCATTTGTCGAATAGTAATTAAATACCACTCGGCATTGGAAATTTAGAGGGAAATTCCCTAGTCACTTTGCCGCTCGGGAATTTACCGGAAATTTCCAATGCATGCGTGGTATTATCTGTGATAAATGACACTTCCGTGGCACTGGTCAACTGCCCTTTCTCCAACTCAACTGACAATTCATATCCACTGATTGATATCCACTGATAATTCTGTAACAGAGGTTCTTGAGTTGTATCACTTTCAAATTAACACAACTCAATTCCAACGAACATACAATTCAACACATTCTTTGCCATATGTATATATTTCATATCGACATTTCTATATATGCTCTAATTGTTGTGTATATAACTGTAAATCATTGAAACGTTTCTAATACAATCATTCTTTTTCAGGTAAATATATGTTCGAAGATTAAAAAGTTTATCGTTTTAAAACATATAATAATATGCATTTATGGTCATACCATCTAAGAATAATATCAAGAAAAGCAATACATCATTACAAGAAAAAATGTAAGTACCTATATACATGTTTCCGGAATGTAGTAGCCTATTCATTACAGCATATTCCTACTTTTCGTATCTTAAAAGGTTTATATCAGCAAAAACCTGCATGGGCATATAAATGCAGTTGTATTTATCATGTTCTTAGTGGTTTCGATCGCTATTGGCCGATTATTTGTTGGTTTAGCAAGAGGTTTGCGTGACACAACACTGCAACGATTTACAAGGATCGTTGAATGTCACCACGAAAACAGGTTTAATAACTTTATTGCGGATGGCGTAATGAACTGCACTCACATTTTGCTTTCCTAAAATCATACACTATTTCACTTTCTATGTTGATCAAATAACTACAGAAATTAGTTTTTTCAATCAAATGGCAAAATATGAATCAATAATGGATTTTAAAATGACAATTGTTTAATGAATGTATTATAGTTTCATTTAATTTTTGTTTGTAAGAGACTTCATCATTGTTCTGTGATGATTATATAAAAAGTTATATTTTACATTGAATTGTTTACTCTTAGCACGGTTCATGAGTTTTATATTCACACATGGTCTTTTGAAAATTTCTTTATGACCGCCTTTATTTAAACACTTTTATTCTTACAAAAAGTGAATCCTTCACTTTAGTTCCTTATTTGAGAGTCTGATGAATAAATATTTTTCCACACTGAAGAAAGCCGAATTATTTTTGTCAAAGTCAATAATTATAACGTGAATGTTCCCAACAGTTTTCAAATTCTAGCCAACAATTTCTAAGTTATAATTGTAACTTATCCCTCTAGAGATTTGTTTTCATTTTTGTACAGCTACCTTTCCAACTCATTTCAGTCTTAACGAGCAGAAAAAGCGTTGGTTCAACCGGAACTAAATTTTTTGTAACAAAAAAATTGGTACCGAAAGAGAAATTTGAGAACAGTAATAATCTCATGTAATTATGGCAGCGACTACTGCAATGCGTCTGCCCGTAAGAAGCTCTTGGATTATAATATGGGAACGCTCTTCGTACATCTGAAGGGTTCCTTCGTCAGTTGCTAATGACGATAGCGAATATCCCTCTTATTCCCGCCAAAATAATTTTTAAATTAACACATCAATTTTCTTAATTTTTTGTTTCATTTTTTTGAAGTTACTCTTCCAACTCATTTTACACTGGGTCTCTCTCTCTGACGTTGAATACAGAACTTATACGCATGTCAAATATTTTTAACCATTAATTCGGTCATGTTGGGCTAGAGTAACAGTTAGAGGTTAGTATATCCCTTCGCTCGGTTGGAAGGATAGAAACTAGACAAAATGAAGAATGAAGGATGGCGAGAGAAGCATGCAACGCGAGCCATGGTCCCTTGCATAAGTATGCTGCTCCGTCATTCGGTTGGAATTTATCAGAAAAACTGGAACCACCCTACAGGAGAAATCGACCTATGGTTTTGATCCCGGCAGGAGCCAGACATTGCTGGTGAAACCCATTGACTGAGTGTTCGGCACCCGCCTAGATTCGAAGCTGCAATCGCCCAGTAACCGGCGTTCTCCATCAGTCTTAGCTCCCAGATCTCCCCATCTGTATTACATCTAATACTCTCAACTGGAATCATATTTCTTCCAACAAAAATGTACGCAGTCGGCTAAGAAATTTAAGTTAAGCAAAACATTGCTGTTAGGCGTGGTTGCGACTGCTGAAATGAGACTATCGGTAATAACTTTCGTAATACGGGAATATACCTCATCTCCCATCGAGTAACCCTGTGACATATATGGTGGCTAAGGATGTTTATCCTAGTAAATGTCCAAACCATCCTAAAATTCACATCATTTTTAAAACGCAACACCAATCTTCTCGAGATTTATGACTCCATTTCTATAAAGGTACTTCCCAAACTAATTTCACGCTAGCTTACCAAACGAAAAGCACAAATTTTGAACCGGAACCACATTTCTTACCACAAAAACGGAATCCGCAGAGAAATTTGACCGGCGCAAAAAAGTCCAAACTAATTACGGCAGCGACTACCGCAATGCGAATGTCGGTAAGAAGCTCTCGGGTTATGGGAGCGCTCCTCCTTCGCCGAGAGCCTTTAGGACCGCCCCGCGCCGCCGCGCCGCGCCGCGCCGCGCCGCCGTCTTCGTCGCCGCGGAGGCGAGCGGGCGCATTTCTTGCCGCCACCGTTCACCGCCGCGCCCGCGCCGCCCCGCGCTTTCTCCGGGCGCGACACCGCCTCCGCCTCGGCCTCCGCCTCCGCCGCCTCCGCCGCGTTGGGCCTCGTGCCGGGCTGGGCTCTCCCTGCGCACTCCGCGCGACATACTAATCGCCGCGCGGCAGCACATCCACTCCAATACGTAATGAAGGGACTGGCAAATTTCGATTTAGTATGCCCTTTTTTCTTGCGATTTGGTACGGGAGGTGAAAAAGAAATAGTTTAAAGAAAATAGTGTGAAGAGTAAAAGTAAAGTGTTACTTTACTTAACGGTACGGAAAATAAGACTGCCGTACGCGTGCCGCAAAGAAGAGATGGGCTATTGCAAATTAAACAAAACATTGGAGCGCCAGAAATCACCAAAGATGCCGCCTCACATATACCCGAGAGAGAGAGAGAGAGAGAGAGAGATGTATGTATATATGTATTATGTATTATGTATTATGTATATATATATATATATATATATATATATATATATATATATATACACGTTTTTTTGAGATCACACTAATAATATAAGCAACTCGTGCTCTGCTCGGCTCGACTCGGCTCGTAAAACTGTACGGCTCGGCTCGTACTGTAAACCTTCGTGAACACAAATACCAAGGGATGAAAATGATCGGTGTTCGTGTTATCAAAATTCGTGTATACATTAGTATGTTTTCTCGACAGAAATAGAATTTTGTTCGAACCTTCGCTCCATACCAAGCCCAGCACGGAAGCCCTCCCTCGCCATGTCCGCGTCGCGCCGCCCAGCGCGGTCGCGTGCGTGGCCCACGCGTCGTCCCGCCCTTCCCGGCCGCCCGCCCGCCCGCCCGCGAGCGCGCAGAGGGAATTTCGGCCGGGCGGGCGGGCGGTGGCGGTGGCGGTGCGAGGGCGTCCTCGCGTGGGGAGCGCCGAGAGGGTTGAGGTCTCCCGCGGGCGGATGTTGCGCAAGGCGGCCCGGGAGCAATCGCCGCCCGTCGCCCGCCGCGCCGTTCCCCCTCGCGGGCGCCGACGCCGCCGCAGCCCCAGCAGCGCCAAGTGGCTTCCAGAACGTTCCTCCGCACACGCTGCCATTCGGCTAACTCGCCCGTCACAACACACGCGCGCAGCGCCAGCAGCTCGCTTCTTACCCCTTCTCCACAACTCAGGAAACGTTAGAATAAAACGAGGAGAAACTAATCGAAACGCATAATGTCCACTGGTGGAAAAAATTCAGTTTTATATGAAATTATGCAGTTCTTTAATCCGCACTACACTTCCTTTTCAGTTTTCATCAAAACGCAAAATTAACATATTAAATTAAATGCGTGTTGAAGAACTCTGAAAGCAGGAGCGTATAGAATGCATTAAATCTGCACAATTTCATATGAAACTGGATTTTTTCCACCAGTGGACATTATGCGTTTCGATTGGTTTCTCCTCGTTTTATTCTATTTTTTTTCTAAATTTTCTAAATTTTTGCACCAGTGGACATTATGCGTTTCAATTAGTTTCTCCTCAAACGATATTAATACTAGCAATAATAACGGGTTGGGGGCTCAGCGGCCAACGAATGTTTGTTAATTTTTTGTAGGATTCATTTTTTTCGTAAACTAAAAACCAGATGTTTATTTAGAATATTGTGCAATGTGTAACAAATCAATTTGGCAATAATTCGATTTGTCGAGTTTCTGCGATCCGCCCCAATCAATAGAGACTGTTTATGTACGTTTTTTCTGTTCACGAAATTCTTTGCGTTCTTAGAAATTACACTCTTTGTTCAGTATTCTGAGTATTATTATATTTATGTGTCTCTTCAGACGTCAGTATATATTATTTTTCCGTTTAATAACTCATTTATTTTTATTATAGACCTTAGTCCTGTTCATTGCCTGTTGAAAGGATGTAAGAGGTAAAAAACAATTCACCCGAAAATTGAAAATTCAGAATAAATTTTAGGAAATATCTATAGTTCTATTTCGTTTTTACGAAATAGTATACTATACTAATTTCTTAATTATTATATTCATATTTCGTTTTCGTTTCGTATATTATTCGTATTTCGTTTTTACGAAATGGTATACTAACTTTGTAACTCATTAATATAGTGTACTATACTAATGAGTTACGAAGATCAACATCCCCTTTTGGTCATCCAAATACAACACGTTAAATTATGAGATACAAATATTGATGTGAGAAAGACGGTCCTTTCTTTCCATTTTTTAGAGCCTGAAAATGAATATTTAAATAAAAATTAATAATCGTGAGCCTCCCGTTGGTAATGCACAGTATCATTCCTACTTTATTATTGCCAGATTTAAGTTCCCTGCTAAAATGGATCGATTTCCGGAACATTTCTGAACCGCTCGCCATATTGTGCATACTGGAAATGCCATCTCCGCAGTCGCGTAGCTCGCCCCATTGACTTGACCCCCAAAATTACTGGACGGCATAAGAAAACCATATTAACTTTCATGTCGGGTATATCTTTTCCAGAACATTTTTGAGCTTGCGCCATTGTACACGCTGTTTATGCTAACATGGCGTAAATGACAGTCGCACAGACACTGGTGTACTACTTCACTCAAGCGTTATGAAATGGCATGATATAACTTTTGTTATCCAATAGGCAGTAAGGCTACAGATGCAATTGCGAGAATGTACGAAAACCGGTCAGAGTGCACTCCGCTCATGCTGACAAGGATATCATAGCATTCACTCACAAAAAAACTAAGAATTACCGATAACTATTAATATTAAACATCACATTGAGGCTGGTAAGGAGCGTTTTCTTCTAGACATTCGTGTGCACAACTCATCCTTAACAAAATGCCCAATAACACGGCTACCCAGCAGCACAGCCAGCACCATTTACCCAAATCGTATGTAAAGTAAACGGATCGCCCGCGTGTTTCTAGCTCATTCTATCCAACTCGATTGATTATTTCGTGTTTTCGGGAGCGTCAACTACTAGAGTCGTATTCCCATAAGTGTAGTGCATGTTTCGTGACGAAAAGTGGCAGTGTTCTTCCCCCGCTGGAAGAAGAGATCCGGTGCCTAGTTTCATGACGGCTTGCGGGGTTTCCAATCAGCGTCATACTATCTCAGCCGGGACAAGCTCTAAGGTACTGACTAGGCAACCGATAAGTGCAGTTCTTGTAAGTGTATGAAAATGAGGGTTGAGAGTAGAACAAAAAAGAGGAAGGAAAGATCGTGCGCGTTCCGTGGCCCGTTTGTTAGAGAACTACTCTGGCATTCGCCTAGTATTGAACGGAGAAACTACTGAAATCAATCGATCAGAGCAGTCGGCTGCTAGAATTCTCCTTTAGATGATTTCACTCGCAAACACGAATCGATTGGCACTCTTTTTTCCTTCTCAATGTTCTGATTTTTTTTCAAAAACGTTTTTCAGGGAGATTCAGACACATACAGTGGTGAAACACTGAATTACTATACTGATAACATCACACGTTTCAACTTAATATTTCAGACTGACAATAAACCTTATTTTGTAATGAAAGGTAACGTTTTGTTTTAAAAAAGTGTTTCTATTGAAACGTTTGCGTGTAACTTTTTTGAGCGAGCCATGTGACTGAATATTTTTTTATTACAAACTTGCAAAGTACATAAAAACATTTCGAATATGAAAATGCAGCGTGATACCGGAGGTGTCACGCTAAGCGAGTTGACAAAGATGTTCCTGGAACTCGAACGATACTTCCTGGCAAGTGGCAATCGCTTGAGCTTACGACCTGGAGGACACCGGCAGCATTCAAACTAGTTCGGTTCTTTCAAGTCTCCATCAAAAAGTCTGATTCACAAACAACTTTAACCGAGCTAAAACCTAATAAGTATCTGAAAACATACCTATTGACATACATGGTTGTGGAACATGGAACATGAACAACACGGAAAATTTTCACGGCTCTGTATTCGAGATCTTTGCACTACTGACCATGCTGAGTGAACAGTTTTCATGAGTTCAGCGAATAAGCATTCAATGCCAGCAAGACGCAACTTCCAGGAGGAACTTTAAAAGTGTTCAGAGACGATATTTGATTAAACAATAATACACAAGCTGTAAAACTAAAAGTACAAATTTAGGGACATTATTCAAAATTTTCCCCTTCAAGATTTTGTTCATTATTTTAAGAATTACAATTCTCCAGCATTAAACAGTTTCACTCACTAATAGTCATGAATAGGGGGTCGAATTTTAATGAAATTTAATTTTTTTCACATTAGAACAATGTCTTTTAGTACAGACAATTTTATATTCTGACGAAAGGAAATTATCCATTTTGTATGACTTTTTTGCATTATTCTTCGATTTGGACCAATAAGTCATTTTTTACCTTTTTAGTCGTTTTTAGAATATTTTTACCCGATTTCATCGATTTTAATATAATTTTAATGGAACTTGCTTCAAATAATATTTACTAAATGCAAAAATGTTCTCATAGAATTTCTAAGTATCCTATTCTGAAATTGTAATTGTGAGTATTTAATCTAAGGTTCCAGTGTTACCTATCAGTGCCATTTTTGGTACAGTCGATTTCGCGAGATTTAAAGACAGAGATTTCCTGGGAAAGAACAGTCCAAATTAAAAGTTTTCAAGCTGAGTTCTCTTGCACGAAAAGAAGCAGCCTCGATTACATCAGTAACATATCCAACAGCTTAAGTTGTTCATCTGAACTGGTTTTGATCACATTTTTACGTCATTTTTATTTGCTTTTAGGGCATTTTAAAAACATTTTAAGAGCATTTTATTGATAACTTTTGGCGATGGTTAAGCGATGTTCATCAAAATCCGCCCCATAATCATGAATTCTTATGGCACACGCTTTAAGGAACCTGCATACGGTCGAAATGTGGAGAGTATTTACTTACGTGATAGAGTATCGTTGTGAATGCACCGTTATAATTTCCTGAGTTTCCTAAATCTCCCAACTCCTAAGGATGAACGATGGACACGAAGGAGGAGCAAATTTGTAATTTATTATTATGTTTTGTTGCTTAATATCAGAGAACAATGACTTATCAGGTTCATTAATACATTTTTCTAATAATGGGATGTTGATTATTCTAATCAGACGCCAGTTCATATTCGGCCATTAACTCCCAAATCTGCCTCTTCATCGTTATTGACCCCCTTCAAAAATTAGTGAATCCCTGGGGTGTCCATATCCACATCGTTCGGAACCACTGTTCTAAAAGTTTTCACACAATATAGTAATCAATATAGGCGTTAGTCAATCATCTGTAATTTGTCACTACACAAGAAACTATACAAGTATATTATCAGTGACGAAGAAACCTTTGCAACTGTAAAATGTAAATAGAGTCGCCACTTGTCGATGCGACTAAAATTAAATGAAAACAAATGTGGGCGAAGTAGTTTCGTACATGCCTTGTAGTCGCCCATGTGCCTCGCCCTGCGCTGAAGTTGAATTTCCTTCGTATTAGTACAACGCGAGCTGTAGGTCCCGCGGTTCGACGCAGGCGCACCCAACCGCAGTGCTCCACTTGAGGCGGTGGTGAAACAGCGGCGGCGGCGCAAAAACGTCCTCAGTCCTCACTCAGGCTAATGCGCTCCTCGGCACGGAGAGAGGCGGCGCCACAACGGGCTAGTTGCGACAACACGATGGCGAAACACCATTATTTATGACCTGACAGATCTGCATATGCCGTATGTGTTCGGCGAAAATCTCGCTGAGGGAGCGGCTAGGACCTCCCTCTACTCCGGTGGAGGATTCCCACGGAGGACGCTCACCCGGTTTTCTGAGTTGCTAGACGAAACCCTGGGTCTTTATTATCAATGGGAGACGGTCGGTTTCTTCTTGGTGGGTGCGCAAATGGGTTCCCGAATCGCCCCTCACTCAAGATGAATTGAAGAGAAATACGTCCTGAACTGTGAAGGTTTATCGTATATTATCCCTTCAACATTCTCAGAAATGGTAGCTTGTGAGAGGAGGAGCTTTGTCGGGTTTTAGTTTTTCCAGAATTCAATCCGAGATGTGTGCGCGGCTTCAGAAAAATTTATAATGAGGGGAAAGCACAGAATCCGACTATGAGACCACAAAACACCTCGTAAACGGCACCTGTCATGACGTCAGTTGAGTGTCATGCTCAATTCCGAACGTTGGCAAAGAAGACGGCTACGTTTTATGCCTTTCCCTTTCCTGCTCTGATAATTACAGTAGTGGTTCGTCGCTGCCGTCTACTGCATGAAAGATGATTGGGATATCATAAGGAATGAACGTTGATGAGAAATGAAATATTGTGAAAAGGATACTGGATAAATCAGTTCCCAGGTAGGATGGGAGGTGCTGTGAGAAATAATTCACGCCACAAGCATCTGGGGAAGGAACTTATGCGGTAAGTGAGTTTTAATCTCCGAAACATGGGCTCCGCTTGCAAGCAAGCTACACCAAGCCCCTGCGCAATTGAGACTGACAATTCGTGTAGGCTACGTTGAAATACCTTCATTTGCATACAATTCTTTCAACTTTTCTTCACTGCGGCCAAATAGGGGCATCTTCAGGCTAACATTCCCAGGGGGTCTGAATATACATACAACGCATGCAACCAGATGCAACAACGATTAAATAATATTCTAAAGCTCGTATTAATTTATGACATAATCGTAGTAGACAAAAAACTCAAATATGATTATCTTTTGAATACCATTCGTGCTTGCAATATCATAAATCGTTTTAACAAAACAATTACCGCTATTCTAGTTATTACAAGAACGAGGAAATGGATACAAGGACTACGATTAATACTGTCACAACATCAAACAAGTTTTTGGTAAATGACTGTTCTCCCCCGTTATATTTGCGGTCACAGGTCACTTCTTCAGTTGATTGAACTGCGTTCTTCGGTGTTGTCTTGCAAGAAGTTCTGCTTTACTGCATGAGTGACCATGAGTGAATGGTGAAAGGAGATGAGAAGTTAAAGGAATAGAAATGTGAAAAGGAAATATCAGTTTTTCATTTTATTTGGAATAGTAACATGTTTGGAAGATACAACTGTCGCGATATAAATCGCGATTCAACTGTACCTGACGTACGTCTTCGTAAAATGCTTTTAATACGTTTAATAATTATGAACTCATTTTAACAATTTTTCCACACATACACACACACACACACACACACACACACACACTGTCATTGTCCACCTCGAGAGTATTCTTTCGGTGTACGAGTACCGTAAGGAAGTACCGTATAGGTGCCTGAAAATTACAAGACTTTACGCAGGTCAAGAAGGTTGACTCCGTCTAGAGGTCACGCTTGTCGCGTCAGAGATTTAGGTGGAGGCCAATAGGTCTGCCGTTTACGTGCTAAACGCCAGCAGCTATTCTCCGCTCAGGAAGCATGAAACTGACGTTTCGCGACATTATTCATCTTCACTTTCATCCTATGGCAGATCCTATTTCACCCCAGAATATGTTTTGGTGCATATTACGCCGTCAGACAGATGTACGTCACTTTTTAATCCACTATTATTTAAAATGTTGTGCATGAAATAGTTATTAGGTTTTTCTTCCTACGTTTACTTCTCTTTTTATTTCATAAAATGTTGTACTGTTATTGTAAAATATATTGTAACCTAATAGTTCTCGTGAACAATTTAAATTGTCCATAGGATTTCTGTTTTCACAATAGAATTACATATAACACCAACTTCTTCTGCTGGGTGAAGTTTACATGAAATTCATATTTAACACGACCTTTTATGCCAGTAAGTAAACAAGAACAGTGTTTTTTATCAAACAAAACAAATCGTCTAAGCGACTCAAAACCTTGTTTCACTTGAACTCTTGGTACACTTAAGTAATCTCTGCCAAGTAATCTCTGCCAATGGGAAGCTAGAGTCTAGAGAGCTGGATCCGGAACAGATGTTGGATTCGGGCAACTAAGAGTTCATATTCCTAAGAAATCCAGGAACATACGTATTTATTTATCTTTGTTTATTTAACATAAAAAAGGTTATGTGTGACTTATGGGAAAAAATTAAAATATCACAACATTCTCTTGAGCTCCAAAGTTCCTCATCCTCTCTCTTTCTATTCTAATTTTAATTTTGAATAAAGGTAGCGACCAGCGTTTTCAACAAAATTTTATTGCAAGTTTTCGCTCCAGCGTAACAGAAACTACCTGCACCCGCAAATGATCTACAGATTTTGACACATTGCGTTCGTGACGGTTTACCCGCGAACGGGGGGGGGGGTTCACTGCTCTGGTGAGTATCCGTCCTCTCAAACCGGAACGCGCGATTCTGGCACGAATCCCGAGCGAGTGCGGGGCGCGTCAGGCGAAGGCGGGGCGGGGCGGGGCGGGGCGGGGCGGGGCGGGGCGGGGCGGGGGCGCGGGAAGGCCAGGGAGTCGAACGCGGGTCAGCGGGGCCGCTGGCGGCTGCGCGTGGAGGTCGCTGACCCTGGGCTGCGACGGCGGCGGCGTGAATCACCTCGAGACCGCCCGCGCGCGCGCGCGCTTCCTGATTACCGCGCGGACACCGAGCGTCGCCCGCCGCCACATGCCGCGTCACGCGCGCACGTGTGTGAGTGTGTGAGTGTGAGTGTGAGTGTGTGTGAGTGTGAGTGTGTGTGAGTGTGAGTGTGTGTGAGTGTGAGTGTGAGTGTGTGTGAGTGTGAGTGTGTGTGAGTGTGAGTGTGTGTGAGTGTGAGTGTGTGAGTGTGAGTGTGTGAGAGTGAGTGTGTGAGAGTGAGTGTGTGAGAGTGAGTGTGTGAGAGTGAGTGTGTGAGAGTGAGTGTGTGAGAGTGAGTGTGTGAGAGTGAGTGTGTGAGAGTGAGTGTGTGAGAGTGTGTGAGTGTGTGAGTGTGTGAGTGTGTGAGAGTGAGTGTGTGAGAGTGAGTGTGTGAGAGTGAGTGTGTGAGAGTGAGTGTGTGAGAGTGAGTGTGTGAGAGTGAGTGTGTGAGAGTGTGTGAGAGTGAGTGTGTGAGAGTGAGTGTGTGAGAGTGAGTGTGTGAGAGTGAGTGTGTGAGAGTGAGTGTGTGAGAGTGAGTGTGTGAGAGTGAGTGTGTGAGTGTCAGTGTGAGTGTGTGAGAGTGTGTGTGTGAGTGTAAGTGTGCGTTCGTACGCATACGCGAACACGGCTAAGATTTTTTTTTCAGGTTTTCCTCTCTTCAACAGCTCGGAAGAGGCGGGAATTTATTCAAGTTCAATGATAAATTTAAGCTGCAGTCGCTTGCGCGTATGCAAAGCTGTCCGGGCCTATCTTAAGCAAAGCCCCACTTTGGGCTCCTATTAGTTACTACAAGTGTTTAATATTTTTGTTAAAATCATATCAATATGTTCTTTGTATTGTTCAAAGGATCAACTCCTCCTCACTGCATTCTATAAAGATATGATCTCAAGCGCGCAAACAGGCTATGGTGGCTCAGGGGTAGAGAGTCTCTGCCGCATTTTTGACGGGGAATCTCTAGAGTCCCAACTATAGAAGATTTTCGACACTAGCTAGATAGCTAGGTCGAATTGTGCCGCTGTCTGGGAGAGAATTCTAGGGACTGGCTGCTTTGATAGGTAGTTTTTCGTGGTTTCTTAGATCATTGCCAGGTGAATGCCTGAGCAGTACCCTAACAGACTTGCCATACTATACGGTCGGTCTTCCTCTCCTCATCCTTACCCTCTCCTCTCCACTTTCACACGCAGACTTCCGTGCACAACACTATCATGCAACGTTGGGAGATCAGCGAGAAGCTTAAAGCTTAGCCGCCGAGGTATGTGCCTCGTAGGGGGAGAAACCCGGAGGAGGGAAACCCGCAAGTTGCCATGCATGTCAGCACTGGATTTCACGTTCCAGTATGAGAGGAACTCCGGTACCTACCGGCTATAACATGCTTTAGACCCTTCAGACTAAGTCGATAGTGCACGCGTCCGGAAACTAACAATGAGGTGCATGCTCGTGACAGATCCCCCAAGATAGGGTTGTCAGAAAATACAGCCCGACAGTGAACATCCACGCGGCCGGCCATGCTCGGCATGCTCAGCGTTTTCAGCTCACGTCACAGGCTAAAACCTGTGACTCGGGGGAGGGCAAGCGTTTGGGAAATGACTTATTTCACCTTTATAGTATTAATAAAAGAGAAAGTTGTTGAGATCTTATAATAAAAATAAATATTCCGGAATATTACCAGTTTGTCTCATGGGAAATTATTGCAGTCTCTGAGAAACGTTTAGTACCGATTTTCATCACATTTTTTTAAAAAATAATTTAATACCCTCTGCATTTCGTATCCTCTCCAAGCTCCTCACTCAAGTACTTAGCGCCCAAACTCTTTAAACTGCTGTACGTCGGCCTTCGTCCACTCCTTTCCTTCTGCTGTCGATCTCAGAGCTCTGACTAGGCAACCGGTGTAACGTGCGCGCAGGCATTCGTCCTTGGAAGCGGGCGCTGGGCTTCCACATGCTGCGGCCGACAACACTCAATTACTCCGATGGGCTTGCGGGGACACCTGCTAAATCGCTATGCCTATTTAAAAATTGGTCCATTGACATTACTTACTGTATTCTGAGAGGCGAGTCATCTCAAATGAAGCTGCATTGCACACTGCTTACTATAACGCGATATACTTGCTAAGCTACATAAATAGTGCCTGCTATTTTTCATGAAAATTAGCCTCTTGAGATTGATACCGTTGTTGATTAGTTTAATATGTATTGTTTAAGTACATAAGTCAATTATCACAAAATTTCCTGTGCGCTCTGCAGCAATTCGTACCAAAGTTTTCACAATACATGAACGGATACTTGTTTTTTTTTAATCCGTTTATGATTGGAATGTAATGATTTTCACACATATGTTCATTTGAGTATTTTCTTACTTTTTAAAAATGTCCATATTGTATTTTTTCGAATAAACTAATGTCATAATAATTTACAGAGCCATTTTACTTTAGTTGGTCTTTTACGCTCTGGAATTGTGGTTGCAAGTACAAAATGATTGATATACACGAACATAATGCCATTCTCACGCTTTGTTTTCAATTAGTCACAGAGTCCATCTGTCTACTCATACTTCACACAGCAAGACATTCGTAATTGCGTGTAATTCAAAATGACACCTTAGTGCATAAAACACCTCTTCTTTTCACGCTTGTGTTACAGCATTGTTCTCAACGCAGTCAGAGGGCATAAGGGCGAACTTCATCATCCCCCTTACATGAGAAAACGAGTAAGATTTTTCTTACAGATGCGCTGTTTCTCATATGCTCATTAACTTTTAATACATTAAATAACAGAAAACGTCAATTGCTATTCATATCAACAACATCATCAAAGACACTAATACATTACGCATTAATTACATGTGAACCTTCAATAAATAAAGCTATATTAACTTGGCAAAACACTACGAGGACATTTTAACACCTTCAAATTTTAATATTGTTTTAACTCTTTGAAAAAAAAATATTCCTAAATTCTAGAATTTAATATTACTCCAGACGATAGTACCATCACACCCTTTTGCACACACATACGTATAAGAGTATTTATATCTAATTTACAAAGTCCTAAGTTTTCACGCGGATCCAGCTATTTTAAATTTAAGACACAAATGAATTTCAGGTACCATTTAGAAAAAGTCGTCCTCCAATTTGTGAGTGAAACTTCCTGATAAGCAGGAAAATGTGAAAACTATTACCAGTCACTCTCTACAGGAAACATACACAGATCTAAATATCCTATAACTGACGTCGGCAAGGAATTTCCGATCATGATATTAAATTCCATGTATTTTTACATATTTCCATCTCCACGGATTCATATTTTTCAAAATTACTGTAAACAACATTATAACAATTTCTGATATCAAATATTACTTCCAAAACTGTAAATAAAGCGTAAATCAATAAAAGATACAAGTGGGAAACATATCAATTTTAAAATAGATGTAATTAATAGCATTAATAAGTTTTCAAACTAAACCCATATCAGCCCACGTCACATACAGTTTTTGACTAAATAAATAAATAAAAAGCTTATACATAATGAACAACATACGGCGACGTATTTGAAATAAGTACGAGTATTAGCTACTTTGAATTTGATGTATATAATGGTGTTAATAATAGACATTCGAAAACAAATGTTTATGATATTGAGGATATAAAGGCCTAATTACATTTTTATTAGAAATGATCATTCGCACAAAACCTTCCACACATGTTTCCTTCTAATCCTAGATCATTTCTTTGAATCACCCTACTGCCATTTTCAAGGACCTTATCACTACCACTACCTTTGGGTTTTCCCTTAGATTCATCCTTTCATCTCTACCATTATTGCAGCTATCATTGTTAATGACAGCTATTGCCACAATCGCTAATATTGGGCTAAAAGTAGTCAAGTATTGGTGTATCTCAAATAAAAGAGAAGTTTTTAAACAGTAGTATTAGCATTCGAAACTTGTACACCAGATAAGATCAGAAACAATTCATTACAAAAATGTTCCAAGCAGAAAAATGTGCGAAAATATTAAATTAAACAATTGAAATGAAGAAACGTGAACATTTTAGGACTAATGTGCCTTCAATCCACACATAATTCAGATGAAGCAGAGGGAAGTCTCCCTTCTGCGTCATGGCGGTGCATAACAACTAAAATGCACGCGGCACAGGACTGTATCAAAGCACAAAGAGACTAAGCAGGACTGTTGGACAGATGACACCATTAATTTTTTAACAAAATTTTAATAATTTTAGTGTATAAATAATTTTAGTGTATAAATAATTTTATTTTAAATAATTTTAGTTTATATATTTTTAAAATATTTTAATGCTATTTTTTAATTGCAAATTTTTCATTTATTTCGAAATTTCTTTTGAAAAGATACCTGTATGTTCAGAATTTCAACTATTATTTCGAATCCCCGTATTTTGGTTACGCTTAAAGCCTCTACGTCATGAATCTGACTCTGCTAGACCGCAGCTTCCGCGCGACGCGGCGCCGAAAACACGTGACTACGCCGGGCGCCGCGACGCGCCCGCGCCCGCGCAGCCCGGCCACAGGCACTCGGCAGCCGCCCCGCCGCGCCGCAGCGCGCCGGCCGCCAAGCCAAGCCAAGAATGCCGACGGACGCCGAGTAACGGTGCGTCCCTGTAGCCTATATTCCGGCGGCGGCGGCGGCGGCGGCGGCGATGGGGGAAGCAGCAGAGGCGGCGGCGGCGGCGACTGTAGCGGTGGCGGTGGCGGCGGCGGCGGCGGCGGCGGCGGCGGCGGCGGCGGCGGCGGCGGCGGCGGCGGCGGCGGCGACGGCGGCGGCGGCGACGGAGATGGCGACGACGGAGGCGGCGGCGACGGAGGCGGCGGCGACGGAGGCGGCGGCGACGGAGGCAGTGACGGAGGCGGCAGCGGCAATGGCGGCGGTGGCGGCGGCGGCGGCGGCGGCGATAGTAGGTGGCGGTGAAGTAGTGGCAGTGATGGTAGTGATGATGAGGGGCGGGGAGCGAGGGTGGCGGCGGCGTGGTTTCCAACCGAGTTTCACATGTCTAATTTGCTACGTGACATATAACCAAAACAATATAGGGGCTTATGCCCTTCTACCTACTTATCAGCCGGAAAAAAAATTTAATCGCCACTATTTGAAAACGCATACTTCGAAACTACGTTAGTTTTCCTTAGAATCTCCCTTCATATGTAGAAAAAAATGAGAAAACTTTCATTGTTTTTGAGATTTCTTGCTTTTTGAGATTTCGAGAGAATTATCAAAAATCGCGAAAATGCTGGGGTTTTCAAAACTGTACGTAGGGGAATTGAAATAAATATTAATTTGATAAGAGATATATGAATAAATATCTTTTTTTTTCCATTCTTACTTCCTCTCAATTCAAACTCTACAATTCTACAATTCTACTACAAGTCTCAGAAAAAATAAATCAAGTTTCTTCTGGTTTCAAATTAGTAATCTTTCTTACTTTCTTACTTCTACACGGAAGTATAAGAGCATATGTGCGTTGAAAACAATAACTCATGTCTAGATATTGGCGCACCAGAAAAGTGATAAGTTAAAAAATTGTCCTTTTGCAGGACCGAGAAGTTCCACAATGTGCGGAGAGTTTATTTCGCAATCAAAAACAGTGTCTTCCTCTGCATTCGGGTTAATTCTTAGAGATGACCAAGAACTAAGAAGGGCCCTTTTAAAAACAAATCCACTTGACCACCTCCATTCAAACTCAAAAGAGACTCCCATCGAATTAACTTAAGCGAGGCATTCCTAATATAGCTGTATTTTGTCAATCCTCTTATCCCCAAATTCGCTCCAAATCACTCCAACTACCGAATTATGCGCCATTGAAGCTACCCTTTTATACAGCCAGCTATCGTTCTCATGGCATCCAATTCTATGATTATAACGACCTGGTCGGTTTTTAATTTTATATTGCTTATGGAGTCGTCCTAGCCAAATATATTTTTTGACTGCGTACAGTTGAGCCAAGAGTAATAATATGCAAAACAAAAATGCTCAAACTTTACGATACTATTGCAGGTATGCATAAAATTATTTTACAGTTACCAGCTGTCTAGTAAAATGACTTTACAAAACTTTCACTAGCAAAACTCAACTCTTTTGTAAACTTTTTATTTCACTACATAAAAATGACAACTTTTGAGATGCGTCACTTTTCTAATACACCGACATCATGTGTAGACAAAAAATAATTTGAGAATATGTTTTTCACTTATTAAATTAAAAATAAGAACTCGTCGTCAATGAGATTGTGATTTGAAGAGAACAAAAAAACTGTTCTTTCGTACTTTCTAAAGGCGGTATGGAGTGAAAATCACCAATAGAAGTAATCCATGACAGCAATTTCTCATGTTGACAGATTCCAGACAAGACGTTTGAATAATCTATGATTTTGCCAACTTTTAAATTGTCTAAATCTGGATTTATTTTTATATCGATGATAATTTTCCTCAAATCGTACACACTGTTTTCTTTCATCGAACAACGTGGGTGGTGAGTCCGTGGGCTCTCATTATGAACGTCGTGGCGGATAGAAACTTCCTTCTACCTGAGCGGGAGGCAAAGGCTACTAGCACGGCTGAGGGGCGGCCCCAGGGGCAGAGGCACGAGATGACAGCAAGGGCGGGGGTGGAGGTGGAAGGTGGACGTGGGGATGGGAAGAAGGGTGGGTCGGAGTAGGGCGGTGGCAGAAGGGGGAAGGGGAAGGGACGGGGATGGGAGTGGTCGCGTGCAGGCCGTGGGCGGGAGATGGGGGCGTTGTCCGGGATAGATGCGTGAAAGGGGAGTCACAAGAGCCTGAGGCAGACGCCTGAGGAGATGGGGAAGGGGAGAGGCAAGGGGCACCTGAAGAAGCGAGAGGCTGGGTGGCTGAGGGTGAGGGAGACCGGAGCTAAGGAGGCAACAGGTGCATGGAGTGGTGGCGTATGCGGAGCTGGGAACGGGGCCGGGAGCGAGATGTCGGGGTCGGGAGACGAGAACGGGGTTGGAGTGCGATGGGAGGGGGGAGCAGGCGGAGACGGGAGTCGATGCGACCGCGAGGGCGTCGCAGAGCCTTGAGTGGGTTGCGGAGATTGGCGGTTGAGAAAGGGGTTCGGTAGCGAGAACGGGGGCGGGGCTCGGAAGCGGAGGATGGGCGAGGTCTGAAGAGCGGGAAAGGGAAGAGGATGGTGGGAGGGCGGGTTTCGTCGGGATGCAGGCGGGGTTGTGGGAGTCGGTGGGACAGAGGTGGGAGAGGACGGGCAATGTGGCAGACCAAGAGAGGGGGAGCGAGGTGTGACGGGGTGGGGTATGACGGGGAGGTGTGTGACGGGGAGGTGTGTGACGGGGAGGGGTGGCGGCAGGGAGGGTGTGACGGGGAGGGTGTGACGGGGAGGGGTGTGACAGGGAGGGTGTGACGGGGAGGGGTGTGACGGGAGGAGTGTGACGGGGAGGTGTGACGAGGGAGGGTGTGACGGGGAGGGTGTGAGGAGAGGTGTGACGGGGAGGGTGTGACGGGGAGGGTGTGGCGAGGAGGGGTGTGGCAGGGAGGTGTGGGACGGGGAGGTGTGGGACGGGGAGGTGTGTGACGGGGAGGTGTGTGACGGAGAGGGGTGTGGCGGGGAGAGGGGTGACGAGGATGGGTGTGGCGGGGATTGTGTGGTGCGGAGGGGTGTGGCGCGGAGGGGTGTGACCGGGCGGATTGTGGCGGAGCGGGGTGTATTGGAAAGGAATGTGACGGGGCGGAGCGGGGTGTGGTGTGGCGGGTCGGAAACGGGAGTGAGACCGGGGATTGCGGTGAGGTCACGCGCCGCGCGTGTCTGATGTTGGGCAGGTCCGGGTCTTCCGTGCGGGAGCTGCTGACCCACAAGCTCCTCGCCCGCAGACCCCGTCGCAGCCTCCCGTTGCTTTGATTGGCGCTCGCCTCTCGGACCTTTCGGGGAGGTGTGGGACGGGGAGGTGTGTGACGGGGAGGTGTGTGACGGAGAGGGGTGTGGCGGGGAGAGGGGTGACGAGGATGGGTGTGGCGGGGATTGTGTGGTGCGGAGGGGTGTGGCGCGGAGGGGTGTGACCGGGCGGATTGTGGCGGAGCGGGGTGTATTGGAAAGGAATGTGACGGGGCGGAGCGGGGTGTGGTGTGGCGGGTCGGAAACGGGAGTGAGACCGGGGATTGCGGTGAGGTCACGCGCCGCGCGTGTCTGATGTTGGGCAGGTCCGGGTCTTCCGTGCGGGAGCTGCTGACCCACAAGCTCCTCGCCCGCAGACCCCGTCGCAGCCTCCCGTTGCTTTGATTGGCGCTCGCCTCTCGGACCTTTCTTACAGCCATTTGTAACACTTCTCGCGCTGTTTATTTTGGATCATGATCTCACGCTCCGCGCCGCCTTTCGAGATGCGATGAAGAAGCAGCGCTAGCTCACTTCCTGATGTTCCCGTTGATCATATTGAAGAGCAGCTTTACATCAATGAAGTGCGTAAATTCAGCTGGCCCACAATAAAAAGGGATGAATACGTCGTTTCAAATCATTTTGCCTCTAAATATCTGACTTCTAAGATCGTGTCTAATACGCATCAAAGCTGTGTCTACTTCTTAGTTTATTTACAATTAGTTTATTACAAAATTCGCGAACTTGCCAGAATCGGATATGAGCCGTAACACATTCATGCAACATCTCCTTACGCACAGAAGTCAATTCTAGACATTGGTGAATATAAACTAATTTAATTTATTGAAGAATACTTAAAGAAGAGAAGTATACCGTCACTTCCTTTAAACGTTTCTCTTCGATTAACAGACCTTCTTCAAGTGCAACTTGCTTAATGCTTTATTAACGCCTTTTATTTCAGGGACAACTTTCTCTTTCTACGAAATCAACCAATATGGAGCTTATTTACTCACTGAATCAAGTCCTTTACGAGAACGAGCTGTCTCGTAACAAGTGGCCACGTTCTTTCACTTTCGTTGCGAAACAGTTGTAATTTATCACGACCCGCCTCTTGAGAATTATCTCCATTCGGCCACATCCTGCTCAAAATGATGACTCGTGTGATAAATTTGACTACGTTGCTTCTAGCCAGGTAGTTTTGACACAATAAATTATGAATATTTACAGGAGCCTTCAAGATTTTATTCCTGTTCCAACCCTAAGGCTACAGTATTATAAACTTTTTAAGGGGGGCGCTTTTTGTACTCGAGGGAAGAGGAGAGTCTCGGGACTGAAAATTTCCAAGATAGTTTTCACTTTCATCATATAAAAATGTCTACAACCAGGAGTGTTTTAGTCCTGCCTTTTCATTAAAAAAGGTTTACATACATCGATGTTCACATGCTATTTAATTCCTCAAGTATTCAAAGCTAATGTGAATTTTTATGTTTACATTCTGAATCCTCATCGTGTGATGAGATAAAGTGTCCGTGTGAATTTGTGGTTTATCTTTAAATCTTGATTCTCTCGTCACAATGGTCTCCTTACGCTTCCGCGTGTCAACTGAATTCCTCTTCCCACACGATTTCTCTCATATTCATCGTATATTGTTTATCCTACTTGAAGTCATCATGGGAAACATGCCATGGACATAGGGGTGGATAGTTTATCTGAATAGTCTGTATTTTTAAAAACATTCTGTCTTTTAAAAATCATTAAGGATTTGGAATTTTAAGGGGTTTCCAAAATTATTTCACAATTTTATCTCAAATTTAATGGACGTTTCAACTCTATCGATTTTTATTTCCCTTTCTACAAACTGATTTCACTTAAGTGGTATGGCTCTTACTATAAGGCAACTTTTCATAACGTAAAACTCAATAAAATATTTCGAGCACTTACAATCAAATTTATTATAGTTACACTAATACTACTTACAAAAAATGATGACTTGGACCACAGGTCAAAAGATGGCAAGATCAACAGGGGACCTGTAAAAAATTACAATCACTTTAATACTGACTCAGGCATCTAATAAAAAATAATAATTGCAATACTACGCAGTTTCATCATATTTGCATTCTGCAATTGATAATAAAATCGAAATATCCTACACGACCTTCTATTATTAATCATTTTTATACTCATCATAAATGTGCAGGTCATTGGAGATTTTCTAATAGCTAAAAACTGAATATAAAAAAGTGGCTTTAAGAAGTTTAATTGTAACTCCAAAATTGCATGAAGGGTAGCCAACAATAAACTGCCTAATTAGACCACGCGGAAAATATTCACAGCGGCCCGTTATTTATTTCACTGCATTGATTACACGGCTCGTGCTCACAAATCATATTTCAACACGAACATTGACTGCCTTCTCCGCAAGGTGCAAAGTCCTCCTGTGCCTCAAGGACGATGCGCTCGGCGGCCACACGGAAATCTGCTCTCGAAGAGGTGCATTCTAAGGCGTTGCGGTGCCGCCCCCTCGCCATCCCCGCCCCCGCGCCAACCCCGCCCCCGCGCCAACCCCGCCCCCGCGCCAACCCCGCCCCCGCGCCAACCCCGCCCCCGCGCCAACCCCGCCCCCGCGCCAACCCCGCCCCCGCGCCATCCCCGCCCCGCGCCATCCCCGCCCCCGCGCCATCCCCGCCCCCGCGCCATCCCCGCCCCGCGCCATCCCTGCCCCCGCACCATCCCCGCCCCGCACCATCCCCGCCCCGCACCATCCCCGCCCCGCGCCATCCCCGCCCCCGCCATGCCATTATCCCCGCCCCCGCGCCATCCCCACCATCCGCCCGCGCCATCCCTGCGCCCGCGCGCGCCCCCTGCGCCATCCCCGCCCCCGCGCCATCCCCGCCCCGCCTCCGCCCCGCGCCATTCCTGCCCCCGAGCCAGACCTGCACCACACCAGACCCGCCTCCGCACCAACCCCGCCCCCGTGCCAGCCCCGCCCCCGTGCCAGCCCCGCCGCCCGCACCGCCCATGCTCCTGCCCCGCCCACCGCGCCGCCGCCCCCGTGCCGGTGGTCGTTAGCGCCCGCAGCCGAGGCGAAATCGCGTGAGCGCGATGCTGCGTAACGCAATAAAAACGCAGCCTGTTACCACCGTCTCACCACCGCCCCCTCCGCCTTGGCCGCAACGGGCGGCGTTGCACGGAACTTTCGCGGACGCTTAGCGAAACATTATGTACACTTGCATGTGGTGGTAGATGGAGATGGCTTTTTTTAAAAAAGCGATCTACCGTTAGTGTATTATATCGAAAGTTCCACCTCATATACAAAATGCGTATTAATGTTCTAAAATATTCTGAGATTATATGAGATATGTATATTATATGAGATATATATCGTTGTTTTTTCGAGAATGTTTTAGAGATTTAAAAATAACTATGCTAGATTTCCAGATTCTGTGATATACATAATACATTACAAAAGGTATCCATATATATTAAAACACAGTAAGAATGAAACACAAAATGACTCCCTTTATCTTTTTCTTTCATTCAATCTTCATCTTGACATTTCCACGTCATTTTCCTGGATGGAACGAGCTCTATTTACCACCTTAAATATTTGTCTTTAGAAAACATTTTTTTTTTTACCCACATACACATATACATACATTTGTCATATTGCGCTGGCATCAAGGTCTTTGAAATTTATGAGTTGTCACAGAATTCCATTCCTCTATGTTCATTGGAAATGAAATGCCTTCCGGTTGAGCGGTCAACCCTCAACCCTTATTCATCAAGCACAGTTCACTTTGGCCAAGATACAATCATTAAAATTCTTGCTTAATAAATGTAGTATGCACTATCTTCTTTGGGAAAGTAAGAATGTCAGAATAAGCATCAGATAGGTATTTCGTGTCACGAATGGATTGTGATTTAAATGATAATATTACCACCTTCAAGACCGTGCACACAAAAGTTGCTTCAGAGGAGGGGGGGAATCATCTGCTAATTGAATGTCTAAACAATCAATTAGAGAATCCAGGTAAATAAACGATTCAATCTTCTGCGAAAACCAGAATCTTCCTATCCATGCAACTTTCGCTGTCAGCATTCGCTTCCCACGTCAGTTTACGGACGAAAACCATCGCAGCTGGCATTTGTTCAATGGAACGCGAAGTTAATCACTTCACATCACCTCTCCCCCTCGATATCACCCTCCCATCCGACATGCAGTGGAAAACAATGGCAAACTACCGCTGTGATATTCCGCCTAAGAAAGGGGAGGTCATGAAGAAAGACAAGTCTTCTTCTCTTTCCCCACAACCCAGGTCTTAACGTCGTCTCTTGAAAATAATCTTGATATCCTTCATTCAATGGTTGAGAAAGGCAAATCACAGTTGTCCATTCAGGAAAGGGGTGGACTAAGTCACATGCCTGTTCTTTCGCCGTTTCTCAGGTTCTAACCTCATCTATTGATGAACATCTTAGTAACCTTCATACAAGACCACGAAGACAAATGCAAACCACGGGTATGATCGTCCACATAGGAGTGAGGACGAAATAACGACAGCGTCATCTTCCGCTTTCCGCTTAGAAACGAGGTTCTCATCACGCGAATACTCCTTACTGAATCTCTAAACAATCTATTTGAGTAGTCGAGTAAATAAACGACTCGATCTGATGCGAAAACCTGAATAGTTTTGCTGATGGCACTATCGCCGCCAGAAATATTTCCCCACGTTATATGCGATACGTAATCCATCACAGCAAGCTTTTGTACATGAATTTCTCGATGTGTATGCAAACCAATCATATGCTTAGGGTCTCTATTGGATAGGCGTTCGAATGTTTCTTAAACAATCTTTTTTTTTAGTTCGTAAAATGTAGAAATATTTGAACCCTTTACTCATATTACATATATAAGACATATTATAAAACTTCTGTAATTCGTTTTACGAATGACTGTAAATTGTTGCAATCTATTTCATATTTTAATTACTAAAAAATCAGAACCAATAATGTATAGAAATAAAATTCTAAAATTCACATTTAGAACATTTTTTCTGACTAGTGATATAGAACTCTACAGAACTGTTACCTGAAACTGATTTATAGATCTTTGATTTTGCAACCAATAAGAAACAATTCTATCTTCTCCAAATCGACTTGAAAATCTGTACTGTTTCTGAAGTACACCCTTTCCTACACAGAAAAGAAACGCCACATTGATAACTTGCTAAGTTATCATTTTCAGTCCCCAAGTGGTTTATGTCCCCAAGTGGTCATTTTAATGATTTTTGAGGGGCTTGCTTTTGATTGTTTGGTCATGCCCAGGGCTCCTTCAGATGTTAGTCCAGCCTTGCTTTTGTGTCACTGCGTCGCAAAGACAATGGCTATAGAGGGCTGCCGATCCGGATCGCAGGGAGATCCGATCCAGGCGACTTTCTTGCCGGGGGCTGTTCGGACGCGTTCGAATTAGAAAGCAGCGCGTCCGCGGAGGCGCCAGTGGAGGGAGAGGTGTGGGCGGGGCGGGGGCGGGGACGACCAAGGTCTGTATCTATAGGCGGCGCTGCGTCCCGACCGTTTGAATAGCACGTGTTCATCCGTCAGATACAACCGTCGCAGTAAATACAATAGAACCCTAATAACTCTTTTAAAACTCTACAAATATTAAAGTTTCCACGATCTTTCACCATGTTTCTTTTTTATCTGGAATTCGGTAAGTCGAAGCTTGTTTTCCCGAAATTACTCTTTTAGCTTTCTTCAGATTCGAAGTAGCGAAATAAGTATTTATTATAGTCCGAAATTGTGAGATGAAGTGCGTACAAATAGAATAAGTGTGATTTTTATCACTTGGCTTGTCCAACGAAATTTTCAAAAATAAATTAAAAAACGAATTAAGAAAATAAAATTAATAGAGCCAACCAAAAATGTATTGTAGCCCATGAACTATATTTGAAATTATTAATTATTGTTTATTTTTAATTGAAACATTTGAAACCATTTCAATTTAGGAGTTTTTAAAACTTTTGTTTGTATTTAAAAGCCCCTTCGTCGAAGTAACAAATAAATTCAGGTATACTTCCGCAGAATGCGCTTTAAGAACCGTTTTAAATGAGGGAAACTATATTATTCATTTGTGTATATTTTTAGACTCAAAAGCCGAAAGGAGCTTGTTCAGCGAATTAACGACCATTGTGGCAATGATTGCCCGTTTTGGTCATTTTGAAATTGCTACAACGCATTCTCGTCTTTTCTTTTCTCAACGAATTTAAGGGTTTTGGGACCTAACGTATACACAGTACCCTAGAATGTATTAATTAACTCTAGCATTAAATTAATTTTACGTAGTATTCGTGTATAAGAAAACGCTGTCTCTGCTGATGCTGAAGTCGCAATGCAGTAACGCAAGGCTACACGATCTCTTTATTAATCAAACGATTACACGCTTTCACAGTGCTACTGTCGGGGAAAAGAATAAATAAAAACTCTCGAGTATTGTAAACGCTTGCTATTACCTCAACCGCTGATCGCCTACACACTAACTCTACTTCCCTGCATTGGTTTCTTAATGCAACCAAAATAACAAGAATTTTACAATCATCGAACTTTTTTGAGTAACTTACGAGTTCAGTGAATGAACATGGCACTGCTAAAGTACGTTCTGGACACCCAATTTTATTACTTCTAATTCCAAATAGCCGATTCTAACAGCGCAGACGTCAGTGCTAACAACTGCTAAAGACAACTGCTAGGCCACAACCCCGCGAAAGACATTAGTTCCTTCCCTTCATAGTACGTGGTATACTCTAAGGTAAATTACGAAGTATTCCATGCAATTATACTCATCATTATTTCATAGCCTACGTCCCTTTACGTACATGAAACTTGAAGAAAAATTTAAACCTCCAGATTGTTCGGCTTCACAAGATGGTATGGTACCTTCCAGTAGTGCTAGTAATAAACACCCCGCTACATGGCATCCCATGGAAATAACAGAGTAGCGAAGAGGAATTTTAAAAAATAGCCAGGTTATTTAAGATCTAACTATAATATTGAAGTAGTGATTTAAGGGCATTTGAATTCACGATTCTTATGATTCACTCTTCTGAGAGCTATTTCAACATTTCACATATCCTATTCTCCGAATTCTTATGTACAGAAACAGTTCCGTTCGTCTGAATCGGGCATTTTACTCGCGTGTCTGACGAAGTATTTGAAAGAGTTATTGAGATATAATCACTAGCACCAAATTATTTGCAAATATAGCTGGATTAACTTTTGGGAGTTCTTGTTTATCAATAAAGATTTACGAAAGTCATATATTATCGAACCATCCGATGAGAAAATGGAAACCTACATCACTGAAACGAAAGAGAGTTGATCAAAATATCACTGTGCTATTCTGAACTCGACAAACTCAAAATCGCGGCTTTCAACATTTTTCACCAACTGCTTCATTTAGTTCTGCGTGGAGCAAGCTCAAAGTGTCCAGCGCATTGGTGTGTTCGCATGTACCAACTAATCGTCACTGATCTACCTTCTAATGACCACGTGGAAGTCCCCGCAAACCGAAAGCCCATCCCCCGTGCTTTCCCCCTCGACGACCTCTTTTCCTCGGTGTTTTTGCGCGAGTCTCCTGCCCCTCCTCGTCCTGCGCCACCGACGCGCGTCCTTGCCCCGGCGGCCGCTGCCCCTCTCTCTGCGACGTCGTCCTCTCAAGGCGCAAAAACAGCGGCTTGTGCGTAGCGCGCGGCTTTGTGTGAGGCGGCGGCGGCGGCGGCGGCGGCGACGCCGACTGCAACACGGAGAACGTCCACTACGACAGAAACGAAGACGATTATGACGATTGCGATGAAGACAAACGTGATGACAATAACCCCAACTGTAACTCTAATAACGGCGACGACAATCGTAAAGACAGCGACGTTGACAATAGAAAAGACAACGACGTTGATAATAGTAAAAAGAACGACGTCGACAATCGCAAATACGACAACAATCGCAAAGACGACAACAACGACAACAATCGCAAAGACGACAACAACGTCGACAATCGCAAAGACGACAACAACAATCGCAATGACGACAACAATAATCGCCAATAAGACAACGACAATCGCAAAGACGACAACAACAATCGCAAAGACGACAACGACAATCGCAAAGACGACAACGACAATCGCAAAGAC
Source organism: Teleogryllus occipitalis (assembly GCA_011170035.1). NCBI lineage: Eukaryota > Metazoa > Arthropoda > Insecta > Orthoptera > Gryllidae > Teleogryllus > Teleogryllus occipitalis. Next base: position 278,901 of record BLKR01000068.1, read on the forward strand.
GACAACGACAATCGCAAAGACGACAACGACAATCGCAAAGACGACAACGACAATCGCAAAGACGACAACGACAATCGCAAAGACGACGACGGCGATGTCGACAATCGTAAAGACGACGATGACGACGCCGACAATCGTAAAGACGACAACGACGACGACAATCGTAAAGACAACGACAATCGTAAAGACAACGACAATCGTAAAGACAACGACAATCGTAAAGACAACGACGACGACAATCGTAAAGACAACGACGACGACAATCGTAAAAACGTCGACGACGACGACAACCGTAACGACGACAATAACAGCAACAACGACGATGACGCAATAACGAGGACAACGACGAAAACAATATCTACAACTGTAACTAAAACGACAATGAAGACGGCAGCGACGGGTCCGGGCGCGGTCGACGGCAATGGCGGCTGGGTCAAGGAACTGCCAGCAGCGGCCGGAGATACGCACAGAGATGTCCGCGACCCGGGCGCACGCGATGTAGGTAAAGGTTGGAATCAGACGCGGCGAACGCCCTCCGACTGGCAGGAAGGCCGTGCGCGCGGCAATGCCTCTTCCGCGCATTGTGGTGGACGGGTTATTTTTTGCTCGCCTCCTCTCGGTTCAATTCTTTTTACGTCCTGATACCCAATGAAATTCCGAACAGACAGTTTTAAAGAGCCGTCGGTATTATACACGGCCAGCTATCCTTTGCAGAAAGCGACTTTTTTTACTCTCAAATTTTAAAAGATACGTCCGGAAGTTTCGCGGAAGATTGTACAGTAGCCTTATTTAGGATAAGGTGTCAAGGTGATAAATGAGAAAATACGTATTTAGTTACGGTCGTAGCCTAATAGCAATCGTAGGAATGTTGGCTCGTCAGGCTCTCATGAGCTGTGTCTCATGTTTATCTTGACCATTTGGCAAGGGCGAGTGAAAATAAAGGATCTGAGGAAATATTTAAGGTCTAACGTGTCCAACATTATTCGAAACTAACATATTGTTAAATGCAATGTGAAAAAGTTTTTCGAATGCTCGGAACCACCTGTGCTGCGTTTTCTTTATAACGATGAGTTGAAATAACATTCAAACAAACTTCAAAGCTATACATTCCTTCGTAATGTTCTGACAGTCATCCTCCACTTCGACTTGCCATATCCTTTTTTTTTCTAGGGTTTTTATCCAGCCGACAGCCGGTTTCCCTTTACGTCCCGATGGGACACATATTCCACCAAACACTACATTCCAATGCACTTTTGGGCTCGTCAGATCTGGTGTCAGCAAAACGCGAGACCTTCGGCCATAACATGAAAGAAAAGGGACAACCAAGTATGCCCAAGGCGGGACTCGAATCCGTGACCCTACGGACAGCAACGCTGAGTCTTCACATGCTCTTAGCCACCTCCGTCATATGCTTTTACCCATTACAAAAATTATATATGATAAGAACACTCATTATTATTATTATTATTATTATTATTATTATTATTATTATTATTATTATTATTATTATTTATTACTAATTTACTGTAGTAATTATGTTTGGTAATTGTCAATAACTTATGTCTATACTAAGCATTCAAAATTGCTGTTAAATTTGCTATTGTAAATTATTTTTCCACTTTCTCTTTGGTTTAATAGAGCAGGCATTAAAGAGCAATGTAGAGACCACGGTTTTGTGGGTCAAGGTTGATATAATGTCTCAATGTCAATCTTCCTTAGGAATAGCGCCAAATTATAGGACTTTAATCCCGGTGAATTCATTTTAAACATTAGCAAGTGTTTCAAGGGCACTTGCTAAATGAGCTCGGTACAGAAATGATTGGATTAACACTTCAGATTATTATCTACTTTCCGGAATCGGTTTAGATGTGCAGAAAGAGACAAGGGTACATGCGTGGGACACTGGAGGTTGTAGGAGTGGGGACTAAATATTCGGACCAAACACCAATCGGCCATTTTAGATTAATACAGTGATCTTTAGAAAAATGATATTGAACTTACGGCGCCGGAAATATTATATTGTTGTAATAGTATTGTTTATAAACGATCGAGGATTTCTTACTAACTAAATATTTAGAAATAAGTGATTCTGTATTTTCTCAAAAAGTAATACATAAAAAATAGTAATACAAAAAAATAATACAGAAACATGGGAAGCAATTTAGCGGATAGGAAAAAGCGAATACTATGAGTAATCATCGTAACAGATACGTAAATAAATAAATTGAATATTTCGTGTAAGCGCGACGACTAAAAAGACGAGAGCAATTGAGTTTATTCATCCCAGAAGCTCTTATTTCTATTGTCTAAGACGAAACTGTCTGACAGACGCGTCTGAAAGTAGATGTTCGGATATACGCTTGAGAAATTGCTGTAATACACAAAGTACAAGACGACGTTAAAAAAAATTCAAATCACAGAAGTATATCAAGTAAACAGTAACAGTAACTACCAAGGGACAAAAATATAAAAGATGTACTACTCCAAAAAGAAGGGATGCGAAGTCAATGTATTACGCCTAACAAGACAGCAGATAAGGTAGAAGATAAAGGAGAGAGAACAAATAAAAAATATGAGCCGAAATGGCTGCTTCTCTGAAGGATCTATCTCTCTATCTCAGCTCCAAGGCAGACAAGTATGCCGTGTTTCATCTCAAGAAAGATTCTTTTGACGTTCTGGTCTGACAACCCCTCGGAAGGTAGTAATCAGTCTCTAGTACACGTATCAGATACACCATCTACAGTTTTCATTGTCGGAAGTTGCTGCAGACATTAAATGAGTCCTGCCCCATACAGAGCTGAGAGAAGCAGTCTGTGAGACGCCATGTTCATTGAAATAGTGACCACCACCACTCGTCAGTTGACTCTGCCCCGTAGGAAGGACGACACCGACCGCATCGCTGTTTCGTAGTACATGGGATGCACACTCAGTGATTCCCGTAGACTTTTCCGTGCTTTTCTATCGCAGAGAACCGTGATTTTAACGTGCGTATGTTGCTTCTCCTTCCTAGCCTCTAGTTTTATCTCCCACCAACTGAACTCGATAAGTCGTTCTCACGCACTGTCTGGTAGCCGCATTCGAAGGTATATTCCATACTATTTCCATTACCAACTCTATATCGTAGTCAAAGATTTCTTCCGGGCTGAAGGGCTGTGGTCCATTGGAAACATATTTTCAGACGTTTCGTCCGCAACTACGAATGTTTTCCAATGGACCACAGCCCTTCAGCCTGGAAGAAATCTTTGACTACAACTCCGGCCATGAAAGCCTACATTGTTCTATATCTTAGATTTTTCGTAATGCCCTCCTTTCGCGTATAATATAGAGTTGCCATGACACGTAAATCTGAAATCGTGGCTCTGAATAGCAGTGATTAGAACTAAAATTCGGTTGCGGTTTAGAATATTATATAAATCAATATTTCTTCTTGATTGTCAATATATGTTTACAAATAAAAGTATCCAAAGTTTTTTATGACAATCATTTATTCCAACAATTACACAACGTTTCGTAACTCGTTTTGTTACATCATCAGGTGCTGAACATAGTGAAGGGACCGCTATCCCATTGAATTATCTCACCAGCAGAACATTCAAGGAAACGTTGTTAGAATATTATGCCTTTGAATTGACGACCCTCCTCGCTATATGAGGTTATGGGCCGAATTCATAGCCCCCACATACGGAATTGGGGAATTCTTAGCAAAGAGCTATTGCTTAAAATAAGTTGTTACTTTTAGAGAGACATCCGTGTTTCATAGACGCTCCTCATGATCGCAGAATGAGAGCTTCCATAAGTGATCGGAACATTGTCAACGTCATTTGCAGCAACTGATTCGTGGTTGAGTGAACACAGAATACACATACTCAATATTTTTCATATCCAACTTGACTTGTGCGCTTTCGAAATCTTTCATAATTGTACACGTCCAATGGATTATTTTTTCTTTCTAGTACGAATGATGTACTGTGTAAAGAAGTCAAACTATTCTGTGAAATAATTGTCATCGTTTTTAATCGGAGGAGGGGGACAGGATTTAAAAATTCATTCTGTTTTCGTTTTTTAAACACATTAAATACACATACACATTGAACACATTAAATAATTCTGTTTACTTTTACCTTTCAAAGAAACCCACATTTATTGTATCACATCCATTTTAGGTTTTTCACCCATGAGAATTAAACCCTTCACAAAGGGAGCTGGCCTCTCAGGAAACTTAATGACTGCTACCTTCAAATTTAAAATTTCTGGCACGTAAAGATCATTTTCTTGAAAACTTAGGGCGGTAGAAAGCTGACACTTGTATGAATAACAGTTTATCAGCTTTATATTTATAGCAAACAGTCCCTTAATGTATGCAAGGTTTAGAAATATATAGAAAAATATGATTAGAAAATATTAAAAAATAGTGTTAAAAAATATAGAGCAAAAATAGTAATAATAACTAATAATAATAATAAAAATGGAATAGTAACAAATAAAAATGATAACAGTTCAGAGTGTGTATGTGCGCGTGTGTAAAACCCTAATGTATGTATATCTGGTTGCCCCTTGTTAGTTTCAATAGTGTTAGAGACAACATTCCTCAAACAAAGCCATTTAAACGCGGGGAAGGCATCACTTGCTCGCCTCCTGGTCCACTCGTGTGTGCCCTCCGCGAAGCCCCTGGGAGCGGGACGCTGCGCCGCGCCCTCCGCGCTGCTCTCCAGATCCGCGGGTTGCGTGCGCGCGCAGGTAGGTGGCGCCCGCTCCGACGCATTCCTGCCCTGCCCTGCCCTGCCGCCGCTGCTGCTGCTGCCCCTGCCCCGCAGACAGGTGTTCGGGGGCCCCGCCCGCCGTGCCCCGGGGGGCATGACTAACCGCCGCGCCGCGCCGCCTCCCTGGGATGCAAGGCCCGGCCAACCCTTTCTCCTGCCACCTCCCGGTAGACCATCCGGGTGCCGCAGGTATTTTAATTTTCCCCCTCGACGTGGGCCCGACGAAGGAACAAAAAAAGGCGTGTTGGGAATAATTAGGACGTGCGTCAGCCCGCCCCCTTTTCTTTTATTACAGTGAGGGTTTTCCCTTTCGGGCAATGGCCCTTTGCAGGTCAGGTTGGCACGTTCACAAAGGAAACCATTAGTGGGTCTATTATCATTGGATTTAGTTTCAATGAATCTTATGTTAGCCTAATATTAACGACTGTGAATTAAAATACATACTACCTAATAGGTAGGTAAATCATTTGCGATGGCGTACGTCGATGCGAGTTCGCAACTGCGTTTCAAAGAACGGCAGGTCCAAAGCTCGTGTGCCAGCGAGGAGAATTTACGGAGATAAATACCTAGGACGACGCCGGCCTCAGTCGGGATGAAAGTCTAGAGGCCGTCTGCTCTGATCGGTAGTTTCCATTTGTTCCTTCTACCAGGGAGATGCAGGTCCAGTTCTTTCAACAACGGGCCAGAGCGAATCATCCCTTCCATTCGCTTCGTACTCGCGTCCTTGGTCCAGAGAGTTGTGCTTATCCCTTAAGCGTGCCTCGTAGCGGCTTACCGAATAGTTTTAAAAATACACTTTAACCAATATATTGTATTGTATGTAGCATGCGTGTGCGATAGATAATTTTCCATAAGCACTCTCGAAATATGCAGAAAAATTTCCAACTAATAAAAACGTATATTTAGGCATAAAATTTAAATAAACAAATGAACCACCGTAGAAAGTTGGAATAGTACAGGAGAAACCCCAAAATCCTTTTATATTTCAATTTCAAAATTACTTGCATCTCTAGCATTCCTGAAGTACATTATATGTGTTGACTACAGTTTCGAGGAATATAAAACTATATCTAAAGAGGAAGTCGACATTACTACGGATAACGTTTACTCGTACAAAATAGTGTAAAAGTCGAAAAATATATACAATACAATTTTTGTTCAGTTAAAGTTTTAGGAGATGGAAGAAAAACAAAATTATGATTATACGTTACACGCGAAGAAATTTATTCATTACTGAACGTTACATTACTCGAAATAAAATCCGCAGTGCAGCGACTCATTTGTTCTCAAGGAGACGCCGAAAGGTGAAGACCATGTCCCACACCACCCCAACAGCAATTTTCGCATGAAGACAGCGGACAAGGTAATTGTCAACCTCATCTCTTCATCAAATGCTGTGTTATTTGCTCAAGTGGATTAATTGAATGGAAGATCAAGAGAATAAATGACCAGTTTTGCGCGGGCTTCAACCAAAGGCTGAGAATTAAGAAAATGCCACTGCCAAGAAACCGAAATATTCTAAGAAGGTATTGATAAATATAAATTCCTAATTACCCAGATATTTTCAGGTAATCATCAATACAGAATGTATTCCCGCTCAATTAGATTTAAATTGCTCCGTTGTGATGTGATAGTTCATGAACAACATACGAGAAAGGGTCATATGTTTCTGGACTTGGCGAAGCATTGAGCAAAATCTTACATATTTTGCCCTCAATTTTTATTTTGGAAAATCATGGGCAATCACGCAATAGTTTTCAAAGGAAACTAAATCTCATTGTGTTCAAATTCCTTCGTTCAACTATCTTCTCCTTACTCTCTCTTCAGTAATAAAAAACGAAATCGTTTGCATTCCATTCGTACCAAGAGACAGTGGCATGTCAATGTTTTAGGTGGACGTACTAAATTACGTAACGTTTGGTTCCACAATTCGTACGTAACGCTAACACAAAACTTCCATGATCATTTCTCTGACTTTTTAAGTTCAATTATTTTCCATTTTGACGTACGTTACTAAAATATTAATAAAAAATGTATTATCGCAGTACAGTGACAAAAATTACATTCGGAGTATTTTCATTATTTACATCTTACCAGACATTGCCCCCAAATAGTTTTTTTGTTTTCTCTACCCGCTGTGCACTTCAAGAAAGACCAGTAAGGCGCGACAAGTTTTGAGCAGTTTGTGTCGAGGCAATGAGGCTGTAAATATTAAGCCCGTGGTCAGAATACGGAAGCAGAAGACTGGCAACGGAGGAAGCAGAAGCAACACATGGAGCCCTGACCGGGTCTCCATCTACACCATCACCTACGTTACCTTCTTACTTTTAGCTTAAGTGGAATTAAAATGTTATATGGATTAAATACTTTCAAATTACTACAATATGTAACCCAACACACGATTATTTGTAGCCTCGTTTATCGTTTCACGTTCTTCAGATAGGGGCCAGAGAAATTGAGGCAGTTAAAAAATTGTAATATATGATCGCCAGTTGCTCCTGTTTTGTTTCTTTGTAACTCCATTACTAGATTAGGCTGTTCATTGTTTTCTGAATTAATATGCTGGTTCGAGCTTGACAGTTAAAGAATTGAACTGCAAATACGCTCTCTCAAATACACTACGAAAATGGACCGACCAACCTAGCACCTCGCTCCGGAGATTGTAGGGCTTGAATATCGCCGTTCGCAATCCCGTCTTTTGTCATCGCTATGTGACCTATCTTGGCAGATCACACATTTCTTTAATTCTATTTTTCGACAATTTAAACCTCTTTCGTATCCCTTCAGGAGTTCGAAATTTTAAAAAAAGTCAACGATAGTTGTCATAACTTTCGCAGTAATCCTCGCACAACAGACCGTTTCTAGTGACCTGTACCTACCAGCTGAGGCTCACAAGTTCTAGGAACGCCCAACTCCGACACTTAGAAACCGGTATCCTCTCTACTCCTTGCTGTTTGGCTGTTCGGGAGACGCCGCGTCCTAGGGTTCGTATGGGCGAAATGTAAATCACATTTGGCCCTGAGAAAGTTCTTAAAATGGCGACCAAAACGTTAGCATCTCTGTCTAGGACGCGGCGTCTCCCGGACAGCCAAGCAGCTACTGACTCCGGCCTCGGAAGCCAACGCCCCCTCTCTACTTCCTTTCTCTCACATTGTGGTGAGGTGACGCCGTCTTGCGCCCCTCGCCGCTCGCCCTCCGCTCGAGCCGCGCTGGTATGGTGTTCAGATGTGCAGGCTGACCGCTCACCACCCCGCACCCCTGTGTGTGCCCCCCAAACGTCACCCCCGCTAAGGGCGGGATGGACTGACCCGTCAGTATATAAGGATCGTGTACAGCCACAGAAATCTTAGAAATTTTAATTCACGATAAATATCTGTACATGTATTAAAAACAACGCCCAAAGACGCCTGCTTTATTAGTATTTAAGTTAGAATAAAGATAGTTTGTTTAAGTTAATGCTCGCCCCAAGTTCCAAAAGCAGAAATGCTGGAGCAAAATAAATGTATCTGAGTAATTGAATAAATTCCCGCTCCGCCAGGGTAACTGGCGGGGGGAGGGGGAGAAATGAAAAAACAGAAATCGTCGTTTGTTCGTGAGCGCGGAAGTGATCGCCGGCGTCCCACTGTTCGGTTGCTCTCGGGTTCACCAAGGCAGGAATCGACGCTGTGCCGAACCGAGCGACCCACCGCCAGCCGATCTGCCTTCGCCGCCGCCGCCGCCGCCGCCGCCGCCGCCGCCGCCGCCGCCGCCGCCGCCGCCGCCGCCGCCGCCGCCGCCGCCGCCGCCAACTGCCACCCCTCCCCCGCCCTCCTCAAGGCGACGACCAACTGAGTGCTGGTCTGCGTAGCTTCTGTTAGGATGTAACCGTACACTTGCAACAACGTTCATAATAAACTACTTTTAATAATCAATCCGGTGTTCATCCTTCTCCCGTTACATACTCCCTCCCATCATGTTTTCTCGACATCATGTTTAAGTAACCAAAGACCTAAATCAATTGGACGTCGTTTGAGACGTCGTTTGAGTTTTGATTGGAAATTTTTTGAGTTTCCTCAATCGATATTAAACTGTGCTATTTGTCTTGTCTATCTGTCAGTGTTATGTTATGTATTCCGTGTTCTCCCACTAACATCTGAAAGAGTCAAACGGCTGAACTATGTAAAATCAAGCTCTCAGTAAAGTTGTCCGTACTAATACAAAAAGTTGTGAGTAAGCGATCGGTCCCGGCAGCGACGCAGCGTAAAGCACGCCACTTGCACGGGGGCTGGCGCTCCACTTGGCCGGCGAGCGCGGAGGCTGCGCTTGTGCAAGCGACTGCAAGTGTTCCAACGCGTGGCCAACCCACGGGGCGAGTTGCCAACACAGACGCATGGAATAATAACCCGCGCGAGTCGAAAGCGCTACTACTTTCTCCGTGCATCCTGCGGAATATTCCGAAAGGGCGTCCTAATATTTTGAACCCGACCTACTCGCGCGGAGAATGAAGGTGGATTGTGTTTCGCACTGTGATTTTCTTTTCTTTTTTTTTAGCGACCACTATGATTTTTAATATTGAGATAATTGTAAAGGGAATACATAAGGACAACATTCAACGTACATAAACATCCATTCCCGGGGCTGGATTCGAACCCGCGACCCCGATACAAGCAGCCACGGCCCTTAAGAGACCTCGGCTACCTAGGCTGGCTGTGATCTCTTTGAGTTTCCCTTGGTCGGTTTAACGCTTGAACAAATCAAGGAATTTTGGTGATCGAACTAAAAGCATTATTTCCAGCGTGAGTGTGATACCGTCAATTGTGTAAAGTTATTTAAAATCAACATGGGAAACACTATACGTTTAAGTTTCGAGGAGCGATCTAGGCAATAATGGTGTCTACGCGATACTAAGCGATAGTTAGGGTAAAGACCGGTTTTCTACCCCCTCCCCTATCGCGGCAGGTGATCACATTGATGGTTTGTCATTGTCTTTAACGCTGAGAATGTTGGTAGACCGGCAGAATGCATAAACTTGTATTTTATTCTGTGTTACAACATGTTTTAAGTTGAATGAGAACCGGCAAATATTGCATTACATATAGTATATCTGATTTTGTTTTCTATTTTCAGGTACTACATTCAAGAGTTAATCGGAATAATAGTTGTTCACAACATATGTAAGTATAAAATGTCCTAAGGCAGAGTAATAAAACATAAGGTAATCATATGAATTTTTGAAACGAAAATATGCTTCGAGCGCATTGCGGATATCTTTCATATAAACGTGTGGTGGCAAGGTGGCAATGTAGAATAAGCCGTTTTTTATATGCCAATTTTTTGGGTATTTTCAAGAGAAACTTACTCGTAATGAACGTGATAGTCCATGAATACTTACTCGTAATGAAGTTCTGTGATATACACTGTATTATAAAATTCATGGACTATGTCCATATAGTATAATTAGTAATGCAGAGTAAATACATTTCTGATACAGTGATAAACTATGTTTGTAAATAAATTGACCGAATATTAGTCACTTGCAGAAAGTAAATTGAGAGAGGTATTTTAGACACAATGTTCAGACATGATTTATCAGTGGTTAGAGATCGTGAAAATGAACGCTTCCTACTCGACTTTCAATTGCATTTACATGAATGAAAAACATTATGGATTTGAAGTGCAAGGATGCTGTACGTATTAATTTTATAATCTGATACTTGTTTATGTTTCATTATATCACGTTTTAAAGGAAGTGTTAATGTGGAAATTACTGTTACATACGTGAAGCTAGTGCCTGAATGATGTGCAAAATTGGTACGTAATTTTGCCGTGTAACCTAACATGTAAGTCAACGGTAATTGTTTTATTTTAAAAACGTATCATGTAACTGTGTATAAACGGGAAAAGGTCTTATGAATATGTAGCGATGTAAAGTGAATTCTCAGACAGCACACACGAAGAAAAATCTCAACCGGTTTTAGTCCTCGAGGCATTAACCTAAAAACAGAAACCGTTTTTGCGGTTTTTCATTTGACGAGATATGTAAGACTTCATTACTTTTTTTGGCATTTGCCACTGAATGCCTGCATTACCTGTTTTGATGCTGTGTGTATGCAGAAATCCAGGATTGTTAGTTTTATACCGAACTGAGCTAGACAAAGTCTGCAAAATATATAGCTTTTTGAGAAAACATCACAAGGTTTTAGCGGCAAATATGATTGTTATATGTAATTCATTTACTTTTCTTACAATTTTTGTTTTGTACTTGACATTAAAACAAAATAGAATTCTCAGTTGCCCATAGACTTTCTGAAATTACATCTGAATACAATAAACATACACTAATATCGTTATCTTTTAAGTTTGAATTTTTCAAAAATTTTATTCCAGTGCACAATTACTGCAATAATTTGAGATAAGCGAACGATAAAGGGTTGCGTTATTCCAGATTAAGGCACTCCAATTCCTCTTAAAAACATTCAAACAAAAAAAGCAGTACTTTATAAAAAAATATTCGGAACGTGCAACTCAAGGAAAACTGCATGCAAGGGAAACGTACGAGAGTAGACAAGGCAATAACCTTTGAATATTTTGTACTTCCATCTGTCGGCATCAACATGCGTTTTCCGCTATTTTCCTGTAACACCTCAGAACTACCATGGCTGTTCCCTGCGAAGACGAGCCTTTGCCAGCGGGATTTCCATTTCCAAACAGCTTCCTTGGCCCAGTCCCGGACTGAGCCGCGCCGCACCGCGTCGCGCCGGCTCATTCCAACGTAATCCGCGGCCGTTCGCGATTTGCGGCGCGTGCCCTTGCTCCAGTAACCGCGCGGAACAGCGGGAGATGCGAACCGGCTGGGCGAGTGCGCGATCAGGGGGGGGGGGGGCACGGACGAGCGACGAGGCTCCAGGCGGTGAGCTGTGAGCGGTGCGTGATTGGGAACGGGCTGTGGACGGTGAATGCTAAGCGGGGAGTGTTGGGCGGCGGGCAAAAGGGAATTGTGATGGAAGGAAGGCGTTCAGCAGAGGTGGGCAATGAGCGATGGCCAAAGGGTGACGGATGATGGGCGCTGGAGTGGGAAGTGGGCGATACGTGGTCGAAGGACGGCGACAGGTAGAGGGCAATGAGCGATGGATAGCAGTAGACAATGGGCGATGGGAGGTGGGCGATAGTCTACGGGAGGTGGATGAAAGGTGGACATGGATGGATAGTTGGCAGTGGGCGTGCCAGAGCGGGGCGCCAGAGGCGGGCGCCAGAGCGGGGCGCCAGAGGGAGGCGCCAGAGCGGGGCGCCAGAGCGGGGCGCCAGAGCGGGGCGCCAGAGCGGGGCGCCAGAGCGGGGCGCCAGAGCGGGGCGCCAGAGCGGAGCGCCAGAGCGGGGCGCCAGAGCGGGGCGCCAGAGCGGGGCGCCAGAGCGGGGCGCCAGAGCGGGGCGCCAGAGCGGAGCGCCAGAGCGGAGCGCCAGAGCGGGGCGCCAGAGCGGAGCGCCAGAGCGGGGCGCCAGAGCGGGGCGCCAGAGCGGGGCGCCAGAGCGGGGCGCCAGAGCGGGGCGCCAGAGCGGGGCACCAGAGCGGGGCACCAGAGCGGGGCGCCAGAGACGGGGCAGAACTGGGTGGCGGGCGGCATGCAGTGGCGGCCGCCGGTGGGAGGGGCACGCGTCAGAAGGTCACGCACGCGCAAGGTGCGTAGTGCGGCTGAGCACGACTTTCTCTCAACGACGTCGACGACGGCGGCGGAGGCGGCGGCGCAGCACGCAACGGCGCGCGAGGGGCGGTGGCGCAACGCCGTGGCGTCGTCCCCCCCCCCCCGCCGCCGATGCCACCGCTTCCGTCGCCCTCCGCTGGGTGATGGCCTCGCGCGGTGGCGTCACCTGGGGGGTCGTCTCCCTGGGAAGCGAAACCCTTACTTCCTAATTGCGATGAGAACTGCAATTTTTGCAGGTGATGAGAATCTCATGGTTGACGCAGTTGATACATTACGTTACTTTGACGTAGTACAATGGAGCTTCCAATTCTTGGAATTCTGAAAATGTTTGGAAATTCTAGAATTTAATATTTTTGTGGCATTAGAATCGTCCTAATTCGTTTTTCAGTTTCGACCGTACCTGTCGAATCGCTGTTCCTCACAGAAATACTACCCCCATGGCAAAGTAATTAACAAACCATAATAATGTTTCCCTTCTCATAATATTCTAGCATTAAGGTTCCATTGTATCGATCCGGATTGAAGGCTAAACAAGGAAAAGTAGTACGAATCTTTAAGGAAATAAAAAAAAGTGCCTTGCGTTTGCTCCTAAGTTTCTTCATACATTCTGGACATATTGAATACATCTTGTAAGATTCAACCTGCGGTCATATTGAGAATCATCACTAGTGGCTTGTGTTTAATGCGGTATCACTAAATAATATCTTGGGATATTCGTTGCTGTCTCACTTTAGCAACTTGACGTGATTGTCGGTCAGAATTTAAACACGAATTGTCAAAGAACATTGCTCGGGTGCGATGAATACTAACAGTGATCACATCGTATTCACCAAGTGCCAATCAATAGATACCGACAATTTCTTCTTCACGATCCTCTATTATTCCGATCACAATCGTTCGCCGCCTTTCCACTACAAAAATGGAAGATTCTATTTCATTGCCGCTCATCACATTTCCGTTCTTAATACTACCATTGCTACATTCACAAACAATTCCTTGAGCAATCATTTTAAACAATGCTCGTCATATTTGAGTCCACCAGAATAATAAACTTATACCACAACCAATTTAATGTCACAGCGGAACTGATTGTGAAAATGTGACATGCCTATTTTTCTTAGCATTTCAAAGCAAATGGCGTTTACTTCTATTACCAGCGTAACAAATACGCAAACGAATAGGATTTTAGTTTCAGAAATTATAAAATCAGTCTTTTCAGAAAAACAAATTGGTAGTCATATCCAGTCAATAATACTTAAGAACAGTCCTTCGTATGCATACCGGACTTTTGTGACTGATATGAAGGCTTTAGGGAAGATAACAACCGTCGATGCGTATTTTTATTTATACAGTAAGCACGAACTCGCTTCACACGAATTTTACCGTAACGCGAACACAACTTCGGTCCCGGGTCAAGAGATTACGGTAATACGAACATTTATAATACTCGGATAATACGAATTTTTATAACACGAATTCCGATTATTTCGGTCCCTTGGAAATCGTGTTAATGAGGGTTTACTGAAATTTTTTTCTGACTAACGGGGTCTATACTTTTCATTTTCCTCTTTGGTTTACATTTCTTTATATGAACAAATTTCCACAATCGTCGTTTGAAACCTTGTTTAACATGTTTAAACAGCTTGGGCAAACTAATCTAAACCAACTTTCTATATTATTTCTAGTTAGAAAACAGAAGGGTGGAAATTGAAGAAAATTTTCAGTAAATCTGACGAAGTAGCCTTGTCATAAACTTTGAAATGCTAGTTTATATAGTGTTATGAAACTAGAATTTAATTATCAATTAAGCGAAATAGTCAAGTAATAATAATTTATTATGCTTCAGAAATGCTTCTACGTGTAAGATACGTAAAAATAAAAAAATAGTATGTCATTAAGATATAAATAACTCATATTTAGGAAGAATATTTTAAAAAATAATTATAGATGCTTTACTTTAATGAAATTGATGAAATATACTTGCACATACATGAAAAATAATGGAATTAACTAGCCCCAAAGCACTACATTTGTTTAAGTTTTTCTGGAACAAAATTGAGTGGGCGTGATTAAAGGTACTCAAAATATTACACGTTTCGAACTCAAAAGCTACAACACACAATTATATGAGATAAGGTCTTTGAAGTAACCGAAGAAAAGTAATGTACTCTATTAACATACCCGTATACCATAATAAGTAAACCGTTATGTAGCCTTTCATGAAACATGCGTGTGATCATGCTGTAAATCAGGGACGCTACTCAAGCCGCGATTCTTTGGTGCCTACCAATTTGTTCGAAGAGTAAACATTACACAGAATAACGGGGGACTAAAAACAGCTTCTACTTGATCTCAGATAACATTTGTAGATACAAACCCGCAATAAAAGCAATCATACCCAAGCGTTTTGAATGGAATGCTGAGAAAAACTTTGAAGACATCGTTTGTATTATCTCAAAAGAATAACATTCACCGGAGCCTCGGGGGACCTATCTACAGCGTACGTACCGCAGTGAGAGGATTCTGTTATGTACGAAAGTCACGGATATAAACTACATCCAAATCAATGGGATGTGCTCTTGTCAGACAAATGAGCAGGGGTAGTGTGATCAGTGGTGGCAGGTGAGTTGTGAATTAGGACGGGTGGCATATATGTCAAAACAATCGCATATACTTTGTTTCTTCAGAATATTTTTTAAACCAGGCCAAACGACAGCATGTAGGGTACGACCTATTGGGAAAAGACGGAATTTTATTTCCTGTTAAAGTTAACTTATACGTTGATAACAAAATATGTAATAATGCGCAGGAAAACAAAACATAAAAAAATAATATTTTCAATAAAATATCTTGTTAAATATTTTCAACACACACAATAGTAATTAATGAAATGAGATGAAAGGATTGATATTTTTAGTTTAGTTAATACGTGCGAATTCTGCTCAACGAAACCCTGTTATGAACACACTGCCCCCATCAAATTTCCAGACCCCCCCCCTCCTACCTCGAGCTTTCATTGCCAAGCATCGTAAATACCGTGGTTTTCAATATTACATGCGACATATTTGTTTTATCTATTACAAAATAATTGATCTTAGTAAAGTATTAGAACATTTGGTGGTGATATTTTTTCCTGCCTGTTTCAAACAGTTCGTGAATTTTTGGCTTCATTATTAGCAAAACAAAACCAAAAAAATCAAATGATGCCCAGATTTTTGTGCAGACCACCATTTCCTTACAGACCACTTCTGATTCACGGACCAACCTTCGACGAACGCTCTAGAGAATGAAATCCGATTTCACGGAGCAACGAGCCAACACTTAACGCCTCCCCAGTCGCATCGCCGGTTTCGAGCGAATGCAGCCGGCGGGGCCACCCTCTCCTCGCTAAATGCCACCGGCGCGACGCGGCGCGGCGCGGCGCTACCCGGAAGGAAAGGCCTCCGCCGCGGCGCGGTTCCGCTCCGCTCCCAGCGTCCGAGGGCGGGGGCGTGGCAGGGGAGAGGGGGCGGGGCGGGGCGGAACGAGGAAAGCGTCGTGGCGTAAGCTCTGAGCACTCCCGCCCGCACTTCATCGCTCCCGCGCTCTCCTCTCGAGAGCCCCTCTTCGCTCCTCGCCCTCGTCCTCGCCCCCTCCCCGTGTTTCTCTCTCTCTCTCTCTCTCTCTGTCTCTCTCTCTCTGTCTCTCTCTCTGTCTCTCTCTCTGTCTCTCTCTCTGTCTCTCTCTCTGTCTCTCTCTCTCTGTCTCTCTCTGTCTCTCTCTCTCTCTCTTTCTTTCTCTCTCTCTTTCCACGCGACAAAATACGGAACCTCTACGAGCGCGATGGAGCGTTAAGGAGGCGAGAGCACGGGAACAATGGAGCAGGTTGCCCGGTGGACGCTGCTGCAGAGTAGGGATGCGACAGCGATGTCCATGTTTTTAAAACATCGATGTTTTCATAATAACATTGATGTATTTAACAGAGACTTCTTGGTTATGTGCATAATGTCACATAGGTGTGAGTGATATGTGAATGTAGACAAAATAATTAACCAATCAAAAAAGAAATATTCCCCAGTAATTAGTTAAGATTTACTATTACCTGTAAGTTCCGCTTGCCAATGTGCAGGTATTTTAACTGTACAGTTAGATTAAATGAATTCTTTAGTTAGTTATTGAGACAAAGCCTCCATAGCTGCTTAAGCCGTAAGTACTCGAAATGTACTCGATTTATAAAAATAAATTACCGCCTTCAGAGAGGTACTGTGGAGAGGAAAAATTAAAAAATAAGAGAGATTTATCGAAGCTAATATTTTTTAACATCGATATTTTGTGCTCAATGTTTTTATGCATTTGATATTTTATTTTTAAGAGAAAAACGTATAATATAAAAACCTACAATAATTTTCAGATAACCATAAATTGAACATTCGTCACACTAAAGTGACCATAAGTAAAAAATAAGTGGTCTGTATTGATGGCGATGTCCCATTCCTATTGTACAGTCGCCACGGGCGGGCTGTTGCTTTGGATTTGATCATAGATAAATCCTCCGGATCATTTGCGGGAAACAAATTATTTCCATTTTTATCCGACTGCGGAACGCAAGACTGCCATGTAAGTCTGTTACCATTTATTTCCCTAATTGCTACTGTAATTGTAACAGAAAAAAGACTGTAATAATCTCTGTATGAAATCAGGAGTATCCTAAGCTGTATAGTAATTATGTATTTTAAGAGATTATTTGGCGTCTTTTGTAGACGAAATTCACTAATTTTTTATTAAATATAACACGTGCTTATTTAGGAAATTTACAAAACAAAGCTTTCATGTCAAAGACACGAGGGCCATAATGCTCCAAATAATGTACACCGGACGTGAACTCATTGAAACGTAGGCAATAATTGCGCAAATGACACATTAACGGATATTCATTAAATATGTGATAGTCGCAAAGCAGTCGTTTTGAGGTTCATCCTTGAATGATAATAGTTTTAAACAAAATACTTTCACTGTACTCTTCGCGTTTTAGAGTCTTAATATTTTGGTAATACATCTTTGGATCGTCGCCAGCGAAAAGCAATTCTTACTCAGGTGACTTCTGTACGGTCAAAAGAGAAATTTCAGGCGTACACGAATCACGAATGAAGTTATTACAAGTTCTATTCGTATGATAAAAGAAACCCTTGAAAATTCAATTAAATCAATTTCTACTGAATATTTCACCAATACAAACAAGCTAAACAAAAACTTGACAAACCGTTTTTCAAACCAAGTACTAATCCATTACACAAGTGTACTTCTGTTTTTCTTTCCTTCCTTTCGTATCCGTGAAAGCGTAAAGCGATTTCAGTGTCCGTTCTGACCGATCGATCACAGAACTCCACAAACCCAAAAGCACTTACTTCATAATCGTCTCAAATAGTCGGCGAAATTTGGTTTCAAGCGCCTAAAGAAAGGTTCCCGTCTTTCTCATCTTCTTCCTGTATCTTCATTTGCCTGACGCCAGCATACTCGCAGCATTGCCGGAATCTTTCATGATCTGAACGCAAGGAGGATTGACCTTTCTCTCGGTCCTACGAATGATACTGTGGAAAGAATAAGGATATTACATGGACAGTCAAGATACCGTTCTTGATTGTAAAAATCCTGGCTGCCTGCTAACCGGCAGTGTACTCTTAGTATTTTCACTACGACGATTGTTTTTGTATTATAGCAGACGCAAACTTCCAAAAAAAATCTGAACAACAGAGACCCAAAAACGCAGTGAAGGAAAGACGTTTCGAGACCAGGAAACCACGGAAAATACTAAAGACAGTCGACCTAGTTCTCAGCCAGGAAGTTGCATTGTCCGGCCCAGCTTAGATTTATAAAATGCATGAAAACATGGCTTTCAGAATAAGGTGCACGCGAATGACCTTCATATCAATTTGGTGCACGTAATAATAAAATTCTCTCAGCGTAGAAGCAGGAGTAAGCAATCTTGATAAGGAAACTTCGAGTCGAGACCAGCAAATCGGTTGGTATTTCATTAACGTTTTCATCACGTTTATTAAATTATAAAAACGTTTTATTATCAATTAACGATTAAACCAAAATTATACATATTTCGTCAGTTAGCTTCCGTCTGTTAGCCGAGCTTTATTTTTACGCAATAACCGGATAAAATGGTAAAAGAGCGAAACAAACCATTTAGCAGTATTTAAACCATGATGCAGATCAAAAATGAAATAAGTTCAATGTGTTCCTACAACTATGATGTAAAGAAAACATTACATTTTCATTTTTCACTACTTATGATTCTCATTAATTAATTATTAAAACTCTAGTATTGTAGTGTTCTAGGATTCTATCTATTAATTATTAATATTCTAGTATTGTTTTGGAAATATTGCACCAAAAATCAAATAACTAGAGCATTTTCAAAACCAAAAAAATTTCGAAATTTCTTGAAGTAGTAATTAAGGACTGACTGAAAATGACTAGCCTCTGTGTTTCCTTGTGTTCGACCATAACTACCTACTATGCAACCCTGTGAAATCGCAGCGCCTATTTGCCCTGGCCGGCGCAAGCGAGCTCTGCGCACGCCCACTGCACGCTGAGTCCTATTTCTTACATCGTGGCCCTGTAGTAGGAACTGAACTAGAACTTATATTCCGGTTTTCGTAACGTGGTGCCTGGAGGTATTGTATTCACGATAGAATAAGGCATAGCTTTTCGCATTTTTCTCGATCGTGCCGCCAGATGTCGCATAATCTCGACCGTATCAAGCAGTCCTGCAGATCTAGCGACACTACCGAGAAAGAGGCGAAAAGCCGTGCCATATTCCATCGTGAAGATAACACCCCCAGGCGCCAAGTGACAAAACCCAAGTATAGACCCTTGCGGGCTGCCAAGCTGAGTCGCAACTCTCTGACGCACCCCGTCAGAGTGCGCGTGGGCGAATCCCCGTCGACGGCGCAGCAGCTGGGCGGAAGTCGCGCCTCTCCTCTTTGGGAAGGAACGGCTCTGGCGACGTCACGCGTCGGTGCGAGGCACAATCCCCCTTGCATGGGTCTTCACGGCACGTACGCTGACACGGTGTCGTTGGCTCTAGTGTTGGCGCAATATGGATAGGGACTCTGCGGAGCTAGCAACCAATCACGGCTTAAAATGAAAGGCATTGTGGATTTGGAGAATCCTGTAATCATATTTGTACCACGAATATTACTTTACTCTTCGGCTTCTTCTCTGTAATGGAATGATAATATGATATCTCTTCAAAGTGGAATATCTATGGGCCCCACACTTTTCACAGAACATTCAGTGTTTTCAAAAGCGCAGATGGAACGGTAAACTCCTCGAATCATGCTAATCTTCGGATAAGCTAATGCTTCACGTTTTCTGGCCCCAGATGTCATAATTCAGTGAAGTTCAACATTTCAAGGCCGTTCATCATACCGATTTAAAAAAGCACTAACAAGTATGAGGCTTTCTTTCGTTCTCAAGTTTAATACTTGAAAACATTCTCCAAGTTTAATCGTTTATTTTGTTCACCTAAAAGATAATATTTTATTTCCCTCTTAGAAAAATTTGATAGTTTATTCAATTCCTCCAAAAATTCGATAGTTTATTCCACTCCTTCAAAAATTCGATAGTTTATTCCATTCCTCCAAAAAATCGATAGTTTATTCCATTCCTCCAAAAAATCGATAGTTTATTCCATTCCTCCAAAAAATCGATAGTTTATTCCATTCCTCCAAAAAATTGATAGTTTATTCCATTCCTCCAAAAAATCGATAGTTTATTCCATTCCTCCAAAAAATCGATAGTTTATTCCATTCCTCCAAAAATTCGATAGTTTATTTCATTTCTCCAAAAATTCGATAGTTCATTCCATTTTCCAAATTCGATTTTTGGAGGAATTTTATAGTTTATTCCATTCCTCCAAAATTTTATAGTTTATTCCATTCCTCCAAAATTTTAAAGCTTATTCCATTCATCTAAATGTTCGATAGTTTATTCCATTTCACCAAAATTTTGATTCCATTCCTTCAAAACTTTGATAGTTTATTCCATTCCTTCAAACATTTTGATAGTTTATCCCATTCCTCAAAAAATGTTGATAGTTTATTCCATTCCTCCAAAAATGTGTTAGTATACTTCTTCCCTTCGAAAGTGTTGCACTTTATTTCGTGTCCTGCAGTCTGCTCATTCATTTCCTCCCAGCTGATCTGCCTTGGGAAGTGCGTTGGACCGTTGGGCCTGGAGCCGGCTGGGCGCGGCGGCGTGGGGCAGAGGGCGGCAGCACACAAAGCTCGCGCGCACGACGCGCGCGAATTATCTCGTCAGAGGCCGCGAGTCGCCGCTGATTGAAACGACCTCACCGCTTTGTGCGGAGCGGGGCACGGCTCGAGAACATTCGCCCCGCGGGACTCCACCGGCCACGCCGCACAGTGGATCGCGTCAACGGGGGTGGGTCGGTGGGCGGCCAAAAGCTGTGCCCGGGCCGGATTCCGAAAGTATTTCAGGGGGGATGGGGGACAATTTCAGTTCGATTTCCCCCCTCCCCCGATATATTCATTCAAGAAACTGGCACTCTCTTTAAGAATGACTCTTTTGTTTTGAAATACTGTCTGTCTATATGGAAATACTTCTTTGAAACGTAGTACCATCAATCTGTGATAATTGATAAACTGGGTAAAATTACATTAAACGATAATTGTGATTAGGGCAGTCATGGCTACTCTGCCACCCCGTTTCCTGGATACGCCAGTCAGCCAATTTAATGAACTTTGTTATTGATTTCAATGAGGCTCTTATTTGAAGGGTTTGTGGCCTATTTAAATAATTTTGTGTTCTTGAATAAGGGGAGTCGAAATTTGAAAATTTTAATGATGAATTATACAATCTGAAACAATATTCAAATTAGGCACCTCCCAAATTGGACTATTGACTTCAATCTTACAATTAGTTCATTTGTGTTTGATTTTCGTGTCCAACATGCTGACAAGCGATTTTGGTATCACAATCAAATTCCGGGACTCAAAAACCAAAAACATTTCTTAATAATGTATTCAAATTATATTAAAAATTGATGTTCGTCACATTGTTTACCGGTCTGAAATTATGAACATTATTCGAACTTCACAATCCACAAAACATGGAAATATTCCTTGATATGATTCAAAGAATATTTTAATCAAATCGTGTTTCCCAAATTCATGATGTATTTCTCGTAATGACTGATATTTTGTTTAGATTTTTTTCTTCGATGCACTTAACGTTCTTTATTTGGAAACTTTCGATGACACTCATGTTTATTTTGGAACTGCCGAACTTGCTCATATTAACATTTTAATATTTATTTGCACAAATTCCAATAACTTAGCTAGCCTTCAAATAGCAAAAAAATGGTCGGAAGATGTTACGCAGCCTCCCACTTAAATTACTCCCCCCCCCAAAAAAAAGAATTTTCTCTTGAAATTTTCTCTTCTGAATGTATTTGTTTCACCGGTAGCGGTAGCTTAGTGTATCAACTGATGTCACTGCAGCGCATCTAACAGGGAGGTCCTAGGTTCGAGTCCTGACGGCGGCAGGATTTTCGACACTAGCTTTTCAGCTAGGTCGAATTCAGCTGCTGTCTGGAGGAGAATTCTAGCGGCCGGCTGCTCTGATCGGTAGTTTTCCGCGTTTTCTCCGATCAACACTAGGCGAATGCCGGAACAGTACCTTACCAAACGGGCCACGGACCGCGCGCGATCTGTCCTTCCTCTTCCTTGTCCTATCCTCTCCCTTTACACACACACTTACACTAACATGCACTACACTATCACATATCCCGGGAGACCGGTCGGGAGCTTAGAGCTTGTCCCGGCTGGGGCGGTGCCCCGCTGGTGGGAGAGTCCTGGTTAGGGGGAAATCCCACTAGCCGACGGTAGGTCGGTGCCGGATCTCGCCATCCAGCGGGGGAAGATAACTGCCATCTCCCGAGAAAAACATGCACTACACTAACGGGACTAATGACCAGAGCAGTTGACGCGCCCGGAAACATGAATAAATCAATCAATCAATCAATGTATTTGTTTCGTGCCTACGTTTTTGGTCGCGAACCACTGCGTCGCATCGCAGCCCGCGCCCGCACCCTCGCCCTCGCCGGCCGCCGCGGCGGGCGGAGGCGAACGTTTTCGGAGCGGGCGTGCAGGCGTCGCGACGCGTCGCGGCGTGGTGCGGCGCGGCGGCGACCACGCGGCGGCGTAGTAAGGGGGCGCGCGCCGGGAGTAGGAAGGCGGGAAGCAGGGGGAGGGGCGGCCGTTGACGCAGTCCATTCAGACGAGCTGCCACTGGCGCGGCGCGGCGCGGCGAGACGCGGCGGTGCGAAATGCGACGTGAGAAGAAAGAAACACGATGCTTGCGGGGGGTTTGCAAACGAGGCGAAATACGAGGGGACTTTCAGATGTGGAATCATCATAGTTCGAGTTACTTAACATTTCGACAGAATGGTGTTTGAGTTATTTAATATTTCGATTTATCAAAATTGTCGTCTACGCAGATCTTCGTTCTGCGAGCAGTTCTTGGGAAACGTGAAATAACTATCAATTTCGTATTATCTTCTCCTGCCAGAGATAGACGATTATCTCATTACTGCCAAGAATATAATCTACGTATGTGAATAATGTACGCATATTTCGGCGTTTGCATGAATTGTACTGCAATATTATTTTATTTGAAAAATCACACCATGTTTCATCTACTCGACTTACAACCAATTTATATCTTCGAGAAGATCACCTTCTAAAATCACTCATCAGATTCGACAAAATTTTAAATGATTAGATGAATTGTCTCGGAACCACAAGGTCAATTGTGTCTCCCGTTTCCTCATTCACAATTACGTTGCATAAGCAGAATAATATCTTATTACTTATTCACGAGGCAGTCTGCCAACGCAACCCGAAGGCATTATCGTGATTAGGGCACTCATTCTAAAGAAAATGCGCGAGTTATTTTCTGTACGTTGACAAGTCGTAAAAGCATAATGAGTATCTAAGGTCAGATACATGATTCATGCAAGTTGGTTTGTTTTGTGCGATGTTAACTGCAACAACTACTTCTAAGTAATTTTCAGTAAATTAGAAAATGAAACCTGCGGAACGTAAGGGGTTTAAGATCTGTAGTTTGAAGTGTGTATTCCGCGAAATGTTTAAAGTAAATGGCATTATTAAACTCGCAAAATGTCAATATAAATATTGCGTGCAGTTTTAGGAATATTTTCTCCAGTTGTCAAGAAAATATTTATAAACGTAAGGTCAGTATATTTTATTGTGAATAATTAAACAACTTTGATTATTTTTTATACTTATGCTATCACTAGATCAGATCCTAATGCGAGTTTGCTGCGAACTACGTATTAGTTTAAATATGTTATTCAATTCCCAGTTGACTTCAGATATTTATCTGGGACGACCATACGATTCACGAGGACGAGAATGTGCTAACGGTAGGAAATCCGGATTCTTTGCAATCTTCGAGGGGGCTCTCCATCACAACACACCATTTATGAACATTATAGTTTTTACGAAACACTTCATGCATGCCTACATTTATATTAGTACCTGTTTCGGTACTGCTTCCTTCCTCTATTTCCGAGCATGCCTATTTCACTCTACTTTCTAGTACCAGCTTCCCCATTCCTCGGGTCTCACACTTGGAGCTGTCCTGGAAGAACGTGAAGGAAAAGAAACCTTCCGACGTGCACTAGTTATTACTTGGTTTGTTGCACAATAAATTACTAGACAATGCTACAGCAATAATATTCCTAGTTACTTTTTCAAGATCGTGTTAATTTGCATTGATTTACAACCCCCTGTATTGGCATTAACTTTCCAGATCTTTCCTTCCAAAAGAGACCTACTTTCTTATTTGACCAATACTGAAATTGCAATATAATCTCGTATTGCATTGACTGACTGAATGATTAGTGATTTCGGGCGCGTCAACGGCTAAGGTCATTAATCCCGTAAGTGTAGTGCACAGCCCTTGGGAGGTGGCTGTGATTGCCCTCCGCAGAATGGTGAGATCCGGCGCCGCCCTACCTGTCGTCTCGTGGGGGTTTACCCAACCAGGTACCTTTCACTATCAGCTGGGCACCCGCAGCCAGTCAGGACTAGCTCTAAGCTTCCGACCAGTCTCCCAGCATGGGTGTGGCATGTAAGTGTACACGTGTGTGAGGGACGACTATAGGACAAGGATGGGAAAGGAAAAATCGCGCGTGCTCCGTGGCCCTTTTGTTAGGGTAGTGTTCCGGCATTCCTTCGGTACTGATTGGAGAAACCACGGTAAACAACCGATCAGAGAAGTCGGCCGCTAGAATTCTCCTCCAGACAACGGCTGAATTCGACCTAGTGCCAAAAACCCTTCCACCATCGGGATTCGAACCTAAGACCTTCCGGTCAGAGGAACTGCGGGAACATCAGTTGATGCCTTGAGCCACCTTTGCCGCTCGTGTATTGGAAATTGTCTCCACCGCCAAGGATATTCACCCTATGAGGGGTGAGGTGAAAGCAGCGAAGTTTTGGAGGTTGCCCTACCCCTCCCTTCTACCTTCTTGCAACACTGCATTAACGTTAGCAAAATACCCTTCGATTCATATGTTATGAAATGTAAGTTGTATTAATGGTTGTGTCATTAGCAGCCATTTATCATACACGCGTCCCGCAATTCTCGCCTTTCAACGACCGCATGGAATTTGTGTCAGGTACACGAATTGCTGCAATAGAATTTTACTTTTTTAAAATTTGGCAACTTGGCGTGATTATTGTCACTACCTCGCCAAAGCAATCCGATACGGTAGGCATCCGTTGTATATTCAAAGAAGGGTTGTTGTATGCAATAACTGTCCGCTCTTGCAGGAATACAAAGACACATTTCTACCTGGCGTTGACTGTTGTGTTATTACTGTTTGGGGTCATGCTCATCCCACCAAGTCCGATTACTCCACGACCACACACCGTTAACTGAGCCATTCCTTAGTTCTTTTGTGATGTTTTGAAATTCACACCACGCTTCCTCATGCAGCGACGATTTAAAAAAATATAATCACAGAAAAGAGATATGTGATCTTTTTGCTGTTCTGCTGTTTTGCCACAGCAGACGTTGTTTACTCGTGAAGATCTAACGATCTCAATCTCTGCCATCATTGCGTAACGCTAGACACGGTGTTGTAAGGTTGTAGTCAGTAGTATCTCATAGCGAACGGATTGGTAGTTTTCCGTGGTTTCTCCGATCAACACCAGGCGAATGCCGGAGCAGTACCCTACCAAACGGGCCACGGACCGCGCGCGATCAGTCCTTCCCCTTCCTTGTCCTATCCTCTCCCCTTACACACACACACTAACATGCGCTACACTACCACATATTTCGGGAGACCGGTCTGGAGCTTAGAGCTTTTCCCGACTGGGGCGGTGCCCCGTTGGTGGGAGAGTCCTGGTTAGGGGGGAACCCCACTATCCGACGGTAGGTCGGCGCCGGATCTCGCCATCCAGCGGGGGAAAATCACTGCCATCTCCCGAGAAAAACATGCACTACACTAACGGGACGAATGACCGAAGCCGTTGACGCGCCCGGAAACACGAAAAAATCAATCAATCAATCAATCATAGCGAACGGAGGTATTAGAAGGGCAGTGAATTTGTATTTTAGAATATATGTCAGGAACATCATTTAGGCTTGCGATTTATTTACACACCGCACATCTATGACGGGACAAACCCCATTACTTCTCTTCTGCAGTAAGGCGTTCGAAAGGCTTTTGCATCGAATTCGAACCAACGATTTTGCGAGTAATATTCTGATATGCAAACGTGCGCCCCAATGAATACGAGGAAACACGACACTTAAACTCATCACTCTCCTTGCATTCTTCGGTTATGTCGAAAACCTACTATACACTTTGGATGAGCTGAGTTCGCGAAACGGCAGCAGACAACCCCCGATTGGCTGTTATGGACGCTCGCTATTCCCCTTTGCCATTCCTTATCCACCTGCCATTGTCACAGTTCGTCGCCTCAAGGTTGGTTGCGTGACGCGCCAGGTGTTTGCTTTCCCAGCGGCAACGCCTCTGCTCGCTCCGCTCCCTCCTCCCCGTCACGCCACGCCCTACCATCCCCGTTCACCTCATGTCACTTCACCCCATCTCACCCCATCCCATCCTACTCCATCCCATCCTACTCCATCCCATCCTACTCCATCCCATCCTACTCCATCCCATCCTACTCCATCCCATCCTACTCCATCCCATCCTACTCCATCCCATCCTACTCCATCCCATCCTACTCCATCCCATCCTACTCCATCCCATCCTACTCCATCCCATCCTACTCCATCCCATCCTATTCCATCCCATCCTATTCCATCCCATCCTATCCTATTCCATCCCATCCTATTCCAACTCATCGCACCTCAGCCAATCCCATTCCACCGACTGCGAGAGGTGACTCAGGGTATCAACTGATGTCACTGCAGCGCCTCTGACCGGGAGGTCCCTGGTTCGAGTCCCGACGATGGCTGAAATTTCGACACTGGCTAGACAGCTAGGTCGAATTCACTCGCTGCCTGGAGGAGATTTCTAGCGGTCAGCAGCTCTGATCGATAGTTTTCCATGCCACGGACTGAGCACGATCTTTCCTTCCACTTCCTATTCTTCTCTATCCATCTTTCCACCCTTCCTATCCTCACCACTTAAATACACTTATACTTACATGTCGGGAGATCGATCGGGAGCTTAGAGCTTATCCCGGCTGGGGCGATGCCCCGCTAGTGAGAGATATCTGGTTGGAGGTAAACCCCATAAGCCGACGGTACGTCGGCGCCGGATTTCGCCATCCAGCGGGGAGGATCACCGCTTCCTCCCGCACTTAAAATGTGCACTACACTTACGGTACTAATGACCTTAGCAGGTGACGCGCCCGGAATCAATAATGAATCAATCATCTCCCCTTATCTAATCCCGTTCCATCTCACCGCACCTCAGCCCATTCTATCCCACCATATTCCATTCCTTTTCATCCCAACCCATCTCATCACCACACCTCGTTGAACCACTCCCCACTCTCATCTCACTCCATCCCACCTCAACCCATTCCGTCCCACTTCGCTTCACCTCACCTAGCACGCGCTCACCCAACCTTCAGCCGCACTCTCTCCGCAGCGGGCTGTGCGTTCCCTCCACATAACGGGCATTTACCCTAATTGCGCGCCTCAATACCGCGCGTTACACCGCGGAGCCTCCAATTAGAAGCGGGGCGTCGCGACGCGGCGGAGGCGTCTCGCAGGGCGCTCCGCGGGCGACGGCTAACGGAGCGGCGCCGACGCCGCCGCCCCGGGGCCCTCAGCTCCCATGACGCGTGGCGCTCCGCAACAACGTATGCTCCTGCTCTTGCGAGATGCTGGCGACCGCGTACGGAGATTTGAATTTAAGAGGGCAATTATGAAATGAGGAAAGATGATTAAGATCATTTTGCGAGATTCGTGTAGTGTCTTATCATGCCACAAGGGGAAAATCTCAACGGTTAGCGTGGTTGGCACCCGCAGTCCTAGACCAAAGCGATAGCAGCCAGCCATATGCGGTATTTAGAGCTACGTTAGCTTTGATAAGTGGGACTTACGGATTCAAATTGTAAAATACTTCGGTTATGTTTTTCGGATTTCTGAAGTTTGTCCAATGACTCATCAGTTGTACACGTGTCTAGGAGTGGCTTAGAGGTGACTTCATTCTAGCTACATTTCTGGCATACTACACTGTGACATATCTGAGCATTAAATATATGCATTTCTTACCTTCACGCTGGATTTTCTTTTATCATTGGTAACGTCTGTTACATTCATTTGGTTATCATACCTTGAAATAATACAGTACTTTAAATATACCCCGGTAGTTGGTTTATAAAATAATAATATTCGAACAGATCTATTACAATAAATATAATAGCTAATATTTGTAACGAGCGTGGTCCTGAATCAATAAGTAAAAGCCGAAAAGAAGCTTGTAAGAAAACTCAAATCGCCGGTATTTGTTGGTTTGTCCATTGAATAATTATTCAAATCATTTTTAAATGAGGTGGCTGGATATCAAATGCGTTATTTACATTTGCCTAAACTTTGCGAGACACAAATTTGATACGAAATAAACTGCGCCTTAGCAAAAAACTTTATTTTGTCTCGTGTCGATGAAATAAATGATTTTCCAGTGTTTTGTAATTAGACATGTGTTCTGTGCACAACTTAATATCAGAAGAAATGAAAGTTGGACTACTCACGTTTGTTGCGTTCACATTTTTTTGTGCACCGATAATATCTCTACTTGATACTTCAAATAGAATTTTTAGACAATCCCCTCCGATAATCCCTTTTTAGTGACTATTTCTTAACATCACCCTCTTACTGAACTCCAGCAGTAATAGGGACATTCTATAGGCGGAACGTCAATAGAGTCATGCAAGAATAGGCCTGTAAGATACGCGACGGCTAGTAGTAAAGTTGCAAAAAAACACTGGATAAAAGTGTGACGAGTGAAAGCAATAGTTTTACTGCTTGCCATTCGCTTTTATTGGCTATAAGCAATAAATTAAATACACTTTTCAATTTTTCGTATGTCCAGATTAATTTGCAAAACTCAACATTTATCATCTCAGAGCACCTAATAATGATATGTTCAAATGAATACCCCCTCTTCACAATGTTTGCTATCGCTAGCACGTCGTTTGGGACACGAACTACTCTAATATTCAGTTTGCTTACGAGTGCATGTTCTGACATTTTTTTTCAATATTTCCATAACATTTGATCTTTGCATGTGTTGAAATGAAGCAATTGTATGAAATTAAATGTATTGCATATTTATCATGTAATGAACAACATTCATCTTATGGTTTTTGGTGGTATATCCCAGTCCTAGCCCTTCATAAAAAAGTTCTGTGAAAAAGTAAGAGTAGATATAACGGAAAATAAGCAGACGAAACAAAAAAGTCAAAAAGGTGTTCAAGGAAATGAAAAACCGGAAGAAGCACAAGACATTTTCAAAGAAATGGAAAATATCAAGATGGAGAAAAATAATAGGTAAAGTGAAAGAAAAACAAGAAAATGGAACGAAGATTAGAACGCGACAAAACCAACAACAAAAAGAAAAAAATGGTTGCGAAACAGAATAGAGGAAAAGAGGGAGAAATCGAAACTTCAAGAAAAAGATAGAGAGAAATGAGGAAACGAGTAGATGGGTTCGAATGACGTAACCGAAAACATCACATTAGCCTGCATTGATTCGAACCACAGCAGCGCTCGGTCCCCGAACCAATAAGGAACAGCTTTCCGGTAAGAGCATTCACACGCACGGCGTGTGGGAAAGAAACAGGTAGACAAATCATAAAACGGAAAGAAGAATAAAAAAGGAATTAGAAGACTATAGACAGAAGCATTCGAGAAATATCAAGAAAATTAAGGATAG
Source organism: Teleogryllus occipitalis (assembly GCA_011170035.1). Taxonomy (NCBI): domain Eukaryota; kingdom Metazoa; phylum Arthropoda; class Insecta; order Orthoptera; family Gryllidae; genus Teleogryllus; species Teleogryllus occipitalis. Next base: position 308,798 of record BLKR01000068.1, read on the forward strand.
AGAGGAAGAAGGGTAGGAAATAGCAAATGAAATAAAGGAAATATCAATGATATAGAGAATGAAAAAATATAGAAATGGAAAGACAACCTACGGAAATGAAACGAATAACAAACAGGAACAAAAATAAACAGGGAAAACATAAAAATTACGTTTGGAAAGCAGAATGTAGAAAAATAGGAACAGGAAAGAAAATAAATGCAATGAAAAGGACAGAGAGAGAGGGAGACAGAGGGAGAGAGTGAGGGAGAGGGAGAGAGAGGGAGAGAGAGGGGGAGAGAGAGAGGGAGAGAGAGGGGGAGAGAGAGGGGGAGAGAGAGAGGGAGAGAGAGAGGGAGAGAGACACACAGAGAGACACAGAGAGACAGAGACAGAGAGAGAAGAAATAGAGAGAGACAGAGACACAGAGAGAGACAGACACAGAGAGAGACAGAGACACAGAGAGAGACAGAGACACAGAGAGAGACAGAGACACAGAGAGAGACAGAGACACAGAGAGAGACAGAGACACAGAGAGAGACAGAGACAGACAGAGAGAGAGACAGAGACAGAGAGAGAGAGAGACAGAGACAGAGAGAGAGAGACAGACACAGAGAGAGACAGAGACAGACACAGAGAGAGAGATTAAGAAGAGGCACTATGAGTTCAGTACGACGCAAGAAGCTTCCGAAGCAGGCCTGCCTGGCGTTGCGTCGCATTACATCGCTTCGCGCCACACGAGCGCCCGGTCCCCAAAGGAATGGGAGGAGGGGGCCTTTTCGGGAAGGGCATTCGCATGCGCGGCGTGTGGAGGCCGTGGACGCGGCGCCGTTGGGTAAGCGGGGGGAGGGGGGGGGGCAACGACGACGCAACAGGGCGGAACGACTCCTCGCGCGAAACGCAACCGGCGCGGCGCGTACAAGCGTCCTACGAAACACCGCGCCGCGCCACGGACACCCCGCGCTGGCAGCGTTCCCAGATGGCTCTGCCAGATTGCCCCGGCGAGCGACACGCCTGAATTAAATGGAAGCGTTCGCTGCTGGAGCAGGAGCTCGCGTTTCACACATTGCGAATTCTGTGGAAAAATTATAGAATGAATAATTTCGTGAAACGTCATGGGACCTGTTGAAACGACGAGTTCGTTTGGAAACGAACTACTGCCAATGAGCTTCCAGACTTTGTTAAGGGTTTCTCATTGCTTGTCGTTTTAGACATCACGACTACTACTGATTATAAACACCAGATGAGCAAAGAAGCGAGTTTCTACATGATGAATAGATCTCTTGGTGCGATAATCCGGATTGCCTCTAACATCGCCACATATTACATTCTCACATCGGCCATAGCTTCATCTTGTTGGTTTGCAATTGACAGTATCCGATCGAAAGCCAGCTTCTCTTCCTATGTCGCTGTATCCGATCGAAAGCCAGCTTCTCTTCCTATATCGCTGTTTCAGAATGCGATTCAGTACTTTTGGATTTTCTGTCGACTAAAAGAGTAGCTTCGAGCTGAAATGAGGGTCACGAGCTGAAATGTTTCCTGTTCTCAAAATCACAGAGAGAAAGCTTTTAGGAAAAAGATTTTCACAGTACAATATAGTAGTATTACTATAAGTAAATTATTATAATCCTTCGAAAATTGTTTCTATTGATTGTGAAGCTAATTGCCTCTAATTAGCTCTAATTTATTTTCACATTCATGTACGGTCGAACACAATTGAAACAGTTTGAAATTTGCGTTCAGGTTTTTCCAATTGCTTTGTACACCTCCCCATGTATTCTTAAAACATATTTCTATAAATTTGGAAGCACACGACTTTACAAGCATTTCTCTTTCCACGCCTCAGGTAGAAGATATTTGTGAAAGTAAATTTCATGTCTCTGGACAATACTCAATGGAGAAAACGGCGATTGGCCCATTTACAATCAATTTTCACGTACCAGCTTTCCAAGGCTAGACAATTCGCAAGCGAAATATACATTCAAGCGGGAACACTATTTTGCTTTTGTTATCCCGGTACGTGATCTCTATTGTGCTTTCATTCTTGCAGCATCACTTCAATTTGCTTCGTAGTTTGGTTTTGAAAACAATTAAGGCTAACCTTCTTGTAAAGAATAAATAGCGCATTCATTTTAAATGATATTTGATGAAAATTATTGACGTCTCATGTCTTAATAATGTCATATCGAATTCTCCCACTATCTTTTACTGCAGTTCGGGTGGCCTGCAGCAGCAAATATGCTGTTGAACAAAAACACGCAAAATGGGTTAAACGCAAACTGTTCAAGAACAATAAAAAAATCCTCTCGTATAACACTACAATGGATAATAAATATTATAACAAATACTGCAATACCATTGAATACAGACAAAATAACAGTTCTTTACATACCAAGAATATCAAAACTGTGGCTGTTCCATAATGCAACACATAAATAGCAAATATTTAATGGCGGACGGCCTCTTCCTCGAAGCGTTGCTGTCACGGGACGTCAGCAGTGATGCATTGAGTGTGTGAAGTCAATTGGTATGCACAGTATGAGAATAGAAGGAATAGCACCATCAAATATTTGCATTTTTTAGTCAAAATTGAAACATTTTGATTGTGTTTGGATTTTTTCTCGAGTTCCTGGGTATCTAATAAAATTACAGAACCTCTCACATACCGAAGGCTACGAAGTTTTCTTTCAATTTAAGATTACGCCTACGACAAACTCGGGTCCTATATGATGTATGTTTTCTCGACTCAAGGTCTACAAATCATCGAGGGCTACAACACTCCCAATACAAACGTCTCGTTCGTAAGATGGAAAATTAAGATCAATCCGTCAAAATCAACAACAAAAATATTATCTCTCACAACATTCACCCCCACCCCCACCCCCTCCAAATTAATAACCTGGACTCCATACAACCAAACTGTTAAATATTAGGACTAATCTTTGATACAAGATTAACCTGGAAATCTTACATAGCAACGAAAATTCAACAAACCAAAATTAAATAATTTCAGCTAAAACCACTACTAAACCACAAAAGCAGTATCTCCTTAAACAATGCCGTAACCCTATACAAGACAATAATCAGACCTCTAATGCTGAATGCTTGCCCCATTTGGACGAACGCTTCACAGACAAACATCAAATGCAAATAATGCAAACCAAATACTTAAGATTAGCCCCTCACGTTCCATGGTTCTTTTCTAATGATCAACTCCATAGAGAATTATACTTACCACCCTTCAATCATCACATCGCTCATCTCTCCAACAATTTCTACTCAAATATATCCTCAATAAATTAAATAGCCCACTGCAACTAAGCCACACTCAACGATTTCCCGACGCGAATCCGAAATATAATCTGCTCCATTTATCATTCAGTGTAATCGTAGTTGCTCAATAAGAATCCCAAACCAATGTTGTAGTTAGTAGATTAGAATTAGTTTTAGATTAGGTTAGCCGTAAGTCATACCAAATACATGTGAAGAAGCAATAACTACTAAACCATGTACTCATCATTCGAACAATAAAAATAATTTAAAAAAAAAAAAAACCTTCTCTACGTTTCGACTCGGGAAGGAACAAGCTCTCCACTTCAAGCAGTAAGCTGACTTACCGACTTTTCTGCCACCCATCATGACCTTTTTGGGGCTAAATAAACCCTGAATGAACCATTTAACCCTGAAGGAGAAGATAACCCTGAAGGAGAGAAGGAGACACTGCCCGTGCAGGCGAGATCTATAACAAGTATCTGTTTAGAAACAGTAGTAACCTAAGAAAAAGTCGGGAGAATGCTAACGGGACATTACCCATTTAACATGAACGCACTGTCCTGATTTCCACTGTCGGGTAAAATCTATGTAATTTACCACTTTCTCGATTCGAGGCCTATAAAATCAGCGAGGCTTCAACGCATCCAGTGCAAATTCCGAGAATGGTCGGCACTCGAGGGAACTGTCCTCGTGAAGACCTACGCTGGCTTTTCAACGATTTGGCCATTCCAGCGCAGCATTTGCCAGGGCTAAATCAAGTCTGAACAAAGCATTCAGCCACAAGTCCACAAGAGGGTGCCTGAACCAATCGATGCTAAATCTGACATAGGCACGGAGTGCGTAGCCCGGACAGTCGAAAGCTAGCACAAGCTACTCTTATATTATTAACAGTCCAATAAGAAATAGTCTAAGGTGCTAATTGGGCATTGCACATTGGGAATCAACACATTACTCTCTGCTTTCCGTTACTCAGATTTTTTCATTTGTCCCTCTTTCACATATAGAGATCAAGAAAATCACCAAGAGCTGCAGGTCATACAACAATAGTCTGCTCTACAGATTTGAATTCAACAGTTCCAGCCTTTTCGACTCCTGAGGGAACGAATTAGAAGCCGGAAGGTAGTTTCCTGACGCTTCGGCCATCCTTCCTCATCCTCCATATCCTCCATATCCTCCAATCCTTCTATTCTTCTATCCTCCTACTTCTTCAGGCTCCCACATTCCGGCGCGGTAGATCCGCAGCCGGTGCGGCGCGGAAAGTTACGAGCTAGACGCGGCTACGGAATTCGCGGGACCGTTCACACCGGAGCAACAATTATGTGTAGCGTTTGGTGACGGTTGGCAAGGTCGCTCAATCCAGAGGGGAGCGAAGAACTCCCGAACACGGGCGGACTTCCTCGAAACTCGAGCTGCAGTGGAAGTAACGCGTCTGGCTGCGTTACAAATTTCACCGCCGATTAAACGCTGCCAATCCGTTGCCGCGACGCACGCCTGACGCGCAGGTCTGAACGTGCTTATAAGGCAACACGTGACGCAAAACCTCCGCTGCGGTCAATCCGCGTAGGCTGCGGATCTTTCGCGTCGGTCTGTGGGGGCCTTTTTTTTTTCCTAGGGCTTTTATCCAGCCGTCAGCCGGTTGCCCTTTACGTCACGAAGGGACGCATATTCGACCATACACTAGACAAACACTTGCGGGCTCCTCTGATCTGGGGTCAGCAGAACGCGAGGCCCTCCGCGACAACACACACAAAATCAAGGGACAAACAGCCATGCCCAAGGCGGGACTCGAACCCACGGCCCTTCGGACCGAAGCGCTGAGTCGGTACTCGCTCTTAGCCACCTCGGCCATCCAGGTCGGCGGGGGCCTTTCTTCTTCAGCTAAATCAAATCTGAGCTAAGTGTTCAGCCCTGAAGAGGGCCCCGAAGGGACTGAGGCTGAACCGAGCGCTGGCGAGCATGGCTTCGGGCGGGCGGCAGTCGGCACTGGGTCAGGGGAGCGCGCGAGAAAGTTGTGCGGAGCGCTCCGCGCCGGCTGGCTTCCGCGCACACTCCCACAGCCCGCGCCCTCCGGCCGCCGCCGCCCTGGCGCCTGCCCGAACGAGCCAGCACTTTCGTTACGAGCACGGGAGCACGCCGGACTTTACACGTGGCGCACGGAGTCATCAAGCCAGGTTCCCCGAGCGGCGCCGCTCGGAACGGTTCAAAAAGTGCATTAAAAGAGATTTAAAAAAAAATGAGAAGCAATCTTTTTTCATCAAAGCATTGAAACAATTGCCATATCTACTCTCCTGAATGGATGCGAAACATGGGTAACAACATGTGGTGAAAACAGAATTAACGCGGAAGAAATGCGATTCCTTAGAATGCGTAGGGCTGCACATTAATGGATCATATCAGAAATTAGTATGTAAGAGAAGAATTGGGAATTAACAGCTTACAAGAAAAGATAAATACCAGCTTAAAAACTGGGTAGTCCATTTGCAAGGAATGGAGATTGAGAGACTGCCCAAACAAGCCTATTACTATATCCCAAAAGCAAGCATTTTTGTCAAATTATTCCTGTGGAGGCGCTTCTGTTATTTATTTTATGTTACGACTATTTTTTCGGCCGAAATCAGTTACTCTTCACGTCTTCATGGAATGTATCATGAAAAAAAACAAGCGAATACGATCCGAGTGTTGAACAGGAGTTGAACCGTAGCATTGAGTTGAGACGCACTCTAACCGCTCCTGCAATCCAGGACGGCTCAAACTATAAATTGCGAAGTAAACATACACATGCGGTCTTCCCCATTTCCGTATCGTGACTGTTGTTAAAATTAAACGTACACCCTTCAAAGAATAGCCTTAAAACCACGCTCCCTGGGGAGTGTGTAAGGGATATTTGTCCATTTACACGCTGCTCATTCCAGGTATGTCTTGAAAGTTTAGTCTGTCAAAGTTTGTTACACACGTGGAATTATATTGAATTGAATTTGCCTTACTTTACGTAGCGAGACTCAGGCCATGAGGCCTGCTCTTCCGTCTGACCACGCAAATTTCGTTACACTCCTTTCACCAACCATGGGAGACAGAAGGTATTACTTGGGCGACGAAACAGGCGATTTGAATTTAGCTCAGAGGCATCATTTAGGCTTGAGGATCTTTTACATGCAGTAAATGTACTAACATGGGACAGCCGGCTTTACTTCCCCTCCGAAGGAAGGCGTACGAAGGATATTTTTTCGCCCTTAAAAATCCATGGCTTCGATCGGGTTTGAACCCGCAAACTTGGGTATAGTAGTCCAATACGCTAACCGCTACACCATCGCCGCCGCTATATCTCAGAACTCGGGGACTTGATTAATGAGATTTGTAACAAACTGGAGAAGTTGAAGCCACTTTCCTATATGCTAATATGTTTTAAAAAGCCCCTCCTCCCTCTCCTCGTAGTATAGTAGACGGTGATGGGAGATCATTGAAAGCTGTTAAACGGAGAAGAGTACTCTAGTAACAATGTTCTACGAAATTCGTAAAGGAAGTAGCAATAAAGCGTGCAGAAGAGGAAGTAGGCAGAAGTGGTGAAGGTGTAAATGCCAGGATGGATGAGTGCCTGTAATTTAAGTACACAGACCAGAAGACGACTCCTGAGGGTACAAGGCATCAAGATGATCTGAGCTCTACGCGTGACGGCGGATAACGCCGCGTCAAAGACTCAGACGCTGGAAAGCCCAGTTCATGACTATGGCCGAGCAAACCTACGACATCGTTTAAGGTCTCTAGAATTTGAAAGATGAGAAGGATGAAAATTTATACAATGTCCATAAACGAAAGATGATTTCTTTTTTTTTTCTTTTTTAGGGCTTTTATCCAGCCAACAGCCGGTTACCCTTTACGTCCCGATGGGACGCATATTTGACCGTACACTAGACCAACTACCGTACACTAGAACCGAAGCGCTGAGTCGGTACTCGCTCTTAGCCACCTCGGCCATCCAGGTCGGCCGAAAGATGATTTAATATTAATATTTTTAATTTTAAAAAAGGAAGATTTTAATGTTGTTTCTCTGCACAAAGCCAGTCATCGTAGCCGATTGTCATATTGTGTACAGCATTTTCTACAATTATAACTCTTGCATATCACCTGCAGCACTAAACAACACGGATTACTTAGTAACTCCGATAATCAATGTCGTTTATGTGAAAAAATATGTTTTAATATTTGAAATGTTTCCTCGTTCCGCGAATAAGGAGTGTAAATTAGTTCAATATGTTATTGTTCATATTAGTGCAACACTGAAAAATATATTTCTCCATTGTTAAATAAAATAATTCTCAATTTGATTATTATTTACTGTAAGAATGATAATTATAATTATATTCCATTATAGTAGTATCCATTAGAAAGTACTGATTATAATATCTTCACAGAATCCTTTGATCATCTCAGAACGGCAGTACACTTTCTCTACACGCCGAGTCAAACATGACACTCACGTGGACTCTGTTATGAGATATTAAGGCAGCACCACGTCCTTGCCCAACATTTCTCGACCGCAAACAGCTGCAATGAATTCATCAGCACCAGAACGACGTCGTACGAAATGAAACTCGTTATCAATAGGCGTATTCATCGCACGTCCATCCACGACGGCACGTAGGTCGTTTTGTTGAAAAGAAAGAGAAAATGGCTTTCATCTGCAGCGATGGATGAGAGGCCCACGCACCACAGCCAGGCGCGGCGGCCGCGGCTGGGCGGCTGGAAAGAGGCTAATGCTACGAGTGACAGTCGCCCCGTGTAATGGCTCCCATAGAGTGACGCGGAAGATCCGCAGCCTACGCGGATTGGCCGCAGCGGAAGTTTCGCGTCACGTGTTGCCTTATTAGTAGAGACCGGAAAAATATTTAACATGAAACGTCAAAATATGTACATAAATATGTAATAAATACGTAGTAAGAATATGTAATAAATATGTAAAATCGGATATAATATGTAATATTATAATACACTAATTATAAAACACATTAACCTAATTTAAAATTACATTTATCAAAAATTTCCTAAACAAATTTTAAAAATAATACAAACTTTTTAAAAATCATTTGGAGAACACAAGTTGATGCACATTTTGCACTTTACAATTTTTCCCGTCAGTAATAAAACTTTTACTTGTTGCTATCCCGGACTGTAGTTTACCAGCTAGAGTATTCACAATACGTACAAACTCGTTCCTCGTACAAACTGGCGATATCTACGACCATCAAACAATCCCTGTAGCATGCAGCATTCTCATCGAATTGTTACACGTCGGCGATCGCCAAAGCTTCTCGGAAATTTAAGGTTAAAGGTCACGAAACGCGGCGTTAGCGACTGAGATCATTTTCACCTTTAGGTGAGACTTCCCGTCACAGAGATAACTGAAGCAGGCGCGCCGAAGTGTGAGAAAATCCGACCGCATCTTAATGTAGCGCACCTCGAATCGCCAGCACTCTGTAATTATGTAAGAAAAAATTATTTTTTTTTAAATGTCTTTTCATAAAAGGATATAAAAAATTAAAGAATATTGATAGATTAAAAAGTATTTTGTGAAAATTGCAAAATATGTAAAATATGAAATATAGTACTAAATATGTAAAAATATGTAATGAAAAAATTGGATATTGAGTGAGGATGACGATGATTTGCCAAGATTTCAGGTTTGAAAAAGGTAAGTAGAAAGACAAAAAATATGTAATTACATAAAAATCCGGTCTCTACTTATCTACACGTTCAGACCGCGGCAGGCGAGCGTCGCGGCAACGGATTGGCAGCGTTTAATCAGCGGTGAAATTTGTAACGCAGTTAGACGCGTTTCTTCCGCTGCAGCTCGAGTTTCGTGGAAGTCCGCCCGTGTTCGGGAGTCTTCTCTACCGTGTGGGTCGAGCGACCAATTGCCAACCGTCACCAAATCTGACTCATAATTGACGCTCCGGTGTGAACGGTTCCGCGGCCGCGTCTAGCTCGGAACTTTCTGCGCCGCACCCGCTGCGAATCTATCGCGCCAGTCTGTGGGAGCCTTAACTGCACCGCTGTGATCGCCGGCAAAATGTCACGTTTGCCATGAGAAATCGACGTGTAGAAAGTTCAGTTTTCATTTTCACCATTTTCACTTTTTATCCTTCATGGAATTACAATATATCTGCCATTTCTCGACATTTCTGTGCAATAAGTTTCTTTGCCCCCTCAATTTCCAGTTCCCCCTCTTTCTTTCCCTCCCCCAATTTTCAGTCTCTTCATTTTTAATATATTTACGATTTATTTGTTTACTGTTTAGCAAAGTAGTAAAATTTGGTATGTATTTCATTCGCTCCTAAAATCGAGGGGAATCTAATTTTGTCACGGCGCCTTATTTCTATGGTACTTCCATCAGTTACTATTATTACTATTGTTCAGCAGAGTTGGTAACAAGGTTAATGTATTTGGCAGACTGGCACGTAGTTTTTGTGTACGAAATACTTATCTTGGTTTTATTTCAGGAGCTCGTAAGGAACATTGAATTAAAATGATTAGATTTACTACAGACATCATTGAAGTGTTGTAATTTTGAACTTCAAATGGTGTAGTATTAGGCTCATATTTACTTGGAAGGACCTATTAGAGAGGATTTCTGTAAAAGTCTCAAAACAACAATAGTTTCAAATTCCGCTTACTCGCATTAGGCAAAGAGAAGGATAATAAATCCATGCAAAATATACATATAAGTGCGAAAAAATCAAATTTTGAAAACCCTTCTACGATGGTTTTTGCAAGGTTGAGTATTCGTTGAAAATATTAGTCAATTATTTGAGAGTTTAACAAGTGCACCATGGTGTATTTTATGCCTTAAGTTATTCGTGGTTAAATTATTTCCAGTTAGGTTATTCGAAAATTAACGAAAATATACATGCAAAAATTCATATACAGCCCACATTACTAAATTCTATTTATAGCCCACACTACTAAATTTCAGACTTCTTAGGGGACCGACGCACCGAGGAAAAAGTCGGTCTCGCCCAGAGTTCCATTCAACCATTCCTATCAAATAACAAACAATTAAAAATAAACAACACAATCCCTTAGACATATTTTCATTATTAACATCTTCAGTTTCCTCGCTCTAAACTACCTTCGTAATTTCAAAATCTAAACACTAGCATCTTTTGAAACTTACATTCTTCCTTTAGTCCTTTAGCCTGTTGTCACCGAAGGTTGTATAACTGTCGACAGGGACTGTGTTACGGACATCGAGCGACGCGCCGACTGGCCGTAGGGTTAAAAGGAGGCTAATGTCGCGAGTATGAGGCGTCTGGTGCAATTGAGCCGTCTCCTCCGTAAGCGGTCGCGTCACCAAGCACCTCACCTCGTCCTCTCTTTCCTTCTTTCTTTTTTAACTGTTTTTTCTTCTTCGTTAGATCACTGTACGGTCAGATTTACTTTCGCCTATTCTGCTATTCTCGTTCTCCAAGGCGGTTAACTTCTGTGTATTACTCTCTGAATCAAATGCCCCTTATTCAAATAGGCAACACTGACAGATTAGAAACATTAGCAACACCGTCCTGAGTCCGAGTCCGACGTAACCAGCCCCATCACGTGACACTGTATAATCGTGTTCATACATCTCTCTTCATCAAATGTCTATTTTTTTCATTTATAAATATGTACGAATTATTTCTCTGAATGTGTGTTCTTTAGCAGTTCACTGAATTGTTTCATTTTTTCAAATAATTTCCTTCAAAGCTGTCTTTTCAATAACTTTCTTTATTGGGAAACCACAATTCAAGACCAAATCCCAGAAACTCTACAGTGTATTATTTCCTGCGTTCTCTTTAAAGTGATGAATGGGCGAATATGAGTGTTTGTAATGATAGGCTTAACTCAATTAACAAGAGTTATAATGCACGTGCACACACATTCCTCACGGTGATATAACATGGATGTTAACCTCATCCTAAGCGGACGGCTACTCTAGTCGGTAGTTTTCCGTGGTTTCTACGATCTATACCAGGCAAATGTCACAACAGTACTCTAACAAACGGGCCACGAATGGCATGCGATCTTTCCTTCTCATTCCTTGCCCTTTCCTACCCCTTACATACACACATACACTTAGATAAACTACACTACCCTACATTCCGGGAGCTTGTCCCGGCTAGGGCGGTGCCTCGCTGGTGGGAGATAACTGGCGGGGAAACCGCTGTTACCTGACGGTAGGTCAGTGCCAGAACTCGCTAGCCAGCGGGGGAAGGTGACTGCCACCTCCCGAGGAAAAATTATGCACTACAATTAAGAGACTTGATCATAGCAGTTGACGCGCCCGGAATCAGTAATCAATTAACCTCGACCTAGGTTTTAATGTTTCTCTCTTATTTCTCATAAATACTGTGTCTTGAAGGGTCTGGCGTGCTGCAGCTCTTAGGTCTGAGAAACCGGTAGAATTTTGAACTGTTATACATTATGGGGTTTGAGTAGACACCAGCAGGGAGGTTTTGTTCGAAACAATCCATTAAAAGAAAAAGTGAAATTAGAATGTGTAATAAAGCAATCGTAAACCATACACTTGTATCAGGTGCAATCACGACCTCACGTTAATTTTGAGTCAGATTGCAACTCAGGCATTGTGGTTACACGACAAGAATATAATTGGTCACTATTAGAAATACATGTAGCATTCTTTTAGATGGTTACTGCAGTATCGCGCGTTGCCGTACGAGTTTTCTAGTCCTGCACTGTGAGAGAGAATGATCTGGAAAACCGCTTCGTTACTACAGCAGGAGAAATCGAGACTTCTGGAAAATTGTGATTGCGTCATGCGTAGTTGGTTGCCGGGGGCATTGCCTTGGCTTGAGCTTGCTGCAGTAGTAAACCACGAATGGAGGCAACGTGGTTTGTTGTCCGAGGCGTCGACTACAAGTGCACTTTTATCCTGCATGCTTCACTCTGCCCATTTATCTTCCCATGTAGTATGTTCATGATAGTATCAGATGTCGTACGTTGAGTCTCGTTATGGTCTGCTGCAAGTGCCTGGAATTTATTCCCTTGCTACCAGGTCGCTACTTTCACAAGCAAGACGCCAAAGCGAAGACCATGAATTGTTTTATTGCTACTCATAAGTCTCTTTCCTATTCTCCAGAAACACTAAATTTATTACAAAATTTTTGTTCATTGGCATTACGCTAAAAGGTAGTTTTACGGTTCCTTTAAATTTATTGAGATTAGTAGATTCATTAGTGATGGCATTGACTCGTATTATTCTTAACAGCGTGACCCATGTTCTACACTAACGTCTCCATGCAAATTAGTGATGAATTATCGTGATTCAAGGCTTAAGATCGAAATACTGTTTTCTTTTCGAACCAAGGTAAGGTACTTCGTTAATTGGAATTGTTCTCTCGGAAGATCAAATAATTTACCCGCACACACAAAACACACACACGAAATGCAGCGCAGTCTTTCTGTAACGATTCATAAATCATTCAGTGGGTAATTAGGTGGTCCAAGGCAAGGATTGTTCTCGAAAAGTCGCCGCCATTACTTTTGGCGACGCAGGGAGAAAGTTCTCGTCGCCCCTGACGGTCATCGTCAAGGTGGCAAAGACGCGGCGCCTATCCGAGACGTTTCTTCAGATGGACCAACCCGAACGCGAGGCTGAGGTGATTTCCTGGCTACAAAAACGGTCGCTCCAGTGCTTGGCCCGCCAGTCACCTTCGTATCACTGAAGAGCTAGCATGTGTTGTTCTCGCAACCGCACAAGATTTGGGAGACGCGCTCTGAACGCAGATGGTGTCGAATTGCTGCGGAGGGCAGTGTACTTCACCCGAATCGTCAAGGACGCCACAGGGACTAAAGATTGGGCCATACTTCAATCAATTTACCAAGTGAGTTAAAGAACCTTCTAAAAGATACTATGTGTGGTATAGTCAGCAATAAAACTATTAGTTATTGCGATGCTTTATGAATAATAATGTCATGTTCAACGTTTAACTCAGAGTTTCCGCATACAGATCCGTGACAACCGACAATAGCTCTTATTGCAGAATGAACTATCTAAACATTTTTAGAGCTTCAAATACCGATGATTTGCCAGTAAACGGAAGCTAATAGATTACTCCAAGATCCAAGTTTTACTCACGCTTTCCTTTTACTCTTTTCGTTATTATAATCAACGTCGGACATCTGCCAGTGGATTGAAGGTCATGTTCAACGTTTCCTTCACTCGTAGGTCAATCGTGAGTTTAGCATACAATTAATGTCACGATCCGACTTTGACCTTACTTTCTACATTACTCCTTTCTCTTTGGAGATCCAAACTTCTTTGCCAATACAAACTTCTTTAAAAATTTGAGGAAAAGTAAGTTTTAGGCAGAATTGATACTCGATATCAGAGAACAACGTTCCGCTAGGTCAAAAAGATTAGAAGAAACTTTGTTTTTACTGGACGAGCTATGTTTCTGATTCTTAGCTCAGTTTCTGGAAATACCTTTCTTATTTTGAATTCAATTCAGACACTAGTAATTACAAGTAGATCAGAGATTTCTAAAGTCATTTTTAAAATAGTGCAAGATATCATAGGTAACAATCAGCACTTAATTCTGTAGATTAGTTTGGAGATCCGTTTCTGGTCAGTATGCAACGATAACCTTACCTTATCGCGCCCACTCTTTACCTATTTGCAACTTAGTTATGTTTCTACTTCAGTTCTCCCACAGCCAAGTGTCATTTGAAAGCCATTTAATTGCATAGTTATTAATTATTAATGGATAAGTAGGAAGAATCCGTTTTAAGGGGAAAATATTAGCTTTTGATTTTTGATGATTTATTTTTATTTGCCAAACCTTGAACCAAGAAATAAGGAGATTTAAGTCATCCTGAAGGTTGTCTCTACTTAAAAGAAGAACACTATGAGTGGTAAATATTGCAGTGTCGTCCGCAAATAAGGCAATGTGTGAATGTATGAAACCGCGATGCGCCGGCAAATGCAGTTCGCCTGCGATGGCGCGTTGAACTTGGCGGGTGGCGGCCGCGGCCTCCATCCGGCGGGGCTGCGGCCGGGGCACGGGCGAGGAGAGGAGAGGCGAGGCGATGACCTGCAAAGGGGGCCGCGGGAAAAGCACGGAGGCGGAGTAGGGCGCGCGGCGGGGGCGGGGGGCGGGGGCGAGGCGGGGGGCGGGGGCGGGGCAGGACAAGGCCGTCACGCCGCGCCCTTCGCGCCGCGCGGAGGCTGCGGTTCGTTCGTTCATTCATTCATTCATGGAGCACGCGCGCGTGGGAGACTGTCGGCGGGCAGAGGGAAGGGTTAAGTACTCGGTTCGTGTAGGCGCGCTTAGGCATGGTACGGATCGACAGTCTGCGCTTCGATTCACTTCAGTACTGTTCTGTTTGCTTATGGTTTGTCCTATCGTGTCCGGTTCGGTTCGCTTACATTCGATCCTGTTACGTTCGCTTACATTCTGTCCTGTTCGGTTCGCTTACGTTCTGTTCTGTTCGGTTCGCTTACGTTCTGTTCTGTTCGGTTCTGTTCGGTTCGCTTACGTTCCGTTCTATTCTGTTCGGTTCGCTTACGTTCTGTTCTGTTCTGTTCTGTTCGGTTCGCTTACGTTCTGTTCTGCTCGGTTTGCTTACGTTCTGTTCTGTTCGGTTTGCTTACGTTCTGTTCTGTTCGGTTCGCTTACGTTCTGTTCTGTTCGGTTTGCTTACGTTCTGTTCTGCTCGGTTTGCTTACGTTCTGTTCTGTTCGGTTTGCTTACGTTCTGTTCTGTTCGGTTTGCTTACGTTCTGTTCTGTTCGGTTTGCTTACGTTCTGTTCTGTTCGCCCGAGTTATGTTCGTTTTTTATTCATTAATATAATCATTTTAATTGAGTCGTGTTCGATCAGCTCGGTTCGGTTCTGATTACTACGCCATTGATCACTTCAATTCGGCTCGGTGCGACTCGAATGAGGTCGTCTCGCCCCGGGTCGTTGCGGTTCGGTTCAATCCAGTTCCCTGCGGTTCATTTCACTTTAGTTGGTACGGCTTGGCCCTGTTCACCGCGGTTTGGCTCAGTTCCTCATATGCTAGGGAGGGTCGAATCGTTTCGATTCCATTTTAAGAGGTGTGCTTTGCCCATTAACCATTGAATGAACGTTGTTGCTAAGTCGTGTGTGTGTGTGTGTGTGTGTGTGTGTGTGTGAGAGAGAGAGAGAGAGAGAGAGAGAGAGAGAGAGAGAGAGAGAGAGAGAGAGAGAGATCAGACGCCCATAGAGATAAAAGCAACATAGTCCGCGCCGCAGTGGAGGCAGAATGATGAAAAGGACAGCTGAGGGGAATATGGGTAAATGGGGAAACTACAGAAGACCCGCGATGCTGCGGTTGTGGTGTCTCAGTTTAAGGAATACGGGAGTCAGAGAATACATGACGTTGGAAATGGAAGTATATTCCTAGACAGAAAAGAACAAGCGAATAGATGGAGTGTTTCACAGTAAACATAACATAATTTTCCATTTCAAAACTAGTGAAGAAAAGTGAACAGTACAAAAATATTTGACATGCAAATGGATATGAAAACTGTTTCGCATCATCGCACATTCCCACAATTTGTCTAAGCTTTCTTTCTGAATCATTCATCATGATGCTCTTCAACAATGTATGATGCTCTTCAACAAGAAATGTCTTGATTTATTATAATTTGGATCTTTAAATTCCGTCTGGACAAGCATTTTCATGGGCGCCATTAGAGTAAAATGGCATTATCAATTAGCATTTCCCACCTTCGTTCTGGCCGATCAAAACTACCTGTTCACCTGTAATGAGTGGTGCCTACACAAAGGTGGGGCGGGTCTTGACTGCCATTCATTCACGACGCACATGGGTGTGGGAAGTGATAATCGTGCTATAAAGGAAAATGAGAATGAATGAGGACAGCTAAGACACATTACTACGAGAATGAAGAAGCAATAAAAAGTTGAATATGAAATAGTACAATACACTTTTCTTTTACAGATTTAATAGTTTCTTACGACATAAAAACTTTTCTGAAGTATAAATTATAAAACAAAAACTCTGAACTACAATAAACGAATGCAGGTTGTTGCAAGTTGTGCATAAACTAGAATAAAACATACGAGTATAAAGACAGAAAACAATGTTAAATTTGCCATTGGGGAGAGCATTATAACCTTGCATTTTTTTCATAATTCCAAGCAATAGGTTAAAGAAAATACAGCTCACTCAAACATTACCTATAGTTCGGAAGAGAGCACTTTTTTTTATTTATTAATTTTACATTGGCAGACACTACAACGTTTAGCCGCGAGGCTCTTCAGTTCATTGGGCGAGCAACTTTGAATCAGAAAAGCGTGAAGGGGGTAATTTCCTGTTACCTCCCTGGTAATGATTATAACTTCAACCAAAGTTATTGCGAGAAAATTTTGTTAGAGAGTAAGAGAGCACTTAAAGTATGCAAATTGATACATCCTATTCTCCTTTCGGAGACCAATAATACATTATCTACATAGTAGATCTATTCGGAGTTTATTGAATGGAAGGTTAAAGTACCATGCGGCATATAAAAACCAAACATTCATGCACATTTTTCAAATAATTATATCTTATTAATACTCGTCACACTCATGGAAGAAGATTATTCATCCAGACTTACTCCAACCTCCCCACCGCCCAAACATAAGCGAAGTTCCCTCTCCAACCTTCCTAAGAAGTAAATTTGTTCAATGAATTTTAGCCCGACCTGGCGTTAGATCCAGGTTCGAATCCGGGTCGGGCGACAATTCTCTGAACAAATTTAATTATTAAAAAATATTTGTTGCTCAGTAACAAGGTCACAACTTGGTTCTCTTAACCTCTGCGGAACAGATTTCCGAGCGTAAACGCTTCCAAAAATGTGACAAGGTTGGGACAATTATACTTCCTAAACGGAACGTCGACCATTTCCGTGGGCGATCTCGGGAGGCAACGCGCGAGGCAGCGCGTGCGAGGAATCGCTGGGCCGCTGCCTGCAGGCGCCGAGACAAAGGAGGTCGCACCCTCCCAAGCGTTGCGTCCGCCCCCGAGGCGGCGTAACGGCGCGTGCGCTCTTACTGGAGTGGAAGGACGCGCCGCGCCGCGCCGCACGGCCACGCCCCTCTGACGACGACGCGAGAGAAGCACGCGGCCGACCGCTCCAAGCTCCCGTCACCGCCGCGTCCTCCGTCTACCCTGCCCACTACGCTGTAAACCACGCCGCCTCCTAAATACACTTCCCTTGTCGCCGCTACCCCCATCATCGCCTTCGCCATAACCATCACTACACTCAACATTACCATCACCCTTACGAATCATCATCACTCTCCCTAATCCCCAATACCCTCCCTAATCCCCAATACCCTCCCTAATCTCCAATACCCTCCCTAATCCCCAATACTCTCGCTAATCAACACCGCCCTCGCTAATCAACACCACGCTCACTAATCAATATCATCATCACCACAATCACAAAATCACAACCTTTTTCGCCACCTTCTCCAATTCCGCCTCCATCGTTACCGCCTCCAGCTCCAACATTGCGCGGTGCGAGACCGGGAGGTCCCCAACGAACACGGGAGCCAAGGGCCTATGGTTCGCATGCGCAAAAAATGGCACTCTGGGTGGTACGTCAAGTGCTTCCATTCTTTCTTTTAAGCCTTCAGTGAAGGATACTGCTTCTTCTAGTACACGATTATCGGAATACTGACGGCCCGGTAGACAGTTGTCTGGGCGATAAAATATTAATGGAAAATTCACGTAATTATATGGCATGGGAGGTGAATTTTATCGGAGGCAATGCACCAAATTTTTTGTGGAAAAAAATGATGTTGAAGTGACGCGGCGCTACCTGTCTGATACAATACGGGCAAAATATGCGAGCGAACCGTTTCAAGGAGGCGTCCCCGCTGCTGCCAGTGCACGGTTCAAGACCAGGAGGCTTCTGGCGAACACGTGACCAAGGGCGTCAACGCACGCGCAATATGCGCAGCCTTGGGCTTAGTTGGGAAACGTAGCGCGTTGCAGTTGGATTCTGTAGTTACGAACAGTTGCTAATTCTAGCGCTTATCCTTCTGATCTGGGATGTAGACAATCGATGCTTGGATTCCCTATGTAATTATGCAATAATGGTTCGTTTACGCAATTGTAAGGGATATGTGATGCTTTTTCATTCAAGGTTAAAGGGCTCACAATTACTTGGGGCAGGATAGTTCTACCCGTTCCACTTTACCTCCTTGGGCCTATACGATCCCCTGTAGCCAAAAACCAGGAAAGGAATATCTACCATGAACCAAACCTAGACGCTTCAAATTTCATGGGTTAAGTGGCACCCGTATCTTCAAGGCAGTGCACATTGTTGCAAGAACGAACCTCAACAAATGCACCCTCGCTCGTGCAAAACGTGAGCACAGGAAGGGTGAGGGCTCAGGGCGTGTGGGTCCCTTTACAGGCGTGCAAGTAGGGATGACAAAAAAAATCGATGTTTTTAAAACATCGATATTTTGCTTTCGATGTTTTCTTTACATCGATATTTGGTTGCAGAAACATCGATGTTTTTTAATTTTATTTTTTTTTCATTTTTTTATTATTTTTATTATTTTTTTAAAAGGGGTTTAAGCACGTTATAGAGTAGCATCAGCAATATCGTTGTTTTGGGTCTCTTTATCACGCTGCACATTTCGCCTTTGCAATATGAGGAAGTTTGAGAGCTGCAAGTGTTATGAATGTATGATATCGCCAGGCGTGTCATTGCCCGAATAGACAGTGAAACACAAAATTGATAGCAAAACACGATGTTCTTTATTGTTAATTTTATTCTTTACATTCGAGAATAATTTTTGCATACTACTAACATACTGATAACCAAACAATAAAATATATACAGTTTACGTACTGTAATTAGAAATGGATAGGAAAATAGCATGTTTATTAGTCTATAATTAAAATATTGATGTTTTAAACATCGATGTTTTCTCGTCGATTTCATCGGCATCGAAAAACCTTTAGCGAGGTATCGATGTTTTGGTAAAATTTGCCGTCACTATGTTCAAGACGAGGCAATGCTACTTCCGGAGAGGTCGAGGCGAGGCAAAGTTCACGGGCGAATCCTTCTAAGGAAGACCCGCGCTCCACGGTTCAAGACCGGAAAGCTCATTCCCGGGCGTCTACACAACAAAAAACACCGTCTTTGATTATACGCGAAATCTTTTGCTTTTCATAGCTTGCAGAGATGGAAAGCTATTACAGTAAAATTACGAGTTGACCCTGAATTGACAAATATGGAAATTGAATGTTCTTTCATAGGTCTTTCATGTTCACACAATTGTTGGCAACCGGACACAGAACTGATGCCGCGATTTTCTTGGCAATCATGACGTATTGGAAGATATACTTGATTTAATGGGATATTATAAAATGGGTTGCCGGGTCTTATCCCGTAACCTTCCCCCACGCGCAAATCTATTCTCGTCGATTCTTGCAAGGTAATCAACGGAGAACAACAGACGCGAACACGTCAAACGAAGACACTCCGCACTATGAATGGCTGGCTTTCCGTAGGTTGAATTTCGTATTTCGTTGTTTAACTTACTAACAATGACTTGTTTCAATTTCTTACGTATACGTGAAGCTTCTTAAGTATATGTGAAGTTCCGTACGTATATGTGAAGTTTCAAGAACACAATATGGTGCAAAAAGAGTACAATTCTAAGGATTACCAAGCGATGTCAGTTTGAGTGTGAAGAATGTGTGCACATGTTTGAGTTGTAACAGGATTATTAATTGGCTCAAGAACAGCCCTCTACTTTAAAAAAAAGTAGTGAGATTTATTTTACAAAGTATTTTGTCCTAAATACGTAGGAAAAGCATGCGGTTTTCCGACTTAAGGTTGCTTTAAATGAAACACGAAAACTGGAGCTTCGTCTTTCGTATCGAAGCTTCAACTATGCCCTAAAATAATAACATTATAAGGCTTCTTTTCGTTCGCGAATTCACATTATCGTTCGTGTCCTTGCTGTGGTCGATTCCTTCAAAGCGATACTACGTCCGGTTGCCTTTCCCTTCCCCGCTGCAATTACAAGGTGAAAACATCGGTGCCTTACGTGGAATTCGAACCCGCGAACCAGCGGTTGCGGTCGCATCCGATTGCGCTTTTTAGGTCATCGTTGTAACGCTATGTTGTTAGAATTGTTCGAGCTGGCCGTGGCTGGGTGAATATGGAATCATCTGAAGGTGGAATCGTCGGACGATTTACTTTCACCCGACCTTAGTCAGAATTCTCTCTGCACGATATGGCCGAGGGAGAGTTTCCGCCTTTCCAAATTCCCTTGGACCGCGACGGGGATGATCCCTGCGTTTATGCTCCCATCCCGGTGTAAAATCACGGTCAGTAGTCCACGCAAAATTCCAAATGTCATATTCACTTTATAATCTGAACCAGCGTTGATCCCACTTGCATCTTTCAGTACTGAGCAATACACTAACACTACAGAAACAACGGAGACGAAAAACGATTGTGACCAAATCGTTTCATGACGGGATGCCGATTCACCTTGTTGACAGGTATTCGTCAAATGATACATTGAGAATCGTTTAAGACATAAATATCAATTGAGACTGTTGTATTTGTATGTAGACTCATCTTGTTATTACTCCGATAACATACGACAAAATCAAGGTGCATTAAAAATCGGGCGTCTAAGAGAGCTTCCGTAGTTCGCACTATCTCCATTTTAAAAAGCACACCATATACTGAGCACGTACGCCCACTCAGCTGTTCAATGACCTACAGCGCATTTTAAAAACTTCTATCGCAATCACAAATGACAGTATGGCGTGTGAAGAGACTAAAAGTTGTGTTCTGTGTGTCCCATTATTTGATTAACATCAAAACCGCCGGAAGAAGTCAATGGCCAGCATTCACTTTGTGAAGACTTTTTTGTCATCAAATTTCTTGATTTTTTTACGAAATATTCCGGGAGTAATTTCAATATGTATAGTTATACAATATGAAAGTGTTAAATCTTTTTTTCTGCAATGTGTATTTATTTTATTAATATTGCCCATAAATTGTGAAAACAAAGAATTATGAAGATATCCAAAACTAGACTAGGATTTTCGTACAGGAAATTTAAATTAATTAAGCCGCAGGAGTGAGTTCGCAGAAGAAATTCACATTCTATTTTCGACGGAAGAGATAAGAAAATTTGATAATGTACAAATCTTCAATGTAATAAAACATGAACTAACAAAAGTACCCAAACATTTTTTTCTTCAATAGCCATAGAATCTCCATGATTGAAAAAGAGAACTTTCTCCTTGAGTGAGAGGGATCTCAGCTGGTAGAATCGGGAAGCAACCAGAAGAACGGCGCGGCGTCTCGAAAGACGCAAACTAAAGAAATGTCTTCGCTCACAAGAACCCTCCGACGCGAAGGACTTGGCCCTTCAGGACTATATGGACACAGTGAAGAGTATGGAAAGTAAAGAAATGCCCGATTACAATCACGTGTTCACACATTCATGTGTTTCGCGTTTATTCGGGTTCGCATTTTAACACACACATCTTAAATAAATATTTTTACTTACAGTTACAAACCCCTATTGAAATCCCGTTCACACGAATATGCACAGGATAAGAAAGAAGAAATTGACAGAACATTGAAAGTAACGTTGAGTTATTTTTAAAAGTTTAAAAAATATACTTGGATCGGTACCTAAGTGGAAATAAAGATTTTTCTTTTCTTTACAGTCGTCTTTTTTTAATTGCTTCTAGATTGCGAATTGTGCATTGGAATATAGCTTACTTATAGCATCATAAAAACTCGAAAACATAAATAATGATGTATGAGTGAATGCAATGCACCCTCGTAAGCCTAGGACCTGCCGTGTCTCCCAGGTTGATGGCTATGGGTTCGGGAGATCTGTGAAAAGCAAGTCGCAACCCCTTGTACCATCTATTTCGCATTATATACCTGATAGAAGCTTTCACACTGTCACACTTCTGCATGAATTTGACATATTAGTGGATTGTAATAGCTTAATTTTGCCCCACCCGGGAATCAAACCCGGAGTCGTGACATGGAAAGCAAGCTTCCAAGCCGTGTTGTAAATGGAACAACTAAACGATGATGTGATAATACTTTTAGGGCTTCTTCAAATGAGCTCAAGAAAACGTCGACCATTTTCTGAAAAGGAAAGAAAAAAAAGCGTGAACTCCAACGAAATAAATGCTGTTACGTCCGTACGTCAAACTAGTCTTACACATTGACGTCAATTTGTACCTAACTTGCCCATGCGTATGCAGACATCGATTCTTCAGCGTCGCCGCAGTACATGCTGATTCGAGTACGCTACGCTGCTAGCGGCCTTGTACAGGTATTTCACCCGCCGCCTACTCCCAATGACGTCACAAACAGGAGCCGCCGTGGATCGTGCATCCGCCCATTTGCGAAGAGTTTGCTTATTGGAATTCACAGAGGCTATACTTTTCATTACTTGGCACTGTCCAAGACTAGGGACAAATTAAAACTTGTAAACGTTTATACTCCTGATTCGACTGAGCTGTATTCTGGTAACTTAACACATACGTAAGAAGAGGCGACTGGTCGGCTGTGACTGTTCTGTAGCCACCTCCCAGAAAATGAATTCTAGATGATCCACAAATGTGCATCAAATAAAAGGTTCTTAGTGTTCAGTTTGACTGAATTTAATATTACTCCCATGCCGTGAATTTTGCAACGGCATGTCTCAGTTTTGCTACTGAATATTTAAATAATTTATAATTCTTAAATTTGCAGAAATCCGAAAAGAGATAATAAAGAATGTAATCATCTAGACTATTACGAACGCGCCGATAATTTCATGTTAACCAATTTTCTCCGCGAAACCTCTTACTGCATCGATTCAGAGCGTGTCAACTAGAAACCACCTTAGGTTGTTAGATTCGTAGTGCATGTATATATCCGGTGGACATGTCTCTTCCCTGCTCGAACATGCCATCCCATACCGAACAACATGTCGGCTTGTGGAGTTTTCCCCTTCCAGTCATCTCCTCTGGTAGAGCAGCACCCAAACGGGACAAGCTCGAAGCTTTCAAATAAGTGTAGTGTATATAAGTGTAAAGAGTGTATATGTATGTAAGAAGGCAGAAGGGCACAAGGTAGACGATGGAAAGATCGCGCAAGGTCTGTGACCCGTTTGTCAGGTCTGAATTCGCTTAGCATTCATAGTAGAAACCACCAAAAACTTAGCTATAAGAGCAACCGGTCGCTAAAATTCTTGCACAGAGCGGTGGAATTCAATCCAGCTAAATCGAAACTTCGCCGTGGGTACTCGTAATCTTGGACCTCCCGGTTAACGATGCTACAGACAAACGATGTTGCAGCTGAATTATCGCAACCGATGGAACACGAAGTAGAAAAACACTACAGAAAAAGTTTGATGACTGGGTATTTGTATATTTCTGAATGGTTATACTCAAAACTATTTCATTTTATGATTGTAATATCTTTATTCTTATATACATTAAAACCAAATTCGTTGTAAGAGAAATCACACTAAGATTTCCATACCACTAATTGATAGTACTTTCACATTGGTAAATAGCTCATAATGTTATTTGCGATACTAACTATTCATGGAACTTTAAACACAGATCACAAGAAGCATCGTAATCGTATGTGTGAAATTATATTACACTATTATGTGTCAAAACACGTGCTCATTTCTAAGTATTGCAATCTGCACATACTTTGCTCAACTTTCTCTCTACAGATATACAATGAAAATGTACTGAGGAAAACTCCAAATTACAAATAACGTCCATACCATAATTATGCTGTCATATAAAAATGTATGCATTAACCAATTCCACCATATTACAGTCTACATTCATGGAAGAAACCTTGTGTCATGAAAAAATTCCATCTATGTTGAACTGCAGCGCACTTTTAATGACAAAATCTAACACGCTAAACTCGTGTCCTAATTTTAACACCTCGCGTCTTCCGTGTTGAACTCGCAAGTCATCCCCACGTTAACAAGCGCACTGTAGAACGAAGGAAAACCAATTGCGCATGCATTTTGCGGGCATCAAACACTACCGCCCAATGCAGCAAGCAAGGGAAACAAGCAAAACTAACACTCGTGGCGAGCGGGCGGTATGTGGCCCTGGCCGTGCAGCAAGCTGGCCGCTCTAGACCGGCGCGGCGCAACGGACAGGCAATTACACGACGCCCGCGTCTCTTGCTTCTCTCAATCTAGCCCAAAAGCGCGCATGAGCAACCGAAAACGAAAACAATTCATTATCACGAAATTCTAGAAACTTAAAATAACTTGAAAGATTTTTGAAAATTATATTTTTTGAATGCAGAAGTCTTCTTCGACCTAGACGTTGGGTTTGAAAAATCGTCTTATGCTTTCAACGTAGTGAAATATCACTAACGTTTAATTGAATATAATTTATTTTTGTAAAATATTGTAACATTTTATATTTCAATCATTTAAGTACATGGAACATTATTCATCTTCATACGTGAATTTCTTCATTTAAAAGATCATAATTATTGTTCTTGAATATTAATTATTCCATACACAAGTACTGTCTGCCAGAAATGTAACTTGTTTTAAGTATACCAAATTTCGACAGTCTATTTCCAAAACGCACCAAAAAATTCCTTCCGGAATTAACATACAATATAATATGAACAATAATAATTACATTCCAAGAAATATCCGCTGCCCTGACCTACCTTTTTGGGAATCTGTTTTAATCTTAGGATTAGAAACGATCGCCATCCCCGAGGTGTTAAAATACGCTTGCAAACATGCACCGACAAATATCAGAATATGACGTGTAGAGTACAAATAAGCAAAACACTTACAATCAAATTTTTGTTTACTATATTTTGGGCTTAAAAGCGTTTTGTAAAAGAGGCCAGTTTAAATGTTTAAAACTGTCCTACGTTAAATTCATACTTTTCTCAGAAAAAATGTTTTTGAAAGCAAAAAATAACCGTTTTATATCACAAGACGGAATAGGAACATTCTTCAAAGATGAAATATGGGCCAATGTGTAATCAAACATTCTGTATTTCCTGATTTTTCATCACAAATATTTATTTTACATTTTGGAGAAATTTAAAATCCGAATTTTAATATAATACTACATGATTTCTTCTTAGCAGTCACACCCACCTTTCCAAAACTTCAAGGCTTAATTCATGGCTTAAACAATTATTCATGGCTCTACTGGGATTTCAAAATTCTTAATTAAAATAGGCAATTTTACAAACTTTGTTTTAAATATCAAACGCTGCTTCACTGTATTTTCTTTAAATATTCTTTGAGATTCCTTGATACTGAATCATACTCTGTGTGTACATTCTTCCAAACTATTGTACTACTTACTATTGTTGACATGATTTTTTCCAGACATATCGGTGCTTCTTGTTCTTTGAACGAAATACAAAGTCAAAAACAGGTAATGAAATACACAAGTATTTACAATTTATTTTAATATCCATGAAAATAATACAAGTAAAATTTTGGAACTCGATAAAAATTAGAAAGATAATATTTTAATAATAATTTAAATACAATATGCCATTTTCTGTAAAACTGTTCTTGAACCTCAGAAACATATCAAACTTTAAAAAATATTTACGATTTTCAGAAAATAATTATTTGTACTTCAATAAAAATAAAAATGTTGTTTTTCGTTTTGCATCTATTTCGTTCAAATCGTTTTACCTATTTCCGGGTTTCGACATTTCAAACTGTATAGTTTTTGAAGCAACAACAGACTTGAGCATTCAACTCATCGACTAGAAAAACACCTCCAAAAGATAAAAAATATTTTAATTGATCGTTTTTTACACTATACTTCTTTATTACAGCAATTGCAATTAAATAGATTTCATTTCAATTTGTCATTAGAAAATTGCCTTTTCCAGTCCATTATTTGATATGTATTTCACGCTAAAGCCTTGGAAGAAGACTTACACCTTACAATTAAAAAAAACTTCTTTTAATCCTCCCTTGCACGCAAGTGAATTGCGACTCTGCACTTCGTAAATTTTTCCACTCATTGGCTGTTTTCAGGAGACATTGAGTAACGGCTTCCTGCAACTTCCTTATCCATGACTAGACTTATCGTTTGGCGTTGATAATTCATTTCCCGATTGTACCTGTACTCTGGTCGTAAATCTAGTAGATGTACCGGAGGTTTAGAATGAGTAGTATACCAATAAGCAAGGAAGACAACGAGTGTTGTCAGACGTACGATAATTACCGTACATTAGGTTGATGCGTTATGATGCACAATTTACGTTTATTGTACAAAAAGGTTCGATGAACGCACGATAATAAGATCAAATTGTACTGTAATATTTTCGTTGTATACCAGCATTATAAATGACCGTTTCCATTGCAAGAAATCGTTCATTAAAGAGTATTTATGGCACACCCCGTCCTCCCCGCCCGAATTCCCTCTCATCCCCCCTATCCATCACCTTCGCCCGTCCTCTCTGCAACGTCCTCCCCTCTCCCTGGCTTTCGCCCTGCCTTCATCGCCCGCATTATATGAAAAAACGTCCAAACCTGCATTTCTCATGATTTTTTCCCAAAAATCTACCAAAATATGCAAAATTGCGAGGGGAAATATATCAATTTTTGAAATGAGTTTGCCGTGAAACATTTATTTACAAACCTTTAAAACTCTACGACAGTTAAAAAACGTGCATTTACATGGAAATCTTGTCTTCATGATATACGGTGTAAAAAATGAGCAAAAACGTCAAAAAACTGAAAGTATTTTAACAGAAACGTGTACAAATTATTGTAATAAATTACTAATCTCATGGAGAATTAAATGTATTCAATTTTTCCTTATTGCAATGTATTCTGCTGTCCGCTATTGACCCCTTCCGGCCCCGTGGCGCTCTCTGGGCACCGGAATGGATTGTTTTAAGACTGTTAAACTGCGTCCATCCGATGCGTCTTATCGTTCAATTTTACGCACGAGTCTTACGCGGCACATAGCGCATGCGTATCAGGAACGCGTCTTTTCTCGGGAGGAAGGGCGCGTGCAATAGCGCACGGCTCTCCGCCGGAGGCTATCTCGTGGGCAGGGATCTGTGTAGAGATCACTGCTCCTGGGTCTTGACCGCGCGTTTTCTCCAAAGAGCAAACAGTGAGAAACATCCTTCAGAAAATGAGCGTGCGCGTTTTAGCCCCATTTAAGCCTTATTTAGTTATGTAAGCAACAGATCCGCGTTTGAGAAGTTGAAGTCTAGAGAAAAGAAAAGTCTTTACTATAATAGAGTTTCGAGAAATTAGCATAACTTTTAAATTAATGAAAACTGTTAGAATGTAATTTACTTCGAAGAAAATCGTATTGAATTATGTTACTACTTCAGCACAAAATATAATATAGTTATTACAATTCTTTCCTCAAGAGTAGAATATATAAAATTGTCCTTCTCATAAACATTTATCTCACTGTTCCATTGTCTAACTGCAAGTGTAGGCAGTACAAATCCTGAGCTCATCAAACGATCAGACTCATTAAACGACGAGGAGACACTGTGCGGACACTACAGCGCGTAGTTGCGTCAAGTTGCGTTAGCCTGTCGCCGTCAGGACTCAAACCTAGGACCTCCCGGTCAGGGGCGCTGCAGTGACATCAGTTGATGCACTGAGCTACCGCTCCCGGTCAATACAACGTAGCGCCAGGAAAGACTCTCCGCTCCGAATCTAATCAGGGCCTCCTATTAAAATTTTCATTTATGTTCGTAGCAATCAGATCACTGGGTAACAAGTGAAGAGCACAACACTCCCAACATCTATTATGATGTAGCGAGTACTCAGCACATTTTCTTTTGTTAAAAGCAAGAGCTTTTGCTGCCAACATAATTTCTGTTGCAAGCACTCTCACAAGCAAGGTGCCAGAGTGGAGAGACTTTCTTAGCGCGCCATATAACTCAGAACATTTTAAAACTTTTATATACAGTACACAATGCATCTAAAGTTCACTCACTAAGGGCTTGACAGTTGACACTCGCTTCGAAAAAAAATTATTTTCTCAAAAACTAAAAAACCTAGCAAGAAACGATTTGAAGCATGTAAAAGAGAATAAAACAGACCACACGACTCATTAAAAATAGAAAAACGTGAAATTTCACGACTTTCCATGATTTTTCAGGTAGACGTAAGGTAATTTTGGCGTGCAACTTCCTTGCCGCGGCCCACTGCGCGCGTCGTGGGGAGAGCGGCCGCATCGCGCGCCCTCTCTCCGGCGCGGCCGCCTCTTGCGCCCGCGCGTCACCGGGGCTCGAAGGCGGACCCCGCCCACAACAGCACCGGGTGCCGGAGGTGGCTGACCGCTCCTCACACACGCTCTCCTCCTCCGGGGGGGGGGGGGGCAAAGAGTGGAAAGTTGCGTTCGCTGCCTGTCCCTTTGTTCCGCGCCAGTTGTTGCAAGCAGTTTCAAAGACTCGCGTCGCAACACGGGTGGGCCGCGTTGATGAGATGAGTTTTGAGGAGGCACAATACCCGACGCGCCGACTTGGGATTATTATCTGCACCTTTCGTGCAAGCGGTGTATGTGCTCAGTCATTTCTCTGGAGATACTCGGGCGCGAAGACTAATATATCAAAGGTAATACCACGAATGCTGTAGAAAGTACCGATAAATTCATGAGCATCCCAGTGTCGAGTAGTTATATCTGGGTAGCGCTGGATATATCTGTAAAATACGAATGGAATATATTAAGGCCATTCATGAGTTAAAATAACAGTTGAAAAAATATTACTTTCTTTCATAACATTATTAATTAATGCCTTACTCAGTATCAGTTTAATACAAAATAATAAAGAGAACATGCTAGTAACACTTGTAGGTAGTAAAATGAATTCTGAAATCATAGCGATAAATCTTGATAGACAATTAATTCGCCTCTGATTGGCATACATGCAGTTAGCCTTAACCAATATATCTTGAACTTCATTGGTTCATATTTCATGAGCGTAATAGTTTTAGAAAAGCTCAGGAAAGGTAATACAAACGAAATCTATAATGTAATAATGGTTAGAACACAAATAAAACAATACAAATGTTTGGCGCTTTAAAAATAATGATTGCAAACTTGTACTCCGATATCGAATTTCACTTAGAGCACAAAATTATAAAATATAAAATACAAAATTTGTAAAAATCAAATCTAGTAAACCATTTGTCTACAACTTAATTCCAATATACTCATTTCAATGCACATCCCCTCACTGAAATAACAAATTTACATTTGTTTTCTCCATATTCTAAATAAGAGTATTCACACTGCAATGGATCTGTTCAACAAATGCATCCACCGAGAAACTAAACTCCGCATCCATTAACTAAACATGTCACGGAGGGCGTATGAAACTCTTGCACGGCACCTATTAAAACGAACTAAATCTCGTTATTGCTTCCTTACCCACCACCAGGCTGCCCATACAACGCAAATGGGTTGAAGTAATTGCTGTCCCTGATGAAGTTATGGCGCGAAGGACAACAAATGAACTTGAGTAATGTATCGCGCAGAACAATTGAAGGTCGAAGAACAAGGAGACGCGGCTTGCGGGGTGGCAGGTCTGCTTCCCAAACGCCTTGTGTCTTCGCCTACATTCCTTCGCATGCATTAGCATTCGGGAACAGCAAGCCCACGAACGGAAACACAGGGGCATCCTTTATTCATTTGAGATGACGCTACAGAAATTTAGATGGAACGAAGAAGCTGCTACGAAGAAAAGGTGGAACAAATATCACTAAGTTGTCACGTAATAATCTTCTAAAGAAGATTTTTCAAATTTTTGAATTTCTTAATTTTATATCAATGGCCACAGTGTTCATAACTTTCTTAATTTGGTTTCCTTAAATTTCTCTGAGCTTCTTTTTTCATTCATTAGTGCTTCGACAGTGATCGTTTCGCTACAAGAAAAAATCCTATCAGTTTGAAGCATTGTTTCTATAGTTCGGCGTCATGTATGTCTTCACAGTAGTTTTATAGAGAAAGAAGCCATTTCTCGACCACGCATGCGTGTGGAGATGTGCCGTTGTCGATCTACCCGTGACGCAATAGAACCTAATTTAACCTCATGGGCGAGCGTTAGGAGAGGCGTAGCTTGGCAGTTGGTCGATCCAAACAGGCGTAGTCTCGTTTGAGAGTACTCACTCGGCAATAGTAGATGTAATCCATCAAACTCATGCTCATCAGAAGTTAGAGTGCTTGAAAATGTGTAATTGTTTACAAAAGTTTTACGTGTGCTCAGTTATGCATTTCTGCATTCGATATTTAGTATCGAAAAATGGCATTAAGTAACTAGGCTAACAAGACAGGAATGTCAATATTCGTCCCCGTAATCCTTGAAGAAGGAATAAGTTTTACTGACACCCCGCCAACATTCTGTCAATACACGAATCGAATATGTTATTTCGGAAAAGTCATGACTCCATCAGCTATTCGGCACGCATACGTTTGTAAAACGACTTATCTCCGGTGAAGGGACCAATTCACAAGTAAACAGAACCACACCTACTCGGGACTATTAATTAACAGCTTTTGACGTGTAAAAAAGCTTAAATAATATTTTGAATGAATAGGTAGGCTTAACTCATTTTCGTAAAGATTGGGCATGTAGCGTTTTCGAAATAACCGATTATAACGTACTCACTTTGTGGCAACGCCTAGCAACAAGGTGAACAGAGACTGGCAGTGGGAGTAAACTAGAAGACGTAACGAGCAGAAGTTTGGGACGATACGACATTGAATTGTAATTCAAACAAGAGACCGTCAACCTCATCATCAATACAAACCAGAACAAGGACTTTATTTTGCGGGGCACAAAAAATCAAGCCACACTTACCGTTGCGATTTCATCACGCATGCCCGAGTGCCGGTTTGCCCAGAGTCACGCGCGATAATTTCGCTTTTTCTCCCCCTGGCGGCAGCAGCGCGAGTCAGCTGTGTGAGCGATCTCACACGCCTCCGTTACTCACCGGCCGGAGCAAACCGGATCCGTGCTCCAGAAGCTTTTCTTTCACCAGCGCTCTGTTACTCGAAAACGCACATTCAGTTTCGTTTACGTTTGTTTATCGTTTGCATCTTAAGAGAAATTCTGTTTCTTTTATTACGACTTCAAGTGTTATGATTAATGAGTCAATTACTTTAATAGAAAATACTGAATAGAAATCGTCGGCATTAAAATATAACATTTTTCGGATGTTTTGAGCTGAGGCTGATAATTGTAAATATGTTCTTACAATATTTTTTCTGATGATTATTTCATTTCTGAACCATCTACCAATGAAGTCCAAAAATTTATCTGTCTCGATCGATCAGATGTTCTACTTATGGAATTTATCGCTTTCGTTTTGTCGCCGCGACTGCACTTTTTTCTTGTACAAAATGGCTGGAAGTTGTTATTTGAAAGTTAGCGTTTATTTAAAAAAATAGAATTAGTACGTTTCTTGTTCAAATTAATAGCTATATATTCATTCGAAAATTCTCTATCACTCGTGCTTTGGAAATTCAAGCTAAATTCTGCAGTACTCGTGATCTTCTTAGATGGCCTAGACTGAATGTTACATGGTATATTCAATGCTCGGTCAGACACCGATGTAAGTTCTTAATAAAATTGAAGGATGAATGATAGTAGTGAGAAAATACATTGCTGAATTATCCTTGTTATTAATATCAAATTTCATTTCCATCACGTCGCAGGCATCAATGAAATAATATTGACAAATACTAATGTGCAATAGCATTCTTTTACAGAGTTTATTTTCTGAATTCACTTTAATTATTAAGACAGTCTTGTATTATAATAAAGATGACATACTAAAGAACCCCATGAATATTAATATTTGCGGTAGTTTGATATAAGACTTGAACATTGAATAGAAGAAACGAGACACGTTGTAGCGTGGATAATAATTATCTACCTGGACCCACACAATGTTTTATGAATGCAAAACGCGAATCTACAAGTATCACGCAAGACTTGGCTCAAGAAAGCACGCTGAGAAAACGCACTACTTAACATTCAAAGATGTCGAAAGCTGCACTGTATCCATTTGCTGCAACGAATGGTATACAGTTAATGAAAAGAATCGCTTAATTTGAAACGCACATTACTGTTTTCAAATGAATGCGGTTCAGAAAATAAGTGCCGTCCATATTTCCAAGTATAAAGTGCTGCATAAACAATTGCAACTTAAGATTAGTTATCGCAAACAAAAATAATGCAATAAACTTCGTAAGTTATATTGTCTTCATGGAAACTTCACATTCAACAATGCACGAAATATAGTAGCGTTTATAAATCGTTCATTGAATAGACATAATAATAGGAATAATTGAATTTTATATCTCTTAACCAAAGCAAATTCATTGATCTTAATTACACTTATTTATT
This sequence comes from Teleogryllus occipitalis, assembly GCA_011170035.1. Lineage (NCBI taxonomy): Eukaryota > Metazoa > Arthropoda > Insecta > Orthoptera > Gryllidae > Teleogryllus > Teleogryllus occipitalis. The sequence continues at coordinate 341,492 of BLKR01000068.1, forward strand.
TTTGAAAGTTTAATGAGCATTATTTGTATTGCCAAGCAATTGCTTGTGGCTTTCATCTAATCTGGTATTGATGTGCACGAGATTGTCGTACATCCATTTCCAAACGCTTTTGATTAATCTTCAAAAACTGCATTATGTTAATATTGAGTAAGGTTTGAAGATGAAAATATAAATTTCCGAATCGTAAAAAAATTAACACACAGATTCAAACTGACAAAGGTCGCACGTCAAATCGCACAAAAAAATACCAAAATATGACCTTCATATTTTTAATTATTTTCTTTATTTATTTATGGATCAAGTAAGTAAATACGTGTACTGAAAGTAATTTTAATTTTTTTAATTTAATATTTCTTCTGCCCTTTTAACATTATTAAATATAAATTCAACGTAACCCGTTCCAAATTTATATAAGAATATGGTCGCCAGGAAAAGGTTACGTAAATTCAATTATTAAAATTACTCTTCAACTGCTATTTCCATTAAATGAATATCCGGCTAACTGAGTCGATGGGTCTTATAAGAAATAATCGCTATTGCCTACTAATAGCCGATTATTCGATCTGCCATCTGTACAGAGTGGCCGAGAAATCTGGAAAGCAAATATACATTTCTAGCTACTAATTTGCTGGAATTGGCTAAATGAAAATCATATTTTCTATTCACAGAAACGTGTAGGTTTATTCAATGTTCTTTGGTAACAATACGAAACTTTCGGTCATGACCAGTCTCAATCCTTATATTGCAGTACCCGTCTTCGTGCGCTCTCGACCGATGTCGCCGCGTAGAACCATTTTCAATCTTTCCCGGTGTCGATGGCTCCAGGTCCAAATACCATCTTTTCTTCCGTTCTGGCACAAGTGTACTCAAGCCACTGATCCTCACCGCCTCATAAGTTGATAAGACTTAATTAATTCTCCTTTTAAAAGTTCCCAGTTCTTTCTACGCGTATACTTAGAATATTAAAGTTCAGCAAACTATTATCTGCATCAAATACTCCCAGTCCTGTTGCCGACAAATTCACTTAAGTTCACAATTCTAGCTGCTGCACTCGAAATATTTCCAAGTTCCGATTTCCGCACCTTCCATCAATATTCTAAGTCCGACAACCATATGCTCCAAAGTAAACGTTCACAATCCCCAAACTTCCAACATTAATTATCTACACACGATCCGCACAGCACCACGGCATAAGTCGGAATGCCTCCATATTCCCCTTTTTCAGCCCTTCAAAACTCGGTCCATACATTCTACTGTTTCTTGTCAGAAAAACTTCCATGCCTCGCCAATCCCTCAATTACTTACAAATTCAACTAGCCGCGCCCCAGACTGTCATTACTTTCTCGGCCAATTCCCAAACAGTTTACTTTATCAACTAGCCGCGCCCCGTGGTTCAAAGCAATGCAGTTGGTTAACCTTGACGACAACTCGTCTACCGTTGCTATGCCGCCATATTTACACATGTCTATCCTTACAATTCACCCTGTTTATAATAAATGTGACGCAATACAAGGTCCCACATATTGGTATGTCACCGTACTATTATTTTTTTCTAACTTTATTATTTTCGGAAATATTGCATGTAGAAATTTGCTAAAAATGACACGCATCACTAACTTAAGAATATCACAATTGAATAAACCAATTATAGAAACTCCGTTCAAATTCCATTCGAAACTTAAAAACTTGTTTAATTTTTTAGATTTAGCAAAATATTTAATTTCCTGAATTTTCAATTTTTTTTAATTTAAATTTTGAAAATTGAATATTTTTGTGAACTCGATGAGCTAAATTTAAAAAAATTAATAAACGCACTAGAGTATCATTGACAACTCCAGAAAAAGTGGGATCTCAGCAACTTTACGAAATATTATTTTTCTACGAACCAGTGTGCAGTAGATTGCTTGCAACAGAGCGTTCCTTGCGTTACTGGCCGTCGGTTTCTTGGGATGAAGCAGTAATTTAAGTAATTCTTGAGGAAGTACACCTTAACGATGGTGTTTGGTTATTAAATGACGGATTCTTGACTCACGTTGTGACTGATATTTTGTAATTTTATGATTTCTCACAACTCGCTTTTAATATATGAACTCGCTTACTTTAGAATTCTTGAACTTTCGTCACAATGCACAGTTTTAATATCTCACACAATTTACTTTCAGGTCTGGACAAAATTCCAATTTCTTCATCCAAGTTTTTAGCCACTTTTATCACATGTTTGGTTGTTGCGAAGTGTCGCTTAATTTTACTGTATCTCCAACTTTCAAAAATTGTCAAGATTTGAATTTTCAATGTCTTGTGATCTATTAAGTGAAAGGAATGTATTATTTTCTTAATTATATTATTGTCTGATTTTTCAATTGACGTCAAACTATCTTCAGTGTGAAAAAAATTATCAGTGGTAGGACTTTGTACTGTCTGAAATTTCTCATGAGAATAGTTTTTGTTTGTTTGTTTGTTTTTGCAATTTACTTTTCTTAACGAGGGGATCGCATAAACCATAATTTATCCTTCTTAAATTATTGTTTATCTTCTCTATATTCATTTCGCAGACACTTTACGAATTATCTCAATTTCCCGACATGAATCACAAATTCGCCAATCTAATGACTCCTTTAAATGAAGGTTCACTAGTAAATCGTGGTTTACGCGGCTGGGAGATTTTCTTTCCTTCAAATCAAAATCAGAAGATTAAACGGCGATCACCACTCTCGTTATACAATGTACACATGATTCACAGAACAAACTCTCTCTTCTCTTTATAAGTAGCGTATCGCGACTAACGCTCAGAAAATTTTATTCAAGTTCTCTGAAAAGCGTTGAATTTCAAGAGTAGGGTCAGGAGGGCACCCCCTCCCTAGAACGCAAAGGGACTCAAGAAGTAAAATTCGTTTCGCTAACACGAGGAAAAGCTGTAGTAGAATTTGTTTCGCTGTCACCCATCCCTTTTGGGAACAGAGTGAACATATGAGTTACTAAAATTTCTTGAAACCCTAATCAAACAGAGGTCATTCTGTTTATTGTTCTTCGGCACTTGTATCAAAGACTGATCAAACACAATTCGTTGGTGCAGGGGCAAGAAGCGCGCACCCTCATACTTACAATTGATTTTTTAAAACTGTATATGTAGAGTGTCCACTTTTTTCTTAATGTATTTTATAGAAAATTGAACAAGGAATATGCCAATATTTTTTTAATTTTTATCTCATCGAGTTTATATAGAAGTATTCATTTTTTTGAAAAAAAAAATACATTTTTTAAATGAAATATTTATTTTTTAAATATGTATTTACAGAGGAATAAAAAACACATTTTAAACTATTACATGAAATAAATCAGGAATTGTTATATTAAGTACGTTCGAAACAACAATTGATGATATTTGGTGAAGTATACCTAAATTCCACATCTAATACAGGTTACACTACTAATACTACACAAATAATCAATTTTCAGGCAAATAAAAAAAATTCGTGTCTCTTTTTTTGATGTCCAGATTTAAGAAAAAATATCGTACATTTTAAACAAAAGTCGTGTCAACTCTTGTGCGATTTCACGTGGAAAGGCTCATGTGTACCAGTACATTGTCAGCGCACATTACCTGATACCCCTTGAGGGGAGAAATGTTCTTTGTCATAACTCATGTAAGCGTGTCTACTTTCGCTAGGTAAACTTCGTCTGTCTAGCTAGCTACAAAGTTTGATATTTAAACATGTTTGTTATCTTATGAGTATTAAAGATTTGAATCTGGAGAAAATTCAAAACATTTACATTGATTGGTTGGTTGGTTGTTATTCCAGGTGCGTCAACGATAGAGGGCGTTAGTCCCGTAAGTGTAGTGCACGTTTCCCCCCCTCGAGAGGTGGCGGTGATCTTTCCCCGCTGGATGGCGAGATTCGGCGCCGACCTACCGTCGACTAGCGGGGTTTTCCTCAACCAGATATCTCCCACCAGCGGGGCACCGCCACAGCCGGGACAAGCTCTAAGATACCGACCGGTCTTCCGGATGGGTGATAGTGAAGTGCATGTTAGTTCGTGTAAAGGTGTGTAAGGGGTAAGAATAGGACAAGGAAGACGAAGGAAAGACCGCGCGCGGTCCGCGGCCCTTTTGTTAGGGTACTTCTCCGGCATTCGACTGGTGTTGATCGGAGAAACCACGGAAAACTACTGATCAGAGCAGCCGGCCGCTAGAATTCTCCTCTAGACAGCGAATGAATTCGACCTAGCTTACAAGGTAATGTCGAAACTCTTGCCATCGTCGGGACTCGAACCTAGGATCTCCCGGTCAGAGGAACTGTAGTGACATCAGTTGATGCCCTGAGACTCGTGTCCCGGTATCTACATTGAGTTCGCATTGCAGAAAGGGACAGTAAAATATCGTATTCATATTTCTAGCAGCGCCAGAGCCTTGCGTTCCGAGACAAACTCATGTTTCCGAACGGGTTGTGCTGAGCGGATAGTGAACTTGAGAATCACAAAAAAAAAAATCGCGACCTTGGAGCAGTACCTGACAGAATTTTGCCATCTAAATTATAGTCATGAAAGAGATACATATGCTATTAGGTGGCATGAGGAGACGTAATCGCGTTCGCAATCAGAACCGCAGTGTCGCCGGGGGGCGGGGCACTTAGCGATGGTGCGGCGCGGTGCGGCGTTGCGGGCGGGCAGCGCTGTCCCCGGCGGCCTTGCCGGCGCCGCTTAAGGACTCTTTATGTCAACACACTCGCCCATTGCGGACGCGGGTGCGGGCGGGGGGAGCCTGGGGACGCTGCCCCATTACGCCCTTAACGGGCGCGGGGGGCGGGTGCCCCCGGCGCGGCGCCCCGCCCACCCGCACCGCCGCGCGCCCGATGCTATTGTCTTCCGAGCCGGACCGCCCCGCACTCGCCACCTCCTCCACCTCCACCCCTCCCCTTCCACACCTCCACTTCCACTTCCACACCTCCCCTTCCACTTCCACCCCTCCCCTTCCACTTCCACCCCTCCCCTTCCACTTCCACCCTCCCCTTCCACTTCCACCCTCCCCTTCCACTTCCACCCTTTCCACTTCCACCCCTCCTTCCACACACCACACCCTCCTTCTCCACTTCCACCCTCCACTTCCACCCTCCACTTCCACACCTCCACTTCCACCCCTCCACTTCCACACCTCCACTTCCACCTCCGCCCCGCCCCTCCATGCCACACAACCCCACGCAACAACTCTTGTCGCTGCAGCGACCCATACCGCGAGGTTCTAAGGAGCGAGTCCAGACAATTTTGCGATACTAACCCCACTCTCTACCCCTCCCACTTTTTCATTCACGTTCATTTCTCTCACGTCTCCACTCAGCTCCCGACCCTGTTTCCAGGAGCGGATTAAAAAAGACTAAGCAAGTGCTTAGTATTCCCTTTGGATACGGGAGCCAAAGATTTTTTAAACAAAATATTCTATTAATTCAACAAATATCCTATTAATTCGACAAATATCCTATTAATTCGACAAATATCCTATTAATTCGACAAATATTCTATTAATTCGACAAATATTTTATTATTTCGACAAATATTCTATTAATTCGACAAATATTCTATTAATTCAATCTTAGAGGACTCATAGATTGCTCCTACCAAATCAAACACCAAAAGCTCCAAGTAATCCAAAATCAGTTCTTGCGCGCGCCATCACGAATATACGTCTCCAATACACAACTCCTTAAAGAATTCCAGATAGAACCGATAACCAACTACATTTTTTTATCCACCCACTTCTGCCAAAACATACCAAATATTCCCAAACTAACCCCTCTAAGACTGCCAAAAACCAACTCACAGAACCCGCATTAAGAATAAATTTCTTTTCCATACATTCCTAGATAAATTCTCAGATCTCGACCCAAAGTAGAATTGTACAGATACCTCTACCACCCTAGTAGTAATGTAAGTTGTATTTTAAGATTATTTGTAAGATCATTGTAAGTTAATTGTAAGTAAATATAAGCAACTGTAACAAATGTAGAAGTATTAACATTAATCTTTGTATTTTCCACCCAAAAGAAAATAAATAAAGATTGCTCCTGCCTAGGGCCTCGTAACGTCGCAGCCTGTTCAGGGCTATGGCTCCCGCATGACGCCTCCGCCGCCCATTCCGCAGCCCGCACTCGTCGCCATTGTTTTCCGAATCGGTCCGGCTGCGCCACCGTCGTCGCTCCTCAAGTCTTGGCGTGCGGATCACGCCCTCCTAGCACACACACTGCTGTTCTCAGTAGACTACGTCCACCTCTCGTAGAAGTTTTCCTCGTTTCTTGCGTTCCACGGTGAAGCTCGTCAGTCACGAATCCTGCTCCCTCACTTGGCCCCTTTTGGTGTGTTACGCTCCTGATTCAATTCCTTCCTTATTCTCCAAGTTGTGCTCTGCACTTTGATCGTCGCGATCCTTACAAACTTCTCACAATTCTCGCAACTACAATATTTTAAATTCTTCAAGTATAATAATAAATGAACAGTAACAACTCTTCGTGGGAAGAAAATCCCTGTTGAAAACGAAATACGTATGTTACAATGCAATTAAATCAAATAAATTCCTTAAATTAAAATATGTTTATGTTTGTAAAGATAAGGAATAAGTTAGTTATGATCATTTATAAGAGAAATTTCATGGATATTGTGATTAATAAATGGATTTTAAAAGCACGAAAATTCAAATAATCGTTTTGAAGGAACTGGGAATTCAAATTCGAGGATTCGCAGATTTAGTTTCGAATACCTCCTTCATTTCCTCACTTCTTTGAGTCATCAATTTTCATACCAGCTTCTGTACACTTATTAACAGCAACCAACAGCAATCCTCAGTTAATCTCGGCTCCCCAAATTTCTGCTCGTTAACCTTTTTTAAACCTGAAGAGCCTAGCATGTTCTGACTGCTCTTCACTAACAAGTTACAGTCTCCTCCAACGCTTGCGTCCACTCCAGATGCACGGGCCGCCGCAGGACCTTGTTTACGTCGTGCGAAGCGCGTCTCCTCAAGAGCTCTCCTGCGAGGCTGTTGTGCGTCGGTATGCGGACATCAGGAAGCTGCGTGGTCACGCCACATGCGTAGCGACGTGTGTGGCGCGTTTACGTTTTTAGACACGGTGAAGTGAGTGCTATTTGAGAATTTTTCAAGCACAAACTTTCTCAAGGAGAACCAAAATTAAAGTACAATTAAGTGAATTGTAAAATTCTTCATCTAAGAGATTAGTTACATGTTAAAACTCCTTATTAAAGAACGTCCAACAAATACTAACAAATATAATTCATTCTCAGAGTTCACTAACTTGATTTGGTTTCTCATGTTCTGACTACTCATGTTTCGAAACAACTTCCATATTTGAAATTTGAAATGATGCGATCGAGTTCTGAGGACAAGAATACAGGTTAAATATGTATTGCTTCTGAAATACCTCTAAATATGAGACAGCGAATCACCTTACGTAAAAACCACAAAGTTGACGTCTCCTTTCCCTCCCGTAGAACTCTGAAGTTTTGTTGTTTATTTAGTATGTCATTTTACCGATATTTAGCGTATTACATCATTATGTGACGATCTTTAACCGCAAGTTATTTCAAGACTATTCTTGATCGTTTTAAGCTGTAGACCCGTGATGTTGGCTTCTTCTCCATCAGGTCCAAGCCACAAAAAAATACAGGCAATTATGGAGTGAGAAAAACTGAAGAGGGAAAACCTGCCATTAAGTGATGAAAACGCCCTACTTTTATCTCTTTCTAAACTAATTCACGAGTAAAGACAGGAACGGGCGTCGCATGTTTTCTACCAAGTTTCTATAATATTTCTGTATTTCTCGATAATCTACACTTGTTTGTAACGAAATCTATGGATAATCGCATCAATCTCCGAAAGTGAACTTTCTTAGGAAACATATTTGGTTCAAGGTAACGTTGAAGGTGTAATTTTGTACATACTGGCCCGCTAACCTCTAAGTTGAGTCATCCCCGCAATCAATTAGTCAATAAAAGTAATGCAGCTTTATTGCTTTGACGTATGAGTATTGCAGACATTGGTCAATCGAACACAAGCTGCAAACCTCGTAAACGACCTCATCTCATGATGATATAAAATCAATTTAAACAGTTCGTAAATTCGCACCTTGTTCACAATGACTTGAAAAAAAATGTAACGTTTCTTCATAGCAACAATTCTGTTTAGAAAACAAACTCGAAAAGTAGGGGCTTACAACAGCAGTCACAGCAATTTTTGTACAATTTGCAGTCTAACAGTACAATATAATGGTGACACCTAATATAGGATTCTGGATCTTTCGGTGGAGATCCTGTTGAGCTCCTAAAATACACAGAAGCAGGCAGTCTACAATTTCCCCATCTGCCATTATTTCTATGACGTTGCTACAAAGTTCGAACCTTGAACTAAAATCTGCGAAACAACTCGCAATATTACCGGTGTCTTTCTACATCATGGAGGATGGTCCATATGGGGGTCATTCCACTGTCCCGTACTACGGATGAGAGACAGGAAGGAGAAGGAAGAATTGCGCGCAATGTGTGGTTCGTTTTTTTAGTCGCTGCTCCGATAGGACATGTCGGAGGAAACCGAGAAAACGTAGGTAGAATCTGAGGAGGGATCTCTAGATCTCCCATGTCGTCCGTGTCATTGGTCGAAGAAGCTAGTAAAGCTGGTAACGAGAATCCTTAGCAATGCGAATCTAAATCTGTCAGATCTACGAAACTTATGTTGCTAACAATGACCATCGTTAACCTAGCAAGTTTTTCCGTACATATTTGTGAGGCACAACCTGACAATAAACTTCCTCATTTCTTTATCAAGTATTCTTTATCAAGTAGCTATTCGCCAACATCAAGATCAAATGACTTTTAGTAAAAAAAATCAGGAACACATGCAAATGCCTTCCGTCGTCCCGTATCATGATTGAGGCAAAGTTAATATGAAAACATGCTGCAAATTGACACTATCACGTATACATCCGTATAACATTCATATGTTATATAAATAATATTCATTGTTTTATGTTCATGGGGAATACTCTCTCAAGGGTTATTGGAATGAATTTAAAAAATAAGTTACGTACTTAATTTTTTTGTTTGGTTCCTTTTTGTTGTTTCACAAAATATGATTTTTTACTATTTAATGTGAAACCCAGTAACCGAGAGTGGAGAAATTCTTCAACGGAGATTCAATTTTTAATTAACTGTTAATTTTCACGATTCACCTTTCACTGAATGGATACAGAAAACGCATACTTTTGCGGCGAAAAGTAACGCGAAGCAGAGTGTGCAGCAGCTAAATGAAGCGCCGCTGGGAAAGTTCCCGGTGGGTGCGCGGCCTCGCCTCCGAAGACGCTCCGGCAAGAAAGCGCCCACTCCGTACCTCTCCCCGCCTCGCTCGCCCCTCGATCGCCCCTCCGCCCAACGAGCGAGCGCAGCTCCGCGGGCAGGAGGCGAAGCCAGGGAAACGGGCGTTTTTTCTGAAGGCAGCTCCACACATTCGGACGTGTCTCGGGAGAGCAAATCTCGGAAACAACGACCGTATACAAAGACAGCCGAACGGAGTCGACAAATGATTTCTACCCACCAAATGATTTCACTCATTTTTGTAATGTTTGATACACTTCAAATGATTTTTGAGGAAAATATTCGCATAAAATGCATTGTTAATTATGCGTTGGACAGATTCAAGGTTGTTTTATGTCAACGCGAGGGCCGAAGGCCCGAGCCTCGTCCTCAAGTAGGACACGCGTAGCGAAGCGTCACAATTTCGCGGGAAAACTTCAGATTTAAGGAAGGAACTTCTGATTCAAACACCAAACCAATGTAAATGACTTGTGTGTCTCGAGAGCACAAGCTCTCCGATCAATCGACTCCGCTCGGCTGTCTTCGTATACGTTGGTGCCTCCGCATTTTGCTCTCCCGAGACACAAGACACATTCGACATTCGGCGAGTAACGAGTACTCGAGGTGCTCGGCGAATGTCCACTTCCTTTGAAGAAAGTCGGCACACGACGAGTTCGACGAGCGCCGAATGTCTGACGCTCGGCAAGTAGCTCCCATTCCCGTAACTCAGGAATTTCGGAGATTGATCGATTGTTTGATTGCTCGCTAGTCGCTGAATGCCGAATATGTGGAACCGTTAAGAGGCGAATAGCGTAAAGTGAGCGGAATTCAAACCAAATACCATATACTGAGATTATGTGGAAAATCAAAGTTATAGACTTAATTCAGTATTTACAGTTTTTTCTTTGCTTCTAAACGTTACTAAAGGAATCGCCATAATTTGTATTAACTTATCACGCTGTTAACCATCGCTTCACATCAGGAAATGTACTACTTGGTATATGCATTAAGGTGTCAATTTCCAGCCAACAGGACGGCATTTATCAGTTCTTCCCTTAAAGAACATCCACATTCAATGCCCCCCTCCAAAATAGTTTTTCTTGTTTTTATATTTCTTTATCTCGTTCATGTCTGAGACAACAAAAGACCTTTGTCATGTTTCTAATTTTTATTTACTAAATGTTGCTAACTCTTGATGAATGCAAAAATTTACTTCTAAATATCAATAACGTAACAGCGGAAGTTCTAATTCAATTTTCGTCAAAACATATAGGACTCTCAAAAAAAAGCGAAATATAGCATTAAATGACGCAATAATAATTTGAACAATCGAAAGAAGAGATACTACATGAAGCTTTATTTTAAAACTGGAAATCTTGTAAACTGTTCATGTTAACTTCCCTGAGAGGTTTTTGTGCCTTCGTAGCAAACTATTTTGAAAAGAGATCTCGTAGGTAGTGTAATTCTGTATCGCAATGTCGTAGGACTAATTGTTAACTCATGCACAAATGCATCACATTGCGTCATGCTGTCTCTCGTTTCATGCTGTCTCTGCGAGAGGTGGTTCCAGAGGCAATTGCAGAGTGTACTACATACGTACGTGTATCGTCTCCCAAAGAATGGCATGAATGTTGTAAGAAGTGGTGCTAAAATATAAATAAATTGGCATTAGGAATTAAAATTACACAACATGAAATCAGATTCCTTAGGTCAGATTGAGGATTTTCGAACAATACAAAACCAGACATACGAAGCATCATTTTGTCAAAGATAATTAGGAGTGTACTCAACTCATATGAAATTTAATGATCACATATTCATATGTGTGGTGTAGGGATGGATGTGAAGGTATCTAATATGATGGGAAATATGTCCATTGACCGTTTCCATCCAGAACGAAAGCGAAGATTGCTACATGCAACACTTAACTTTGGACGGTCGGATTTTTTATGTGAATCCACCCATCGTATTCCTGCCCAATCTGGGGAGGTGCCGCTAAAAGCAACCTTCAAAAACTGGAAATATTGCAAAATAAATTTTTAAGAAATGTTTTAAAAGCTCCATGGTATATCGGAAATGATCAAATCTTAAAAGAACCATCTATAGAACCTCTGAAAACTTGGATTTTAAAACTTTCTTCTAATTTCTACTCTTCTCTTTCATCTTGCCCAGCCACTCCTTTGTACACTCTAGGTAAATCAGTCAATCTTTTTCCACGAATAAAATCAAGATATTCTAAAGACCTACTACATCCTCCTTAATTAGCTGTAAAGCAGGTTCCAACATTTCTAAATTAAATATTTATGTTTTAATCCTTGAAGTCTCGTGGTGTCCGGCGCATCGTCGAAGATCATATTCGTAACGAGAAGATTAGGGAAAAACTACATGCCGAAGAAATTGGAAGTAAAATAACCAAATACCGAAACAACTGGTATGAACATACAAAAAGGATGGATAATACAAGACTACCTAAATTAGCATTACTGTATCAACCGCATGGACGAAGAGACGTGGGCAGACCCAAAAAACGATGGAAGGAAAACTTGTGAAAACGGAACAGGCTCAAGCCTAATCCATGAAGTGCAGAAGAAGAAGATGTTTTAATCCAAATATTGTATGCATTTTTCTGAAGGACCCTTCCTGGGTATCTTTAGTTGTTATTGTTTATATTGTAAATATTACTGTCTTCTACCATTGTTCATGCATGATGAAATGTAATTACAACAAAATTGTATACTGTGTATCATCAACCCCTTGAAAGACATAATAATGTCGAACAAGGACCGGGAGCGGTAGCTCTGTGCATCAACTGATGTCACTGCAGCGCCTCTGACCTCTGGCCTAGGTTCGAGTCCTGACGGCGGCAGGATTTTTGATACTAGCTTTTCAGCTAGGTCGAATTCAGTCGCTGTCTGGAGGAGAATTCTAGCGGCCGGCTGCTCTGATCGGTAGTTTTCCGTGGTTTGTCCGATCAACACCAGGCAAATGCCGGAGCAGTACCTTACCAAACGGGCCACGGACTGCGCGCGATCTGACCTTCCTCTTCCTTGTCCTATCCTCTCCCCTTACACACACACACACTTATACTAACATGCACTACACTACCACATATTCCGGGAGACCGGTCGGGAGCTTAGAGATTGTCCCGGCTGGGGCGGTGCCCCGCTAGTGGGAGAGCCTTGGTTAGGGGGAAACCCCACTAGCCGACGGTAGGTCGGCGCCGGATCTCGCCATCCAGCGGGGGAAGATCACCGCCATCTCCCGAAAAAAACATGCACTACACTAACGGGACTAATGACCACAGTAGTTGACGCGCCCGGAAACAAGAAAAAAATCAATCAATCGAACAAGGAAAATGTAAATTAAAAAAAAACACCATCGTATTGCGTCGCGCTGTTTGTCGTACCTTCCCGTGGCTTCTCGACGCGTCCGGCCAGGCGAGAGGCGGCACCGGAGAGAAGGGCCAGTGAGAGGCAGAAAGCGCGGCGGGGTGGGGTGGGGTGGGAGGAGGCGGGAGCGGGGCGCACGCGGCGTAATTTGGACCTGCCAGAGAGGGCGGCCTTGGAGAGAGCAGATCAATGTCAGTACTTTCCCGGGATGAGCTGCTGCTTACATTCCGTCCTCGTCCAGCAGTCGACTTGAAGCAAAAGTGCATTAGGCGGAGCGGGAGAATTATTTACCTTTCAAGTTTGAATGCCCATCATGAGAGCAACAAGCGTTTTAAGAAAGAACTCGTTAGGGTTAATTTACGAGTTGTTTTATGTAGTAGGTGAATATTTCGTTTTCACTTCGAGTATATAACGAATTGGAGTTCACTTCACAGCGTGAGCATCAGAACACTGAACCATTTGTGCTTGATATCGCTTACATTTGTAAGTAATTCTTTGTGCTTTTGTCCTTTAAATAATGTTTCCATTGTGTAACCTGCTCATTTTCTCCGCGTGATGAGATAAAATGTTTATATTTGTAAGGAAGGTAAGCACAACATCCAGAATACGAGTATGATGATTCATCAATACAACAAATGTTCTTACGAAGTGCAGTTTGTTTTGGTATAATAGTATGGATAAATATTTCGATATGTATATACTTTTCTACTTTGTCACATCCTTTTACATTATCCAAATTGTCAATCGGTTGAAGTGGAAACAGTGTTTTGTTGAACATCCCCATAGCTAGAAATCTTTCTCGCCAACCAAGTATGAGATAGCAAGGTTTTCTTTGTAATATGAAATTTATGCAATATTATTAGATTTCAACATTTATTTTTTATACATTTATTTATTCTGAGTTTTGAAATGTTCTTGAAGTTATAGCGACACATTTGAAACTCATTAAAAATAAAATCGTACACTCATACCTGTCATTCATTTTTTATCTTTCTCTCTTTTTTTACTCAAACATTCGTACCATTATTTTGATTTCTTTACATGACGATTCCTTTGATCGATTTTTCGCGGCAGTTCGAATTCACATTCCAAACCTAATAGAAATATTTGTGACCACACCAGAATCTAATCACCAGTCGTAATCATTCCCAAACGGATGAATAACGCACCGTTAAATCACCCACCTGACGGAGAAGGTGACTCGAAGGGGTGCGTGAATGCCCGGACACGGGGTCGAGGGGCCTGCGTACGTGATAGCCAGCCACCGGGTCGCCCAGAAGCGCCGGTCAAGGGCAGCTGCCCTCGTCGCTTCGTCTTCCCCCTCCCCGCCCTCTCGCAGGTAGGCTCGCGGCATCCCGCGCCGCCGCAGCCCTTCTCCGACATCCGGGAGGCGTAAATTCGATGATAAAGAAAGAGTTTTATTCCAGCGGCGGAGTGTGTGCTCTCCCACGGCTTTTTGTGCGTCCCTACCCTCGCCCGCCCGCCCGCTTGCGGCCGACCAGGATGTGGACGTTTCACGGAGGAGCGGGTGGTGGGAGCGATAGCTACCCTCGTTCTGGTATTTTCGAAAAGGGCTGAATGAAAGAGTAGAAGGAGAGGGTATGAACCCGGATGTGTTTGGTAGCAGTCTTCATCAAAAAGGAAAAATAATACCCCTTCTAAATGGAGGAAAATAATATTGGGACCGTTCCAACGCATAAGAACATCTCTTGCAAATGGACAGGAGGGGAGAGAAAGAGAGAGAGAGAGAGAGAGAGAGAGAGAGAGAGAGGTTTAGAGATACTTTTTGTAATGATTTTAAGCAGTTAAATGATATTAAAAAATTAAACTTACTAGTCCGAAAGAATGAGAAATCCTAGATTAAACATGATTTCTTAAAAGTAGTACCTTTTTCTTCAAACTTCAATGCACAGCAGTATTATTGCCCAAGTATATGTCTGTTTTTCACTTTCTAGATGTCAACGATGTGTTGTTCCCATTTAATAGCACCAAATGTGTGATATGATGACTGCAGAGAAGACAGGTATTTGCATGAAATTAAAATGAGATACCGAAGAAAGATTTGCGATTTTAACGTGCTCCACCATTTTCCATGTGAGATCAGGCAAGTGAATAACATTTTAAAAGGAAACAATGATTCTGATTTTTTCATAACAATTTCTTTGAAGATAATTTTTGGAATATGAATAAAAATATAATAGAGTTTTGTCAAAAAGACTTCAGATACGCTGAAAACTAGGTTCGTCGTGTAAATCGATTTCTTAACAGTTCTTTCGAGAAGATTTATTTGTTATACCAACCCATTGTTTGGGTGATGTCACCGATGTCCGTCCATGCGGAAGTGTCGTAGGTTCCGAGAGGAACACACGCATAGGTGTAGACCCTTTTAAGAAGTAAGCGGTAATTAACAGTGAACGTGACCGTCGTAGTAATACGTGTTGTTACTCCTCCCTTAAAGGCAAGCCAAGGGTGATATCTATTTTTATCATCTACATGGGAGTTCCACGCACGTGACGGACTGTTTTAGACTACAATTACGAGAGATGTTGAAATAACAATCACACCCCATTTAGATGGCACGTAGGAAAAAAATGCGACGTGCTTAATAATACAGATACTTTATTTACAATACTTTAACCTTCTTTACTACAAGTTTCATTAGAAACTCAGGAGTATTTCTTGAGAATCATCATTAGACTGAAGAGTATTTCTTAGAGACAATGCAATGCAATAGGCTATCACGTAAGTTTATACTTTCCATCATCAACTATCATCTTTGCATGTTACATCCAGCGATCATACAAATCAAAGTATATTCAGAAAAAATTCGTCAACATGTAAAATATATAAATAAATATGTAAATAAAATGTAACATTAATTTAATTGTTATCTGTAAGATAATTATATGTTTTACTATTAATTTATTTAAAAATCTCACTCCTCTCAAATATTAAAAACATTCGAAATACGCCGAAACCTCAAAATGGTGGGAAACAGCTGGTCTCGGCAGTTAAATAATTCGTATACGACACAAAAGATAAAGATTGGCAAATCAGAGCCCTCAATACCGCCAAGGCAAACACCATCCGTCAACCAAAGTGGAAAATGAACTCATTAGACATATTTCGCGTCCTTTCGGCGATCAGTTTTTGCGTAAGCTGCATTGGCGGCAGTCTTTTAGCGGGCCAACACACACACACACACACACACACACACACACACACACACACACACACACACACACACCTGGGCGTCGCGGCAGGAACCTGTCTCGGGACACGGGCACGCTGACCTGGAAAACGAGCGAGCACGGGCGACCGAGTGCTTACGTCACGGGGGAGAGGAGGGGTGAAAGGATATGGGGGGGAAGGGAGAGGGAGGGGCGCCTGAGGCGACGGGAGAGAGGAAGTAAAAGATGTTCAATCGCCGAAGAGGTCGCACCGGATAAGGCGGACTGAACAGGAAAGTTCGAATATTTCTTTGAAAGGGTGTACTACATTCGGGCGAGTGAAGAAACAAATGTTTTCGAAGATTTGTTGTTTCGACTTGAAAAACCGTAATAAGGCAACGACAAAAAGAGCAAGGTTCATGTCTAACTCGTAGGATATATTTTTCAAAATTGCCTCATAATAGAATCAATTTGCTTAACAAGATGGTGTTCAGAAACAAACAAATAACTCAGAAACTCAATTACCCTATTTTTGAGACGTGAATGTTGTAGTAATTAACGTACGTTTCTTGAAAATGGAAAGCACGGGTGCATGATGAATAATACCTGCGCAGAAGAGAAAAGTCAAAATTAAAATAGTGAGGTTATCGAGAAGGACCGTGGTGAAATTCCCTCTACGTAAACCCTTTTGGTTTTCATTTAAGTATTTTTGTTCATAACGTAATAAATTACGTACGATATTTGCAACACCTAGATTACGTAGGATATTTGTAAACAAAATATGTTTGTTTGCAATCACTCTTGTTAACACGAGGACGTATTTTGATTAGAAGACTTTTTGGCCGATTTTGATAAGGTGAAGAAACCGCAAGTTCATAATTCTAGAGTCTAGACAAATACCACGATAATGTCATAGTGTACTTTTTTCGGTGAGAATGATCTTGGTGGTCTAAAAATGTACGAGTATTCACAAATTTCGTAAGAAAATAGTTTATACTAAAATATTAGTATTCAAGTACAATACTTAGAACGAACTTCGGTGCAAAAATATTACATTTAGATTTAAAAGTACGAGGTAGTTAAATTCGGGAGCATTTAATATAAAGATTTTACTATTTAAAAGTATTTAAAATATAGAAAAACTCTAAATAAACGTCGCTCGAGCTAAGTTTGACTTTAACTGTTTGAAGTTAGTATTAAACGAACTGCACAATTTTACACTTCTTTCCGATTGCGCATACTATATCACATTCAAACTAAACGCCTTAACGATAGTTCCACTGTGCGAAAGGAAATAAAAATAATAGAAGCAGGATTAATCACAACGTATGCTGCATCTCAGACGCAGGATGTGTCGAAATTTGTTTACGAGGCGGGTCTTTCGGCCTCATACCCCTCCCAAGCGACAATCTGAGGGTTGGGCAACTGAACGGCGGCGACGGCGGCTGCTGCTGCTTTGGCTTGCCATTTCAAGGTCGTTGCATGGTTTGGGGCTATCAAACGGGTGAGGTAGAGCTTTCTAATCTACGGACTATATTCCGGGCGCCGTTGGTCGTAAGAGATTCCAAACAAATGGAGACGGACATTTCTGTCTGAGAAGACTGAGAATGTCTGAGAAATCTGACTAAAAACGAGATTAGCGTCATCAAAAGGTATTAGGTGTCAGGAGAGGCATAATTGTGTTGACTGAATAAATGTGTTAAAGAAAACCTGACTTGTTATTTCAAGATCTGTAAAAGGTGAGAAAGCACTTATCGAAGTTTCTTGTCTACTCTGGCATTTAAGTCACCACGAAGAATTGCCTATGCAGGAAGCACATTATCATATTATCCTGAAAATTAGTGTAAATTATTAAAATGTACGTAAACAATGCAGTATGTGCGATGATGATGTTGGTTCCAACTATTGAGCAATATTACAATTCAGAATTTCCTTCAATGCTAAAGCAATAGACGACAAAAAATGTTCTTAACACGTGGCGAAGTCTTGTGGATTATTTTGATTCGCTCAAATAATATTTCCAAAGTATTTTAACACATGATTACAGTACGTTATTCAAATAACCTAATACAAACAAATATCATTAATTTTGATGTCCGCGGAATTGACAAAAATTGCACTGCGGACTCCTCTTTTTCTAAATCTGGCGATACCAGCTTCCACAATGTTTGTAATTGCACGCCATTTCAAATATCCTTTCGGTGTTAAACAGTCTAATTTTTTCAAGTCTTTTTTGTATTTACTAGTTCAAGCCGTCTGATTACATCACACAGAAGGAAAAGATTTTGGAAAGTTACGCCAGAAAATACTGTATATCCTTGAATATGCATGTTTTATAATTATCACGATCTTTACACATATACAAATCGATATTGTTTTGTCCTTTAACAGCAAATCCTACTATCAACATTACCTTAATGTAAAGATCGAATTTTATTAATTAATCACTGGCATATTTAAATAAAGGGACATGTGTCAGACATCCAAGTGAGGTAATTGAGAGTAATATGTCATTTATTCATCATAGCTAAACCCAAAAAAAGGTGGAGGAATGTTTGTATTGTATTAGGTAACAGATGTAAGATTGTGGGAGAAAGATAATAAGATAGAGCGTACAATTCTGTCATATGTATGAATAATGTACAATTCCAATGTGTAAAAATAAATAAATAAATAAATGAAATAAAGTATAAAAACTTACTATTGATAGTCGCAAAGAATCGTTTTAACGATCGCATAACACGATATTCTCTGAGTTCGACTAGTTCCTCTTCCTTTCGCTACGAACTTGCTGAGCTGCGCACGACGCCATCTTCCATCTTCCCGTTTCCACTCTAACCACGCACTTCAACCAACGCAAATTTTGTAGCTTTTTATCAATAAAAGAAAGCTGCGATCTCTGCCATATATGACCCCCACTCCTATTTTTTTCTCTTTTTTCTGTTACCTCACTTGTTTAAAACCGTCCACTGGGAGCCGATAAGGAAGGACATCAAAATCGTTATCTTTACAGCTTTAATATAAACGGTGTATCTTATAGCCTTAGGCGTCGACAGACACCGCCTTTCCACGATGAAGACCTTCCCAGAACAACGACCTTTATTTCAAAAATATTATTTTCAACTAATATCTTTGGTGTTATCTATTATGATACTGTGTCAATTACATGTTTTTTCAATTCAATTATTTTGATCTCAAAATAATGATTTTTTCCGGCGAAATAGAAGAGGAAAATCTGTCAAAAAGCAAGCAAGCCAGTTAAAAAACCTCGAATAACTAGTAATCCAGTCGCTACGTTCCTGTCCGGTAGACGTCGCATCCTAATCACAGGTGCCAACGTTTCGGTCGTTATTCTGCAACCTTCTTCAGGGCAAAATGCATGACATTTCGCCCTGACAGCCAAAAAGCTACTGATTTCGACCGCCGAAGCCTACGCTCTCAGCAAATAACCCATTGCTTTGTGTTGTTGCAGGGACCATGGGTTGCGGACTGACGTGGGTTGACTCCATGCTCAACCGGGGCTTCTACCAGCTGGGGCTGCTGGTAGGCCGGCACCCCGGCTACTTCCTCGTCATCCCCGTGCTGCTGGCGGGGCTGTGCGCCACCGGCTACCAGCGCATCCAGTACCAGATCGACCCCGAGTACCTGTTCAGCCCCGTGGCCGGCGAGGGCAAGGCGGAGCGCGCCATCGTGGAGAAGTACTTCAAGCCCAACTACACCAGCAGGTTCAACGTGGGGCGCATCACAAGGCCCGGTGAGTGCTCCTCCCATGTAGTCGAAGAGATCGTGTTGGAACTTTCTTTCGGTCGTAACGGTGAAAAAGAAATTTGAGGAAGCCTGCTATTGATTCTGTCGAGTTCATTACTTGCCTGATCAATGTGTGGAAAACATGGTAAACATTAATGGATAAGAGCACAGACTTCTAGTAGTATAAGTAACGATCTTATAAAATCGAAACAATTATTTTAAATGATTCACTGCTAATACTTCAACCAACCTAGGACTCTCTAACCAACTTTTGCATTAAAAAACTAAAACTTCTTCAATTATACCCCATAATCCCGCAATGTTGAGACGTTACAAAGATACTACAATTTCACATTTTAATGCAGTGGTGTCCAACCCCCTATTCGTGCACACACGACAGAAATATTTGAAATTTTCTCGTTTAACATTTTGTTCTTTCAAAAATTTACTACCATTTTTTTAACAATTTGCAGACAAAATTATAATAGTTTACGGACCAGAATAGACTACTGGCAAGCTGCGTTACTATTGTTGGTTCGAATCCTGGGCGCAACATTGACGTTTCCACATTATGAGAATGAAAGTCAGCAAAACTATCGCAAATCTCAGTACACCAACCAAATCATCATTAATGATTGTTCAATTCTCCTGAAAAAAAAATCAATAAAAGTTCTCTGTATCCAGTCGAGAATGCAGTATTAGAAGAATATTTAACAGATCCTTGCAAAATATAAATCGGTTCAAAAACTAGGAACGGTCTCCAAACACAGAAAAATCGATTTCGAGTAATTTTAATCAATTCTTTCGGCTACCTGATTGGTAATGCTTGCTCAATCACTTCAATGTTAGCCTTCCCGTTCGTTGCACTGGCGGACGTCGCTACCCCACACGCCTCATCCGTGATGCGCGCGTGGCGTCGGGAGGCCGGCTATCACTTCCATCTGCCCGTGGGAACATGTGTGTTCTCTTGGTCCGTTCTTCCTCGCATTCCGTTCCGGCGCCCGCCCCGACGGCCCCAGCTGGGCTCGGGCGTTCGGATGGCCCCGGCGATACAGCTTTCGCGATAAGGGCCGCACCGGACGCATTCAGAGCGCGTCGGAGAGCCGGCGGCGACCTTCGGCGTTCGGGGACCGTTCGCCTGAGATGCTTTACGACGGTGGAGAAACAGATTCTAACGGTTTGTTGGACGTTCGGTGAACCGTAGCGTGTGTTTTGGAAATGAAGTCTTAATTTAGTATTCGATGAGATCTGATGTGATCGACGTTCGAACATGCGGCCACCACCACTTTTCTTGACCGAGTGAAGCCCTCGTACGCTGGCCATCGGCTTCAGATATTTTTCACGTATTGATACAGTATTGGTTTAAAGTTTATACTATTGTACATTTTTAATTATATGACTTAAAATGAGAAAAAAATTGATCAGTAGTCACAATTTTTTACTTTTTCATATACATACGAGTACGTATAAAAGGAGTAATATACGAAGTGTGGAGAAAGTTCTGTAATGCGGCGAAAAGAATTTTCGACAGAAAAACTCGTTTTGGGGCTCCCTGATAACGTCAAAGAGAATTTTCCTTGCTCATACATGTATTAAATTACTTTCTCTAATATACAGTGTAATCAGAATCCACGTTTTGAAGTTCCTTAATACTCAAACTCTTATCAAAACCTCCATCCGTTCGTCCATTCCGTCTATGAATAATACTAATGCCTAAACTATTCGTGAGATGTTTTCCAAAATTAATATTCCCAGACCCATTTGGCTCGATTTGAAGCCCTGCAAGTTGGAAAATAATTCTTTAAATTTTGGAGGTACTTCACATGGAGCCTTTGGAATACAAATTTTCTCAAAAATGGCTCCAAATTTTTTCTTTACATTTTTTGTAAAAATAGAGTGAAATACACTTATAAAAATACCGTATGTTCTATTTTTACCTCCGAATTTTCGAAAAATGCAAAAGTTTGACGATTTTTTAATCCCTTCATACATTGCTGACGCATTACTTATTACTCTAGCACATTATTGAAGATAGACTTTTTCTACAAATGAAATTTGTTCTTCACAATTAGTTCTTTAATTAATGTCATGACATTTTTTTTAAATATTAGTTGTCGCACAATTTTGAATGAAATAGGGCAAAATTAAAAACAAGATTTTCTCAAAAACGGCATCAAAATTTTTCTTCAGACGTTTTGTTCAGATAATATGACCGCATGATTGCACTAAATAACATGATATAAACCCAATTTTAATGTCATCTTTTGATTTCTCAAAAATTACACAAATGCATTTTCTTAAATATCTCTCACTTCGTTAAAATTTACATTTCAGATGTACAGAATTATTTAATGTGTTGTTAATACAGAAGATTCTCTAAATGTTTTTGAGTAGTATATGGGAAGAATAATTTGCGAATTTTCGAAAACGTTCGAACCAAATTTTCTAAAAAACTATTGCAATTTTTTACTTTCTCGCCTTACGACGTTCTTTGTAAGAAGTGGAATATATGTAATCTTGTGCTGGAAAACGGTGAATTTTCGGCAGAAAAACTGTTGTTCCCGGGCTCTGTTTTTTTCCTTGAAAAACTTCACATTGGAAAAGAGTTAAATTCTCTACAATATTCCGAAAGCCTTATTTCGATCACAATATTTGGTTCCCAAAGGACCAAAGGGATACAGTGCCGAGATAGAGCTACAATATGTGTGGGGAGTGCGAAAATACACTTCACTGTCCTCAGAGGAGCAAAAGAGACCGCGAGATAAACTGGCAGATGTTTGAGGCGCCGATAGGTAGCAGCTGGGAAGAGAATGGGACAAAACCATAAAGATAGTCCCGATTTAAAAGAACAGGAAACTAACTTTTAAGAGAAATACTGTACCGTTTTGTAGTATCATTAGTTCTTAGTCTAAAGTAAAGGTCTACGTCTTTTCTCGTGCTTTGAATAACTAAATTATGTTAGTGCTCGGCCGGGTGTAAAGGATGTAGAAGTTCAGAATAGTCTCTCCCACTGAGCTCATTCGCGTGGCAAAATAAATCAGATCCGCTCAGCTTAATATTTTTTCCAAATTCTGAGACCTTGAACGTTGTTAACCTAACCGCAGGGTCTCTTAAATGGCATAAAATCAATCATTTTAGAGCCGCACAGAGTATTCAAAAGTCATTAAAAGTAATGAAAAACCAAGTTCCGAAAAGACAAATTACATTTTCGACCTTTCAACGATGGAATTTACGTAATGAGGAAAGTCCATAATTTAGAGATTACACTTCCGAGTGTGTTACGCTTTTACAGCAATAAATCCTTCTCATGACTCGGAAGAAAAGTCGGAAGAAAAGTCGGAAGAAACATACATTACAGAAGAGCATCGGATGCACACTTCCCTACGAATATTCTGTTGGATAATAGTGAAACGGTATGCGTATTATTCAACAATCGAAATTTCTCGAAAGCCCGTTACCGACTGCTTCCTATAGTTCCTCGGAAGCAAAATAATATATCTCAGTCCGCGTGGTTTATAGCTGTAAGTCAGCACATCCTTTGCAGATGTTCCACTCCCTACATTTAAGTGAATAAATCATATACACCTACGTCTAATTGCGAAGTCATATGCGACTGCGCAACCAAAACTTTATATACTGGAAGTTTCTGTGTTCGACTCCCGACAGTGGGGTAAGTTTTGACGCCAGATAAGTAACCGAGTCGAAAATTGTGTGTTGAATGAGAGTCCTCGAGTTTGTGTACTCTAATTTATTGTTTACATGCTTGCCTCCCATCAATTTCACGAGAATTTCGGAGCAAAATTTTAAACAACATACCAGCGAATGCGTGCGATCTTTCCTTTCCACCCAGATTCCACCTCCATTCTCAGGTCCATAAAGATGGGGTGAATCACCATTTCCTTGATCTAGAAAATATTTGCTAGTACGAGTACACAAATGTCACGTGAAAACCCATCGGTAACTCCCTGAGAAAGAATACATGAAGGAATTGGGACAGTAACAAAACACTTTGTCTAAAATTGAGATACTAACGTTAATGAATAGTAGAAGACTCGCAGTAGCTGTAGTGGCTACCCTGTTTCTGCCTCATATCCTTCAAGGCCCTCCGACTTACGAAATGGAGAGTGGAGTGGGTATCTCTTCACGTTTTTGAAACAAACCATCACCAAGCATCCCTCAATTTACCCCAAGAAGCTAATTTCTTCTCCATTTTGTTAAATAAGAGAGAAAACAGTATGCGTATCCAACAATCGAAATTTCTCGAAAGCCAGCTTCCTTCCTGTGCGGCGTCGGAAGTGGAATAACTTGGACGTCCGCGCCCCGGAAGGGCCAGCGGGTAGCGCGGCCGGCCGCCCCGCGCCCGACAGCTTTACTGAGGAACAGGAAGTCAGTGTCGGAGCTACATGAGCACAGCACGGTGCGTGTACTACGGGGACCAGAAACACGCGCTCGCTTTCAGGCACCAGGGCGAAAGTGTAGTAGAGCACTCCACTTCTACGTTTTCTTGCCCAAGAGCTGGTTAGGCCTTTTACCCGACTTGCGCCATGGTTATGGTTTTCACCGTGGACGTCGTGAGTTTTGAGCCTAATAAAGGGATTTTGATGGACCGGGGAACTGAACGAGTTTTCAACGTGAGAATGTTGTAGTGAGCATATAGATTTCCAAGGAACGGTGCCCTTAAGACCACCAACCGGGGCAATCGTGGACACATGGGTTGACATCGGAGTCACGCGCAATACTTTAACTTCAGTTCCTGGAAGACTAAACTTACAGAAAGCGTGGGGTTCCATCTGCACGATTTCTGCATGAAAACGTTTGAGCAAGTTTCATTTTTTTACAGAAAACGTACAGTTTGGCTGAAGTGGCCCCGGGGGCAGAATCGTTCACTACCGGATTCGTTTATAGCAAAAATCGTGCATCCATTTCAATTTGGCGTTTGGGTTACGTGCGATTTTTGATACTTTTTACTGGTGTAGCTGATTCAGTTATCGGTGAGTTTATTTTACTGATACTTGCAGATGTGTGGTAATTGTATTTCGCTTCTGCAGCGAAGATTTCATGCATTCACAGCATTTTTTTCTGCGTACAAATTTTGTAGTAAATATCATTTAGCATTTCTATTTTTTATCCTGTTTAATTAATACTAAAGAGAACTATACACGCCCAAAACGCAAGTACACAAATTACGCCTGATTCTCGGAAGGAGCAATTCATTTGTATACCGGAAGAGCTCATGGCGTTTTGTGGCAACTCGTACATTAAAGTGCAGACTGTAAACACGACCACGACTTTCAGCTTTGTATACTTCTAGTTTGAGATCTTGAAGTTTCTGTATAGTTTCTTTCTGAGAATCTGCCCGAAAACTGTACCTGATAAACAGGTCTTTAGGTTTATAGAGGGAGGTTGAGCGCATCGCTAACAGAGTGGAAAGGATGAAGGAGGAACCAACACCAGTGGCAACCAATGACCAAGAGAGCGTACGCTCTATCCTTTAAGAAATCTCTCACTTTTCTAGCTTTCATGCTCGAAAAAACGAGTATTGTGAACTAGCGTATATAATATTAGTTACTAAATTAGTAGCTTTTCTTTAAAATTGCCCCAGCTTCTGTTGCTGTGTAACGAAGCAAAGCTCAGGCAGGCGGATCTTGCTAGTTACGGTGAAGGGAATACATGATCACCAAATATCGCTCTTACTACCAACCACGGGAATTTAACTAGGCACAGGCATAGGGGACACCGGTAGCTGGCCTGCGAAGTCGTACAATCGACCCAGAAGTGCCATAAAATATTAAAATTTATTAATTAAAAAGCGTAATTAAATTAGTACCCGCTTTCCCTCCCGAAAGTAAATTAGGTCTTGCCTCAATCCGCCAATCCCTCTCCAACACCAGTCACGAACTTAAGGAGATAGAGATGGTGCTGAAGTTGAAGGCCCATCTGAATGGGGTGTGAAAAGAGCTTGCACATGGAAGACCCCAAGTAATAGGTCGGCCGTCCCGGCTAAGTGTCCTCGGAATAATGTGCACGAGATCCATCTTAACGTTTTCATATTTCTGTTTAGCTACTCTACGCAATCTTTTATACTTCGTTTTTCTTTATTGTACTTATGCTTAAATGACAAAAAGAATGTTGAAGTGCCTTATCCGACCGAGCTTTGTCACATTTTTCCCGGTAGATGATTTTGCGCAGCGATAGCTACTTATGGTTATAAAAGAAAATCAAAGGGTGAAATGCCGCAAGTTTAATGCTCCCTAAAAACATCGTATATTAGTGATAACACACAAACTAATGGGATATTAAAACTTAGTTCTTACCTATTCTTCTCTAATACCACATACCTCGCGCCTTATGACACCAGCGTGACTCCGTTTCGAAACATTGTGTTCTTCGGTTAAAAGCAGAGTTAATAGCAGATTATTGCTTGGCTCACCGCCACAAAGGCAACATCACAGTTCACGAGAACCCGCTCTCAGCGACAAAGGACTGGCCGAATCATGCATTCGATTAATTTGTGACCTACTAAAACCTCAGTTGTGAAATTGAAAGTACTTGGTTTCAAGTAATGCGCCCGTATATTGTGTGACGTGACACAAGAGAAAAAACATCTGAATTACCGTTTGGTTCAAATACGTCAATTTATTTGGTGTTTTACCGTTTGGTTTGAACGTCAATTTATTGTTGCATAAGTGTCATGATAAATTTATTTCTCCTGATAAATTACCAGGATTTCATGCTACATATCACGAACATTTCGAGCTATGGTACCGAACAGAAGTTGAAAAGGACGCCTTGAAAAAAGGAACCGATTATTTTTGGGAGACATTCACTCTCCTTTCCATTTTCTTATCTCAATTATTTTAAGTACATACCAATGATCGCGAATCTGTAACTCATCATATAGCAGGACAAATAATATTTAAGTACATCAACTTTTACAATATTTGTATCGCAATAAACTGATGGTATAAACTATTATGTTTCATTCCCTTCATGAAATAAGGGTTTTATAAAATATAAGATTTAATATTAAATCCCACAGTTCGTGACCTAGTATATTGTAATAGTTTACGTACAAAAAAAAGATGTAATCTTTATATAAATGGACCAGCATGTAAATAGCATTTACAAACCTTTATCATCGTCATCGCTTGTGTTGATGTGCCTTAGCCTTCGTATCTTGAATCAATTGAATGGGTTTGATTTGTCAGGAAGATCGATGTTGGAAGGTATGATTACTTAGAAGCAAACATTAAATACAAGGACAATTTGTTTATGTTTCCTTTACGCTATTACACGCGTGGAAAAACAATTCTTTGTAACAAACCATAGATTTGTCAGATCCATAATTCTACTCGTATGTTCTTATTAAGAGACATTACGACCGACGCACTTGTTACCAAGTTCCGAATGTCACGTCCTCGGCACAGTAATTTCTGAAGTTATCGAGGCCATTGACCCTTTCTGAGGAAAAATTGAACCGTTCGAGTTCCAGGAAATCTGACTTCCTTAAACAATAAGTCCAAAACTAGATATTTCTCTTAAAATTATGCGTGCGGCCTAAGAATTTGAATGTAACATACTTCACAATATCCTACATTTTGTTTTTGTTTTTTAAATATTTTAATGATTGGAAGTTTGATCCCTTCGCTTTGTGATTTTGGAATGTAAGACAAAGGCAAAGCATCAAACGAATAACCCCGTAATTGTAAGTAAGATTTGTGGGCCAGATAAATATCTGTTGTCAAGCATCAGTGATGTTGGCAATCCTTTTCCTGACGGACAGGTAAGACTGTAGATGCGAAAATGAAGGGGACAAAGAGGAATAGAAGAAAGAGAAAAGGGATGAGGATGAGAAGAAAGAGGAAAAGTAGAAGGAAAAGGAGGGGAAATATGCAGGAGAGGAATAAGGAACAGGAGGAAATGATGAACAGGAGGGGAATAAGGAAGGGAGGAAATAAGAAACGAGAGGAACATAATGATCATAAGAGGCTAATTAACAGGAGGGAAATAATGATCGTGAGGAAACAATTAACAGGAGGACAAGAGGCACAGGATAGGGAAAAGAACAGAAGTGGAATAAATAACGAGATGGAAATAAGGAAGAGAGGAGAATAAGAAACTAGATCGGAATAATATTCAGAAGGAGAATAATGAACAGGAGGAGAATAATGAACAGGGGAAATAATGAACGGGAGGGGAAAGGAACACGAGGGGTAGAAGAACACGGGGAGAGACAGGAGGGGAATAAGGAAAAGACGAAGGGAAAGGACGAGGGCGGATGAAGAAAAAAGAGTAGAAGGAAAAGGAAAACAAACTGAAGAAAAGAGAGGATGGCGTCGAGCGTCGAGATCTGTCCTTCCGGCGTGCATCCGGCCGCGGCCTGGCGTCCGGGTCAGGGGCCGCGGAAAGCGCGCGCACTCTCTCGGCGCGAGTGGCGGGGTGGCGTGGGGCGAGGGGCGAGGGGCGAGGGGCGAGCGCCCGTCGCCCGCCGCGAGGGCGATGACGCGGATTCGCTCCCCGGAGGCGCCCCGCGGTTCCGCCTCCTGTTCCACATTCGCTGTTTTCCGGCGCCGGCCGACGCGGCACCCACAAACGCTCACCGCACTCGGAATATGGCTTTTGAGTGAATAGAAGAACCGAATATTACCTTTTTTTGAGTGATTGTTTTTTTCGTGTTTCCGGGCGCGTCAACTGCTTTGGTCATTAGTTCCGTAAGTGTAGTGCGTGTTTTTTTCTCGGGAGATAGCGGTGATCTTCCCCCGCTGGATGGCGAGATCCGGCGCCGACCTACCGTCGGCTAGTGAGGTTTCCCCCTAACCAGGACTCTCCCACCAGCGGGGCACCGCCCCAGCTGGGACAAGCTCTAAGCTCCCGACCGGTCTCCCGGAATATGTGGTAGTGTAGAGCATGTTAGTGAAAGTGTGTGTGTAAGAGGAGAGGATAGGACAAGGAAGAGGAAGGACAGATCGCGCGCGATCCGCGGCCCGTTGGTAGGGTACTGCTCCGGCATTTGCCTCGTGTTGATCGGAGAAATCACGGAAAACTACCGATCAGAGCAACCGGCCGCTAGAATTCTCCTCCAGACAGCGACTGAATTCGACCTAGCTGAAAAGCTAGTGTGGAAAATCCTGCCGCCGCCAGGACTCGAACCTAGGACCTCCCGGTCAGAGGTGCTGCAGTGACATCCGTTGATTCACTGAGCTGGTCCGAATATTAGGGTTAGGCGGGCGAAGAATTCTGTGAGTGGTGCCTATTTTTTACCCTTTATTCATTGCGAATTTGTATTAATAATAATTTTAGAATGTTTACGAAGTGTCAACTAAATAATTTAGAAATAATGGACGAATATCACAAAATTCATAGCCCCAAATTTGGAATATTTATTAAATGAGAAAATTAATTGAGGCATCCAGTGAGAGAGGGAGCTAACCCACAAATTTCAAAACATTTATTTATTAACAAATCCAATGTGCTCATATTCAAATATGTTCATTAATTGATATTTTGAAGTTTGTGGGTTAGTTTCCTCTCCTACTAGATGACTAAATTATCTCCACTTAGTGTACAATAAAAAGTTAAAGAAAAACTTGCCGGACTATTTCATGATATATTATTATTTTCCCTAAAAATTGACATTTAATATGTCAGCCGTTAATTACATCAAGCAGAATAAAATATTTTATAAAATACACATTAGTATACAAAAACAACAAATTCAAGAACACCAGAAGTAAGTCCAATATTCTCGACAATTCCCGATCATGTCAGTAAACAACACAAGATGAAATACGGATCAATTTTTTTTCATAGGCAGATTCTATCTCCTAAATCCATTCTATTTCTTAAATCCTGATGGTGCGAACAGAAGCAATGTTACAAGTTCATTGGCCTGACACCGGACATTGGAGACGAATCCTAGAGCAATTATCGCATGCCATTCCAGGATAAATGCTCCGTTCCCGTGTTGCGCAGTTCAACGAACTCCGCTCGATTATTTACTACCATTTCAATTAGAGTTCTCTTAAAAGGAGAATGAGAATGTCGAAGAAAGAGAAGTTGCATGAACACGAGGGAAGTGTGTCTATCTGTGAAGGTTGAACGAACTGGAAAACAAGGCTGGAAACCGATTATCAAGGATTAAGAAGAGGAAACGCATGAATGACTAACGACTATGATTATCCTCCAGTCTGAGAAGGGCAAGGGTTAGTTAATATTATTCTTAGTGTTTTATACATCATTAAATTTATATCATCTATTACTATTATTATTATTAATATTATTATTATTATTATTATTATTAATAATAGTAATAGTAATAGATCTGTAATTATTGTAATACGTTCAATATTATTATGAAATAAGCATTAACTATCTGGGCACAAATTCTGTTTCTCATATTAATGAAAAGAGCCGTAAAAATTAACTCAAAATAGTTCATAAACAATGAAATACATCCTTGATGGATTGGAAAAGCATCTATTGCAAAGAAATTATTATTCCGACCGATGCGACCCGACGTGTTGAATTCCATCAAACAAATATTGCAATTTATCGAACGTTTTGAGTTTCTAAAGGAATTGCGTCGATTATGACTAATTTATTTATTCTTGAAACACAGGAAAACTGTACGTGATGTATGAGGAAAAGTAAAAAAAAGCCCACTTTTCCTGAAATCCCGAATCTCAACCCTTCTCAGTAACTCTGCAAGTATGAATTATATGAACGAGAGTGATTGGCAATATTTGAAAACTAAAAAACTTTACTTCCCTTTAAAAGAAAACTGCATCGGCAAAGAATTTGTTTTGGATTGTTACTACGGATTTGTTTTTTAGTATTGTTGATGGAATAACTTACCGTCCTGCCACACTCCTCCCGCAACTAACAAAAAGAGACAAATAAACATGTGCAGAACCGAAGGTCTCAGCATTTGCTCCATGGATGGAGAATCAACTGAACGAGATAAACTGATGAAGACATGCTGATGTTGCGGTTGATTGATTAGTGATTCCAGGCATGTCGAAGACTAAGGTTATATCTCTCTCCAGCGGAGCACCACCCCAACCGGGACAGGCTCTGAGTTCCGGACCTGTCTTCTGGCATGTGTGGTAGTGTAATGCATGTAAGTGTAAGTTCATGTAAGTAAGGGGTGAGGATAGGGCAAGGAAGAGGAAGAAAAGATCGCGCGCTGTCCATGGCCCGTTAGGGTACTGCTCCGGCATTCGCCTGGTGTTGATCGGAGAAACCACGGCAAACTACCGATCAGAGCAGCCGGTCGCTAGAATTCTCCTCCAGACAGCAACTGAATTCGACCTAGCTATCTAGCTGCAGTCGAAAATCCTGCCACTGTCGGGACTCCAACCTGGGACCTCGCGATCAAAAGCACTGCAGTGACACCAGTTAATGCCCTGAGCCACCCCTCCCGGTCCAGAAGAAAAACAAGGGATCATCTCAGCATTTGCTCGCTGGACAAAGGGACGAATAGCCTTATCAAAATGAACTGAAGAAGCTGAACTGAACTGACTGGTGTTGCGGGAGCAGTCTGTGCTGGTGTTGAGCATCACCCCCTCGCCGGGGAGCTTGGCGCGCGCGTGGGATGGAGCGGAGTGGCGGGGGCGGCGCGGCCTTTCTCCAGTGACGCGCGCGTGACATCACCGAGGCTGTGCGCCACGCGAGGGAAGAGGGGGAGGCGGAGGCGGAGGGCAGGCGCGTGGGCGGCGCCGGGCAGCGGAGAAAACGCGCGGGCGCCCGAGCGAATTTCTCCAGCCGCTCGCCTCCCCCACTCCCCCACCGCCGGACCTCCGCCACCTCCAGCCGCGGGTAGCTTGCCAGTGGGGGTGTTAACCAAGAAGGCTTCTTTGCAAATGAAGGGGATCTCCTGGAGGATTTTTTTTAGAAAAAGAAAAAAAGATTTTTTATAAAAAATAAGTGAACAAAAAAGAAGGAAGAAAGTTGATGAGGAGAGCAAAGATGAAGAGGAGGATTGAAAAGAAGGAGAAGGAGAAGAAACAGAACCAGATTGGAAAATAATGACAAAAATGAGAAGAGAGCAAAAAAATTGACCCATATCTGTCTATACTACGAAATTCAAGGAGGGTAATATGTTTTGGTGTCATATTTGTTCTTGTACTTTCTGTGTACTTCATTTTAATTTAACAAAAACTGGAAATATCATCATGGTACAGGAGGTGATCGAAGCTAAGTAACACTAAGTTACCATATACTAGAGTTATTTTTCGTTATAGTGCGTTCATTAATTCAAAGTCGTCAGATAACGATTATTGCGTTATAGGTAGTAGTGAAGGTGACTTATTTAAACGTTTTCTGATTGTCCAGAAAAGAATAGTTATACAGACCCTAAGAATGGAATGGTATGGGAGCTTGCAAACGTATAAATCTTCTTTAAGAAGCCGCCAGAAAAACATTCAAAGAATGTACTCTTCTAGGAGCGTTCAGATTAGGTTCACTAACAGCTCTGGGGTATGTAGAGGCCGCAGTCTGACAAGAAGAGTTACAGCTGGCAAGAGTGACATCTGACAAGTGTGGCAACCGCACATTTATGTATTTGTTATTTAATTTTAATTATTAATAGATTGTTTTTACGTACTACAACCGAGAATAAACAAACCAGACAATTGAATGTTAAAAGATTCTTTTTTAATTTAGAATTTGCATAGAACAAATTGTTGACATAAAATATATTAAGTGATTCTTCACCCACTGGAATTATATGTTTTGCATTATGTGGGATTGCACAGAGTGGAGCTGAGTTTCTCGTAATGTGGGATATTGCCACATGGAGCACGGGTCATCGTAAGAATATTTAGTTAGTTTGGTCTATAACCTTACGGCTAACCCTGTTTAACTGTTCACATTAGTTGTATTGTTGTCTTTGATTGAAAATTGTCTCCTTACGTACTCTATGTATAAATAATATCTATTTATTATTGTAGCACTGATGAAGGCCAAATAAATGGATGAAACTTCAGCAGTGTAAAGTAGTTATTTTTATTGACCTAAACTCAAGCATCACACAACATACGTATTAACATAAAATATTTTTAAAACGGTTTAAAGCGGCGACGCCATATTCAGCTAGTAAAATCGTATTTTAGAACTATCGGGTTGTTTCCTACTTGAACGACTATCTTTTCCTCCATCACTCATTTGCCCAAAGGTTGTTATTTGGAGTATATGCTTTATTTGTTTTCTCAGTTTGTTCAACACAAAATATGTGTATCGTAGGTCTGTATCCACGCAGAGTGTCCTGCTGAAGCTATTTAGAACGAAGGTTGCATAAAATGCGGTAAGAAGGAAGTGAATGCTCTCTGGGCGGGTTTCAGCTATCTTCAATTTATTCATACTTTTCTCACGCCTCCACCTCCAAGTTTTCTTTTTTAAAGGCTTAATTCCCATAAGCAATACATGAGGCACAAGTTGGAGCTACTCAAATGTCCTTTCAAATACACTGAATGACACGAAGAAAACTCGCAATTTGGCAATTGAGATTTTAGTATTTCCCTTGAGCCTTGTGAAAGACAATATTACTCTAAAGGCAGAGGGTCGCATTTGTCTAGATGAGTGATCTAATAAGAAGAAACTGGTTTTACTTTTACTGGAAAGAAAATATAAATTATCATGTATAAGTTTGGTCAAGAAATACTCCACGCTCAATTGCATGTTATTGTTAATTTATGTTATTGTAGGAACTGAATGTGAAGAAATTCTCTCATTAAATAAGGTCAATGACTGTAGTAGAATTTCGAAAAAGGCTGATAAAAATTACGATATATAAATTGCAATTTTTCATTAGTTAATGTTTGGTTTGTTAAAGCGTTTTTATGAACAAATATTGTGATTCATTTTATTATTAAATGAGGTTCTAACATTTTATATTTTTTGTTATTTAATAATCGCGCATAGTAATAGGTAACTACTATCTTGGCTTGAATATGTAAGTAAAGTCGCAATGTTAATTCTTCATACATTATCATAGTGATCGCGGTTGGTCATGGCATAGCAATCACGTGAGGAGAATAAAAGTGGCCATGCTGTTAATGATTACACACGCGTGAGAAAAAATTGATACATATGCGATAGACGTTCAAGGCTTTGGGACCCTATTCAATTCGAAGAGCTCATTACAGTTGCAGAGAATGTAGCGGTGTGTGGTACACCAGTTTTTCATTTAATTTAAATAATGGCGAGTCTGTTACCTGAACAACCAAGAGAATATAATCATAGGAACGTAATGAAAAAAGCACAGTTAGAACCGGTATTTGTTGTTCACACGTTCGTTGAACCTTCAAAGAACATTCTTAAACTACATACATGTTCCATGTAGTATTTTCCTGCTTTATTAGATTTCCTGCTAGAGTAGATTTTGCTTCGCCAGGACGAAGCATATATTTGATAAATTTATGAGGGAAAATTAGAATCCTCTCAAGTGAAATTTGCTAACATGACACTTCACCAGAACATGATGCCTACACGGAAAAGAATCGATACATCGTGGTTTCGTGTTCACTTTCTTAACTGTCACTTCATTCTGGACATAGAAAACCTGACTTCGGTAGATGAGTAAGCGGTGAGAGGAGAGCGGTTGCGGAAACACAGTTTGCTTTATCGCACTATAATCATCAATTCGACGTATTTCTCTGCAGAAACAGAGCACTGATGTAATCTAGCATTTTGGGACCTACATAGGCATACATATGATTTTACGATTTTCTGGCACATTTACTACGCATTTGATTGTAGCAATAGCCTGAAGGACTAAATCGTCACATTCTTTCTCGCATTCATTCTATATCTTGCAATTCGAAGATTCAGAAACTTCAACGAAAAACAGACCTTGCGGCATTTCTTTAAGCGTTTGTTACTCTAGCCGAGGAAACAAATTAAATAACTTGAAGAGTTTTTATAAGTTTGTTAATAATTGCATTAACTTCAAGTACAAATTACGAGAAACTATTTTTTTAAAGAAAGCACATGACTTTATTTCCGATTTCCGCCAGACAATTACAATACTTTCTCTTTACTTCGTACGTAGGCGAGAAAGCAAACAACCGAGATGAAACTGAGGTTTTCCTGCAAATTCCTATGCGTTCACAATGGTTTGAAATTAGTGGCATACTTAACACACATTGGTATTAAATACACTTTTAATGTAGGGAAAATAAGTTAAAACAAACTATTAAAATTCTTTTAAGTATTCGATCATGGATGTTGTTTAAAAGTTCTAGCACAAGATAATGCTAATATGTTATTCGTTGTGGTAAGAATATCCATGAGCACATTTCACAGAGTGCTTAACGCTAACTAGGAGTGAGTGATGAAGTTTAGGACGGCTTGAATTCTGGCAATGTATTAGCCTTTCACTCGCTCTGTTTTCCTCCGGGTCAGTGATCCTTACATTGTCTTAAAATTCCCACACCGTAATTCAGCGTTTCACAGCAGATGAAACATGTTCACTTTCCGCAAAACCGGCACCACACGCAACGCTGCCATAACCTGTATATAACACTCCGCGGTAACTTGTTTACGACAACGCGACAAAATCTGATCGCGCGATATGTTGACACCGCAGAGATATTACCCGTGATACGGAGGCGAGGAGCCATTCTAATGCGGGGCGAAGTGTCGCGTCAGCGCAAGTCGAATTATGTCACCAGTCGCACGCCTGAAAAGTTGCTTGATTCGGAACTAGATAAATACAAGCAATACGTTCGCAGACTAAACCACATGCTGAGAACCCCCTTTGACAGTGGCCTTCAATAATATTTTTGAATATTTTTATAAATATGTAAATATAATTGAATCTATTTTTATTAACGATACGAAAATAAAATTTATTAACAATTTTAAACCATAGAAACAATTACGACACGTAGATAGTAATGCATGTTAAAAAATGCCGCTCAAAATGGGCACTAAAATTATTTTATTAAAGAATATACATATTTATTATGTTGCATTTATTATTCTAATAATAATTTTATCAATAGAAAAGGCTCGAAATTTACTTTTCATATCCATTTTCATCATTTATGTTCAGTACCAAATTATTTGGTCATACTTATGCCCTCTTAAGACATTAATTCGTCACAAGCTTCATACGAACGTAACAGTTTCGATGAATAGCAAATCATTAAGTGAAATAGCCTACTTCGGCAAAAAGGGTGACTTACTGGGAATTTTCTCCTGGGAAAAATGTTCAAAGCTTTTAGAACGGGTAACTAATCCACGAATTGACGTGTGAAACAAACGCGAGCTTTGCTTACGCAATTCAGTCTGAATAATCCTACAGATGCTCTTAAGAATATTTCCTTTTCCAGGCACTTTGATTCGAATTCCCCGATTTGAACATTTCAAAGTGGAGAAATCATTAAGTTTGGTGCCCAGAAGTGGATTAATTAAATCAATGCATCTTCTCTAGGAAGGAATATGAAATTCTCTAGGGGAAATGATCCCCGGATTTTTTAAAATATTTGAACAAAAATTATGCTCAGCGTTAGATGGATGATTGAGAATTCTCGGCTTCTCTTCTTCGATTCGCACCCTACACCAAAACCCAGAGAGTTTGGGCGAGTTGGATCCCACAACTCAGAGGCACAATCAGTATCTTGACGACTTTGTTAAATTGGTGATTCCAGCGGTGTCAACTGCTAAGGTCGTAAACGTAATGCATGTTTTCTTCTTGGGAGGTGGCGGTGATCTTCATTCGCTGGAAGGTGAGATCCGGCGCCGACCTCCCATCAGCTAAAGGGGTTTCCCCAACCAGAAATCTCCCATCAGCGGGGCACCACCCCAGCCGTGACAAGCTCTAAGCTCCCAACCGGTCTCCCGACATGTGTGGTATTGTAGAGCATGTAAGTGTGTGAGTGTGTGTATGTAAGGGTGAGAATAGGACAAGGAAGAGAAAGGAAATATCGTGAGCGGTCCGTGGCCCATTTGTTTGGCCCATTTGTTAGGCCCATTTGTACTGCTACATTCGCCTGGTGTTGTTCGGAGAAACCAGAGAAAACTACTGATCATAGCAGCCGGCCGCTAGAATTCTCCTTCAGATCCGCCTCCTGAACCCAATCTATTGAAAGTCCTGTCACCGTCGGGTCTCGAACCTAGGATCTCCCGGTCAGAGGCCCTGCAGTGACATCAGTTGATGGCCTGAGCCACCTCTCCCAGTCATCGCGACGTGACAGCCACTTTGTGTAGGAAGCAGGCGCACGGTGTTTCGTTGCGCAAATGCGTCTGCGACAGCCCTCGCGGCTCCCGGCTCACCTTCGACCCCGCGCCAGTCTCTCGCCCCCCCCTTACCGTCCCACGCGCTCTCGCCCTCGCTCTCCCCGCGCGAGGGCGGAGGCGGCGCGGTGGGTGAGCGGAGCATTGTCTCGCACCTGCCCGATAGGGATCCGCTGCGAATGGCGGCCCGCCGCACCGCGTCGCGTCGACCTAGTGACTCCGAGAGCGATGAATGGGGCAAGCCCACCCGCCGTCCCCCAGTTTCTCTGGCGCGCTCTCGGGCTCAAATTCCAGAAAAACGGGTTAAGCTAAGTAAACATTCTCGTTATCAGTCTCCACCAGGGTCATCGGCACGGTAGCATTATCATCGCGGCGGCGATGGTGTAACGGTTAGCGTATCGGACTGTTTTACCCAAGTTTGCGGGTTCGAACCCGATCGAAGCCGTGGATTTTTAAGGGCGAAAAAATCCTTCGTACGCCTTCCTTCGGAGGGGAAGTAAAGCCGGCTGTCCCATGTTAGTAGATTTACTGCATGTAAAAGATCCTCAAGCCTAAATGATGCCTCTGAGCTAAATTCAAATCGCCTGTTTCGTCGCCCAAGTAATACCTTCTTTCTCCCATGGTTGGTGAAAGGAGCGTAGCGAAATTTGCGTGGTCAGGCGGAAGGGCAGGCCTCATGGCCTGAGTCTCGCCACGTAAAATAAGGCACGTTCAACTCAATTCAATTCAATCAGTCATCATCGTGTGTTGTTGTCAGTACGTATTATACACGCGCGTTTTCTTGAGCTCCGGAATACCTACCCCCACTCCTTTGCCAGCTTTATTTGAATTAAGAATGAATTATAGCAGCGAGCGTTGTAGACAAAATCTGATAACCAGATATGGTCGCTCCCGTGTAATAGAAACTATTTTTCACCGAGCAATGAACTACGAATTGGTTGTAAAATTCCTTTTATCAAAATAACCAAACTTTCCGCGCCCCGAAGAGGCTGTTTACGAGCGAATATTTTACATCCGGTGGCACTGCGTATGGAAAGGCCGAAGTTTCAAGTCGACAGAACGGTATGAAACGAACTGGAATTATTCGGACGAAACTGAGCCATTCCATATCTCCGTAGATATATTTGTGTTGTTAGTTAAAGAACGAGAAGCCTTATGTAAGGCCTCCGAAGCAAAGCATCGCAACAGGGAATCAAGAAATTATGGCAGAGAATTAAAAAAAAATTAGCTGATCTTGTATTAAACGTAATATTTATTACATTTTAACCCAATGCAGAACATTGACGTTAACTCTTTTACAGGGACCTACTTCAGTTATTCGAATATTCTCCTATTATAATACCTTGGTTTCTGGTGTGTTAGGAGAGGGAATTTATCCAATCGAGAGCTTGTTTCAAAAATCGAAGAAGGGACCAAGAAATTTAAACGGCGTATTAGTTGTTCGTCATTCGGCTCGAGAATAAACGCACATACAGAAACTATACAGAAGTGATAGTGTCTTCCAAGCAAGAACCTAACCTCACTAACGCATTAGGAATATCAAATTTATTTAATAATATAAATGTATGTTTCATAACATGACAATTCTGAATCAAAGATAAATCCCAATGAGCATTTTAATCTCCTCACCTTCATTAGATGTCACGTACGCAATAATTTGCAGACTGATGTCTGATGCATACCCTCCCTTAGTGCGATCTCGGGTTCGATTCCCGGTCGAGACAAAAATAGAGCCGGAGCTTTCCTTTAAAAAATAATCTCAGTTACGGTAGCTTCTTTCCTTTAAAAAATAATCTCAGTTACGGTAGCTTTGGACGAAGAAAATCTCAAGCAGCCGGAATCGCTAGTAACGTGAAGGGAATACGTCAGGTTCGCCTCATGTCTCTCCAGGAATTAAACTAAGCCCAGACATGTGAAGACATCGTTAGCTAACCGGCAAAGTCGGACAGTAGACCCAAAATGGCAAATACATACATATCTGACGCAGTCGAATAGAATATAACAACCGTTTGTTAGAATCAGTCTTTCGATCGCTCCCAATCTTTACATCGGCCGAAAACGTATCCACTATGATCGCTCCTTATGCTTTTCACCCACGATATCAAATATAGAAGTTGTTTTTTTTCCTGAACCTACCAAACTCTCATCTCTCCAACGATTAGTACAAATAAGCTCGTTTAGGTAGCATTTCATTTCCCATTCGAAATATGCGTTGGTTTCAATTATTTTGGAACATGTTCATTGGTCTTCTCGATGATTCCACTTAAGTGATTCATTAGAATGGCGAAGCTAAGTGTGACAAGAATTTTTAAGGTGATCGATTTTTATGATTGTAGTTAAATATTTTAGATATATTTACTTCTTTGGCACTGCACGTAAATTAAATTTTAATTAATTATTTTACAATGTCCAACGATCTTGTAACTCATGGCGCTGAGTCCTACATTATTTTTCCCAATCACCCGTGGAGGATGTTTCTCAATATTCCAGAGGAGATACTGAATTCCTTGTATTGAGCCGCCACCGGTATACTGAATCATTGCGTTGTTTTCGAAAGCCGAGGAGGAATTACAAGAAAGGAGCGGGTGATTATGAAAGTGTAATGGACATGCCCTGCACATGAATTTACGTCCACTCTAAGACTTCAGAGACACTGTGGTAAATACTTTCAGTTGATCCCTGCCTTTATCTTCTCGGTAAACTAAAAATTAATTTTGTTACAAAATTGTACATCTCAGTTGTCTCCAAACGTATACAGTTCATTTGTATTGCTGTACTTTTATTGGAAGATATAAAAGTTATGGCTCTTGAAAACATTCATTATCAAGGATAATATTCTAAAGTGATAACAAAAGAAGTCAGAATGAAGTAGAATAAAGTTTGTAACTTTGTTTTGTTCAAGAAGCTGACAAAAGTTTATTTTGTCACTGTCTTAAAATTACGTTGACACATTATCAAAACTATGTCGAACAAAGAAATGCTAATTTTTATAAAAATAGAATAATACTCTCCATAATAAATAATAATTCTTATTTCTTTGACCTCAATTTGACATAACAGAATCTCAAAAGATTTGCACGCCAGCATAAAGTACACACATTTGCTTCTATCCTCTCTTAAGATTTAGTTCAAGCCCTTTCGTAAATTATTACAAATTGCAAGAAATATTCACGAACTGTAAATACTTTTGACATGCACAACAGTCAACGTGAGTCACACAAGGAGAGGAAGAGAAACCAACACAAGAGTTAATAAACATTATTTAAAGAAAGCGATCTTCAGCAGGAATTTTCTCTTGCAAGTTAACCAACCATATCCACAATCAGAAAAAATTAAGTTCGCGTTCCAAGCAGAATTTCACAATGATTAGGGACAAATTTGCGAAACAGTATGTATTAAACTTGTCTCATTGCACTAAAAATGCGAGCAGCAATCGTAATTCAAGACGCGTATTCATTGTGCCTCCGCTCGGAGACTACCATTTTCTCGGAACCCATAATTACCCGCTTCCCCGTATTTGCCAACCGCCCTTCCTATTCAGAGCGAACTCGCAAACCTCCGTCCCCGAGGGGCGGCGTGCGTTGCGCAAAACACCGGGCTTCTCTGCTCCGCCATCAAAGCGCCACGCACTACATACGCACAAACATGCATCACGCACGCACGCATCAAACACAGCCTTGGCCACTCCAGTCGCGCCGCCCCGCGCCGCCCCGCGCCGCCCCGCGCCGCCCCGCGCCGCCCCGCGCCGCCCCGCGCCGCCCCGCGCCGCCCCGCGCCGCCCCGCGCCGCCCCGCGAGAAATGTGTGCTCGCTTACATGCACCGCTGCTGGCACATATTTCGGACTCGCCCGCGCATGCGCCCTCGGCCGTGACGGAAGCTCCCAGTCGCCATGCCGAGCGACCCACATGCGCACGCACCACGCGCTGCCATGTCTCGAGCGGATTCCTGATGTCTCGAGCGGATTCCTGATGTCTCGATATCCGTTTCTTAGGTGGCCCAGGGCATCACATATGATGTCCCTGCAGTGGCTCTGGCCGGGTGGTCCTAGGGTACGAGCTGGAAGACGTTGAATTCAACTACTGTCTGGAGGAGAATTCTAGCTGTAGTCTGTTCTGATCGTTAGTTTCCCGCAATTTCTCCAATCAGTATCACGCGAAAGCCGGAGCAGTACCCTAACAAACGGGACATGGAACACGCGGATCTTTCTTTCCTCTTCCTTGTCCTTGTCCTATCCTCACCCCTTACATACACTACACTACCAGACATGCCGGGAGACAAGTCAGGAGCTTGCCCCGGCTGGGGCGGTGGCCCGCTGATTGGAGATACCTGGTTAGGGGAAACACTGCAAGCCGACGGGTTGGTCGGCGCTGGATCTCACCATCCAGCGGGGGAAGATCACGCCGTAAAAGGCATCTCATGCACTTAGGGTTTAATGACCTAAGCCTTTGACACCCCTGACACCCACTAATCAATCAATCGAACTCTGTTGGGTATCAAATGGCCCGTCAGGACAAATGTCATGGCATGCTGAATGTCGTGATATGAAGGGATTGAGGTGGTAGCACCAGCATAAGCAACACCAGCCACAGCATGCCTCACGCTATTCGTAATGTTAATAACTCGATTCTGGCAAAAGAGTAACTATATACGAATCTTAATCTTCTAACTACATAAATTGTGAAAGAAAGTGTATAAGATTGTGAAAGGGAGCGTTTGTAGCGCAAATAAAGACGTGTGCAGATACACTTCTCCATTATACGTCATATACAGTTTTTACTCCTTTTCTTTTACGAAAAGTATCAAAACAATCAATATGCATTAGCATCTAGTGTAATTCGCTCATGGCATTGAAGTATATGCTTCTCAAAAGAAAAAAGTAATGTGTTGTTTATATTTATGAGTCAACAATTTACTTATAGTTTTCATGTAGAAACATATTGTAAATAAACGTTTAATAAAAAAATACTTATGAGGCGCTTGGAGCAGTCACAAGATGATACACATTTCGCTCAAAATCAAAATAATAATGTTCATGAATAGAGGAAGTGCTGTTGTTGCTGATATGACTTATCTTGTTACACCGACAGAAAACCTTCATATCTCGAATATTGTGATATTTTCAATACCACATCTCGACTGCCAATGAATAGTGTTTCGAAATTTTTCTTATTACGTTTTCAATAAGTAATGTATTCTGCGATTGAAATCTAAAAAAAATCAAAATATTCGATGCCAAAATTGTATTCTTTTCTAAATTTAATACGAGTTATCCCTTTCACAGTTCTGTGCAATTAAACCAGTGCATTTCCTGTGTCAACAATGTCACAAAACACTTACAAGTAGACAAGAAAATTTCAAGTTCGGAACATTTGCCCATGTACGTGGTATTTATAATTACGAATCAAGAAATCACGGATGAAATTCTTCAGATTGAACATCAAGACTAAATTTCGGACCAACATCTCAAGAGAATTCGATCCATAGTAAATAACCAACAATAAGATGTACCAACAAACCAGCCAAGAAAAAAAGCTTGTGAGTCTCACTGACAATTACAATGAAAAAGTCTACGTCATACAAATTGAATTAAAGTTCTGGAATTACCTAAAGTTGAAGTATCTTTTAACACTATTTTTCCCGAGTCAATTGTATGTACATCTTTCTTTGAATATAGAAACTATCTTCACTATTTATTCAACAAATCTGTACCCAAAAGAATCCAGTTGCGCGGGCAACATTAGAACGAAATATCAGATTTAATTCGGGGATAAGTGGAGCAACTATCACTTATTACAACCACGTGATGTGTAAAGTCTTAATTGTCAGTCACATATACATCATCGACTTGCCGTCGACCGTTTCTATGTATGAGAAATGAAAGTCTTTCTCAGCAACAAGAATAACAATTTAATGAGAAGACTTTCGTCCTACAGGTTCACAATTCGTTTTAACTTCTCCAAACACTAAGAAGTTATGGTAGGAAATGGTGTGGTGTTTACGACATTGGCATCATTATAGAACTCTGTTTTGTCTGCACAGGGACCTGCAGCCGCCTCATAATCGCTCTGAAGATGAACGCAAAAATTGAATTGTCGATGAAATGTCCGTTGAACTGATAAGCCCTTGATCTAGCCTCCACGACCTCACGAAGTTTTCTGCTCGTTCATCCAGGGACTTCAAACATGACAGGCCGTTGCTATGTGAAAACAAATGACACCAATTACCCACTACGGTACAAATTTAACTGTGTCGAACTGTAACATTACCAAATGTTCCACTTTTAAGAATAACTTCACCTCACACAGGAGCGACCTGCAGAGACGGATTCAGCTGATCATTTGAGAGGGGGGAGGCATCGTAGATATTTTTTTAATGATAAACATATTTGTTAATATATTGTCTATTATTTCTGAACTATAGAGTTGATACTATACAATATTATAGTTTAAATAATTACATAATTCGAACAAAAATAAATATTTAAATCAATTTTGCCAAATAAAGGAAGGTAAACAAAAACTCTTAAGCCTTTTGGGGGCGGGGCATGACCTTCATGTCCCCTTGGATCCGCCAGTGGCGACCTGGCAGTTTGTTCATAGGCGAAGTTCTATTGATTTGCGTTTACTGTGAATTGTGATGCCAGCGGGTCAATTAGGAAACCTTGTCTTCAACTTCGTGGCATATCCTCTCCGTACTCGCTATCCAAAACGATCGTTCAAGTGAGTTCACTAGCATCATTCCCAGAACTAAATAGGTAACTTGAGTAAAAATCAATTCTGACTAGAGTAAACATCATACGTTACAGTGAAGAAAACTCTGAAGAGGACGAGAAATAAAGATCTAATTTTATTGTCTTTACGTTAAATCTTCGCAGTTTCTAAAAAACAAAAAATAAAGCTGAATTCCACAGGTTATATCTCTTTGCATTAAACCCTACGTTTTGTAACAAACGTTTTTACAATTCTTAACTTATTGCCACCCATTAAAATCGTTAATTTATTAACAAAATAGAATTAATGTAATTCCTCTAAAGCTGCAATGCAAGAAGAATAGTGCTCGGTAGTTTTAATAAACACTTTTGACAATAAGGTTCAAAATCCTCTCTTCGTAACCATTGGCCCACTTTTACGGAAAACCCGCTTCCTTGACCTGGGTCGCGAGTGCTGGTGGCTTCGGGAGGAGGAAATCGTAATAAGGGGCGGCTTGAGCCCACAACGGACCGCCGTCGCCGCCGGCGGTAGAAGCACGTGACCTGGTCAGTCGAGGCGGCAGTGGCGATAGCTCACAATGGTCGGAGTGCGAAAGACTCGGACAAAAATATCTATTACTCTCGGGTTCTTTCATTATTTTGTGGTTCCGGGCGCGTCAACTGCTATGGTGATTAGTCCCGAAAGTTAAACTAATCATTCAAGTCTTCCTTCCCATTGCAATGTGAAATCTGACGCCTGTCTACGTGTGTATGTCTAACGGGAAAGGATGGAACAAGGGTAAGGAAGGAAAGATCGCGAGCTGTGCATGAGGCGTCTGTCAAGGTATTGGCCCAGCATTCAACTGGCACTGATCAGAGAAACCACGAAAACTACATATCAGAGCAATCAACAACTGGAATTCTCCAGACAGAAGCGAAATTCGACCTAGCTATATAGCAAGTGTCGAAACTCCCCATCTTCGAGACTCGAATCGAAACGACCTTCAGGCCAGAGACACTGCGGAGTCAAAAGTGGTTGCCCTGAACCATCTCAACCTGTACATTCTACCAGGAAGGGCTGAGGGATTCGTATAGTTTTCAATGCGTTTATAGTATCACACGTTCAGGCTATTATATCATAATCATCAGGCTCTCATATCATGTTCATTATATCTTTCATTAAAATAGGTTTTCTCAGACGCATTGCTAACTTCCTCAGTGTCTGTTGGCGGCTGGGTTGAATGTTAGAAAGAAATCGGGTGAACTTATGGCCATCCCAAATTTCAGAAATTACCCATGCTTGCAGCTTGATGACCTTAAACACAATAATGGAGAAAAAATAGAAACATCTTGAACTAAATATGATGTATTTT
The DNA here is from genome assembly GCA_011170035.1 of Teleogryllus occipitalis. Lineage (NCBI taxonomy): Eukaryota > Metazoa > Arthropoda > Insecta > Orthoptera > Gryllidae > Teleogryllus > Teleogryllus occipitalis. Next base: position 386,443 of record BLKR01000068.1, read on the forward strand.
TTCTTTTAGTGTGTGTTCGAATTATACAAATTGAATAATTGTGAAAAACTAGTTTTGTCCGCAGTTTGCATTTTTCAAACCAGAGACGAAACCTGAAATAAGGGAAATTTCTCTTTTCCTACCTCCTTCGGTAAAGAAATCAGGTAAAAAAGTTGTCCGCTTAGGTCTTTCCCCATTACCGTTGCAATGAAACATACAGCACCGAGAACTTTTTTTATGCGTTTGAATCGGATAAATTAAACAATATTCAAGAAACAAGACCAATGTTGTCCACAATTTGTATCTTTTCAACCATGGTGGCGGAAACATGAAGCACTAGATAGTTTTCTTTTCCTAAATGCTCTAATAATGTAAATGGGTCCCTTTGAAAGAAAAGTGGCCACTTTCAACGTCGTTCTATACTCCAAGCAATGAAACGAACAACATTTAACACATATCTTTTCATGATCACCTGAATGCTGCGAACTGGACAGTGTTGATGAAAAATAACTAAGTTTGTCTGCATTTTGCATCTTTCCAACCAAGGTGGAGGAAACCTGGAGCACTAAACTCTTTTTACATGAAAAAAGAAGGAAAGAAATAAGAAATAAAGAAAGAAAGAGTAAGAAAGAAGAAAGAGTAAGAAAGAAGAAAGAGTAAGAAAGAAGAAAGAGTAAGAAAGAAGAAAGAGTAAGAAAGAAGAAAGAGTAAGAAAGAAGAAAGAGTAAGAAAGAAGAAAGAGTAAGAAAGAGTAAGAAAGAGTAAGAAAGAGTAAGAAAGAGTAAGAAAGAGTAAGAAAGAGTAAGAAAGAGTAAGAAAGAGTAAGAAAGAGTAAGAAAGAGTAAGAAAGAGTAAGAAAGAGTAAGAAAGAGTAAGAAAGAGAAAGAAAGAAAAAAGAGAGAGAAAGAAAAAGAAAGGAAAAGAAAGAAGGTAGGAAATAAGGAAGAAAAAAGAAAGGAAAAGAAAGAAGGAAAGAAAGACAGAAAAATAAATTGTGTGCATTTTGCATCCTGGAGCACTGGACATTTTTTACTTAAGTTTGAATCATACAAATTGGTCCTTCACAAAAAAATATTTTGCCCACGAGTTGCGTGTTCCCAACCACAGTTGGACAGCAGCAACGGCGGCCACGCGCCTGCGGTGAAAGTAGTCGTGCGGCTTCCAGGGAGTTTCTTACGAAAACCGCGCGGGGCGCGCTCGGCGGCCGCGAGCTGCCCACGGCCTCGGAGCCCCGGTTGCGAACCCCGGGGCGCCGGCGTAACCAGCGCCCTAGGGCACACCGCACACGGCACACCGCACGCGTCTTGCTCTCATTAGGCGGACGCTTTTATATCAGGTTCTTTACCTTTGGTAATTACACAACAGTTCGTCGGTGTAGTATCCAGCCATGAATAAAGCTAGACATCCTCCAGCAAGCCTGCTGAATGCCGGCGCAAGTTAAACGGGCCACGGAAAGCGGGCGGTCTTTCCTTTCTCATCCTTGTACCCTTACATACACTTTTATACTTATTTCGTGCATTACACTACGATACATGTCGGGAGACTAGGCGGTATCTTGTAGCTTGTCCTGACTGGGGCGGTGTCCCCTTGATGCAGTTCGCGAACTCAACAAATCGTGGATAAAAACCATTCTGAGGAGCGGGAAAAGTATTGGAACGCTCTCACCTGCTACTAAAATGAAAAGATGTCATTGTGCATGTACAGAGACACACGTACTGCAAAATTGGCTTTTAGAGAACTTTATTCGAACATTAAATGTAATGTTATATTAATACAATTATATTTAATTAAATATAAATATGTTTCTCATTAACTTATGCATTTCCATACTTACTTTTCCGTTTAATTAATTACGCAAATTGTAATTATAAGCATATGACGGAAAACAATCACCACAACCTCAAACGTTTCTCTTATTTTCCTCGAATCTAAGTTGGCAGATCTTTCTTTAAATTGACCATCATCTTCTCCCGTCCAGAACACAAGTATTAAGATTCCATTAAAAAGTGGAACCTTCTCCTCTTCTAATGTTTTCATGGAGGAGGTGGCGAATATTCAACTGCAATTAGCAGTTGTATGGAGAGGTTTCACCACTTGTCCCAACGAATCGTTTGTAGACCGTCGAGCGCTACAGGCAAGGCCGTCGAGCGGGATCGCCGAAGACCTCCAGCGACGCAGCATTGTGCTGATTTCAAGGGAAACTGAGCGACAGGCGTAACGCGTCATCCATCAGCTTCTCGAATGTGGTGGATGTCTCAAACAGCTTTTATGTACTGTCTTTTTATACCCTTCCCCCAACAAGTAGTCTAAAGAGATGCTGAAGAAAGTGCCCTTTACTTTGATTTCATGTATGTTTATCTACGACAGGAGCGCACTCCTGCAGATAATATACCATCAATATTGAAACGGGTAGCCTTAAGGATTCATAATACAATTTCCTTTTCCTCTCTATAATGTAATGTAAATAAGTATTGGAATAACCTCAAAATACGATCTGGAGTTTTCGGTCATCAAATCCACATTTAAGGTTCTTCTGAACTGTAACTTCCCTCTCACGTCGGGATTACGTATTCGAGCTGTTCGAAAGATGGTTCAGAAGATTAGTGTACGTGGCGAAGAGATACAGCAATTTTTCCCGAAAATATAGTCTATAGACGCTTTTGACAGATTAGAAGCTTGTGAGCTGAAGCTTTAGTAAACACTTCAGGAGTAAGCTGTGTCAGTGTTATACCGATCCGAGGATAATGAAGCTACTTTAATTTAGAGGTAGAGATTACATTTCATGAAGCCTCTGTGACATTTCCAAACTTTCTTGAAGAAAGTATTCATGTGTTTTTCTCTCTTGACTAGAAGAAAGTCCTTTTTTAAATACGGAATAATTACGATTTTCATTAAAATCTCTAAAATCTTGAAAAATTGCAAAAGTTCAAATACTTTTCCAACATGTGATGTACCTTTAATATTAAAGCCAGATATTTACTTTTTAATGCAAAGTATCCCTCAATTGCAGATCTTTTATTTAATGTCATGCATTTTTTTTAATATGAGCATTTGTTTAGTAAGAACACTTGGATGAGGAAAATTTCGTTGTAACGTACATTCCCACTTGTTTTAGCTTGAACTATAACAGAAAATTAATAAAATGTACAAAAATAACTGCAAACATTACCGATTTATTAAAGTTTACTTAATCTCACAAACTTTCTCGTTGTCATACATTCATTTTTGAGTTTCAATAGTGATCTTCATTCTTTCATATCCAGAATAAGAACATAATGATATTTTAGAGTCACGCGTTAGACCTCTAAAATTCATTCAACTCACGAACGAGAAAACCCTTTTTAAGGCGCGAAGAAAGTGCGGCACGCTTCTGGCAATTCATGATATTCTCCCAGATTTCATGGTCACAAACACAAGGAGAAGTGTTGGATTTCTCTACCTTGAGCAGCTTCTGTATCATCATGCTATCTCTTTTTCATTACTCGCAAACTTTGTAGTCATTCCTCTAGTCGAAGTAAAACGTAGTGCTATACCAGAAATGTTTGAATGAAAAGGAAATTGAAGATTTCACTACTTATTAGTTAGTATATTTCGTACTTGTACAGAACAACGAATCTCTAGCTATAATTACCACAATAAACATGGTACAAATATTTTTTAAAACAATTTACTGAATATATTGAATAACTTTTTAACTTCCCTTAATTATTTACTTGTTCGCTTAAAGAAAAATGCATTGTACAGCTTGCCCCTTTCCTCTGTTCACTCTGCAGGCCAAACTTCTTATTTACCATCTGCTTACATACCAAAGATTATGTAACTGCATTCTATAGCCTTTTTAAATTACTCTATTCCTATAACGTATCTCCTTAAAACATTCCTAAATAGGTTGGAAAATGAAAAGATGATTGAAAAATATTTTATCTAGAAAATGAAAAAAACGATGTTGAACTGTTCATAAACAATTTTTTTTCTAAGAAATTATTACTATTTTCTCTTAATGCTGCCAAACAACTATTTTGCACGTGTAATCGCGAGAAAACATATTACGTTACAAAAATAAGTTCTAATTAATCCATAGAAAATCGTTCTTCATTGTAATAAAAAAAGAAAAAGTGTTCGGGCCGTTGCGTGGGTCGTACTGGGAATCGCAGTGGCAAAGTCATAAATTCGAAGAACAGTTCATCATTCATGCAGCGCGACTGCACTTTCTCCTCGTCCTCACCCCCTCCCCTCTCACCCTCCTTGCAGAGAAAAACTCGTCAGATCCTGCAGAAAGAGAAACAGTGCTATCCCCGCTCGGGTGAGTCTACGTTTTGAGGCAAATGCCGACTTCTGCAGACGCTGTGGGCGTGTCGTCGAGATGTTCAGTTTCTAATGACTGCTGTCTGTAAGACGTCGTGATATGTCTCGTACCGCCGTGTCCGGGATTTAATCACCAGCCGATCCGCGTGGAATATGTAGTGGGCAAAGCGAGCGCCTGGCAGATATTATCGGGTTTCTCCCGTTTTCCCTGCTTGTCATTCCACCTTTGTTCTATCAATAATATCACTGCCATATACTTATTACGATTAGATCATCCATGGGTCTCAGTGATCTCAGGTCTTAATCGGACTTCACATTCGTTTGGCCGGGAACGTCTCAAATCGATAAACTAAACGATATTACTGAAACCGTTGTGGCGCCTGACGCGGTTAATAGGAAGTCAAAATTTACTGGCAACGCTGGGCGCCAACCTACTAGGTTGTCAACTAAAACAATTTTGAAGAATTCAACGAGTATCGACCACCAACTTCTCGGCATTATTTCTACACGTAGAAATAATTCGCAATCGTGTCACGAACGTTGGACAACTTGTTTTGTGCCTGTGGTTCTCTGATATTTTCGTCATTCCACCATCTGGAGAACTGGCGCATGAAAACAGTTTATATTGCTAGAATTCAGTAAAAGGGCGTTCCACATCTTCTACTTAAATAAATATTCCAATAAAGTATTGGCCAACGAGAAAAAGTGCTCTTCTACTACAGTGCCCGCACGGTACACTCCCTTGCCAACACTTCTAGTGGCGATTGTAAATGTAATGAGCAACCAATTGGAAGCGGCAAGCCAATAATAGGGAAAACGGACGACTCGTAGGTGGACGGCCAGGAACATTTCTTTATTCAGATGTCAATGCCTAAACCTTATGACTACATTCGGAGATGAAGGAATGAGTTTGATGGGTATGTGATTTCGAAGATCTGAAATGAACGTTGCAGCGGTGAATGAGAGGTAGGGAAAAAAAGAGATACATGAGAAAACCTGCGAACCCGCTCTGACTACCAGAAATTCCTGGTGGCTCGATCGGGATTTGAACCCCGGCCCTAGTTGTGGAAGACGAGCAGTTTGACCGCTACTCCGAGGGTCGATTGATTAGTGGTACAGTGCGCCTCAACTGTCAGATCTAAGCTCCCGACCGATCTCCCGGTATGTCTGGTAGTGAAATCAGCATTTAAGTGTGTGTGTGTGTGTGTGTGTGTGTGAGTAAGGGGTGAGGATAAGACAAAGAGGAGAAAGGAAAGATCACGCGCAGTCCGTGACCCGTTTGTTAGCGTACTGCTCCGGCAAACGCCTGGTGCTGATTGAAGAAACCACGTAAAACTACCGATCAGAGCAGCCGCTAGAATTCACCTCCAGACAGCTGCTGAATTCGCCCTAGCTATGAAGCTAGTTACTTGGGTTCCTGCAACCAGGCTGATGACAGCTGATCAGCCGTTACGATTTCGTCCAATCGGGAGCTTAAACGTCACCACAGTAACGTCACCGTGATGACGTTTCAGCTCTCGATTGGATGACACCGTAACAGCTAATGAAGTGTCATCGGTCAGGTTAGAAAAACCCGCGTATAGGCAGCACCACGGGTGGACGCGGCGCGGGGTAACAGGTGGCTGGCGGAGGAGGCGCCTGGTCGCGCACCGCGGCGGACGGATGGCCAACGACGGCGGCGGCGGCGGCGACCGGTCCCCGTGACTGACACTTTCCTCGGCGGCGCTCGTCGCGGCGCGGCGGCCGGGGGCCTTCAAGTGGGTCAACCGCGGCGCTGGTGAGACGTGGGTGACCTCCTTCGCGGCGGCGCCACCGGACTGCGACGTCGTCTCCGTCACCCTGGGATTTCTGATCAACTGAAGGGGGCGGGGCAACAGAGCTTTGTGCAGTAGAGGAAGTCTGCCCAAAAAACAGTGGGCCACGGCATCCACGAGCATACGCGTTGCCTCCGAGCTCACGCGTAATACTTCACTTCTGGTGAGACTAGATTGGTTGGGGGAGCGTCGTCTCCGTCCGTCCACCTGCTCTCTACGTCGGCTATGAAAGAACGCTAAACTTGTCTTGTTTTCGTATACCGTCTAATAACTGCGGGATTAATATTATACATAACTAAAGTCAGAAAATCGGGAGAGGTGGCTCAGGGCATCAAGTGGTGTCACTGCAGTGCCTCTGACCGAGAGTTCTTAGGGTTCGAGTCCTGACGGTGGTAAGATTTTCGATACTAGCTAGATAGCTAGGTCGATTTCAGGCGCTGTCTGGAGGAGAATTCTAGCGGCCGGCTGCTCTAATCGGTACATTTCCGTGGTTTCTCCGATCAACACCCGGCAAATGCTGTAACAGTACCCTAAATAACGGGTCATGGACCGCGCGCGATCTTTTCTTCCTCTTCCTTGTCCTATCCTCACCCCTTACACACACTTACTCACATGTTCTATACTAACATGCTGGAGCTGTACCTGGTTAAGGGAAACCGTTAGCCTGCGCTGGATATAACCATCCAGCGGAGGAAGATCACCGCCACCTCTCAAAGAAAAAACTTGCACCAACACTTACGAGAACCTTGTTATTTGTGGCTTCCGGAATCACCAATCAATAAATCAAAGTCAAGGAAGGCTCCCGGCTGACCGGGCGATACTGGGCCGAGGACAGAGATGCCAAGGCGACGAAGCACCCGGACACCCGGGAGCCTTCACATGATTCGCGGAAACCCGCGGTTGCGTTTACACAATAAAGTCGTTCTCCCTTTTTGATAGTTTTGTTTGTAAGATTTTCAGCTCAACGTCTTTCGGTTTGTTACCGGGTGCGAATAACGATCACTCCTCGAATCGCGACAGAAATGTTGGCATTGGGATATCCGTGCAAGCGCGGCAAGACGCCCTCACAGGGAAAGGGGTGAAGGGTCCGAAGAGGACTGGTGGGGAGAAAGTGGCCTTGGCGATGCTCCGGAATTTTCCGGGGCAGGATGCCCGGAAACCAGCACGATGGGCAGGCGTGCTGTGGAGCGTCGATTATCCGGTCTAATACAAGTCAGCTCTTGTCCGCAAAATAATCTTCCGGGTCTTTGGATAAATTATAAGGAGAATAAAATTAGAAATACGTATAGAGATAATTACTCAGGGATTCCAATAAAGCATTTCGATTTAAATATTTGAATCTTTCTCATTTGAAATACGAATGCACATAATTCGAAACTAAAGTCACAAAAACATTAACATTTTCAAAACAGAAAAGATGCATACATACTCTGAACGTTTTCGAGTTTCCTTGAACATTTTGATGAAGAAACGTCACTTAACTTAAAAATCCAAATAAAAATAATACTAATAGTATTTTATTTCAAAAAATAGAATAGTGTTTTACTATTTAATATCTCGAAACAAAGTTGGCTACAAGAAAATTAATAAATCTAAAAACTGATATTAGTCCGGATAACGGTCCGGATGATTTACGCTAGAAAAACCAAAGCCACGCGAAAAACAAAGTCCTGTGTAAATCTAGACATTTTAAAGTTTGTGTACTCACATCCTGCTGCTTTCTATTCGTATATAGAATTTCTATAAACATGTTTGTGCAGCGCACTGTTTAGATTATGGTTTTTGGAGAAAAGGGTGTAATTTCAAGATTGTTTTTTGAATTCTAAAATGAGGATTACCCTTATGTTGGTCCGACTCTTTCAATACACGTACACGTCCAACCCGAAAGAAACTAGTGGTGTTAAACTGCACGTTATTTCACGCAAAATTATGCGAAAATTACTCAAATTTTCGAAAAATTGACGTGATCTTATTTGAAAACCTATATTTAAATAAAATATTTCGCTAAAGAATAAATCTTCATTATTGTAGTTGTAGGAAGACACCTAAAATATTTTGAATCGTTGCAATTTTCGAAAAATTAGAGTTTTCAACAAACATGAGTCTTGCACCATTCTCTTAAACGTCCTTTGTACGTCCTTTGTACAACGACAAAATTTAATCAAAACCGATGGAGCCATTCTTTTGAAAATTTTGATAATGACCCAGGGGCTTCATGTAATGACCCCCGAAAATTAAAATATCGATTTCAAATTCAAGGAGGAGCGACATAAGCCAGATTGACTGGGGTGTATCAATTTTGAAAAAAAATCGGCCGAGCGGTTTAGCCGCCGGCGTTGTTCACAGACGGACGGACAGACAGACGTTTTGCCGTCATTCGAGTTTTCGGAATCAAGGATTCGCAAGACATGGATTCACCACAGCTACACCCTGGCTACACCACATAATAGATTATTTTTTCTAAATTTTGTTACTGGATTTATCCATTTTTCGTTACTAGAGCCCTGTAAAAAGAGTTTTCTGTCGAAAATTAACAGTTTTTTTGCGCAGCTTTACGTAACTTTCCTTCCACTCCGTAAAGAGAAAGTAAAATATACTAACGCTACAATATTTAGGAGGATGGCTCATGGCATGGTGTAAGGCATGCGTATTTTCACCTTGTGCTTGTGGCGATGTTTATGTCTCTCACCACACCACATTACGCCTGAACCATCATCTTGCCCATAACTATCCAACGTTCATCGTCACTCTTCTCTCACAATTATCACTACCAACCATCAGTGGAAGGTAATGGCAAACCATGTGATCATGTGCCCAGGAAACCAGAGATCATACAAAGGCGTAAGCTTTTTCCCTTGTCTATGCTCAGAAATGAGAAAAACACTCGTCGCATCACACAACGAACGGCTTTATCTAAATCTAGTCATTATTATTATTATTTAAATCTAGTCATTATGATTGGTATGAACAGTTGAAAGATACGCGCTTTATGCGCTCAAGCCACATTGCAAAGAACAGGACTCCACTAGCAGACTTTAGTATGTATAAAAGTCATCTTGCTGAGATTTCGCAAACATCGTGATTGTCAACTCTGTCAGTATTGGCGTTATTGAATTGTAAGGCATAGTTGATACTTAGATATGTTCACAAACACAATTTTCCTCATTATGGTCACCCTATATCGATTGTTTTTCGTCTCGATAGTGGGTCTGAATCTCTCGTAAGACGTGATCGTTTTCACATTGTGATTGTGGCGAGATTGCTACAGACAATTCGCAATTTATCCCATATCTGCTATCATCTAATTGAATATTTCTCATTTCATAACTGGCCAGGGATGTCACATTTGTCACATTTCTTGAATAAATGAAGTTCACCTACTAGTCGAATTCTCATCAAAATAATGACTTCAACTAGGTCAATCTACTCGTCTTTAAGTCAGCCCTGTGCACATGATTCAGACCAGGTGCCGTCGTCACAAGAATTAGAAGGACTACTCATTCTCTACGATCCTTTTCCTTCCGTTTCTCCGTCGGCGATACAAATCGCTCTACCTTGCTGCTAGGCATTCGCCCTTTCCTCCTCTGTTGCGGTATCGAACGTGCAGCTTTTCCGGTAGCGGGAGCGGCATGCCGAACGGTTCTTACGACCGAAAGGGAAATGACGTGGGAACAGAACAAGAACTTTAAGGAAAAATTAAAATAAATTAATGTTGCTATAAGAAATAAATATACTTTCAATAAACAATTTATTGTGAAATAAAGATCACAGACTTTACGATCGAACTGGATGAAACCAAGAAGAACCCAATCTGGAAAATCCACAAAATAAAAGCCGACAGATTATTTATTATTTGTGGTATGCTTGCTACGTAGTCAACACAATATGATTTAATATTCACCTAGTATATTCGAGTCAACAATCATAGAATAAAACTTAAAGATCATCGAATAAAAAACATCAGTCACTATTTTCTTTAAAAAAAGGATTTTTGTAAAAAGAGAAAAACTTGCAAAATTGTGGTGGAACATCAAACAGTAGTAAACAGAGAAAGGAAAATCATAGGGGGTCAAACAGACAAAGGAAGAGTTTCCTGTGCGGAAGGAATCCCCTTCGTGAAAATAAGGATTGCTTGGCGGAAGTGAATGGTATGTACTGTCGTCCGCCTACAGTGGACGCAGCTCGTATGGAACCGTGTGTGTTGAAAGTGAGACTTTTAGAACCTTTTACGTTCTTGTACAAACATTCGCACCTGTCAGAATATCGTGTATCTATCATCACCAGCAGTTTGGTAGCGTGGGGGCTTGAGGCAGGAACGCCCCAGTACCCTGACCTGGCTATGGGTTCGAATCCCGGGAAAAACATGAGAATTTTTTTAAAATTTCTGTTCGTGTCACGGAGAACATTCCCAGTACTTCATGTGGCACCTCTTAACCTTAGAAAATCCCTTGTCTTAACCGGTAATTCTGGCCGAAATCTATCTGAGAAACACGCACCCCACGCCCAGAATAACGGTACGAGATAAGCCAACGGGCTACCTCGGGCATACATGAACTGCTTCAGGTTCGATATGGTCGTAAGGGCTACTTCGACGAGATGTTCGGGGAGCACGAAAGGATTCTTATTTGAAATTGAAATCGATAAATATTGCCATTCAGCAGTTTGAACGATGATTGTCAGGTTCCAGAACGTAATTAATCAGTTATCACAAACGTATCATTACAACATAGAATAGTAACAATTATCTTGTAACATTATACACATTTTTCGGAAGCATTGGATTAAAAAGTAGTACATTAATATTCCATATACAGTAGGCAGAGTATATACAATAATATTCCATAATTCATTGAAAGTTAGTTGGAAACGAACTTTACTAATTGTCTTTTTAACTTTGTGAATGTACATCAATAATATGACGCATCAAATATTAATAAATTAATTTAAAAAATAAAAACACATAAGAACATTAATTCCTACGTTATAACTACTTCAACACGCATAATCTTTTTTTCTCTTAGGACTTGCTCTTCATTTCCGTAGTGTCTCCCCATTTCTCTTCCTTGCATCCGGACAGCGCCTCTAACCGGGAGGTCCTAGGTTCGAGTCCTGACGGCGGCAGGATTTTCGACACTAGCTTTTCAGCTAGGTCGAATTCAGCTGCTGTCTGGAGGAGAATTCTAGCGACCGGCTGCTCTGATCGGTAGTTTTCCGTGGTTTCTCCGATCAACACCAGGCGAATGCCGGAGCAGTACCCTAACAAACGGGCCACGGACCGCGCGCGCTCTGTCCTTCCTCTTCCTTGTCCTATCCTCTCCCCTTACACACACACACTTACACTAACATGCACTACACTAACACATATTCCGGGAGACCGGTCGGGAGCTTAGAGCTTGTCCCGGCTGGGGCGGTACCCCGCTGGTGGGAGAGTTCTGGTTAGGGGGAAACCCCAGTAGCCGACGGTAGGTCGGCGCCGGATCTCGCCATCCAGCGGGCGAAAATCACCGCCATCTCCCGAGAAGAAAAAACATGCACTACACTAACGGGACTAATGACCAGAGTAATTGACGCGCCCGGAAACACGAAAAAATCAATCAATGAAAAAATCCTTGCATCCGGAAGTGACAGTTGGCGTTGCGCTGTGCCCGCAGGTCGCTTCGGACGCGTGATCGTCATCCCGAAGCACGGCCACGACATGCTCAAGCGCGAGATCTGGGCGGAGCTGCGGCTGCTGGACCAGATCATCCAGAACGCCACGGTCACGTGGGAGGACGAGGAGACGTTCACGTACCGGGACGTGTGCGCGCGCTGGATCGACCAGTGCTTCCACAACGACATCCTCAACCTGGAGTACGTCATGGAGGAGGTGGAGAACCGCACCCTCAACCTCACCTTCCCCGTCATGTTCAACCCGGTCACGTGGGACGCGCACACCTTCCCGGTCTTCTTCGGGGGCACCGTCGTCAGCGAGGACGACATCATCGTCGAGGTGCCGTCCGTCCAGCTCGTCTACTTCGTCACGGCCGACACGAAGCGACAAGACGCCAGGTGAGTCTAGTATTACTTTTTAGCACTTTATTTTTTTATTACTGCAAATCATAGTGTCGGGGGCTCTTAGCCGGTCTCTGCATCCCTATCTTTGTCTGACACTTTCTCGATCAGTAGGGGATGGATCATTTGAGGATCTAATGGATTGGTAGGAGGACTGGATGAAGGAAGAATGCGGGAGATCCCTAGCCCTTTGTTTTAGGGTAATGTGCGGCATCCTCTAAACGAATTCTTTCGATATTTGAACCTAGTCATCTGCCAATATCTGTATTTGAATCTAAGACTTCCCAGTTTACAAATCTGAATCCGCTCAGCCACTGGGTCCAGCAGCACACACGTTTTCTGTCTCCCATTTTACACATTCTCAGCTACAATTAGATCTATCGGGGTCGAAGTGCGTTCATGACAAGAATGAGAATAAAAATATTAACTAACAAGATCTGCAAATAAATATCATCACGGGTTACACAACTGAAGCGTCGCTTTACTGGCATTTTACAGTAGTTACATATTAAGTAGAAGAATTATATACCTCGTATGATGTAAATTGGAGAGATCCCAGCTGCCCACAAAATCAACATATGAATTATTTAATCGCTCTCCAAAAGAATGTGAACGAAGAGCAATTTTAGTAAAACGAAAAATTACAGGCTAACAAAAAAGCAACAACTTCAAAACAAAAACTGATGGTTCAAGGATACCTCAGGATTGGTTAACAAGGCCTGTGAAGGTCAAGTGAAAGTGAGTATGCATTCAATTTCCATGCTAAAGAAGTTTAATCCCCATATTATCTATTCTACACGTTTTTCTGGTTTCCGCCTTTTCGTATGCGTAACATTGGAATAAAACGAGTTATGAAATTCACAACACCGAGTTCAGTGTAGAATTTAAGAAATAATTTTCACCCTCAAGCACAATTTGATGCCCTTTGTCTAAATACTGGAAGCATTGTATTTTTAAATGCTTTTCTTTTTCAAATGGAGTAGAGCAAATTATAACCACAAATTCATGCCAAATGTAGAACTTTGTTATTCAAATAGTTTGATTGTACATCATAGCTTAATCGTGTATGAACAAGCAAGTTAATCAGTTAGGTGTAGCAGTAGTGTACCCATTAAGTAGCGAGTAAGATTTTATAGGATACACTTTGAATTAGATGGTGGATACAGTTCTCACCGCTGAACTGCACTGCTGTAATTGCTACTGGAACTTTCAAGTGGAGTTACACAGCAGTTTGAGAGAAAGAACTGTCCGATTAAGAGCGAGTGTGAAGCGTGAAACGTGCCAAATCAGTCACCATAAAACACAGCATTGATGAACTTTAAGGGAAAATGAAGGAACGTCACAGAAGTACTATAAAAAAAACAAAATGAACTTAGTCATTATCGAGGCCTTGCACACATGTCACTTTGGGTTATCATTTTTTGATGAACCACACTTTCAACGTTTGGTGTCGGTCCAATGTGAAGTTATCAACCCGAATTTGTTATCACTAACAATCAATTATCGAATTAGCCGTTTTAAGAGTAATGCAATGTCTTTCTGACCAATACAATCTGCGAGGTAAAAAAATGTTTCAGAAAAAACATCTAGAGTTTCATATGATAACTTCGGGAAGGGGGCTACGGCTTGGCCAAACGCCTTCCCCGGCTCCGGCTGGAGATCTAGGGCCGTATTTATAAACCTCAGACAGGCCTAGCAGGCTGCCAGTGTTCGGTTTTGAGATTTATGAACGGCCATCAGCCAATTCCAGTCGCCCCTTTTCCTCCTAGCAAGCCCCCAGATGGCAGGCCCCTAAGAGCTCTGCTAGCAGAGCTTCATAAATACGACCCCTATTCCCGGCCAATCCATGTGGAATTTAAAGGTGGTCAAAGCGATCTCTAAGTATGTTTTCTCGCTGTTCTCCATTTCTCCTATCTCTCATTCTTATCTCCATCATTCGCATTATCATCGCTATGATTTATTCATTAAATCATCATTGCTCTTTTGATCTAACAATTATAATTAAGCTGTAATTTATTCCATATATTTGCTTTTTTCAGACCTGATAGACCAAAAGAAAACTACTATTTTGATCAACACTTACTACTCTTTTGACCTAACGGTAGAAAATCTGATTTCAAATAAACGATCAAAAGGTTAACGAAACATCGAAGTTTATTAAGACTAATACATTGAGAAAACATAACGATATGGTCATAGATTTATTGTTCATTATTTATTTCGTAGGCGTCATATAACTAATTGAAATATCTTCGATCATAATGTTCCAAATCCATATTCAATACCTCTTAATCCTGAGTGTGCACTGCCACCCACATTGTGTTACCTTAACGGAATGATGATTAATGCAATGGAGCAACGGCGGAGCCGACCTGGATGGCCGAGGTGGCTAAGAGCGAGTACCGACTCAGCGCTTCGGTCCGAAGGGTCGCGGATTCGAGTCCCGCCTTGGGCATGGCTGTTTGTCCCTTGACTTTGTGTGTGTGTGTTGTCGCGGAGGGCCTCGCGTTCTGCTGACCCCAGATCAGAGGAGCCCGCAAGTGTTTGTCTAGTGTACGGTCGAATATGCGTCCCTTCGGGACGCAAAGGGCAACCGGCTGTCGGCTGGATAAAAGCCCTAGGAAAAAAAAGCAACGGCGGAATGACAGGTAAGGGAATCTGAAGCACTCCGAGACAACCCGTCGCGACACCGCATTGCTCACCACACGACTTCACACGATTGGCCAGGAATTGAGCCCCAGTCCTCGCAGAAAAAAGTCAGCGCTCTAATTATTATCAGCCACCCTCAGACGTAGTTCGGTTGTTTGAGAACTAAAATTCTCTTTAACTTAGGGTAGGGTCAGAGAGGACCCGTGTTCGACCGAATTTCCGTTCTGGAGAATACGGCCGTGTTCGACCTAATAGTTGAAACATTCACGAGAGGGTAGGCACGATCGCTCTGCGTCTGGCGCGATATGGTAAGACCGAACTTCCGGTTCGGCAGAACGGTATCAAATGCACTTGAATTATTCGGTCGAACTGAATCATTCAACACGAACATATACAAACTTGTTTTGTTACATTATGAACTAAAATAATATGTTTCCCCTCCCTCCCCCGATATACTTCTCTAAAACTTTGCAGGAAATTGCGGAAGAAATCGATGAAATGGGTTACTGACAATTTCGACCAAACACAAACCTAATCACACGAATGTAATAAAAATGTTAAATTAATTAAACGTACGCCACATGAAGGACACCTCATGTTAAATTCAGCTCACGGCGAGAAGTTTTAATACTTTTGATTCCATTTCATATTTCGTGGAAGTAACAATTTGAAAACAAATGTCCGGTGCAGTTGAATGGAGTGGGAGCACTGCCGTTCGACAGAACCAGTCGGCCCAAACGTTTCTTCGACCAAGCACGGATCCAATCCGAAGGGCCCGTGATGCGTCACACGTGCTTGCTTACTGACTGCACTGTGGAGGACGCGCGTCCCTCCACCCAACAGCCTGCATCGGGGGCAGCGCGTAGAAATCGCGTGGGACTCTCATTTCCATCCCGAGGAGATCTCGAGGTCAGGTGGTAACGCCGACGACTCCAGCGACCAGAACCAGTCGCGACCGCCTCGTAGCTGACGGTCCGCCCGCCTGGCTTTCCCTTCCGCGATCGCGCCGCGCCGGCCAGCCAGCATGTGAGCTTCCGAAATCGCCTCCGCCGCGCTTCCGGTCCGAATCTTCGGCGAGCCGCCCCACGGCAGAGCGTACACTGCACAGCGCCGCGCCGCGTCGCTGCACGAACTGAAGGTTGTGAGGAAACCCCTTCCCGCGCGGAGACGCCGCAGAGGCGCCGCAATTGTGAGCTTTCTTTTCTAAACTCACTGTCGCCAAAAACATGTTCAGTTTTCACTCATACATTATTCTTGTTACTGCCTTTGATTGGATGTTCGATATACACTGCATAGCTTTCCTAGATCGGCAGATTCGTGGTTACGAAGTAAATATAAAGAGTGGTGCTACATGTTTTCTTATGGAGGAATTATGAAAGGCAATTATAGGAGGGAAAATGAAAAGGTAAATCGAATCAAATTAACTAGTTAATTAAAAAATAAGTAAACCTGAATCATTAAAATTACGTAAAAAATCAAATCATGTATATACGTGGACGTTAACTAGTTCTAATGATCGAGCGGCGACAAAAAAAAAAGCGCCAAAGTTCGTGGGGCTTTTCGTCGCTGCTCGATCATTAGAACCCTTACAACGCCCTTTGTACAAAAGTAACTATCGTTCTACAAAAATAATTTCTTTTGAGATCTTTTATTTCTATCCATGGTTTCTGGTACGTTTATTTTTAAAAACTATTTCCCGTAAATATTTCTTTCAAAAATATTCGCTCTGCTAGACATATTTTGTTCTGAAACAAAATGCCAGTTGGATGCACGATTCTCACACTGAAGTCATCAGCTTTTGACAACGCAACCTCAGAAGTAGGGAGAAATGCTTAATATATTGCAATATATTATACTGGCAAGGCAAAACATATTGACATTGAAATTAGTGAATGGCGTTTTATTAGAAACTCTGTATATAAATTATAAAAAGATAAAGTTTGCTCTGAATCTAGTAAGAATTTGGAAGTATTGCTGTCTTTATTTATTTATTTATTTATTTTACGTCAAAAAACAGTTAAAAACTGTTTACTTTACTGAGAAATCGTAGAGATGTAAAATTAATATTATTAATGGTAAAATGTCACATGACGATGCCCAAGCCCAAACAGAAAAAGTCCCCTCATAAGGGCAAATGTCAAATTTTGTAGGTAGTTTCGGTAAGCAAGCTCACAATTGTGCTCCTGAACCGTGACTGGATGATGAAAGGAAGTTTTCGTTACGCTTCGCAGACTATTACGCGACTGGTTCGAATTAGGAAGTTTCCGGAAATCCGGATCTCTTGAGGACACAAAAATGGCTCAGGATATTAGAAACCATCATCAAGCACATCAATACACTCAAATAAATCGAAGAAAGAATATATATATATATATATATATATATATATATATATATATATATAATGTGCCCTCAGGTGGTTTCTCACATATCAGAATTTCGTAGTGCTAAAAGCGTGGCGGTGTTCACTCCAGGTATTACTAACTAATGTATTTGTTCACGCTGAATTTTTGCATCTTGACGTTATGAAAAGCTTCCTGTCCGAATCAACGGCGGAAGAACCTTACTTCGCTTCGTTGCTTGAACTGAAGGCTGTGAGGTAACCTCTGCCCCGAGGGAGTCGCAATTGTGCTTGTGAGCCGTAGCCGGAGCAGATGAAAAGACATTTTCGTTATGCTTTGCAAACGATTGCGCGACCGGGTCGGATTAGTCGAAGTTTCCGGATGTCCGTATGTCTCATTACAAGTTGGCTCCGGATGTTCCAAGTTTTCAAGAAGAATACAATAGAAACATACATCCAGAAAGTGTATACGTACGTCCCAGATTGTTTCTCACATTTCACAATAATGAAAGCGCTTTCAGACGTAGAAAGGAATGTCGTTCTTCGGAATTGACATCTGTCAGTCAGCTTATTTGATCCGTTCCGTTTATCACTCCAATTTCCCTCTCACATTCAATTCTATTACTGTTTCCGCGTGTTTTAGAGAATGTGGAGGTTTAGGTGATAAATTTAAACACATAAATTTGTATGTTATAAAACATGAATCACGTTAATTGGAAAGGGCCTGAAAATTTGTATTCAATATTTTTCCAACACATGCTAATGAATATGAAACATTTTTATAAAATACAAAAGAAAAACATTTTAGTAGAAATTAAAATTATTAAATCAAAGATTTAGACAACTTGCTAAAGTCATACATTAGATTAGAGATATTGAGGTCTTCTACAAAATAAAAAACAACGGCTCTCGAGAAGCATGTCACGAAGCATATATCACAAACCATCACTAAAGACCTGCGTAGTGGCATAGCGGGATTTGCGCACCTGGAAATACGCGGGAGACAAAAAATTCTGGTATAAAAAGCTCATCAATTCCTGGATTGCCCAGGTAGCGGGTATAGAACACTAGTTTTCATTCGAGCGTCTGTCAACCAAACTAATGACAAACAAGACATTACCGGTTTCTTACTGTCTCATTACTTTATAATGATCAACAAAGCAAACAACTAACATTTACAAATTTTCCCATTCAAAAGAGACATCGATTATTATTTTAAAATGATGTGTCATTGTTCCACTTTCCACACCACAGGTTGTCAGATGTACAAATTTGATGAGCAGAATACAATTTCGTAGCTAAAATTTGTTTTACTCTGTCGGTTTGACTCTTATCATGCCGACATATGGTGTCTCTCCCTCCCACTAAAAGTTGAAATTATAGAACTTCCTGTAAATGTTCATATTAGAAATCAAAGTATTCTTACACGTTTAAACGTTTATAAATTCTTTGCAATGTGCACTAATTAAAGTATAATATTATTAACAAATAATTTTAAGTGTTTCGAATACAATTTCGAAAATAATTCAAATTTTCCCGTATTTTAGGATCTTGAAGATTTTAGGAGAGAAACCTTATCTCTGACAAAATTTATAAGTCATTTTTGTGTTAAATAAAAATAAAGCGTAAAGCTTCGTCTTTAAAGTTCTAGGTTTTTTTAATTGAATGATAATCTTGTTTACCAAAAACCTGGTTAATTTTATCACTCGAGGGTTATGATTATCTTACGAATACATAAATTCGGATGGATGTTTGTTCTATTTCGGGCTCCCTGACCGCTGCAGGTAACCGGTATCCTAGCAGTGGAGGAAGCTAGCGGGAGTTCGAATCCTGTTTGGCCCACTTGCTGACCGAGATCCTTCGCCATGCGCGAAGTGGTACCACCTCACCCAGAGACGACGCATCCGATCCAGCAGTTCTGACCAGCTGAAGTATCATTTTTCAGGACTTGTCTTTCACTCGCCACGACATACAAATTGACTTCCTGGTCTCAGGGTTCTTGGAATTAGTGCTATTTCCGAATGCTGCTTCTCCATCTTAACATATTTTAGTTTACTATCAAATGACTTGGAGAGTTGACAGCTACGCAACTTTAATTTTAGAATGATTAAATATTGTATAAAAATAAATAAGTTATCTCCTATTTAATAGTCAGTGTTATAAGAAAGGAAAATTAAAGTGTACCTAGTTGTTTTACTCAACCTAATTATGAGAATGTTTAAGAACTACATGTGTTCACGACAAAATGCCCAAGGGCACTTCACCCAGTAGTTTCGCCTTCAGAACTTGGGGATCTGATTTGTTCTGACAAGCCAACACTTCATAATGTCTTTCGGTTTAACGCAATTTCTCAGATCTGAAAAAGTAAAGCGTGCAATATGCTAAAAGTTGGTCGTGTTCTTATTTTTATTATTTCTTTTGTATCGTTTTGAAATTAAAACCTTTTGTTTTAAATGCCTTGTTTTAAATAAGTCTACCCATAATCCTTGTAAAAACGCGCTAGCCTGCACGTTGAACGTAATATAAACAGGTTACAGCTTAATACAAATATATCTTTGTATCAACGTACTTTTTATTTTTAAAAAGTTATAAATAGTTAACTACTAGATTGTGGTGCAATATCTACCGCTATCCTTTCATAGTAATCAAGTAAACTCCGCCCGGTAGTCAGTCACTCATGGTAGGCGCCTTCTAGTTCACCAATCGACGCAAATGATGAATGGTCTCCTTATGAGGAATCGGTCATTTTTCAGCTGAACAATCCAAAAGATTCTAAGAAATTTCTCAAAATAAGTGTTGTTTTGTTTTGTTTATTGGTTGGTTGCTTGGTTTGTTGTTGTGGTGTGTGGGCTGTTTTTTTAAGCAACTAAAACCTGTTTGGGGTGACTTACGGCACCTATAGATGTGATCAATAGCTCATTAGATTCCTCTCGACAAGACTCTCGGCATTTACATGAATTACACAACTTGATTCATCAAATTGTCGATCATTAAATAAGATTTCATAATGAAACAAAATTCTAAACAGGTATTTAAATCTATACTTTTTTCATATAACTTTCTAAGCCCGAAAATGGAAAAGTCGGACAACTGTAATACGTTCAAAATTTATTTTTTATTATGAACTTGCAAAGCACAAATAAAATCTTTAACATGAAAATACGCGCCGGCATCGCCACGCTAAGCTAACTGATAGTTGCAGAGAAAGTGGTAAAGTGGTAAATTTGACATATTCATAAACATTTTTCTATTATATTACAATATATCTTCTGTTACATATATCGTCGTTTCCTGTTGTATTCCAAATAAGACCTCAGAAAATTGTATTAGATAATCAATTATACATAATTCTTACTTTCGGTCTTTCGCGCGCGCGTTGTGTAAAGTTTTCCGTTCGTTTCTATGCAAGTCAACCGCAAGCCACAAGTATGAGGAAATCCATTCGCATCTGGCCCTCTGATAGACGCTTCCCCGCTTTCCCACCTGTTCATGTGCTTCCTTGTTATCCACGAGATGCAATGTAATCTCCGGGGTGAACACCATCTCTCTACAGTAAAGATTATGTAACCTAATTTCCTGGAACGAACGGAAAATGAATTGCCATATTTTAACATATCTTATGTAAGATTAACAAAAAACTGATCCGATCTCGAAACAAGCATTCGCATGATAGAAAAAAGCTCCTTTTCCTGAGTTCTAATTCGATATGCTTCATACAATATATTTACACAGAATACTTTATTTGTTAATAAGGAAAGTTTGGAAATTAATGGATAGTTTTTGCAAAAAGTGAAATCAACACACGTAACTCGACATTGCCAGAGAGAAAATTAGTGCCCATGGGGCAGAATACCTAATGTGATTTACACTGAAAAGATCAGACACCATCGTGTTGTTGCAGTTTACGACCCAGGAAAGTTCTCAGCTTACCTTTGAGTCTCTTTAGCTGCAATCATCTGAAACGAATTTATCACTTAATACAGAATGATTCTGGAAACTAAGAATAATTTGATATTACTAACACTTATTGTATTCAAATTAAAATAATACAAAATTGAAAGTCCCGAAACTTACAGACACACTATATGCTCAATTCTCTGTACTAAATTATTTTTTAACGTATACTTTCGTTAAACATTTTGCTTTGAGATTACAAGAACTGCAACATCATTCCCTATGTGAAAGTTCTCGTCTTTCACAAAAATAGATACCGATTTGACGTAAGGACATATTCCAGAAAGTGTGTTGTCATCTGCGACTGCCTGAGTACCCATCCACACCCTTTCTTGCAACATGCACAAGTAATTCCATCAATCGTGCACGTACCTTGTCTCGTTTATCGATTTCGACGCTGTAACGAAGTGCATTTGACGTGCAACTCCGAGTGGCATTACCTTCAAACAAATCATTCATGGAATGCACGTCCATCGAGATCAAGCGTAGGAGTGGGGATTGCCGACTCTTGAAACGTCAACTCAATACAAACATCAACTGTGTTTTCTGGAAGTAGAATTCGTAAGTGGGATTTTCACACTACTACTTCTGCTGCGTAACAAAGATTTCTTACGCGAAATCCGCAAAATTCGGGGGTACATACAACGGGAATCCCCCTTGGTAGAAACAATAGTCTATTTAAACTATGGGGTGCTACCCAAAGGCACATACTTTCTCGTACCAGTTTTCCAATTTTAGTAATATCGGCTATCTTTTCGCTTTTGGGCCACTTCTTCGCAGTTGCTACCTATTGGCCCCTAAAACATATTTTTTCACATTTTCGCAAATTTTCGGTCTTATAATAGTAGAATTGATTTATAATTTTAATAATTGCAAAGAAGAGTAAAACCTGGTCTTATACGCACATTTTCAATGAAAATTTAGGGCCACTTTTGTGAAACGTCGTTTGAACGTTTCAAAACATGCGTAATTTACAGCTTAATTTCGAAGAATTGTTTGTAAAAACTTCATCAGAAATCATTTAAAGTACATATTATATTATAATTTCACTCACATATGAAATAATGTATACCAAACAATCTAAGGTAAATATTAACGACGCCAGGTATATTTCGAAATTTCATTGTGTATATTTTGAAAAAATACATAAAAACGGCGTTTATGTCATGACATTTTCAGTGTATTTAGCACTATCGGTGCAAAAAATTTAAAAGAAAAATTTCGAATCTCATTTGCGAAAATCTAGTTTCTAAAATGGCCTTCATTTCCGTCAAATTCCTGGAAAACTACTCTCGTTTTGAAAGAAGTGTTCATGACTTTCATGACTTCATTTAAAGACCTTATTTTGAAGAATCGATTTCATTGAGAGGAAAAGTCTATCTACAATACTGTAGTTCTAGCATGGCGTCGATAACATTTTGAACTTTTGCAATACTTGAAAATTCATAAGTCAACAAGAGTCGGCCATTTTAAGCTTACTTTGCTCCATCCAATAAAAAATGTATTTCAAACCTTTCAAGCAATTTTTAAAGAAAATGGACAGATGTTTTGCCGTTAATCGATTTTTCGATATCAAGGGCCCATAAAACGGAGATTCTGACTACATAAAGTGTTAATGGAAGTGATTTACTACATATATGAATGAAACTATACACTTTTTCGGTATGAGACCTACAATACGAATATTTCTGCCGAAAAATGGTCGTTTTTGGCTGCAGCATTTTATAACTTTTCCTATACTTCGTATGTAGTGCGAGAAAGTAAAAAAATCATTTTTCTAAGAAAGAGGACACACTTTGCACCACTAACATTATTACTGATGATAGATGTGTTTATTTTCACCCGAACAATCTTAAAAGACCAACTTTATTCATGATAAACTCAAATGGTGGCGATTCAATTCCTTCTTTTGCACTTTGAGCTTATACGACCTTTGAATACAAATGTTTAAATGGCTACTATTTTAATTTGTCACATCAAAATATACAAATATAAATCATTTTTATGTAAAAAGATATATTTGTTAAGAGAAATGAGTGTTCCAAATTATAACACACGTTAAGATAATCCTCGGAATCGATGAACGAATCCACTACCTACGTCGCGAGCGGAGAACGAAACTCGCAAATTAGCGAGAGTATATGTAGTTGTGCGTTTCGAGGATAAAGGCTACTAAAAATGCGTTGAAAATTAGGTGTTACACAGATTCAAAAGGGTTGATTGAGGTGAGCGGTGGAGGCCGCAGGCCGGAGCCTCGTCGCCAACTGGGAAATGCTTAGCGGAGCATCAAATGCGCTCTAAAAGAGCTCTCGAAAAGCATTAGTACTTATAAATGCTATTTTGTACAAATCCAAGTGCCCCATCGTTTTCGAGTTCGCGTAATTATCTCCCAATTTCTCGGGGGTAGGGAGGTGATAGTTTGTACTCGTTTATGAAAAAGATAAGGAGCCGCAATAAATAAATGTACACCCCATAATTTTATCGTATTTGCAGTCCTTTGATTTCATTGATACATTAAAACACATTTGCTTACGCTTTGACTCAGTTCCAGGTATATTCTCATGTTATATTCTTTCTAAGGTTTTCTCTTCCAAACAAGTGCTCGAAACCAGGTCAGGCCCAGTGCGCTACGGAAGACTATGAGCATTTAGCGAGCCAGACACAACGCGAAATAGCAGTCGCTTCGGGGAAGCCAGGAGTCCCCCAAGGTCGCGCTTCGAGGGGCCAAGCTTAGATGGAGAATGGGGGGGGGGGCGCACAGTGGTCTGAAAACTGAGGAAATATGCTTCAATAAATTTTGAATTCTAATATAAATGTAAGTTTTTAAATACATTTTTATTTGGGGTAAAGACGAACTTACCAGTGACTGCGCCTTTTTTTCTATCCGAGCAAGATAACCTAAACGATCATCAGTTTGAAACACGCTGTTTGCGGCAGTTGCTGCTATTAAATTTATTACTGTTTATTTTGTAACATATATTCATAAATTTGTTTTCGGTGTATGTTTCATCGCGCGAGAAGTGAATTTAGTACATCGAAGATTTATTTCGGAAGATAGTTTCAGCCTTTTCTTAATTAATTAAAGAACAATATGCAGTAAATCATTCCTATGAAAGTTGAAACACACTTTAAAATTACAAAAATCATATATAAATAATAGAACAAACTATAAAAAAATTATACACGTTCAAATATTACCCATTTTCACTGTTTCTGTGAAAGAAGTTTTATATGACAAAAAACAATTTGTAAATCATCTTTAAACACAAAATTATGAATATGAACATTCGTTTTTAGTTTTTCTGGATTTTAAAGTTTCTAGAATTTACTTTTTTAGTAATTGTATTTAATTAAATAATACAGAAATAAGTCTCCTGAACGAATGAAATGTTCTCGAACAAGGCGACGAGTAGTCTGGCATTTCGAAATGAGTATGCCAAGTAAACGTTCTTATGAGTGGCGTACGTTACTTTTTTGTGCGAATTCACGGAAACTTGCAAGTAGCATGTAGTTTTGGGACCATTTACAATGAGAGAAAGCAGCCACATTGATTCACTTCACCTCCTTTACATCGCAGCACGCCTCCCACGCAGTGCAACTTTGCTGATCGCGAAGGCAGGAGTGTCGTAGTGATCTCGGATCGAAGGGTCCTGGGTTCAAGTCTCGCCTTGCGCATGGTTGAATTTGTGTTCAACCTTTCACCCCTTATCACCATATCGTATCACCTTCACAGTTACCAAAACATTAACTCCAATAGTAGCCACGAATGACCTAGATGTTGATGCGACCTTCAATAGAAAAAAGTGCAACTTTCCAATCAATTGTAAGCGGAAGTAGTGATTTTTGTGCATGAGAGCTCAAAATGATTTTTTTTTTTTGGCCAACGCGTGCGTTTTGGGTAGGGTCAAACTACTGTGCGGCGGTGTGGTAGGGGGAGGTGCGTCAGAACGCCGCTTAGAATGCCACGCCAGTGCACCCGCCCCTCCTCGACATGCACACTGCTCGCCGAGAATTCATGAATATGGAGGCGCCGCATTCAGGGACATTTTGCACCTTTAAGCGACTCATGATGCGAAGATGCCACGCTCTTCTAATATGACGATCGAACTTCACGCCTGGCCAGCGAGAAACCAAATTCGTCATCGGTTATATGGCAATACTGGCGGAATGGAACAAGTGACAACTTGGCAACAGTTACATTGAGAAAATTAGATGGTGGAGGAGGGATAGAGTTTAAAGATGAAGTATGACCTACATTACTAACGCCCAATAAAGTGTTATATATGGGTCCCCATTTAAGTGGACATTAAAATTACGATCCGAAATACTGGGTACTTAAGAGTGACAGAGCATAATGGATTATCCTCTCTTAATACACCTGCACCTACCCTCTACACGAGGGTTTATGACGCAATATGTGCCCTCGTAAAGCATATTGGTTGCACTTCTGCAAATTGTGCACTGCGATATCCGTTTTGTACTACATACTAAATAAAAGCGACATTCGATTAAGGCATGATTGGAATGATATTCGACGTCAAGGTCTTGGCGTCTGTTTTAGAGCAAGTTCTCAGAAAGGGATTGAGAAGACCTTGACCAAATTATTGAATATTTCTATTTTCAAATGCCTCAAATATAAAAGGAAATTTCCACTTTGTGAGACACAAAATAATTCACCTGGATGAAGCATCAGCACTGTCGAAAACTCACGAAAAGTGAATGCAGAATGCTTAATATGTTAAGGAGAATGCTTAATAAGTTTAGAAGTATATACAAATTTTATCAGTTTTGAAAAGTTCTTATCGACCTTTTTTTACGTTTTAGCATCCATTCCTCAAAAGAATAATTTCTTTTCTATCGAAATAGAAGCTTTCTAAGAAATTGACAATGAATAACAATTTTTAATAGGGCGAAAGGATGCGAATCAGACACTACACCGGATATAGTTCACAAAAGGGCATTGTGCAACCCATTTAAACTAAAAACTAGACCTATAGTATGCAAATACAATAATTTGCATTCCAAATTCTAACAACGAACATTTAGTTTTGTGTCAATAAACAATCATTTTAAAAAACGTATATCAAAACGATGGTTTCACGTAAATATAAACCTTAATTTTGACATCATTCGACACTGGACATGAACACTGATACTTGCACTCTGAATTAAAATTACACAATAAATCCCAAGACTCGGTTTGCAATAACGATGCAACATTCAGATACTAAGATTTATGTTCCATTAATGCCAAGTTTTATACAAATTGAACAATCAATATTGATTACTCACTCTTGGATGAAGACAGCCGCGAAAAAGTGTTCTCTGGGAACAACACAAAAGAGTTCACAATAGATGGCTTCCAAACTAGAAATTGTACTTGAAAAAAACAATCATGAAAATGTACTCTTGTTTCTCGCACATCATTTACGAACCACTGAACACAAACAATAAATCTGCTAAATTTCACGATCACTTGTTAATTGATAATTTGTAGTTGACGAGACTAATAATCTGTTAAACTCGTATTTTAACGACCGTGCATCTAATAAGAACTGTATAACCACTCGACCGCTGGGTGACTGACTGTTCCGGCTGCTAGCCAATGACCCTCAGAACGAGTCTGGGACTGCTCTCCCATTTTAGTGCTAAGAGTTTACAAGTCACTAGGTTTGAAATTTTCGAGCACGCTCGTCCTTTCGAGCTAAGGATAGAATGAAATACTTTGAAAATCAAATTCATACTATTCTGGGAACGATGTGTTTATTCTAACAGCGCTTTCCTAAAAAACATTACCTCACTTAATGGTATTTGTTTTATTTCTTACACTACTTAAATGAGACTATGTGAACATGAAATGAAATATTTCCAATGGGGTCTAGAGACAAGTAAATTGTGTAGTGTATCATAAATGAGAAACGAGTGTATTTATTACCTATTGATTCATCATTTTTGCGTGTTTAATTTAGACTTTTATATTTTTATCTTTAGATATTTGTGAGCAGAACTCTATGAAGAAAGAAAACAACATGCTTAATTGATATGCTAATGATTTCATTTTCGTTGAACTACTAACATGATTTAGCAATCAATACTTCCCATGTGACTAGTTCTTTGATTAGATGGTTACATTTTTTTATATTTTTGTCTTTTAATATTAACGAGAAACTGTTCTCGCAATGCAGTAATTTTTTTTAATAAATGAATGTGAATCAATATTCAATAGTCAAGATTTGCCTTTACGTGTGAAGTTATTTTTTTCTGTGACACCATGAACATTAGCGATTTGCTTTTTGACGAATAGTGCACTGAAAAATGTAATTTAACACATCAAATACCCTTCGTATAACTCCTATAATTTACGATAATTTTGCGAACAAAAAAAGATTTCGAATTGTTACTATTATGTTTTTCTCATGTTTTAGCAATTTTATGTCAGTATTTTTTTGCATGGAATTTACATATTTTTCAGTGTGCAGAGTTAATTTGCAAGCATCTTTGATTCTTGAATGTGCCTTCAGTAAGTTAGTCAAGTAGTTTAAACCCAATATTCTGTGTAAGTGACTTTTGAGAGGGCACATACTATCTTCTCTACTTTTCAGACATCGAATCTGCAAGTAAACTCCCAAAACATGGATGTTTCACATTTTCATATTATTCTCAAACGAAAGTCGAAATAATGTGATCACTTATTTGCTAACAGGTGTAAACTTTGCTTTGCTTACTTCTATCCAGTGCTAGAAAGGACGTAAAGAACGAAAGGACAAGAAACAATTGCATATATCACTCTTACAAACACTCCATCTTCTATAACATAATTTCCTTGTCTCCGAGATTGTATCGTAAAGTTTGAGCAACTCAAGCATGTAAAAACTTTTTAATATTATTACTTGTAGTTTAAAGATATTATGGCAAAAAACATTTTTCGGATGAAACGTCTCTATAAGCAACAAAAAATTAAAAACTGACCTGGTCTCTATAAAACGTGGTGCTATCGGAACGACATATGGCGGTTTAGTACGGTAGTTTTCGCGACAATTCGGCTTCTCAGTTTGAGTGACAGGTTTAGAAAGGGCGGCAATCACTATTCAATGTTCGAGCAGAAAGTCTGCACCGTGCGCATGCGCGAGTAATTTCACGCTTCGGAACTCGAGATCTGCGAAGGTAGAAGAAACAAATATGCCTGACCGCGACGCGCGCTAGGGATTTACTACGTTGTTGATTAGGGAAAAGCTGGAGGGGCTCAACTGTAAAATCACTGTTAGGTTCAACTAACTCCATGATTAATTAGTGAAATAAACCTAAACCACAGATTTTTTACGAAGAACATAAGCGAGGATTCAAAATTTTGTTGCAAAAACAAATAAAGAAAGTACAGAATAAAAATACAACCAAAACGAAAAGACAACCATGAAGAGATCAGGCCGATCTACTCGGCAAAGAAATATAAGATGCTCGTACGAGTGAGCTGCGATCACGTACGTACAATTTCTGGAAATACAGTGGACTTAATCTTTTATACGCATGCTGTTAAATTCTAAGAGCTCAGTGTGCCCAAACGACTATAAAAAATATTTGATAAACTAAATTCGATTCCTTCAGGGGACGTGGCAATTAGTGGCAACAATTGCAAACAGCCAAAAATGTACAAATACTTGGCAGTCAGGAAAGCACCGCATCACAAGTATACTCATTATGCAACCTTCCTCAGCTCTAAAAGTGTTGTTGGTATTTTGCCCCGAGGATGGTGGCACTATGATGGCCAAAACGTAGGCGTTTATTCCTAGGACGCGGCATTGCCCAGATACCCAAATATCTATTGACATCAGCCGCAGAAGCCTACGCTCTGATTAGCCCAATATATCACCTGGTGGCCTTAAAATCGGTTCGTAGTCCTCTAGAGGACCGTCTACCCCAGTTTTAGAATCTATTACTGACATGGCAGGAAACTTGAAAATGGAAAAACCCTTAAAATCAGTTTTAAAGACGTTACATTGTGATATATATATATATATATATATATATATATATATATATATATATATATATATATATATATGAATTATTAATATTGATTCTGTCTCATTATTTTTGATCAATTATTCCTAGTTTTTTTCATCATGCAAACTATCAAACGTCAAGAAAAAAATAGTATTCCATTTCTTAGCATTAAGATCAGCTTTAACATAACATAAAATATTATAGAACGTTAGGGAGTACAGTCAAATATCATTTTTGGAATGCCCTAGTTTTTATATGATTCAGTTGTCGACTACATTTTTCGTCGCAATTCTGCGCCAATCGGCAATCACCTCCTCCCACATGTGAACTTTGCAATAGCAAACTTGACCTTGACCACATCTTTAAAATATGCCTCAAATACAACCATCAGAGGCAGTTGTTTGGATTCAAATATGATGTCATTCTACGCTCATCAAAACATGAAGATAAAGTAACCAACTTTTGCAAAGCTATCGATATATTTACTGAAATTTAATCCCATTTTTTACAATTTATCCCTCTCATATATTGATTTAATATTAATTATGTTGTAAAGTTAATTACAATTTCGTTTTTGTCAAATATAATTTCTGTAATCAAATTATAATGTAACACAATACTTGTAAAAGTCCCTAATAACCAAGTTCTCGATACGTCTATAAATAAATTTAATTTTAAAAAATTCTGTGCAATTTTTTGTTCACAGCTCGGTTTTCGTAAAGTTGAAAATTATACTACTAAACTTGTCCGATTGAACCGGATAACCATTCTCCGGTCCAAGATCGGTAAGGCAGTAGTGTAGCGATCTTGGACCGAAGGATCGCGCGTTCTATCCTGCCTCGGGCACGGTTGTATTTGAGTTCGTATTTTCACTCCTTATTATCGCCATATTGTTTCATCTTCACAGTTTCCATAACGTTAATTCCAATAGTGGTGGCTAATACCCTAGATGTTGTTTTTATCCTTGCTTGTTAAATGCGACTGGTAAATAACCCACGTTGGACACAAAGAAAATATCTTTGCTAAAAAAGACGAGTAACACAATTGAATTGTGACGTAAAATGAATTATTTGAAAATAATTTTAGGTATCTGAATTAATTGGACTCATATGATTTCTTAAGAGACATTTGTTTCAGTTTTCGACAGACGTTTTCGAAAGGATAAATTACGAAAACCGAGGTTCCTCTGTACTGAATTCAGAACTCCCTTAATATTCTGCTACAAATTAAGCGCCGATTAATGCAGTGTCATGGTCACTATTTAAGCACACATTTTTACTTTCATTTGAGACCGTTTTGTTATTTGGCATGACACAGCAAAATGCGACACCATAGTTGCAAAAGAGAGCGTTTTTAATTGAGACCTTTTCCTTCTGTAAAGATCTGTTGAAGTTTAGATTGTATCTTTCTCTCAAGGCACCCGACTTACTATTACACTATTCAGCTGTTGAGCAAAAACCCCAAGCAGAGAGTTTGTACACGGAAACAATCCCTGGCCTGTCTCTTGCGTTCGCGCGAGTGACTCGTGCGCTCTCAGCAACGTCAACAGAATGGTGGGACGCGTCTCGCTGAGAGACAGGAAGTGCGGAGTTCCGAGCATATAAATGCAGAGTAATTGCGCGCGACTTTTCGGCAGCTACGAAAGAGAAGAAACCGCTTCCTCTCATATTGTGAAGGACTCGGCGGCCGCGACTGTAACGGCGTCCATTCCGTTTCCCTATGCATACTACAAGTAGTGAACGCGGCAAGGAAAGTAACGGGCTAGCTCACGAAGCGGTCGGGTCACGGAGTAATGAAGCATTTCGTAAAATTATAAAATCATATTTACGTCGTAATATAGATTTATTTACACATAAAACGTGTTTGATCGCATTGTAACTACACGGTGGTGTGAGGCTGAGGCCAGGTAAATGAACAATCAGTAGGTTAGTCGAAAAAAGCTATTTGCATGTATATTAGTCTGTGAAGTATGTATCAAGGTCGAAAAGTAAATATTATTTGCATGAGCGATTTACCGCACGAGGCGAGGCTTTGCAAATCGAGAAGCAAGAGCGGTGGTGAGGAGTTAATCAGTTTATTGGAACTAATTTTTATTGCAACACTCGAATTTCATCAGAGTATCATTCTACACCGCTTCACAACATTCGAAACGCTAACATGAAGGCATGGTGACAAGTGAAGCTCGCCAATAGATTCAACTGGCGTCAGCTGGTTACCTGGCACGAATAATAACATCTGCAACGTGCCAATGGCTGAATACTAAAGAGCGCGAACATTTCCTCGATGAAATCTCAAGTGCTTAAGAATCAGTTCACAAAATATTTGCCTACCAAATGAGGATGAGTTTTCAAAGTGAAAATGACTTTGTCAATTGTACTAATTTCTTGATGGTCAACATCCTTTACCAAAACATTCAACCAACAAATTGTTAGAAAATAAAAACTTGATTGCTAGTGGCTTGCATCGGATAAAGTACTGCTGAAAGAAACCATACAAAATAATTTTCCAAAAATAGCACGCACACTGTTTAAGAACCACAAATAAAATGCCTTCGTATAATACTCCAATAACAAATATTTTAACAAAATCAGGTTTTACGAATACTCCAATAACAAATTGTAGTATATTTACAGTACCACAGTACACACATATAGTAATTACGTATAGTACCACTTCCTTTAGTTATCAAGAATATCAAAAATGTTGCTGCTCCATAACACAACACGTAAATAATAAATACTTAATGACAGACACCCTCTTTCTTGGAATCTTGCAGTCGCATGACGTCAGCTATGTTGCATGCAGTGACGCACTGAGTATGAGAATTCCAATGATACGCTCAGTGTGAGAATAGGTGGAAAAACACAAAAAAATATTTGCATTTTTCAGTCAAAATTGAAACCTTTTGATTGTGTTTGGATTTTTCCCAAGTTTCTGGTAATCTAACAAAATCACAGAATCTCTCACATACCGGAGGCTACATAGTTTTCGTTTAATGTATGCATGCATTATAATACAGAAGATAAAGTTTAAATTTACAAATAAGTTGTATCTACACTGCTAATTAGTGGCTGTCATAAGAAATATCGCAGATAAAATATATTTGCAATAACCCTAACGTATAGTTCAATATGAATACAAATTGTGCACTTCTAGTATTTGCTTCCCGCTTAATAAGAGCTTTAAACGTTGTACTCCGTCTCGTGTGATGTAATGTCTAATCAAGTTCGATTAATATATCAATCCAATATCTTACTGTTACTATTATACAAAATTAAATAAAGCCCAAAAAGTGTATAATTAGTTTCTATTTTTATCAACTTAAGAAATCAAACTCAATTTAAGAAATCTGTGAATATACCACCAAAGAAGTGTTTTAACCAATATAAAACATCATCTTTGAAATATGAATGCGTTGCTGTGAATTATCCTTCCACCACCATAATAAACGCTTTATTTGTTAGATAATAAGTCAGATGAAGACAATTTAAAAATTTCACTAAAAATATACAAATTCTCAAGGTTATAGGAAAATCAATTCTCAGCAAACACACAGTTTAAAATTTAAAATAAAATAAATTCTATTTGAAATTAATGGTGATCATAACATCTTCCTACCAATGAAAAGTATTGTGTGTTCTGTTTTCACTGATCTCTTTTAAACTAGATTCATATCAGTACAGATGGTAAATTAACACTTAAGTACAACATTCATCTTCATTTATTGGGCACGGTAACCACCTTCGAACCGCAAACTCATCAATCTGTGTTACTGCAGGAAATTCGATTAAACGTAGTACTATTCTTATACCAATCTCGACAGTGAAGTTATTTAACACTTTCTCTTCAAAGGAACGTGTTCCCGACCGACTGAACTACAACGTGCGAAAGAAGACAGAGAGAAAATGTACACAAAATGGAGGCGTGCGACCATGAGACTAAAACAAACTAAACCAGTTGCGAGGATGTGCTAAGTTACGTCACAGGTCACGCGTTGAGCAGGGCCGCACTTTCCCGGAACTTTCTCCAGAGAGTGCCACAGTGACGCTGCAAAGGGGCGTGGGCGATCCTCATTCGTCACGGATAATTTCGGATAACTTCGGTTGCACTGGCGTGTCGGTTCCAGGAAAAAAGGACTGAGGAAGCATTTAAGTTCAGGTTGAGAAGATCCATTTCGTCAAACGATTCGCCGTTTTTTTCTCAATATTTTGTTTGAGAATTGCTAACAATCAGACCCTGCGAAAATCTATGGAAATTGTCTATTTTATATTCTAATTTAATTCCACGAGTTTAAGTCTCTGTATGATTTTGATCGCTTACCACTTTGTAATGTTTACAAAAACATGAACAATACCTGTGCTGTATGACGTAGAAATGACCAGGACAGGGCTTGATTCTTCGATGTTGGCTAAGCATTTTTTCATTTAAAGCAATGATTTAGAAAGAGCAGAATGTATGCAAGGTAGACTTGAAAGAATGTAATAAACCTACACAATACTTTCGTCTAGTTGTCCATAACGTACCTCAATAAGTAATCTCTATTCAGAGTTCCATTAGAAAGTGTCGAATGCAGGACACCTGACATTCGCATATTCAAACCTCCTACACGGGAGCAGCACACTTGTCAGCATATTGACCTCACCCAAAGTTATGCAACTTCCAATGAAATCCCTCTAACACCATCCGCGATCTGTATATTGAGCAATGAGGAAACTATAAGAGGTTACTTTATGTAACTGTACTCTACTAGAATTTGTGCCTGTAACTTACTAATTACTTGACTGGTGCGTGTTTAATTCCTTGAAGTTAAGTAATTTTCCCCTGAGGTCACTGGCCTGGCTACCGCTTGGGGGGTAGTAAACATACTTCTGGAACCAGTCCTAAAACACAACTCTACCTCCAACAAGAATTTTCCTACCCAAAGGCATCAGACCAAACATAATTCGGCTTCTCCAATTGTAAGTGGTTGTCTGCTTCCAGCCTCCTCTATTCAAGCAAAGGTCGCCCTTTCTTTCTTGTCGCATCACTTCGACTACCCCTACGCCTCAGTTTTGTAGGTTATTTTTCGTTTCATTCTTCCTGGCCTGGCAAAGACATTTTTTACTCATATTGACAATCACAGTAGGTTACAATAGCGTGGATTCTTTCTATAATTTCCTTATTTTATTTTCTGGAATATGGATACTCTACAATTTCTCCTCAGTTCATCCACAAACTTGTTTAAATTTCAAACAAGACAAACAATGCTGCATTTGCATAGAAAACAATAATATATAGCAGACGTAGGTGCTTCAGAACAGGAGCAGAGGCAGTAAAATTATTTTGAATTCAGCTTTCTGTAGAAATTCATTGTTTCTTACAATTATACTCCACAATTCAACTGTTTCACTAACAGAACTCCCATTCGGCGTATCAATTACATTCCTTCCTTAACACTATTTTAGTAACGTGACTGATGATTTTGGAGGACCAGGCGAAATATCGCCCATCGCCCTCTCTCTCTCTAATCTTAATTAGAAGCGCAAGCTCCGAATCCATCCGAAATTCCCCTCGCATTAACGGAACATTTTGTGTTTGATATTCTTCTCAGGTAGATTCTTACATTAGGGTTTTGTCCTTTGTTCCCGATAGATTAAGATTGTTGAATCCGCTCTCTGATGTTGATTAGGGGCGTAGCCTTCGTGACTTCACGTGGTTAACGAATTCGGACCGAGACGCAGGATTCGCGAACGTGGCCTTTCAGTAGAACCAACCCAGCATTCGCCCAGATGACCGAAGGAAACCACGAAAACCCCGGTCAGGATGGCCCTCACGGGGATTGAACCCGGGCCTCCCGATTGCGAAATCAGCACGCAACGCCCTGAGCCACTTCGCTCTGTTATGAACATGTAAGATTTCTCATACGAAGACGTTGCACATGAAACATTTACCCCTGACCGGTAGGCAATTCATCGTACACTGGTGTACATGCTCTGCTTTATACTTGGGTTTTTCTTACGAGGCATCTGAGGGTAGTATCTCCAAGATATATGAGGGTAGTATCTCCAAGGAATATGGCACGGCTTTTCGCATCTTTCTCAGTCGTGCCGCTAGAGTCTCTTAATCTGCAGCACTGCTTGATACGGTCGCGATCATGCGACTCCTTGCAGCAAAACCGAGAAAGACGCAAAAAGTCGTGCCATGTTCCATCTTGGAGATACTACCCTCGCACAGATGCCACGATAAAAAAAAGTATAGTCAAAGGAATTCCGTATACGTACGCATATTCCACATGCTCATACTTATATAATACCAATGACCAATGCAAATGGGCCAGTAATATTCCTATAAAAATCAGTAGAATTTTACTTTCCAGTTTCCTTGGAGTGGAATCAGTGATTTGAAAATGTTTAAAGTATATAAATTATTAATGAGGCTCCCAAACAAGGATTATAGTTGACTACCTCGTACACGAAAAACCTGGAATAATCCTGACTCAATTTGGTAATTTTGTTAAAAAAGAGAGGAGAAATGTATGTTTGTGCTTTAAAGAGAAACAAGTGTTAATATGCACGTGCGTCGATAATTACACATTAACTAAAAACATGGATAAAACTGGATCCATTTTACCTTAAGAGGAAAGGACAAAATTATTTTCCAAAAAAGTCTTTAATGCTTTAGTGAAATAGGCTCTTGCCTACCGGACGTGTTGATGTTTCAATGTTATAGGGAAAATAGATCGGAATTCTTCAATACATTATGCGTTCTTGGTGCGATAACAGTAATTGCATTACTAATCGGGACAAATTAATACTTTTCCAACAGGGGGCATACAACTATCTCAGGGGGTTAATCTCTGCCATTCCCTCCGACAATTACCCGCCACACCACGGCGCTGGGTACTGACTCTCATCTAGGGATGAAATAAACAATTACTCTACTCTAATCTAGGGTGTGAACTGGAAAATGTCTGCAGAGCAACATTCAAAAACTGAGAAAAAACAACCAGAGACCTATCTGAGGTATCACGAAACGAACTTTGCCAATTTTTCCTACTAATTGGGTGTGAGGGGAAATACGGCCTCCGAGTGTTTCTGCAAGTGACCGCCTCATTGTTTCAATTAAATTTGACCCAAAGCCTAACCTAACTAGTCCAATAAACACCGGGATATTTGCCAACTTAAGATTTTCTTTTCTAAATTCATTCCTTTGGATTCTTTGATTTGAACCATTCACAGTATGGAAATCATATATGAGGCACCAAGTAGCCGTGCCCCAGGCCGGCACAAATTAATAGTTCTCCAAAAGGAGACGTCAACTTCCCCGACCTTTGTGCTCCCTGGCCGGGGCCCGGGGCCTCCTCGGAGCAATGGCCGACGGCACGACGGGGCTTCCGCGTGGCCATAGCGCCCGCCATATGCACCGCGTCGCAAGATGGATGACATCCCCGCCCGCGCCGCGCCGGCGCGGAGGTCGTTCACCGCCGGGCAGGACGCTCGGCCCAGCTGGCCCGCGGGCAGCGCGCGTTAAAGGAGCCGCTCCCGTCGCCATTTCGCGCCTCTCCCGCCAGAGACTCTTCGGGGAATAAGTGAGGCCTGCCTTCCCTCTTGACGTTTTACGTGTCGACCTAAATATAGCGTAGAAGGATGCTGCAATCACTCTGTGTTAGGGTTCCGATTTACGATAACCCTGCCTAAGCCTTATCGTCATACCTGAAATGGGTGAATGAACCTCAGTCCTAGCGGTTTGATTAACTGATTGATTAGTAATTTCGGGCGCGTCAACTGCTAAGGTCATTGGTCCCGCAAGTGTAGTGTATGTCCCCCGCTGAATGGCGCCGCAGCGCCGACCTACTAGTGGGGTTTTCCCCATTCAGGTATCTCCCATCAGCGGGGCTCCGCCCCAGCCGGGACAATCTCTAAGCTCCCGACGTTTCCCGCCATGTGTGGTAGTGTAGTGCATTTTCGTGAAAGTGTGTGTAGGTAAAGGGTGAGGATAGGACAAGGTAGACGAAGGAAAGATTGCGCGCGGTCCGTTGCCCGTTTGGTAGGGTATTGCTCCGGCATTCGCCTAGTGTTGATCGGAGAAACCACGGAAAACTACGGATTAGAGCAGCCGGCCGCTAGAATTCTCCTCCAAACAGCGACGTAACTCGACCTAGCTATCCACATAGTGTCGAAAATCCTGTCAATGTCGGGACTCGAACCGACGTTCTCCCGGTTAGAGGCACTACATTGACATCAGTTGATCCCTTGAGCCGACCTAACTATAGCACAGAAGAATGTGGCCGTAATCACTCTGTATTAAGGTTTTGTATTGCAATGCCCCTGTCTGCGCCATATCACCGTACGTGCAATATGTGAATGAACCATACTCCTAGTGACGGAAGTTTTCATTACAATATCAGCGGTTGTTTGCTGTTATATGGTAGCGAGTTCAAATCCCACGCAAGGCACGGATGTTTCAGTTGGATGGCTAAGCGTCACGTTTGAGCGGGACCATTGCAGGCGGGTCGCCGCTTCGATCCCGGTCGAGTGCCGGAAACCTTCAGATGTGACATGCGCGACTTCGTGGCACCTGCCGGAATCGAATTCGTAAGTCGACTGTTCAGATCAGTAGTTTCTGTGGTTTTCTTCATCACTTCTAGGCGAAAGCCCAAGCAGCATCCAATACAACGTCCACGGACAGCGCGCCATCACCCCTTTCCATAATCTTGCAATCCGGACTGGGATCTGATGTGGACGTCCAGCAGCTTCCCCTCGTAAGCGACATAGTCGGCAGAGAAGACACCTGTCCCCTCAGAGGGACAAATGCAGACTTGTTAAAGTTATTTATTAACACGAGGTCGATACGCAGCAAATAACAGACGATGATTGAGGAATATAAACCGAGGTAATATCTGAGGTTTTAATCAACTGAGTCTGTTATTTGTGTTATTAGTCGTAGGGCGTTCAATACTTTTCATAATGCCATCTTCCTAGTAAAATATCATGTAAACAAAAAATATTATTTCTTAAATAAAATGTACTCGTTTATCCTTAGATACAACGCAGTTGTTTCGGGGTTGTTGCTGCATTGTAACGGTCGGCGGATGGCTAAATCTTAAATGGAGGTCGGACGTTAAAATTAGTGTTTTGTTTTTTTGTTTGGCAGCATTAAGGCGACATAACAGTAAAGTATTTGTAGTTTTCGTGTAATTTTGAGTCTTACCGTCAGCATTTTTCGGGAGCTTACTAAATTGTAGTAAGATAGAGGATGCAATATAATAATATCATGTAACCTTGAGCAATAATACGAGTGTGCATTATGTGCTGTTACAGCACCATTAGTTTCTTTCCAGAAGGCTTGATGTAAATGAGGTTGATGGCCTAAATAGAGCTGCTAGCTTCCACGGCAACAGATAAAACATTCTCAGCCAGTTAAAAGTTTTTAATCTACTAGAGAATAAAACCGTTATTTATCCTACCATTAATAATAAACGACTGTATCTGTGTTATAATATAGATTTGCAGCCATTACCATCGAAATAAATGATCGATTACCGGTAGAATTTACTGGCATTGTAAGCAAGTGATTAGCCTCCTTCGGATGCATTAAGCGGCTGGATTTCGCGGCGTGTCCGACTTTCAGAGCCAAAGAGCGGCGCGGACGGAGGCCAACGTGGCGTGCGTCAGCAGGTTCGCCCCCGCGCGTCTTTTGTTGTCGTCGAGAGAGTCGCGTCGACATTGAGTGCATTGCGGCACGCGCAGCACAGATTCTGTGTTTCACAAGCTCACTTCATGCACCGGACGACGGTTGTGACTCGACCATTCGCGGGTTTCCATTTGGGGAAGAATGTCATAATTTTCTTTTTTTTTTACTTTTTAAGATCACTCTTCAACCCCTAAGGTCATATAGCGACCACTATAAGTAACATTCTGGCAGCGATAGTGGTATATGGACACACACAAACGTCCATGCCCCGAGCGGGAATCGAACCTGCAATCCTTCAGGCACGAGGCTGCCATGGCTCTTCAGCCTTAGTGACCTCGGCTATCCAGGCCGGCAACGTCATTAATTTGCTAGCGTTAATGTGGATGTAATAGGCTATTTGAATGTAAATAAAATATACACCCATTTTATACTACAGATAAAATACCTGTTTAACAGATGTGGGGTCACGCCATATAAATACTTCATTATAGATCTTGACGTAAAGGCTGTTTCACACATTCGATATTTGGTGAGTACTCAGTGACCGTACGCCGAATCCCGAGTAGTGTGCCTGACGGCGACAGGATTTTCGACACTAGCTTTTCAGCTGTCGAAATTCAGTCGGTGCCCCGCTGGTGGGAGAGTCCTGATTAGGGGGAAACCCCACTAGCCGACGGTAGGTCTGCGCCGGATCTCGCCATCCGGCGGGGGATCACCGCCATCTCCCGAGAAAAGAACATGCATTACACTAACGGGACTAATGACTAAAGCAGTTGACGCGCCCGGAAACACGAAAAAATCAATCAAACCGAGTAGTGTGGATGGGTTGCTTCCTATTTGCCGAGCATCAAACATTCGGTGCTTGCTCTAACCGCACTCTTTCGGTCTTTTGAACACATCAAAGGAAGCGAGCATTTGCCAAGAACGTCTGCTTTGCACGATTTGGCGAGCAGTCGTTCGCTATTCGCTGAATGTTGGGAGTGTGGAGCCACCATTCAAGGACTAGCTGAAGTAGTTAACTAGCATAGACTGTGAGACAGGAATTATATATGTAGCTTAAAATTTAAAAAAATAATTTTATTCTCATCACCGCAGTTCCCGTCACGCCTTCGTCTTATTTGGCACCCTGCCACTTCATTAGATGTTCACTTAAAATTAAACTGGAGCATCACCGCACACTGATCGCCGACCAACAAAGCTATATGAAAAGCTTCTTTGGTAAGTTGAATGGTGATCTACCCATCTCAAAAAGTTTTAAAATGGGTTGAGCCGTTTGGGAGGAGTTATCCATCAAGCAGTTACCTGCATTTTTATTTACGTATATACCTAGTAGATGTGCAAAATTATTTCATTACAAAATACGTTTATTCCATCGGTCGACCTATCACATTCGTATTAAAAAAGTTGGAATGCATG
Source organism: Teleogryllus occipitalis (assembly GCA_011170035.1). Lineage (NCBI taxonomy): Eukaryota > Metazoa > Arthropoda > Insecta > Orthoptera > Gryllidae > Teleogryllus > Teleogryllus occipitalis. The sequence continues at coordinate 426,625 of BLKR01000068.1, forward strand.
TTTATTAAAGAATTTTACTATTGAACTTCCTTAAAAAAAGTAAGAAAAGGTGTAGTTTCTAATGGATATTTCATGAATTGAAGTCATAGCCTCGTTATAAAGATATTTACGCGTTAAGCATTTACGGTCTAAAAGTATGCCAATATTCAGTGCATGTCTGGCAATAAGGAACAGATAAAAGATCTGTTTTAATTGCTTCTCAGTGATCCTGTCCACCAATCATTCGTATTTGAAGCACATTACTCTAGTGAATTTTATTATCTCGATAACAGTCATAACAAAGAGGCTATGGAATTCTCAGTTCAAAAATCAAGTTATTATAATTATAAAAAGTAATAAGAAGTCACACCCAAAATATGAGATACAAAGTAGGAATAACGTAATGATTAATTAACCCATTAATACACGTCACCCCACTAAGAGTTGTAAATTATTGTATTAATATTCCCTGATATACGAGTAATGTAGGCTATTCTATCTCGCAAAAGAATTTGCTAGAAAGAAACCCTCCTTTGTCCTTGTAATTATAAAGAGTGGAATATGAGTAGTAAAAGAAAAAGAATGATTTATTAAGCAGCGTTTCTTGCGAGAATAGTTCGGGGCGTTCCTTTCCTCAACAAAACAGTAAATAAGAAAATGTTCATTTATAATCCCTCCAATAGCAGCTTCTTTTGTAAATAACAAATCTTTATTTGGTGCCTGGGTCGGGCAATATCTCCGAGGCTTGGAAAGCAAATGATGCTTTGCGTACATTGACAAAACAGGGCCACGCGCTACTGAAAACACGAAAAAAGGTTTTGAGAGATTATGAGTTGTGAGCGAAGATGTGGTCATAAAAATAGAAACGCGCGTTCAAACTGGTCACTCAGGTCCGAGGTCAATTGCAAGTCATAAATGAAATGACTTATTCAGTGTTCAAGGTTTTCGTTGTATTACTACAATGTAATTTCCGCTAAGCACGATATAGCAGCAACGATTCCAGCAACATATTGGAGCAATGGAATACCACGAATCCAAGAGGTTTATCAAACTTGAGAAATGAACAGCACACATATCCGACAAGCAGATGATCAAGTTCTATGGACTTCTTCGAAAGATGATAAACATAGAAATATAACATGACGTAAGTGCTACAAAGCTATCCTTCAAGGATATCTAGCCAACAACAAATTCTACGGCATTTCAGAAGGATAAAAATTGTTATCAACAAAATTTTTGGACAAGTATTTGGCTTCACTTGCCTTGACTGCAAAAATCTAATTATATCAAGTATAAAGGCTTCTAGATGGTATATAACGTTCAAAATGCCAATATATTTGGTTCCAGTATGTAAACAGGAAGCATCTAAGGTTATCTTCTTTTCTCGAATCTCGCTTTTATAGACCCAGAGGATGGGTTACAAAGATATGAAGAGACATAGAATGAGGTGATCGGAACATCTGTCTCTGAACGGACCTTTGCTTCCCAATCTTTGTAAAGGAAGAAGATGAAAAATAAAAAATAAAGAAAAGATTTCCATTAATTCCTTCCAATTCTCTAAAGGTTGATCACGTTTTAGTGGATACGAAAACGCATTCCGATCACTCCAGGTGTATGCTTTACAGTTACATGAAGGATGTCTCAGATTAAGATGCCGAAATTCTAATTTCCGAACGACAGCGGATCATAAGTTAAAGGCTCTGTCAAAGCGACAACTTTCTTCCAGGCTCATTTGTTTTGTGGACAGGGATCTGGCTACCGAACGCAACATCGTTTCACGCAAACCAGTACATATCCTTTCAACACAAGAGACCAGTTCATTACGAAGCAGGATCCAGTTCGATATCTAACTCGTAATATGCGGCAAGAGACCTCTTAACGTACTTTTTTAATCCTTGCAGCAGGTCAAAAAGTCACTCCGGCCCCTTACATAAAAGATCAACGACCTCATACCCTCTTCCTTTATTTCTTTTCTTCCATTTAAGTGTCTCAATCTCCCGTTTCCTATTACAGTGACATTGCCTTTTTACAGTCAGCCGCTGGCAGTTAGATCTAACGATGAACTACATACACCATTAGCTCAAGGATGAACTGGCGAAAGACTGAATCGGCAGATGGCCTGGGGCTTGACCAACTTCATAATCCCCTAACAGAAGTGGGACGTGCTAGCAAACATCACTTGTTTTTAGGCCCTCATTTTACAGCCTCACTGACAATACATGTAAAGTTTTGATAAAGAACATAGTAACAATAATATTTTATGCTCGTGTGTGCAATTTTGTAACTAGAGGGTGCACAAAACGCTACCGCCAGCGAGAAAATCTATTGTTGCATAAATTATTTAATCAGAGATTCTTCTGACGGTTGGAAACTACCTTCACACAGATTTCACTATACCTAAGAATATAATACTGTTGGGAAAGCGTTAATCACAAGGTACAAGAGGAATTCAAATTTACGATTTAAAAAAATATAGTCATCCTGTTCGACTAAGAGTCGATTCGATTCAACCCTTTCGGGGATTTAAGTATACAAACGAGTAACATACAATTCAGTGGTTCGTCCTCAGGCGAATGTGCTAAATATAGGTAGTATGTAAAACATATTTTAAAGCGATTCGTTTTGTTCGTCATTTGTTTCCATACAATCATTTATCAATCATTTATTATAATTATTATTATTATTATTGTTGTTGTAATTATTATTATGTTGTTGTTGTACTTATATACAACTTTTATTTTAAGTCTACGTAATTTCGTACCGCCGAGGGGTTACTCAACGGTGGATAGGAAAATTGAACGATTTGACAAAAATATTGTGTGCGAGGTAACCCTGGATTAGCTTGGATCTCACAAATACCATCACACACTGTTTATCACTTGCGACCCAATATATCGTGTACTATGTGATTATAAAATAGTCTATAAATGAATGTCTGCGATTACGTCTTGCTTAAACTGGAATCCCTGTAACATCAACGCTCATAATTCAGATCAGCATATCGCTCCACAATAATTCGGGTGAACAAAAGAATAAATATCCATTACAGCCAACGAGTAAGTAAATTCTCCATAAATTAAATGTATATTAGTACATTTTAAATTGTATACTTCTCAAAACTGTTTATGATCTGATAAGATGAGTCGGAACAACACAAGTGTAAGGAGTTAACTGTTGTTTCATCTTCTGAAGCAAGGACACCTTCCAAAGGATTGCAGTGGAACGAGACGAATCCATCGAAATCATATTCCTTGATACTTCAGTTTCTTTACTTCCCGTCACATTCTCCATACTTTGATTACAGATTGTGACGAGTTAAAATTGTTGTCAAATTTTATGAAATATAAACATAGAAATCAAATTTATTGTACTTTCAGGACATTTCTTAAGAGATTTCTTGGTGCTCATTTACTTTCACAGAAAAATAAAATATAAATGAACCTGTGGGTGTCATTTGTTTCTTGTGATCTAGCACTCATAAACAGTTCTGACACTCGTGTATTGATTTATTTCATTTACTGGCAACTCGGGCAAACTATTTCCAAGAGTGTGTACCACAGTAGCAAGTTCCCTCGCACTACTTGCATCTCACTACATTTTACCCCCAATTCGTAGTAAAAAATCACCCTAAAGAGCGCAAAATAGTTTAGGGCACTCTGGCACTTTCTTCTAGGAAAGTATTTGCATGGATGCAACTCACAACTTTTCAACAATTTGTCTACCTCTAAAGGTTTGTTATAAATATACATTTTAAAAATATTTATCAACTGGCCTTTACTACATAAAAGTTGATTCATAATATTTCGTTTTACGTATTTCAATTTCTCATAGTAAATGCGCAGAAGGATAACAGTTTTATGCCAGTCATTTTTGGTCTAAATTTTGACCGTCCTTACTATTCGCCTCGTTAGCGTAACCGTCGATAAGTTAAAATATTCGATCACTGAAAACTCTTCTGACACTACACCTGATACTACATCACTAGAAGTTCAGTATAGGTAAACTGCGATCCTAAATCATTTCAACGTGTTAAGAATTCCTGTAAGAGCCGGTATCGTTGTAGCTTGATTGTTTAACAGTCCCGCCTTTGACAGATGGCTGCCTTGATGACTTCGGCTTTGTGGCTTCAGTGGTGTAACAACATATCGTATGTGTTCGCGGGTTTAAATCCGATGGAATCCGTGGATCTTTAAGGGCGAAAAAAGTCTTTTGTATGTCTTCCTTCGAAGGGGAAATAAAGCAGACTGTCCCATATTGTAAATTTACTGTATGATAAAGAACCAGAACAAAATTGAAATCGCCTGTTTCGTTGCCTGAGAGATACGAGAACCTCCCCTCTCTGCCAGACGCTGAAAGCAGCGTAGCGGAATTTGCTTGGTCAGGCGGAAGAGTAGCTGCTGGCCTGAGCCTCGCAATAGAAAAAGGACAGAATTGAATTGTTTTCACGCATCTAATGAACTTCCGTCCCGCAACAGTGTATGCTCCATAGGCGCCCGCAATCGTGGGTATTTCCAATTTAATTCACTTGCTGCTGCTCTCCACTAACCCAACATCGCAGTCCGCACACCTCACGCTTGAGGTAATGACAAATAAGAACACATAAATGTTCCAACATGAAAATATATTGTTTGCAAACTCTGGTTCACTGATCAATCGGCATATTACCTGCTCCACTTCAGTGGATAGCTTGTTCTGTGTTCTTGAGCAACCGATTAATTATATCAAATAGTACCTTCCCCAAGGTTTCCCCAATCTTATAATCTATTGAAGACGCTAGTAGTTGGGTATTTAAACATGAATATCACTTCAAATATATGGATCTCCTTTCAAGCGTCCATTTCTTACGAAATCTAGCTAGACTCTCCCAAAACAAACTTCGCCTTCATAGCATCACATTACATTACTCAATTGTTCGTTCTCTTACGAGTTGATACACCCGTACCAAATTCTGTTTTCATTTCGTGACGTCTGGAAGAGAATTCTAGCGGCCGATTGCTCTGATCGGTAGTTTTCCTTGGCTCCTTCGATCACCACCAGGCGAATGCTGGAGCAGTACCAACGGGCCACGGACAGCGCGCGATCTTCCCTTCCTCTTCCTTGTCCTCTCGTCACCCCTTACTGATACATACTTACACTAACATGCACTACTCTACCACACATGCCGGGAAACCAGTCGGGAGCTTAGAGCTTGTCCCAGCTGAGGCGGTACCCCACTGGTGGGAGATATCTGGTTGGAGAAAACCCCTCTAGCCGACGGTAGACCGGCGCCGGATCTCGCCATCCAGCGGGGAAAGATCATGGCCACCTGAGCAAAAAACATGCACTACACTTGGACTAATGACGTTAGCCGTAGACGCACCCAGAATCACTAACAATCAATCAATCATTTCGTTAGTTTATGCCTTATTTTACTTGGAGAGACTCGGGCCTTCAGGCTCTCTCTTTCTTCTGATCTCACAAATTTCGGTATCTATATTATTTCACCTTCTAACGGCGAAAGAAGATTTACTCGGCGACGAAACAGGCGATATGGATTTAGCTCAGAGGCTTCTTTTAGGATTGAGGTTCTTTTACATGCAGTAAATCTACAACATGGGACAGTAGGCTTTACTTCCCCTCGGAAGGTCGGCGTACGAAGGATTTTTTTGCCTTAAAAATCCAATGTAACACTGAATTCGTAGCACTGTCGCTGTTGGGTGTTGCAGGGGCGCGGCGTGGGAGGAGCGCTTCCTGGAGGTGGTGGGCGAGGCGGACCAGCACCTCTTCAAGCACATCTCCATCGCGCGCTTCGCCTCGCGCACCCTGGACATCGAGCTGGAGCGCAACACGCGCACCGTCATCCCGTACTTCAGCACCACCTTCATCATCATGGGCATCTTCTCCATCACCTCGTGCATGATGGCGGACTGGGTGCGCGCCAAGCCCTGGCTGGGGCTGCTCGGCAACATCTCCGCGGCCATGGGCACGGCCGCGGCCTTCGGGGTCACCATGTACATGGGTGTCGAGTTCATCGGCATCAACCTCGCCGCGCCGTTCCTCATGCTCGGTGAGTTCAACCTCGCAAAAGGCGGTTCGGAGGTTAAAGTCAGGTGGCGATGTAAATCAGCGATGTAAATGTAACCGTAAATCAGCGCTACAAACTGATATAACCCTCCATATTTATAAAACTGCACTTAGACCTTCACTAACATATGCCTGCCCTGTTTGGGGAGGTGCTGCTCAAACAAACTTAAAAGGGCTTCAAGTTTTCCAAAACAAAATCCTCCGAACGTCGGTTAACGCACCGTGGTATGTATCCAATAATCAGCTCCATAGAGAATTGAACATCGATATCATTACCCACCACATTTCATCATTATCAAAAAAATTCTTCTCCAACCTAATCCTAGTTCCCGGTGCCAGACTTTACCAACTGGGAAAATCCAGTAACGGTCCAACCAGAATCAAATCCCGCCTTCCCAAAGATCAATTCAGACCTCCGTAAACATCATAAACACGTAATCATAAGCTCGCTCCCCGCCCCCTTTCCCACTCCCTTCACACCACTGCCCTGTGCATAAGATCCTTATAAATGAGGTTCCCAGAGGGGATTCCCTCTCACAAGTGAGATTGGGTTGAGTTGGTTTATTTTGCAAGTACCTCGGTGCTTTTTCAGTTATTATGGTATTATTTGGTTAGTGTTTGTACTCAATTTCAGACCTGTAAAGTGGTTTATCCACTGTTCGGGTGCAATAAAGGGGGAAAAAAAAGGTGGCGATGCTGATGGGTAACACGAGAGCCTAGGGTCGTTACACGGTGATTCTGGTACATGTGGGGATATTGCTTGGTTGCACGGTAGTGCGACAGAAAAGAGGAATACCTACCACGATTCCCCTTCGACTCTCAACTACAAGTGTAAAAGACCATTGAACCGGTGGTAGCTGGCGCCATATTTCTTTTAAAATCTTTGACAGGATTTTAGCACTATACCATTAAGATTAGACTCTACCAGCACATCTGTTTTAAATAAAACGCAAGAAAACAGTTTTGGTTACTGAGTGTAAACACATAACGCTACTCTTACGAGCTACTACTACTCTATACTACTACTACTCTATAGAAGTCCCCAGTACTGTGACGCTTGTCATAGTTACATATTACATTGTCATAAATCCTCGCTAGGGGGGGGGGAGACTGCCATCAGTGCACATTTACCATCAAGGCACCGAGCACGAAGCATTAAAACGTTCGAAAACGCCGAAGACGCCACGGTCGATGTCGAAGCAACGATGTCGCCTCATATGATAATGAACTGTAGAGTTCAATGTGGTCGAACATCTGGGAGATGCTCTCACCCTCGCGGTCTGCATAGAGAAATCGCGCGATGTCTTGGTCGAAACAAAATATTGCATTCTTTCAATCCCTCTAGCGCGGAAAACATCGCGATTTAGCATCTTATTGATTGGCTTGATACAGGTGGTTTTTCAATCCCCTCAATGTGCCAAATGCTGCAAATAGTAGTGCAGTTAAAGGCCTGTAAATTATATTTCCTGGAATGTGAAGTTTCAATTTGTTCGATGTCAGTAGATTTACAGCAATTTTTATGGATGCTAATCAAGACTGCAACCGTGACCTGCTCGGTAAGTTCGCCTGTCATCGCCATGGAAGCGTCGACCGCAAAGGAGAGCATCGAAGCATGTTCGATTTGTTCTTACCCTCAGAATATCCAATTACTTTCAGATCTCTTTCATACGTCATTTCTTTAATTAGCAAAGAAAAGAATCCGCCTTCAAACTCAACCTGTAATTCCCATTTGCGAGCGGGCCTCAACCCAACCTCATCATGACGGGTTTTAAATACAGTGGAGTCTGCTTAAGACTGCTCTAGTAGAGACTCACAATTCGAAACATGCAAAACGATCCTTGATATCTCCACCTCATATTGTAGTCACTTCTCACGTCTTCAGAGTCACAAGTCTTTCACAGTCTTGTCCTGCATATTTTGGCACCCAATTTCCACTTTCCTTACGTAGGTACCTATGTTTTTTATTTATATTCGTTTCCTTCTCTATTTTACTATCCTGTACATTATTTTCACAGCTTAAGTAAAAATAGTACTCACAACAGTTCTCACAGCTTAAGTAAAAAATAAAAAAAATATTACCATATCAATATTTTAAATGATACAGTGAAACTTATCACTTTCCATTGCGCGTTAAGTATATATGCAGATGGTCATATTAGTATTATGAAAATCACATTTATTATCTTTTTTTTTAAAAGACTTACATAACGTAATATTAACGACGATTCCTTCTTTAGCTCAGAAGGTAAACGTGTTATACATTTGAAGTGTTCTTATTACGTCATTAAGTAAACCTTGATATATTGGTACTTCAACATAAAATTTGCTCTTGAGAATATTACTCTCTCCATGCCAAGCTGGTAATAAGATATATTGCTTGCAAATGCTAATTACACAGTAGAAGAAAATTTGAGAATTGAAAATTTTATTCTAAAATCTTTCTTGCATTGAATCTCAACCAACAAAGTATTTACCACAAGTATTTACCACTCAAATACAAGATTGACAAGAAACATTCCAGCAGCGATAAGGAAAATAAAATAAACCTCGTCCTTATTGAACCAAAATCTTTCTTCATACGGACACTAGCGAAAGCATTGCGAAATAATTTCTAACGTCACGCTCAGTTTTTATTGTTACTGTAGACTGTTTACTGTAAATAAATAAATACATACATACATAAATGAAAACTGACTGGTACTGAACTGAGTTCTTGTGAAATGTACTTGTATAGTAGCCCAAGCTGTCGCAGGACCGGGCCGTCTAAATGCACTCGTGCAGCCACTGGGAAAGTGGGTTTACGATCTCGCTAAACGTCATGCGGTTCTTCTGGTTCAGCACAAAAGAAATGCAATGTCTGAAAATACTACAATATTGCCTTGGATCTTCCACTTGAAAGAAAAGTTGTTGCATTGTAGAGAATCGACCTCCCTATCTTTTATAAATAAAGTTATTCTTTACCTCACAAAAAATAGACAAATGGTTTTCAATATTTCTCCGAAGCATCGTAAATCTCTATATAGCTAATACCAGAAAAAACCTAATATTTTCAATAATAAATGTTACGAGACACATCTTTAAGTTCATTGCTTGTGAAACTCAAATATATACGCATATAACACTTCACGCATGTTGCTTTCAAAACCGATTTCCACTTTAGTCGCGACCGTTAATCGATTCATAGAACTGTGGCTGTGAAATAAATAAATATATATGGATATTGATAATATGCGGGAAAACATAAAGTGTTCCCAGTATGTTCAGTGAATTTCCGAACGCGATCGCGTTTTGAAATTGGGCTTATTTTAAAAGTACTAGTTTTCTTCGTATTGAAGTTGGCAACTCTAATTACACTTGATCCAGTTCCACTGGGGAAAATTCTCAAATAATGACTTTCATTTATGGCAAAAAATGATATAAAATTAAAATGGTGTTACTGCATTAGAAATTTAATATCAGGAAACAAATTCTGATGCTAGAGACAATCTCTGCCAAACAGTTCAAAACTCAAAGAATAATACTAGCATAACCGTTTTAAGGAATAAAACATCATTATCGTCAGCAATTTTCCTAAAACTTAGCACTGTCGTCTCGAGCCAAGGACATGGATTTCATAACCATCACTTCGAGAATTATCATGAGGCAGACACAAATGCGAATGTATACATTAGCCTGCGACAACGACCACAATAACAGCACGACGACAGTGTCGATAACAACACAACATCAACGTAACGACTAGAATAACGCTGAGTATTGCTTCGTAATAATGTCATCTATGCGTATGTGAATCTGGAAACATCAGCATGTTAACTTTTATTTTGTAAATAATACTACTGCACACCAGAAATACACGTATTTATGGTAGGCCTTTGACATTCATCTAGATCGGTGTTTTTGTTTAATAACTCTTGATCCATTGAACAAATGTCGACATTGTCTCTGGAACAAATTTTCTTCTTTCTAAATATACTAGTTTTTCTTATCCTCCAAAACCATTTTATTCGTCCTTGTTTTCTGATGTTAGATACATTTAAATTAACTAAATGACAATACTTCATCACTCTGTGCCCTAGTAATGAAGCTGAGTGAAGCTTCAAATGGTATTTGTGTGCTTTTTCAACAATCATCAATACTAAATTCCGACTGAGGTGGCTCAGGGCATCAATTGATGACACTGCAGTGCGTTTGACCGGAAGGTCCTAGATTTTGAGTTTTGATGGTGCAGAATGTTCGACACTTACTAGATAACTGGGTCGATTCAGCCGATGTTTGGAAGAGTGGAGTTGGAGTTCTAGTGGCAGCACTGATCGGTAGTTTTCCGTGATTTCTCCGATCAATCGTAAGTAGACGCCGGAACTGTGCCGTAAAAAAAGAACAATGCACAGCGCGCGATTTTTCCTTCCTCTTCCTTATCCTATCCTCACTTCTTACTTACAGAGACACATGCCCTCCACTATCACACATGTATAAAGATCAATCGGGAGCTTAGAGCTTAACCCCGCTGGGGCGGTCCCTCTCCCCCCTTCCGCTGGTGACAAATACTTGGAGAAAACACCGCAAGTTAACGTGTTTTCGTGTAACACTACACTTACGGGACTAATGGCCACAGCTGTTCATGCGTCCTTTAACACGAAATAATCAATCAATCATTGTTAAATTTTGTTCTTGAAAACTTTTTCTAACACAAAAGAAATAAATTACGACGGAAACAAATAAATATTGTTCATGTCAACATTCCTTCAACGTGCACCGCCGCCAAATGTAATATAACAATGACGACGAGAATAAACCTGGAGGGGTGGCTCAGGGAATGAACTTATGTCACTGCAGCGCCTCTGCCCGCGAGGTCCTGCTCTGATCGGTAGTTTACCGTGGTTTCTCCAGTAAATACTAGGCGAATGCCGGAGCAGTTCAATAACAAACGGGTCACGGACCGCGCGCGATCTTTTATTCCTCTTCCTTGACCTATCTTCACACCTCACTTCCACACACTTCCACTTACATCCATTACACTACCACACATGGCGGGAGACCGGTTGGGAGCTTAGAGCTTGTTCCGACTGGGCGGTGCCCCGCGGGTGAGAGATACTTGGTTGGGAAATACCCCGCTAGCCGAGGGAAGGTCGGCGCCGGATCTCACCATCCAGCGGGGTTGAGGATCACCGCCACCCTCTCTACAAAAAGCATACACTACACTTACAGGACTAATGTCCTTTGCCGCTGGTGCGTCCGGAATCACTAGTAATCAAATATGAATATAAAAATGAGGACGAAAATAAACACGACGACGTGTACTTCTTCACTGCCGACAGTAACGACAACTGCATAGCGACAACGTCGTGCAATTGCCAGAGAAATGGCCGGAGATTGCGAGTCAGCAGTGCCCTCTCGGTGACGAGGATCGGCGCCGCAGGTTACGCAATGTTTGGCTTTCTCCCGAGTGAGACGCGGGGAAAGTATGTCGTTCTTGAAAAAAAAAGTATGATATGGAAATTCCACAGAACGTTCCTAGTATTGAGTAGCCGCAATACGATCGCTTCGTTTTTTTCTCGATTTGCTCTTTGTTTTGCGTGCCATATGGAGATAAAAAGTGGGATTTCCTTGAATATGAAACTGTGTGTCATTTCATATCGTACCGGAATATTGTCGTTCGCAAGGATACTAATAATGCATTATGTCAATAGTTGCGATTTAGTATTAAAATGATTTATGGAACATTATGAGAGATGGAAAGTTCTTTCGGAGAAGGATTTCGTGGGATAGTCGTTTTACGGGATCAGTCCAGTCTAAGCCTTAAGGAAAATTCTATGAATATACGGACCTTTGCAAAGCAACACATAACACAGCACATACAGTACACAACAACGTTAAGCGTACAGAAAACTCTTGGAAGTGAACGTTATTCAATTTTCTTACAAGTACGTTGATAACTTTATTATTATTATTATTATTATTATTATTATTATTATTATTATTATTATTATTATATTATTATATTATTATTATTATTTTAACCTCTTGTATTATCATATACGATACACGATAATGTAAATCTGTCTCTCATTGAATACTTCTAGATCAAATGTACGGACTCTTTTATTCAATTAACTCAGAAATAACGTTAATGTAGTTTCACTACGCTCACTTTTTGCTGAACTCTCCTATTATGGTATATTTATGGTAGGAGTAGAGCCGGGCGTATGCTTTACTATTTTTTTAGCAATACTAAAAACTCAAATCTGTAGTTCGTTCTCCGATGCAAATAAACTTTTCTGTAATTCGGGAACGTTAACTTCTGTAAAACGTTTAGTTTTTAAATGAACCTAAAATGGCTTTATTGGTAGTACTTTTATTCATCATTCGGCTATTTGTGGTTAAAGGGAAGAAGAGGAGATTCTGGAGTAAAAGAAAACGCTTCTCTCCTGTTTGTCACATACCGAGTTAACTATTCTTTGACGAACATAAATCAAACGTTGATAAGCTGAAATGAATTTATGTCATCAGAACATAATTATACGCCATATAGCTTTTCAGTTGTTACGAGTGAGCATTTTGAGACGAATTAAATGGTGTAATGAATGGCATAATGAAGGGCGGGAGTCGAGATAAATCATCGTATCTGTTGTTTTCAGGTTCCTTTTCACCCTTTCCTTTCTTAATTAAGCTGCATCCACTTCGATAAAATGAAGTTAGAAATTACTGTAGAAAATAGATCACTCGTGATCAATAATAACAGAATGTAGGCGTTTAAATCATTCATTGTATGCCACCGGGGACCATCCTGTTCGTCCGTTACAAAATACTCAACAGGTCCTCGAACGCAACTTGCGCGTTTCGCTGCGTGGTGTGTCCGCAGGTGCTTTTGCTTTAAAATTATGCTAATTTGCTTTCGATGTCGGTTACTGTAGTAGAATTCGAATGGGTATTTCATAAGCCCTTCTGCCGAAAGAAATATTACGTGCCACTCAGGACTTAATTAAAAACCAACGATTTCGAGGAATGAACATTCAGGAACAACTTTTCAACGAGCCAAAAAGAATAGTCTAAGCTAGAAGCAATATCAGAAAAATTAAATTTTATTTTGTGTGACATTTTCTTCCCTTTTTGTTATTAAATCACTCTCTAATTCAATCATTCATTAATTGTTTCACTACCTCTCTTTTTTCACTATTTCACACGCCCACGCGAAATTTTAAAAACAGTTTAAATCCCGGTACTTATTGGTACCCATTCGTTATTGTTTGTAATGAGTCAAAATACTTCACACTTAAACTGATTTGCACAACGATGACCCTTAACCGAAACTGTTTCCTCCTCCTCAAAACGCCATGTCAGACGATTACAAGGATGTGCATCTAACGCATATACGCCTACTGTGTTAGGGTACTCTTTATTATATATATATATATATATATATATATATATATATATATATATATAATAAAGTTGATTTTTTTCTTTACGTTCTGAATAATTACTATGGAAGTCTCATCTCCAATGAAATATTCCCATAATGAATATCCTCTTCCTATTTTATTTCCAGCAAACAATAGAAAATTATTATTTCAAAACCATTTATAATAGGTCCGGACTGCCCCCTCTCCCTCCCAAAAAACCCTTCTGGAGCAGCTACTGGATTTTACACGTTATATAATATGATATTGTCATGGATCTATCAGAGACAAAGTCGCCGATGGGAAAAAGGGACCATTGTGAGAGCTATCGGAATCAGGAACTGTCAGCGCGGCACAACCCACATCCGACGGTAGCTTTTTCCATAAAGAATCGCGAGAAAGTTCCATCGAACTACTTCGGCGCCGCCGCCTAGCAGCAAGAAGCCTTTTGCAGTAGCTCCCGGCAGCAATACCCGCCAAAGTAGAGACCGTAGCTCGATACGATATTTCATATCAATACGATCAGCAAAGCAAAGTACTGTTAAGTCGATGTTCAGTTACCATCAAATATTGGTATGACGATTGCCATCAACAGTTACTTAAAATACTGAAAATCTGCATTTTTCTTAAAACTGAAAAACTTTCCAATAATTTTTTTAAATGTTTTTCTGGCCGCAGATTTTCGTTTTTGAACTTTGTTTTTATCTACTTGTATATTTTATGTGTAATTGAACCTTTCCTTATTAGGGTATGTATGTGCTTTTAAATTAGCTGGTAAGTTGCGTCAGCAACACTTTTACTAGGACATTAATTAATTTATTTTAGAAATACTTTGACATGGGCGCCAATGACCTTAGTAGTTGAAGCGCTCTTTAAACCTAATCAATCAATTAATCATGAAAGACTTTCCAGAATAATTTTAATATCGATTTAAAATTTTAAAACTCCCACTTATTTTCCATAATCATGTTCTACAAACTTACTGTGGCGTCTCAGGTCGGTATTTTCATGTTAAAAGTTTTAATTATGCTTCAGATGTTCATAATAAAAATAGATTTTAAATGTACAACAGTTCTCGTCAATTTGCGGGCATGGAAAGTTACATGAAAAAGTTTCTTATAAAATACTTCATTTAATTTTTTGTTTAATAACAAAATTAGGTTTAACTATCGTCGATCAGGTAAATCAAGTAGAAACAATCCATGAAAAAGTTGGAAAGGAATTGTGCGTTGAAAATGTTGGAAAGTGGTTGTGTCGTAATTCTCAGCGTTTCACCAACGTACTTGTAGGTGCATTGAAACCATTAAAACACGTATTTTTCTAGAATTGTTTAAGAATATCCTCAAGGGATCTGCCATCCATTAATATTTTTAAATTTCGAGAATATTTTAAATGTCAGATTTTGCGTTAAGAAAATTTAGGATTCGCCCCACCTCTACTCAATGCCAATCAATCAATAACTAATACCAATCGATTTGTCTCGTCGAGAGGTATCAAATAAGCTATTGATCACCATGGATCAGAATTGATCTGAATGGATCAGCAAAAAACTTACCGGTTCTCCGTCAGGAGAACGCCACCGTCGAATATCACTGATTTGACTCTCCTGGTGGACTAAAAATGGTCTAACCGTGACAGGCAGAGATCCGTCCGCCTGTCGCGGTTACACGATTATTGGAGAACGGCTTTATTGACTCAGAACTAGTCTAGAAGTGCACTTTTTTCCTCAATGTCAGTAAAACAGTGTCAGAAATGCAAAATGTGAATCGCTTAGAAAGAAATTGAACTCTTGATGTTTGAAAACTGTATGAAAATAATATTCCAGTATTGCTTCCTGCCGACGTTTCTCCCCATAAAAGTGTTTACATAGAATTTATTTATTTATTTTACGTCAAAAAACAGTTAGAAACTGCGTATGACGTGCTATGGGGAAAAGTGAATTGTGTGCACATTTTCAAAATTCAGTGATCCCTACACTAAGTCATATACTACTTAAATTTTGAATTTTTGAAAGGGAGAAAAAAAAACTCCCATGTAATAAAATCTATTTTCAAGGATAAACAAGCAATACATTTTGAATTTTGAAAGGGAGAAAAAAAACAAAAAAACTCCCATGTAAAAAAAAATCTATTTTCAAGGGTAAATAAGCAATAAATTTTGAATTTTGAAAGGGAGAAAAAAACAACAAAAACTCCCATGTAATAAAATCTATTTTCAAAGATAAATAAGCAATAAATTTTGGCTCTTATTACTTCCTGCCGCGACAACATGGAAACGATAATTTGAATAATTGTATTTCCCACTGAATTCTAGAAAACGTGCACAGAAAATGAAGTTACATTTATGTCCAGAAGCAAAACAAGGGGCCATCTCAGCATTTGCTCAATGGATCAGGGAAACTGGACGAAAAACCTGATCGAGGTGGGGGTCATTGACCCGGAAGCTGTGTTACAATAGTTGTTACAGGTTGTTTATACTCATTTATACAGTCCAAATGGTAATTAATGCATTATGTATCATTGTTAAAATTAATGTTACTTTTCTTGTGATGCTCAGTATAGTCTCTAATTGTATAGAAACAGTTATGCAGCAGAAACGATTTCACTAGTGATTTAAACTTTTCTATTGAATTTAATCGTTTAATGTCATCTGGCAAAGTGTTGTAAAATAATGTACATGTATTGTATGTGAATTTTTTGTAATTAGCTGTTGATACTGTCACCTGATGAATATGATTTCTACGTCGAGTGTTATAGTAATAGACTTCGGCATTTTCTGAAAATATATTCCCGCCCTTAAGCAAGTCATTTTTTACAAAAACCACTGATTCGTAAATAAAAAGACACGGTAATGGTAGAATTCCTAGATTAATGAAGAGAGGCTTACATGAATCACGTGGGTGGGATTTGGTTATTATTCGTACAATTCGTTTTTGTAATCTAAAAGTCTGGGAGCTATAAGATGTATTTCCCCAGAATATTATGCCATATCTCAGGCGGGAATGAACATTCGCGAAGTATACACAACGAGCAGTATGAAGGCTGACTGAATTTGCAAGAATTCTGAACGCGTAGCATAATGAACTTAATTTTGTGTTCAATTCATTTAAATGGACGTTCATTTAAGGTTTGACTGAATTGAGAGACCTAAAAATTTTGTTGCCTTAACATCAGTCAATGGTACACTGTTCATTTTCAATTGAGCACAGAATTGTTTATTTGATATGGAAAACTGCATTAAAACCGTTTTCTTTTCGTTTACTATTAATTTGTTATTTCGGAACCAATTTGAAACATCTGATATTGTACTATTTACGGTTTCTTTATTGCAAAGGATGTTCGTATCATCCGCAAAGAGAACCGTTCTTCCGTTTCGAATCGTCGAGGGCATATCGTTTATGTAAAGTAGGAACAGAATAGGGCCTAAAATCGATCCTTGAGGAACTCCACATGCAATGGGCAAAGAGTCGGAAAGGTGCGTACGTAATGTTCCATCATTCCAGTAAGGTATTTCAACTCTCTGAGATCGTTGTTTAAGGTACGAACATAACCAATCTAGAGCAATACCACGGATTCCATATGAAGGTAATTTTGAAAGTAAAATGTCACGATCAATGATGTCAAAAGCTTTTGAGAGATCTAAAAATAATCCAATAGGTGCCTCGTTTTGATCTAATGATGAGGCGACATCTTTAAGAAAAGAAAATATAGCTGTTTCCGTTGATTTTGATTTTCTAAATCCATGTTGGCAATCTGAAAGCGCGTCGTGTTTAGTGAGAAAGGTTTCCATTCGTACGTAAAAAAGTCTCTCTAATATTTTTGAAAAAACTGATAGAAGAGAAATGGGCCGATAATTTTGAATTTCATTTTTGTTGCCTTTTTTGAAAAGCGGCTTAATTTTAGCTGTTTTGAAACTAGTCTATCCTCCTGATCTACAAGTAACATTTCCATAAAGCGAATTAACATCATTCTAATAAAATAGAGGGCTATGTTCAATACATACAATAGAGGGGTGCCAAAAATTCACTACAATTTTAAAATAACATTCAAAGTGGTTTCTCCTAACACATTTTCCAGGCGTATTCTTGTATATGTCATATACATGTGAAATAAATCAATCAAAAACCATATTTGTACTTGATATATATTTTTAATTTTTGCGCATTCAGTACTACTGAATTTGTATCGAAGCAAGCACAATTCATTCAATACACTAAATAATAGGCCATTCATCATAGTATGCCATACACTAAATAATATGCCATCCATTAATTTTTTTTAATTTCGAGAATATTTTAAATGTCAGATTTTGCGTCAAGAAAATTTAGGATTCGCCCCACCTCTCCTTAATGCCAATCAATCAATAACTAATAGGCGTGCCCAACAAGGTTGTTGAGGCTGCAAAATATCTTGTTTTTGGGAGAGCATCAGAGTTTTGGGGGAGCAACAGACGATGATTCAGGCTGGCAAGACTCCTGCCGCCTTTCCTCCCTTGCCACAAGGAAAAAATTCTGAAAGACAATTATTTAAGAACTATTAGTATACCTGAGCGTAAGAATTGTAGATTATTGAAGAAGTTGTCAGTCTTACCTCGTCTAGGCGATAACTAGATCGTTTTCTGTCGTAATTCGGGCGTAATACAATGTCAGACAAGGGTCTACGCCAAAAAACTGTTCACGGAGTATGCACGGCTGTAAGGTGGCCCGCAACTAACCGTCAAAAATCTAATTTTTTCAATGCAACCAAGATGTGAATTTCTTAGCCTTTTTACTGACGAGGCGATCCTTTGTGAAACCGCTCGGCTGAAAATTTTCAAACAATTGACTTTCGTGGCGTCTTATTTGGACATGCATCTGCTTCTCAGAAATTGTTGACAACGCGAAATGCTATCTCCTCTCGCTGGTTCCCAGTAGCTGGCACAATTTCGTGAGCGTCTTTGAAAGCAGTTCAAATTTTCCTTCCAAAGTGTATCATACGAAAAACGTGTTGCTTTTCTTTCTGGAAGCCCGCCCGCGGGTTTTACACAAAAAATATTATGTCCAACGCGGGACGTTTAAAATGTATACCCTTTGCTGTTTATTAGCGCCAAGGAATTGTTATAAATGATTGAATTCCAAGTACAGAGACAAATTTGAATTAATTTTGGCCGCCTGTATGCCAACAAAGGCAGTTTCAGGGCATCGTCGGCAGGAAAATTTCCTGGCTCATCGCCAGAGCCACTTCGTTCCAACATCTCTCTTCCTTCAAAGTCCCCCTGCGCCGTACGGAAACCGCAATGATTTCTGTTCAGACTATTATCCGAATAAAAGAAGAATGTGGTTGACAGTTCCCGGTAACATGGTGACGTCAGCTCCGTAACCTAGGCAACAGCGAATCAGAAGTATCGCCATTTGCCCGATGTTGTCACGTTTGAACTGCGAAATGAATCGCGTATCCGGGGTGCTGCAGTTTATCGGCTGAGCGTCGACGTGTGTTGAGCTTACAGTGTCCAAGTGTATTGTGAGAGCGGGAATTCAGAGAAGCGTGTTCTGTTAGATTTGTTGTTAGTGTTGCATTTGCAGTACGCGGCAACGCCGCCCCCCTCCACACCGAAATGTCAACCACATTCTTCTTTTATTCGGAGATTAGATGAGTGTTCGGATTAAGCGAAGACAGTTTTTTGTCATTTCTCTAATTAATTAATTAATTAACACCAGATGAATGTTCGCGCAGTACCCTAACAAACTGGCCATGGACATCCATTCGCACACAAACATGCACTATGCTACAATACATGCCGGGAACTTAGAGCTTGCTCCTGCTGGGGGAGATACCTAGAGAGAGAAATCCGCACGCCGACATGAAAGCCGGCGCCGGATCTTGCCGGGGCAGGAACAATATCACCATTAGGAATAAAGCACGCATTACACTTACGAGAGCAATTACCAACATGATTAACGCGCCTAGAATCAATTCTCACTTACCGTCTTGACTCAAAGTCCTCAAGTCTCTAGCTAGGGTTCTGCTTTACAAGTCAATTTTGTTGCACCATGAAAGCCATCACCACTGACCGGGATAGGTGGCTCGGTGCATCAGCTGATGTCACTGCAGCGCCTCTAATCGGGAAGTCTTGGTTCGAATCCAGACGGCGGCAAGATTTTCGACACAAGCTTGTCAGCTAGGTCGAATGCAGTCGCTGTCTGGAGGAGAATTATAATCGGTAGTTTTCCGTGGTTTCTCCGAACAACGCCAGCGAATACCGGAGCAGTTCCTAACAACCGGGCCATGGACCGCGCGCGATCTTTCCTTTCTCTTCCTCGTCCTATCCTCACCCCATACACACATTTATACTAACATGCACTACACTACCCCACATGCCGGGAGACCGGTCTGGAGCTTAGAGCTTGTCCCGGCTGTGGCGGTGCCCCGCTGATAAGAGGTACCTAGTTGGGAAAATACGCAAGCCGACGGTAGGTCGGCGCCAGATCTCGCCATCCAGTGGGGAAGATCACCGCCACCTCCCGATGAAAAAACATGCACTATATTTACGGGACAAATGACCTCATTGTTTGAGGAATCACTGTCGTTTAATCAATCTGATCGGGTTTGTACCCTCAGCTTGCGTTTATAAGCACGACGTGAGAGTTACTACGCCACCAGACTCGACATCTAATTAGTATGAGCATCAAATTTAGGAGTGTCCCATGCCTGCCCATGGGCATACGCCCAACAGAGAGCGTTCCCTAGAGGCCAGCGCGCATAGCTGCACGCGTGGGCGGGGAAATCAGCGACGTGCGGGCGGGCGCGCAGCCACCAGGACAATCGGCGAAGGTGTCTAACGGAAATATTAGGAGGACTGACTGTAAGTAGTCCCAGAACGGTCACCAACTGTGTGGTCTCAGAAAAATATTCATATTATTCCCCCCTTTGGATTGGATTGGTCTCGCGCATTTTATAGTATTTAGAGTATTAAACTTCTGACGCCCATGATCGGATAAGTACAATGGGAAAGAGAGAATTAAAATAATGCATTTTTAATATTCCATCTATTTCTATGAAGAGGTTCTTTCTTCGTAGTTGCCCCAATAGCCCCGTCAAATTAGATCAAAAAGTGGTGATTGAAGGGAAAAAATCCCGGAGTTTTGAAACTTGGCATGATTATTTATTGGTACCTACCGCATATTAGACTGAAAACCCTGAAGTGTGGGGGGTGAGTCGGTGGTGGGGGTGGGGGCGATTAAGGGTTTTTTTTTCTGCGTTTTTGGGCTATTTCTACACAACTATCAATCATACTGAAACCTATGCTGTATACAAAATTAATGTAGACAAAATTTTCTACAAAAAAGGCCCTATAAGGTTCTGCCTTAAAATTAACACTTTTAAAGTTATAGGCTCGAAAATTCCTTGCTTTTATTTATGGCAAGCTCCTTTATCAGATATTTCGCTTATACGTGAAAGTGATATTATGATATTTCCAATGCACGGAGTGATTTTTTTTTCAATATTAATCAACAATCTTCATTTGCATATTTTGCGAAAATAACATGAACATTTTACATCTTATCACATCTTATTTGGCAAATTCTTTTGAGTATCCAAGGTCGTTGGGTCTGAGATTACCTCGGGTATGAAAACTGATACTCCATAGTTTATTTGACAAGGATCTAGTACAAATATTTGGGAAAAAATTGTGTACACTGCCAACAAATAAAGTACATAAAACAGTATACGATTATAATTACTGTAAATAGAATAATCCCATAATGAGTCAAATTTAACTATTTCAGCATAAAGTTTCACTGCTACACTTTTCATGCCCAAAACATATGAAAAATAGGAATAATGGGGCTTTCTCCAAATTTTGTAATCAATGGCTCCCCTCCTAAAATATTGAGTGGGTCTTTCGTCATTGGCACTCTCAGTGTTTGTTGTCCCTCCACGTACGGAGTAAACGTGATTATTACATTTACGATATTTGTAATTGTATATTGTTTTTTTGTAATTTATATGTTGACAGAGTACACAATATGTTACCAAATATTTGAACTAGATCTTCGTCAAATAAACTATGGATTCTCGGTTTTCGTACCCGAAGTAATCTCGGACCCAACGACCTCGGATACTCAAAAGAATTTACAAAATACGATTTGATAAGATGTAAAATGTTCATATTGTTTGCGCAAAATAAGCAAATAAACATTTTTAGTATATATTGAAAATAATCATTTAGTGCATTGAACATATAATAACATCATTTTTACATATAAGCGAAATATCTAAGGAAGGGGCTTGCCATAAAAAAAGCAAGATGTTTTCGAACCAATAACTTTAAAAGCGTAAATTTTGTGGCAAAACCTTATAGGAACTTTTTTGTAGGAACTTTTATCTATTTTAATTTTGTATGGAACATAAGTTTCGGCAGGATTTTTTTAAGTTATGGATATTTAGGCAAAAAACGTAGAAAATCAGCTTTAAATGCTCTCCCCCACCCTCACCCCACCTCCGGCTCACCCCCACACTGCAGGATTTTTTGTATAACGTGGGGTAGGTACCAACAAAAATCATGCCAAGTTTCAAAATCCTGGATTTTTTCACTCGTTTTGTCTAATTTGACTGGGCTGTAAACAGAGAGTGCCTGCGAACGTGGCCTTGCCTTGTGTTTGAATCGAATGAAATGAAGCGGCCACTGGTGTTTTGCAGAGCTCACTCTGATTGTAAGTCCGTTGCAGAAAAGGAGAAAGGGGGAAGAGATATGGTATGCCAAGTTATAAAACGTCCAAGATGATTCATAACCTAAATATGAGAATAATAGAAGGTTTGACTTTAAGTGGTTGCAGAATGGTACTAACGATACCAGATAAAGACTCAGTTATATAAAGACTGGCGATTGGATTTCTACCAACGTAATCTTATTGATGTTTCCGGCAACAATAAAACGCAGGGAACAAATTAATTGAACATTCTGGCTGACCTTCCTGGAAAGTTTAACCTCTAGGCATCAGAGGGAAGAAATGATAAGTTTGGACCAAGAGATGTAAAAAGACTTAAATAACTATGAGACTTACCAGAGATAGGAAAAATAGTTTTCAAGATTTCCACTCAACTCCACGATATACATTAAATCACAAATATAATTAAATATATTAACAGTAGACCTCATAGGTAATTTGTTTTGTGAAGTCTAGTTTTACTATATAGTTTGTCATCTTTATCTGCAAATACTGGTTTTTAAACGTTTAGCCCTTAACATACAGCTTCTGATAGCTTATCACCTCACACAAGCCCTCGCGGAGTCTCCTATTGCGATTAGCGGTCGGTGTCGTGCACCTCGAGACATTACACACTTCTTCCACTTACGCCATAACTCTATTTGGGTCTTAGCTCTTTCAACTATTTCATTCCACATTTTTCAAACAGTTTCAGCCTCTCATCTCATATTTAATATCATCTTTTTAGGTAACCTAAAATATAACATTACGTTTCACTGATTTCATATTAGCTATCTCAGAAAATATAGCATTTTTAATTTCAGAATTATCGCCCATGAATTGTATCAGACAGTTTGCGACAGTCCATAAATATTACGGCGACACCTCTGTATGAGAGACAATGGATATCATCAACGAACGATGCTGAAACCTGCTAAAGAGCAGAATACTCTATAATGCTTGTATTTGGACAGGCGCGAGTGGGGATCCTATGAACTGTGGACGGGGTGACAGTCAAGGCTGTGTAACAAGATCTTATTCTTAATATTGTATGCACGAAACATTGCCAAAGCATACCAGTTTCTCATAGTTCTTTGCGGAAGTGATTTTAGCGCTTTAGTGGATCCGTGTGTTGTGAGGTACAGTACATCACACGGCCACAGCATGTTGCAACGTTTTGCAGATAAAGATAGTCTCCAGCGTCGCATTGTATACGAATAAACGAGGATTAACGGGTTTTTTAAAACAATTCTATTAAACTAGTGGTCTATTAAACTGGAAGCCACCAACGTTGATGAGTGACACATTACAAATACAAATAAAACTACATCTTTTCCGATTGCGCTATATCTCCTTTCAAACCTTGACAATTCCCGTTTGCTAACCACACATTTGTTCTTCTTCCTGGCTGGCAGGAATCGGCATCGACGACACGTTTGTGATGCTGGCGGCGTGGCGCCGCACCTCCATGAAGCTGCCGGTGCCCGAGAGGATGGCGGTGATGCTGTCGGAGGCGGCCGTCTCCATCACCATCACCTCCGTCACCGATATGATCAGCTTCTGGATCGGCATCATCAGCCCCTTCCCGTCGGTGCGCATTTTCTGCATCTACTCCGGTGAGTACCGCACACACGGAGCAGCTCGTCTTTGACGCAGTCGATGTTAGATGGAGCCATTTGTCTCCTGTTAGAAAGACTTCTGCAAGGTTTGGTACAATCCTGGCAGGAGGGACGTTGGATGTTAAAAGGGACTTGATCCCAGTGGCGGTTCATGGCTTTGGGGACGTCAGGAAAATAATATTCCCTTCACATCACTTCCACACGACCACATAAGATTATAGTTTTGACAATATAAACTGACAATAAATTTTGGTGATACTTCAATATTCATTTTACATTCGAGTTTAAAAATAATTTCTGGATTTATATGAAATCAATAATTTACTAAACTGAAAAGGGCTAATGAAATAGTGAAAGGCTAGTAAAAAAAAGAAAAAGACTACTAAAATAGCTTGATTACAATGATGGACAGGAACGTTTTATTGCTTTGAGTCACAGTTTTTTAGAAACATTACTACACATTTTGAGATTCATTTGGACTGTAAAAGAATTTGCTAAAATGATTCTGCCTTGTCTCCAGGAATCGCAGTAATGTTTACTTACTTATGGCACGTGACTTTCTTCGCCGGCTGCATGGCAGTGGCCGGATACGCGGAACATAAGAACCTTCACTCACTCGTTTGCGTCAAAGTGCTTCCAGTTTCACAATGTGGTAAGTAGAAACACATATGCCCTCTCATACCCTTTCCGATCAGAAGATAATAAATTATGAAGCAGTGTTTGTAAATGACTATAAATTACTTGTTTATCAGAGAGTATCAGACAGTAACAGAGTGTATCATGAGACACTGAGTCGGTCATTTTATTGTTGTTATTGGGAAATTTTGTGATAAATAATCCTTGTGTACGTTCAGTGGTACAACAGATTTGGTGGGAACAACCTCAAGCTAATTCCACTGATGAATTGTGAACATTCATAGGGATGTTTGTTTGTTTGTTTTTCTGTGCAGAGAAAATTAATCATTTTCGGCAAAAAAGAAAAAACCCACGTGATTTTTGGAAGGATGTTTTGGATTATTTCTTGTACAGATAGCGCCATCACAACTTAAAATCGATTTCCTTACCCTTTTCCCCATCTCCCCTCCCCCTTTCAGTAACAGATATAATGACCAGTATTCTCATCGCATCTATATCAGATATGTTAGTCAAATAAAGATGAACCCTTTCTTCATTAAAATGTCCAAATCAAAGCTTCGAAGCCTTTGGAGTGACCCAAATACCAGCATCACATGTAGATGAACGTATCCTTTGCTAGGACCGGAAGTTACATGAGGGAAAGTGGCTTCTTGCGTCATCCAAGAACAAATAAAAACCGAGTTCTGACTGGTCTTCTACCTCCCACTTCCCCACTGAAGTAGAGAAAGCGATGTAAACGACTAGTGAAGGACGAAGAGACGAGATGCATCGTTGTTGCTAAATAGAGCTCTAAAAATAAATCCCGTAGGTGAATCGTTCCTTGGTTCATTTTTTTCAGTTTGACAGTGGGGCGAATACCTAATCAACTTCGTGTGGCCAACCAAACGCACTTGCTTGGCAGGAAGTGGAGCGACTACACCGCTTTGAACAGGAAGTTGTTACATAACTCCAGTAGCAGGCTGAACACTTTGGTGCCGCCCAAGCTTTCCACGGCGAATTAGAGGAATTTGTTCTTCAAATGAGAGTTACGAACTTTCCTAAAGGTCCATGCTGTATTCGGTACTTGAATATTTTAGTCCCTCAGCGATTTTATGAATCGGCTGTAAAATATTAACACAAAAAAATTGATGGAGAGCCGCCCGAATTAAATATGATTTAATAAATCACGTTTACCTCTTCTCTTTTTATATGAATGTCTAAAATAGTCAAAAGTATGTGTAGTCTGGTTTTCTTGAAAGGAAAAGTAACAGTTAAGAATTTCATTTTAATACCCGAGCACTACATATTATTCACACTTTTTACATTGGTTTTCTTTTCTTTATTTATGCCCCCTTACAAAAAAACGGAATATCACATATTCTAATGCATTATAATGTGAAAGTGGACAATGGTGTCATCAAATCCTGAAAAATATTAGAAATTTGAAACTCGAATCTTTACTGTTTTTCGACGTTTAAACCCGAGAAATTCTAACAAATCCTTGAAATCCTAATTCTACACTTTTATAAATTTTACTTTTCTATTCTCTACTCCGTGCATTCAGAAGTTTTACCTATTACTTTCATACGTAATACTTTCACTACTTAACATTCCATAACTTATTTCTACCATTAAAAAGATGAAGGATGCATTATCTGATTTAATAGCTGTGAAAGCTATTCTGTAAATTTACATTTCCTTCCGTCTTTGTAAGTTTCCTTCTTCTTAAAATTTTTGTAATTTTTTTGATAGAAATACTATGTATGATGAAATTGAAAGGATCGTGAACATTTTGGAATTCGAGCTTGGATACGACAAAAAATAGAATTATTCACACCTGGAGTGCTTAAAAAATGTACTACATGTTCCACTAGTATCCAAATATGATCGGTTTCAAATAAGCAGGATATTAGAGCGGCTAACTTCTTCCTAGACAAACTCGGCAAAAAGCACAGAATCTAGTACTGGGGCACCAACCTAGAAAAAAATTAAACCATCAGAAAAATCATATACACTGATGACACAGAACATGGAAAACAATGTCGACACACAATTTATAATTGGAGCTGCAATACAGTACGCTACATTTGTTTCGCCTCACATCTGACTTCACTCTATACTTTCTATTGTATACACAGGCTGAGGTAGTTTAGCCGGTCTACACACTGGAAACGGCTCAGCAAGGGGCTGCAGCGCTTCTGGCTTGACAGTGGCGAATTTTTGACACTGGCTGCTGACTGAGTAGAATTCTACCGGCCACCTCATCAGATCGTTAATTTTTTGTGGTTTCTCCGGTTACTAGGCTAATGCGAGAGCAGTATCTTAACAAACGGATAACGCAATCTTTCCTTCCTCACTCTTGAACTCACTTCCCCTTACACGCGCATGCGTGCATACACACACACACACGATCACAGTTACATGCACTACACTATCACACACATCGGCAGACCAAATCGGGAGATTGGAGGCTGGAGTGGTGTCCCATTGTCAGAGGTACCCAGAGGTGGAAAATGTTTTCGTTTAGGTAGTCGATGAATTTCACGTTCTAGAAGGGGATTGATTCATTGATTGAATGCTAGTGATTCCGGGTGCGTCAACTATTAGGGTCATTAGTCCCGTAAGTGTAGTGCTTTTTTCTCTCGCGAAGTAGTGGTGTTCTTTCCCCATCGGATGGCGAGATCCGGCGCCGACCTACCGTCGGCTAGCGGGGTTCTCCCCAACCAGATATCTCCCATCAGCGGGGCACCGCCCCAGACAGGACAAGTTCTAACCTCCCAACCGGTCTCCCGGTGTGTGTGGTAATGAAGTGCACGTTAGCGTATGTTTAACGGGAGAGGATAGAACAAGTAAGAGGTAAGAAAGATTGCGCGCAGTCCGTGGCCCGTTTGTTAGAGTACTGCTCCGGCATTCGCCTGGTGTGGATCGGACAAATCACGAAAAGTACCGATCAGAGCAGCCGGCTGCTAAAATTCTCCTCCAGACAGCGACTGAATCCGACCTAGCTGAAAAGCTAGTGTCGAAAAACTGCCACCGTCGGGGCTCGAGCGTAGGACCTCCTGGTTAGAGGCACTGCAGTGACATCAGTTGATGCCCTGAGCCTGCCGAGAAACCTCCAGGTTTCTAGTGAGGGAGGAATACCGCGTCCTCCCACGATATAACATGCACTACACTTATGGAATATGGACCAAAGCCATTGTCGCGACCGGAAACACAAAATAGACAATTTAGAGTATAGTATTTTAAAATTTTAAAGAATAATAACACTCGTTTGTATATGATATCAGAAAACGATACGTGAAAGGAGGCCTACTGCAACTGCATTGGCCTGAGTCCCGACTTGATCTTTGCCACATCTCTAGTGCCTCATGCATCATCCCTCGTTTTCATCCCCAGGGAGGTTGCGGTTTGTGGTTTAGGAGGACATTATATAAAATTAAATTAAACCATTTTTAATACTTACAGTTTATAGCATCAATTCGATAATAGATACCGAATATTTTTAATATTCATAAAAATTATGAACATTGGTAATAAAGTTTTTATGCCCAATCAACCAAAAGCAACAACTGTGCAATGCTTATTGGTTACAAAAGTATCTATGTTAAAAATAAATAGTTTAATGTCTGGAAGAAATAGTTTACGTGTGTGTGTGTGTGTGTGTGTGTGTATATATATATATATATATATATATATATATATATATATATATATATATATATATATATACACACACACACACTTTAAATACCCGCATTTTTCATTTGTTCATAGTACTACCATATAGAAGTGTATGTAAGAAAATAAAATTATTTTAATTCTGAACATATTCAGAGAGAGACTGAACCTTCAGAGCGGCTATTGCTTCACCCAGTACCTTTCTTTCTTCCTTACTGAAATTCTTTCTTCCTTACTGACCCAAAACACCTACCCTATGTACGATGTTGTATTTGACTTAATAAAGACTAACGATAGTAAAAGATATTTTCAAAGGAATAACAATTTGCTTTAACAATAGTATATTTTGAAAAAAATATTTTCATTAGTGAAGATTAAAAATGAACTTTATGAACTTACTATTTTCATAGTGGAGAGTTGTTGCAAGACGGTAAATCCAATGTCGTAGTTCGTAATCATTGTCGTCAAAAAGAAATAACGTGTCTTCAGAAGAATGAGTTTTTGTAAGTCGTACAATCGAAAACATACGTAAAATTAGGAACTAGACGGAACGCAAAACCTCTAACAGTTCCTAAACGCTTTTATCTTCTGTGTATCTTCTGACTCTACTTTTGCTTTAATACGGATTTCAAGAAAGTAATACGTATAATACATGAAAACTGAGAGTAACATACAAATATGTAATATACATGTCTTTTTCTCCAAAGAAAAGTATAGTAGCTTCCTAGTTAGTTTTGGCATGTAACATCGTAATTTTATTACAAAATGTTTATATTGTTTCTATTAGGAATGGAAAGTGTATGGCCCTATAGATAAATTAACTAATTTTTCATTGACATTCAATGTAGCCTCAATATACACACCCTCCAAATACTACACAAACATGTTAGTTTATTCCTGACCCATTTGAATTGACTTAAGTACAAATTAACCGTAAAGTTCCTGCCATACATTCGTACGATGGATTTTTTTTTTCATTATTTCCATGCTTATTGCGTATTAGTATCGAATTCGTGTTTAGTGGTGGCGGCGGAAACTACGTAAAGTGTAAGTTATAAACACATTTGCCGTAGACGACAAACTAGAATGATGGGACCCGTCAAACCAAATCCCGCCATTGGATGCTGGTGTATGCACAGATGAATTTTCTCCAGAATTGTCCTGTTACGCCTTCCAAACTCACGACTTGCAAAAGCTCTCTAGTAACTGTAGCAAATCTAATGTCTCAAAAATATGCAAAAATGTCAATGTCTAATGTCAATGCAGTCTAATGTCTCAAAAATCGAATAAATAATTAAAATTATTTTCTATATCTTTATTTTTATCGTTTTTCGGTATCTTTCTTTCACTCCTTTACTTCTTATTGCGAGTCCTCTCCAGACGGCCAATTAACTCTTCTCACAGAACGCGTTCTCGTTTCTTCGCAGGCAAGAAGTCGTGGCTGTACCGCATCTTCTGCAGCGGCGGGGTGGACCCGGCGGACCCTGACAACCCGCTAGACAACCGAGAGCACGGCATCATGGCTTTCTTCCGAGACAGAGTCGCCTCCTTGCTCAACAAATGGCAGGTGAAGGCCCTGGTCCTGCTGGTGTTCGCCGCTTACCTCACGGGCGCCTGCTACGGCATCACCAAGATGAAGGAAGGACTCGAGCGACGCAAGCTGTCTCGAGCTGACTCCTACTCCGTTGAATTCTACGATCGAGAGGACTTCTACTTCCGGGAATTCCCGTACCGAATTCAGGTACGTGCGTTTCTTCGAAATAGTTTTCTCACAGTCACAGTCAGTGGCGGATCCGGGGGTGGGGCAAGGGGTCCATGCCCCCCCCTCAAGAGGCCTAGAGTTTTCATTTGTTAACTTCTTTCATTTGGCAAAATTGATTTAAATATTTATGACAGAATTATGTAATTATTTAAAAAATAATATTACATATCACATACATTACAAAAATTGTATACAATATAATAACAAATGTTTATTATTTAACAAAAATCTATGATGACCCCCTCCAAAATGATTCTCTGGATTCGTCCCTGGTCACAGTCAAGTGAAGAGCTACCCTCTTCCCTCAAAAAACACCCATGTGGAGAAAATATCGATATACCTTGGAAGAATAATAGCCGATTCTTCAATGAGCGTAGAGTCATGGCTATTATTCACGAGCTTATATTTACGACACGAGTAACGTAGGAGCGAGTGGAAATGCAATGAGAAATAAGGGCAATGTGAACAAAAAACTGCGAATTTTTTCACTTGTTAAGCGCAGTTCAAAAGAAGCACGAATTGCGAAGAAAACGCAAATCTGCCCGAGGATTCCGAAAATTGTAGAATCATGATTGGTTAACAATGGGTGTAGTTCGTCGGATTGGTTAACAATCGATGTCATTCGTCGACTAATCATACAGCAGGAATATATAATTATTAAATGGTCGCACAGAAAAGCTAAATTCTACGAGTAATCCACGAGGGCGCGACCCTCAAAGTTTACAGGCAAAGTTCTCCAGTTAACGAAAAGAGTGTTTCCCAAATGTAGCTGGTTAACGAAAAGACGCTTATACGTGCCCCATAAAACTTCTCTGGGGTCCACACACCCTTGCTAAGATACCACTTAATGAACCAGAATAAATTGTGACCCACCTATAAACTCTGAATTGAATCCCTCTCTGAATGCAATGATTTCTGTGCGACGTTTTCTCTCAAAAACATCACTACTTATTATGTCAACAAAAAAAACTGCAAAAACACAGGCCTATTTTCTGTCCAGAAGCAAAGCAAGGTCCCGTTTCACAATTTACTCAATGGATTGTTAGGAAACAGAACAAACTAGTGGTATTCTCTTTAGTCTGGACTAGCTTTTCGGAATTACCCCACCCTCTTCCCAACCGTCGTCGTGTTCACGAATTTTTTCACATTTTCCGTCCCCTTGTAGTAGAACTGAAATATGAATTTAAGAATATTAAAGTATAGTAAAGAATAGTAAAACCTAGTCCTCTATGCAATTTTTAATTTAAAAATTTTGGGCTCTTTTTGAGAAAATATCGTTTGAGTGTTTCTGAAAATGCTCAATTTTGAGCTCGTTTTCAGAGAAAACTTACGGGTTTATGAAAAACTTCAAAAGAAATCATTTGAAGCATTTAGTCGCAAATGCAATAGGTAAAAAACGCCCATAGTGTAAATATGCAGATGGCAGATGTACAAAAAACATTTGTGTCATTTTTGAAATATCAGCAAAAAAACATCAAAATTATGTGTGTCATGCTATTCAAGGCTATTTAGCATTAACCTTACAAGATGAAAGATAAAATTTGGAGCCATTTTTGAGATAATCTTGTTTGTAACATTGCCCATATTTCATTCAAAATCACACAAAAACTACAAAGATTTTCAAAAATATAGGACAAAACATTAATTAAAGAACTAATTGTGGAGTACAAATTTTGTTGGAAGAAAAAATCTCTATATTCAATAATGTATTTATTCAAGAGGGTCCACAAAATTTCAAACTTTTGCAAATTTTGAAAATTGAAAGATAACTATGACAATCAGACTTATGTCATCCTTATAAATATATTTCATCATCTTTCAAATATATTTATTAAGTCAGTGCAAGAAATTATATTGAATGAAGAAATAATTTTGCAAACTTAAAGTTTTTAATTCCGACATATTGAGTTTTAAATGAAGCAGTAATATTACAGAAAAAGTCTCAACCTTTATCTTTATCTAAAAACAATGTAACAGCTATTTTAAAATATACGTTAAAAAAACAGATCCATGGTGATTTTTCAAAGTAGGCTAAGTTATTTTCCCAGAAAATCAGGCTCTTTATAATACAAAGATAATTGAACATAATTTCTTTGTTAACACACCTTCAGCAAATACAACTTAAAAAGTAGGTGAAAATGATTGTTTCTGTTATTCAATTGCACTTTCATAATTTCTAATATCAAAGAATATTTTCAGTTCATTTTGAAGCTCAGTTTTATTTGATCTAGCATTTTTAATAATATTTTTAACCATAACTATTTTTAATGACAATAAATTTGGCAATGCCCTTTTTCTAATGACAAAATATCAAGTTCCCCATTGCCCCATTTTTTTTTTTTCCATATGTAGGCTATAACTCTTCTGAAAGAAAATTTACAGATATCATAATGTTTTTTTATAACAAGCTTTTTATTGACAATTACTTTCAACAGTAATTAAAATTTTGAAAAATATAAAATATTTTCCTCAAATCTTTTAGACATTTAATGATGGATTTCATTCATTATGTTTCAGTGATGATGCAATGAAGGTGTTTTCAGTCCTAAAATAAATAACTGTGGCAGCTGATATCTGGAATATGAAAACAGAGAGAACTTAAATTTAGTTGATACTCCAACAATACTGTGCATTTTTAATTTGGAACAATTTTTCTCTCCCTAGGTTGTCATCACTGGTGACTTGAATTATTCTGATCCAATAGTTCAAGACCAAATCGAGAACCTGACACAAACATTTGAAAATACAACATATATATCTTCACCACTTTACACTGAATCCTGGCTACGTTCCTTTGTGGGATATGTGAAGAGAAATCAAGACTACTTAAATGTCAGTATTGCCACAGAAGATGAATTTATCCAGACTTTGAAAGAGGTAAGATTTTTATCATTTTTAAAAAGAAAAGTTCTTAAACTATCACTCTTAAATGAGATATACTTTTCAAGAATATTACAAGCTCTCATGAAATGTAATTCTCTTTTCAGTTGTGGCTATTCAAGCCAAATCCTTTCTCTTTGGATGTAAAGTTTAATGAAGATGGTACAAGAATCATAGCATCAAGATTTTTAATTCAAGCTGTTAATATCACAGATTCAAATGATGAAAAAGCAATGGTTCGTGTATTACGGAAGATATGTCAAGATTCTCCTATTAATGCCAGTGTGTTTCATCCATATTTTGTATTCTTTGATCAGGTTAGTATTAGAATCAATGCCTTCAATGAATCATTATAAAAATTTCAACTTCAATAATATGATGTTTTTCTTTTTCAGTTTGAATTGGTCCGACCCACCTCTATCCAAAGCATGATCATTGGTGCTTTAATTATGATGCTGGTGTGCTTCATATTTATTCCTAATGCCTTCTGCTCATTGTGGGTGGCATTTTCCATAATTTCCATTGAAGCTGGTGTAGCAGGTTACATGGCTCTGTGGGATGTACGTCTTGATTCTATATCAATGATCAACCTCATCATGTGCATTGGATTTTCTGTGGATTTTACTGCACATATATGCTATGCCTACATGTCCTCCAAAGCAAAAAATCCTGATGAAAGAGTTCGGGAATGCCTTTATGCGCTTGGTCTCCCAATTATCCAAGGAGCTTCTAGTACAATTCTGGCTGTGCTTACACTTGTGTTTGCAGAAAGTTACATATTCTTAGTGTTCTTCAAAATGGTGTTCCTAGTGATCTTTTTTGGGGCAATGCATGGCCTTCTTCTCCTACCTGTGCTCCTTTCTATCTTTGGTCCAGGTTCCTGTGCATCATTTTCAAGACCTAAAAAAGAAGAGGCAGATGAAAGTAAAGCTTCAGCTGTTGAAAAAACTTTCCCTCACCCATTTTGTATTCCACATCCATCACTCCATCCTATGAACCATCTTAATAATGGTTATCTGTTCAGAAACACAAATGGAGACCTTAAAACTCATGCTCTTTCAAATGGTACCGGCCCCTATTTAAATGGATTTGATGGAAAATTTAAGACTTCTGGAACACATTTTGGTGGACCCCTAACAGGTCTTCCACAACACTCCTACAATGGAGGAGTGAAATATGCTGATGGAAATGGATCTATGATCCTTGAAAAAGACTTAGGTATAGGAACATCTGGTGAGGATTCCAGTGAATCCAGTTCCAGCCAATCACAACGTCGACTGCAGAAAGAGGCTGATGAAGATCAACGACGTCGATATGAAGATGGATGGAGGAAGTCAAGCTCAAACATAGCACCAACAGAAAATAATACAAAACCAAGAGAATTCCAGCCTCCTCATATTATGGAGGTTTATAACAACTCAGGGTACATAAGTGATGAAGATGGAAGAGGTCGCAGCAGGGCATGGTACAGAAACAGTCATGCCCAGCCTGTCCGACACTATGATGACACTCACCTTTCAAGAAGGTATTCAATGCATGAAACACAAAGTCATGGGCGACCGCGTTCCAAGTCACAACATAATTCAAACTTTCACTGTCATTCCCGAAGTTCTCCAGGTTATGTGGGTGACACAAAATTTCGCTGAGTGGTGAGTTTGTAGCATAGACTATTTTGTTTTGAGGACATCTGTGAGAACGTGTATGAAAGATGGAACTATTTTTATCATTGAGTGAGAACATTCATCTTTGATATGAGAACACTCTATTGCCTTATTATAATACAGCAATGTTGATTTTATATCTAAGTAATGGATAAAATATATTTTGGTACTGTAATATACAGATAGATTTTCAATGCAAGAATTATTTTTTACTATACCCTTTTATTCGATTGTAAGCATAAAATAAAGAAGACATGAAAGAACATTTTATGGTCTTTCTTGAAAATGTAGTGATGATATCACTTAAAAGAGTGTCTCAAGAGTGTTATTAGTCATGAAATAAAAAGACAGAATAATAATATTTCATTACTTCAGCACTCCAGAATCAAGTGTGCAAGTACATGTTACTTGAGTCTTTCAAAGTGGTGACTATAGCTTGCCAGTGAATACTTGGAATGTGCGAGTCATAGCTAGAATAGTGATGTCTCAAATAATTAAGTTTCAAATCGATATATTTGAAACAAATTGTGTTAAATGTTAAGCATCATGCAATGTTTCTATCCGGTCACTCTGAAACGAACTGAAGTATGATGCTCTGCTCATTTTCCATGTGGAAATAAATGTAAGTGACTTTCTATTGTGATATATGAACTGTAAATTATATTATTATATATTATGAAACTGACAAATGGTGAAATGACATTGGACATTTGGCACTTACTTCCTTTTATATATATCGTGTCTACCTATTGCGGGTATCAACCAAAATCATGTACAGTAATAACACTGTAAATAGTATATGTTTTATAAATAGTTTGTGTAAAGTGCAATTCGGAATAAAATTATTATGTGTAAAATTTTAAAATATGAAATAAAATGTGATAACTTCTATTTCAAATGATAAAGGACATTAATCTATTACCCTACCATTTCAGTGACTCAGCTAAAGATATAAATATAAAAATACGTAATAATCTTGTAAAAGATATCATTCATAATCATGAGAAGAAAATTATGTTATTTTTCACACACAAAAGAGTGAACAATAGAAAGTTAAAATTTCTTGTTGTTAACATAATTGAAAGTTACCATTTCACAAAATTTGCCTCACGAACAGGAGAAAGAAATGTACGATAACATTGTAATATCATATAATTCTATATTTTTCCAGAAGGTTATGAGCCTCCATGGTGTCATAAAGAAATAGCTCGACAAATAAATTAGTGGCTCTAACTCACAGGAATTTAAATGAACAGTAGTTTACATTTATGTACTTCTTTTCCAGATTTTTTTGATGAGAATAATTACAATTAACAAATACTTAAGATTCAAAATTATATTCCAGAACTTAAATTTTAACACTTTTCATACCTTTAAATCTTCATCCCAATTAATGTAGTAATTACAGTATATAAAAATTAAATAATTTATTATACTTCTTGAATTCATGATTACAACTTTAATTATGGTAATAGTTCATGGGTGTTAATCAATTAATTAGTGTAATAGTTTACTGACTTTTATTTACCATGCAGTGGTACACAATTTAATATTGTTATTCAACATGCAACTAGAATAAGGAGGGTCTTCATGATAGGTATTAGCAAAATTATTATTACTTATAGTGCTTCCTTTCATTTTTCATTCATAATAAATTATACATTTGTATTTTATTCTATCTAATATTTATTGCAATCATGTGTACTAAACCTGTATAGTCAGAGTGTATTTATCAGTGGTCCATAGCTCTGATGAGGTAACAATACAGTTCTGAAACATCGGGAAACTAATACACTAATTTATTGACAAACATCCATGAGCTATTCCAATAATAATATATTATAACATGCTAAAACAAGAATTATTTTAAAAATTCAATATTTATAGCTCACAGACTGCAATAATTTTGCTGCCTTTTTTTTCATTTTTTTAAAATATTTTGTTGTTAATATATTATCTGTTGAAAACGGATATTTGAAACTATTTTGTAAAGTACTATATGAAAGCTAAACACAGTAAACAACAACTTTTATAATTTATTAGATGTTTGACTATAAAAGTAACTCGTTGTGATGACAAGTGCATTTACATCAGGATATGGGATGGTTGATAGTGATCATCATTGAAACAAAATTGTGAAAATTATGTCGTGACAATTTTTAATGAAGACCTTGCGGTTATCTTCGATTCCTACATTGATGGCAAGAACACAGCCGCACTCAGGAAAGACCTAATGTTTTTTATAAATAAACTCCACACATCTTAATGCAAATTACACCGACCTCTCTCCAAAAACTGGCAACTAGATGTGTGGGATGATACCAGCAGTCAAAGATCTGTAGCGACGAACTCATATATAGTATTTACCATGGCACAACGGCGGGAACTAAGATGCCAAGACGTCACTTTTCCGGACAAAGGGCGTCAAAAATCTATGTCAAAACAAAGTCTAGGACTTTTCCCCACATTCCACAAAAAATACTAAATTAGACATTCTTTGACGTCTCAACAGAAACTGATAGCGAGCTGGTTGCAAGAAGGTTCACAGGTAAAATTTCTTCCGGGCAGAGCTCCACCTGTAAAATCATAAATTTGAAACAAATGAGAGGGAGGAAGTTTTACTTTCTCGCAGGTTACACTTAGGAAATTTAATTCAGGACTCAGAAAATTCCGGAGGGAAAGGGGAAAATCGATCAACTGACGAACGAAACAAAAACCACTTGCGCTTACACAAAGAGTATATCTCTTGGCGTATATCTATGGCGCTTACACAGCTCAATGTGGAACTAGCGGTGCTAGAACAGCACGTACTTTCTCGTAATATTGTTAATGGCTATGTATTATTATAATATGACTATTTCTATCTTACACTTCAACTACCATTTGAAAAATTCTCAAACAAACGAAGCGTGAAAAATACATATATTTTTTTCATTCAAATGTTTAAACGAAAACAGCTTTCTGCCATTGAATTCAGTGTAATCACGAACTATATAAATATACCAACGATCCATGATGCGTATTTTAGCCGTTAATAAAATTATTAGTTTACATTAATGCCAACAAAAGGCAGCCGTCATTATCGCCCTTTGTTATCAGTGCGGCGTTACAACAATGGGTTACAAGCAACAATGACCGCTAATTCGTATGGAATACATATTTTGCAAATTAGTTTTCTTGATACCGCTAGCAAGAAAATGAAAATGGATAGAAAAACACAGTAATTAAAATAATGTTTTTAAATTCATTAAAATTACTCGCGTTTTACTTGTATTACTTTTCATTCCCGCATCTTATTAAGCAAATTGAAATCACAGAATTGATACTAAACAGAAAGGAAAGTAGAGGGCGGCTCATTTGATCTGTGAGCCATCGCGCAGCGCGTACCGCCTCTTACAACGCGTGCCGTACGCAACGCGTACCGCCTCTTATACTTTTGTACCGCCTCTTGCAACGGTGTAAAGGAACCGCAAGAGTCAGCTCAAACGCCATTTTCTCAAAAAATTAAACTCCAAACTTTTTCTTTTAACTTTTCCAACGGGTAGTGCTAATTTCGCTGTTTATTATGACATTATATTAATTTTGGTGTATGATGTTTTTTCATAAATTATACGTGTAAATTACACAATTTTTTAAAAAATATCTCTCACGCCGTTATAATGCACATTTCCAACGATTTGTAAACACCATTGAATTTGTGAGTTTAAGTGCTTTAAATGACTTCAAATAAAGTTTAGCGAAAACTCAAAAAATTTTCTGTGAAAAAGAGTTTCAATTTCGCATTTTTAGCAACGCTTAAATAATATTTTCTTAAAATCGACTCCAATTTTTTAAATGAAAATTGTCATTTAGGACGAGGTTTTACTCTTCTTTAGTGTTCTTAAAGTAATATGTTGGTTCTACTATTAGGAAACCGAAGAATTGAGAAAATTTCAAAACAAAAATGTACTTTGGGCGGAGATAATGGCAGCTGGCTAGAGTAAGTGCTAAGGCCGATTAACTAGCTCAGACCGAAGAAAATAGAAAACCAATACGAAAAAGTATGTGCCATTCTGTAGCACTACTAGTTATGTATTTATAATTCTTTACCCTTTTAACGCTATTTTTTATTAATATTTGCCTATGTGCGTTATTAATATTTGCCTATACGAAGCAAATGTGCCTTCGGGGTTACGTATGCTTTTGCTGGTTATACACACACCAAATACAATGAGTAAAACGGAAACAAAAGGCACCTTCACCACACAACAAATGCCGGGTCGAACAGCTGTTTACACACCAATATGGTTCAATATGGCGACCATGCGCATCATATCGGCACACGGATTGAAAGTAGCTTTCCTTTTTGTGTAGTGCCTATTCTGAGGTGTAATCATCTATTCGTTTTCACATTTAACTCAATTAAAGGACGCAATTTCAAACTCTCTGGAGGACGATCCTTAACATCCATCAAGTCAATTCCTACTCTCCTGTTTCGTGTCTAGTGCAATGAAAGTTTGTAATACAAAAAACCACCGACCTCGAGATTGACAGAAATACGCCTTCAGGTGATTACTGATACGGAAAACGACCGATAAAATAAAAGACCAATCATACCACCCAGGGCTGGCGGTAGGTGTGAAGTCCGAGTGGGCAGTTTCCCTGGGTGGGGGACCCCACTCTCTTCCTCCCCTTTCCATCACCCCCCGAAAATATATATGAAGGGGAAAATACAAAACATAAAATTTTCGGATTGTCATTTTGCATTAAATTGTCATCAAATTGTTATCGCATTTACTTGTCATTACATTAATTTTATGTAACTTCAGCAGAGTTCATTTTTGAAGTGCAAAAACAGCGCTGACCTATGCAATTTTTATATAAACTCAGTTAAGAATTTTTGGAAATCGATTTTGCCCGTCATATCGTTATTTACTTATAAAATCGCAATACTGTTGAATCGCTCTTGCAAGATAGTTAATCACAAATACGTTTTGAGTCGACGCGAACTTCGTTCTTTTCTGGAATTTGACGCCTGCGGAATAATTCTTTCCCCCGAATCTCGGGTGGGTATTTCACCCACCATATCCACATTATCCGCCGGGCCTGATACCACCAATAAATTGAAAACGTCCAATGATTCGTACCATTCCTGCTGCGACAGCTGTCACGCGCACAGACCAGCCACAGAATCTACAGAGCGACCCAAAGGCAGGGTGGTTTAATCTGGTCTTGCGAAAGCTTATACTTGAGATTTTCTAACGTGGCGACTGAGGGTAGTATCTCCAAGATGGTATTCGGCCAGACTTTTTGCGTCTTTCTTGGTCCTGCCGCAAGATTTCGCATGATCGCGACCGCATCAAGCAGTGCCGCAGATCAAAACATCTTGGAGATACACTCAGCCGCCACGTTAGAAAAATCCAAGTATATTTTTCAGGGACTGTTTTTTTTTCAATTTTTCATTTAAATATTTAATACAAAACGCACTATATTTATATTTTGCGGGCCTCATATATTTGCTAAAA
This sequence comes from Teleogryllus occipitalis, assembly GCA_011170035.1. NCBI lineage: Eukaryota > Metazoa > Arthropoda > Insecta > Orthoptera > Gryllidae > Teleogryllus > Teleogryllus occipitalis. Next base: position 466,469 of record BLKR01000068.1, read on the forward strand.
AGCTATTTTTCTAAACTATTCTTTCTGCGAAAAAAGTAAGACCAGTCCTTTACTTTCCACTTTGAGAGGCTGATTTAACACTTGCAAAATGTGTGTTAGCAGAAAAGAAACTAGTGGTGTTACAACAGCACACGCTTTCTTGTATTATTCGTAAGGCCTCCACAATATTATACTACCACATGAATCTCAAAAAGTGTTTCCAACCAGGAATATTTGTCTGCGCCGAGACTCGAAGTCAAATAATTAGAATTAACTCGATGATGATGATGATGATGATGATTAAGGTTTAAGGGTGCTTCAACAGCTAAGATCATTGGAGCCCGTGTCGAATTATTTTAAGAACAGTATGCACTGTGGCAGTGCCAAGCTAAAACTTTTTTAATGCGAAGTAATATGTAAATAAAATTGAAATTGAACGTGTCCAATTATAAAAAAGGATTTGTCAGAAAAGAGGCACATAAACGCTTTAGAATCTCCAACTAAAAGCCAAATAATTGGCGTTATCCTCTTCTCTCAGTATGGCTGTAGACGTTAGTCTCTCGTAAAAAGTTAAAAAGCTTGCAGAGAGAAGATTCATTTCCAAGTATCTCCGCTAAAGAGCTAGCAAGGTGGTGCTTTCGGCAGCTATCTCTTACCTTAGAACAGTGTAGGAGAGCATGTTCCACGATAAGATCTGTCTCGCGATTGTCGCAAGTATGGGATGAATCCTTCTTTCAGACCTCTCACTGCGGAGATATCCGTGGGAGAAATGGCAGTGATTGATCCGAAGGCGTGTCAGAATAATCTCCTCGAGCCTAGAGCAACGAGATGCAGATCAAGGCTTAATGGAATCCTTGATTCCCGTGAGCTTCAAATCCGAGTTTTGCCATTCTGTTTGCCATGTACTGAAAATAGAGCGTTTAACCCTGAAGTGGTTACGTTGGGTCTATCAGACCCTGCGAAAAATTTATTTCAACATATCTTCAAATGGAAACTCAGCATTTATTAAAAAATTTCATCTACCCTTCAAAATAACGATTTTCTTTAGAATTATAACCAGTTCTATACTTCATTGTCAGTCATTGTTGAGTGAAAGAGTTTGTGACGTAAGGAAACTGTTGGGTCTCACTAACCCATCGTTATCCCTCATATACTTCTTTCTACAATGATTAGTCGGTTTGTTAACATTTGATTTCCGAACAGTGTGTTACATATTTATGAATGGATGAAATGGATAAAGAATATGAAACTAGAGCAGAGCGAATTAGGTAGGTGTTAGAGGAAGTGTTAAATGCATCGAATGAACATGATGGATAACGAGATGTGTTTGTTCAGCGAGTGTACTCATAGTAAGGCAGAAGGTAATCAGTGAAACAGTGAATTTTGATACCAATTACAGCTCACACGTCTTAGGAAAAGACACTACAACTAAATGGAGAAAAGCAGTAGACAATATAAATATTCGATGGCGTAGTAGCAATATTATTACTACACGTTTACCAGCGGTGCCGCAGTTTGCAATAAAAGATCAAATGAAGATATGTTGTGTAATGATTTTGTCTTAAGATTGCTTGTAATTTGTTTTATTTCTCGCCTAGAATAGATATATTTTGCTAAGAAAGAATAAAAATGTATTTCTATAAACAATTCAGAAGAAATGTTTGAATTGCTCTGTCAGATCCAGCGTTAGCACTGATGAACCTTTGTTACATGTTTCTACTGTAGGGTTAGTAAACACCTTGGTATCATGGGACTGTGAGGATGTCTACCTCGGTTTTTCTTGTGGCGAGCTTTGCTGCCTGATCAGCTATTTCGTTTCCTATTATCCTCACGTGGCCAGGGATAAAAAACAAACAAATTATAATGACGCACCAATAAATGATGAATTTGGTGTTAGATGTTCATTTTCAGAGGGTAACGAGAAGAGAATGAGGCGGTGGATTCGAGCGAGCTTTTGGAATCACTGCAGATCACTTCTACCATTCATGTCATCGATTCAGCGAACTTAAGGGCCTCCAATAGCGCATACTTCTCTGCAATATAAACGCTGCACGAAGAATCTATTCGAAAACTCCGCGTGACACTATGACAGTACAAGGCATATCCTACTTTACCATTTTGGGAGGAACCATCAGTGTATATGAAGTTATAGCCGGGGTACATGGATTTCGTCTCTTGAAATTCCGTCAATAATGGGCTAGGGGAAGTTGAGGATTTGGGGAAGTTCGATTTCAGGTCTATTTTAGGCCGGAGAAGTTTCCGAGAGGGAACAAGACTTGGGGGGTGCAGGGATGGGGAATTTTATATTGAGCTTCTTCAAAGCGTGTGGAGACGGATACATGGAGGATGGGGTAACGATGGTCTGAGTCCGTAAGATGTCCTGTGACTTGAGTGAAGGAGTATTTGCTTGGCGTGATGGAGTATTTATAGCTGATACTTTCACACCGTAGGAGCCGATTACAAAATCTCGCCTTCGGCTCTGGGATGGTTCACCAGCCTGGACCAAGAAGCATTCAATGCTACTCGTGCGGTAGGTGCCTGTGTTGATCCGTATACCGGCATTGTGTATGATATTCAATGGCCAGAGGATCGACAGAGATGCTGATCCATAAACAATACACCCATAATCCAAGATGATGGTCCAATATAGGCGCAAGAGACATTCTTGGTGTGCGCCCCATGATCTAGCAGTAAGGGTGCGAAGGAGATTCAATGGTGATACACATCGGCTCTTCAGTTTATGAATATGTTTTCGCAAACTCTTGTAGAACATCAGGCTCAGGAAAGTTGCGGATTCGATGAAGGGAAGGTGATGACCCCCAAGAAAAAGGTCAGGATGATTATGGAGTGATGAATTCTCCAGAAGTGCATGCAACTGAATTTTGGTGGGGTGGAGAACTTGCATCCAGTTTCATCGCTCCATTCTTGTAGTTTGTTGAGGACAATCTGTAACTGCATCTCAATAACTTGCATGCTCTTGGAGGCACAAAAATGGCAAAGTCGTCAACGAATAGCAATGCCTTCACAGCTCACGAATTACTAATGCAATACTCTTGATAGTAATGGCAAACTGAGTGACGCTCAGAATCGGCCCCTGGGGAACACAGTTTTCTAACTTGTGACTTGAGGATAACCTGTTTGCAAGGCGGATGCGGAAAGATTCTGACGGAGGAAAACCTACTAGAAACAAAGGGAGCCCCTCCCCTAAGGCCCCAAGAACGCAAGGAGCGAAGAATGCCATAACTATGGTGTCATACGCTTTCTCTATATCGAAGGAAATTTCTACCAGGTGTTGACGTAGCACGAAAGAAGTGTAAATATGTGTGACAAGGGAGATTGCGTGAGACATGGTAGACTTGTGCTTCCTGAAACCACATTGAAAAGGTGTAAATAGGTTCTTGTTCCAGGAGCCAGACCAGGCGTATATTTACCATTCGCTCTAAAATCTTGCACATACAGCTTGTGAACGAGATTGGGATTAACTTGAGGGGATAGTTCTGTCTTTTCCTTCTTTAGGGATTGGAATGACAGTGGCTTCACGCCAAATCCTTGGTACGGCATGTTCAGCCCAAATCTGATTGAAAATGCGGAGGAGAAAAGAACGAGCGATTTTCGGTAGTTTCAGCATTTGATCATGTATCTGGTCTGATCCTGGAGGAGAATCGTTCCACACACACGAGGGTACAGGAAAATTTGTCCATGGAGAAAAGAGTATTGAAATCTTCCTCCACGTGACTCGAGAAATCTAATTTGCAGTTATCCATTCTTCTTTTGGTTTTCTGAAAGGCAGGAGGATAGTATACGGAGATGGAGACTTGCTCGTAGTGAGAGGCTTCAACTATGTCTTCTGGTGGTGTTAGATTTCCATTTACCAGAAGCCCTGGGGGAGACGGTGAAGGAAGTCTTCCTCCTATCTGTCGAACCTTTCGCCACACTACTTTAGGGGGCGTACAGCAAGAGTGATGACATATAGGCTCTCCAGGACGAGGCTTTACTTTCCCGTATGACTAATCGCGCTCTGGCTCAGGATCTTTTATAATTTATCAGATTATCCATGAGTTTACTCGACAAGCGCTTTACTTGCAGACGCTCGGCCGTACTTCCTTTTCCGAGGCTTTTAAGTCTCGACCGACGGATTAATTGTCTCTCTTCATATTATTTCCAATATGCAATTTTCGGAAATTCAGAGAATGTAACGAAAATTCGACCTGCGCCATTTTTTAAGAGACCTTTGCTTATTCACGGAAAACTACTGACCTAACTCGTTTTTATTCCACCCTCTTCCCAGCTGCTTTCTATCGCTGCCCAAAATACACTTTTTCACATTTTCTTAATTTTTCGGTCCCCTGATGGTAGAAATGAAACATGATTTTAAGGATGTTTTAGACGACTAGAACCTCGCCCTGTATGGACATTTTTGTAAAAAAAAAAGAAGTTTTGTGAAACTAGTTTTTCTTTGAAATGCGGATTTTGAAGCTAATTTTTACCCAAAACTTGAGTTTTTGAGAACCTTCGTAAGAAATTATTTAAATCAATAGTACTCACAAATGCAATAATATATACAAATCGTCGTAAATATTAACGGCGTGAAAGATATTTTCAAAAATTACATTTCTGTATTTAAAAACAAACAAACAAAAGAATAGGGCAATATGGCGTTTATGTCATGTTATACAGTTCGTTTAAAACTATCTTTCAAAAAATATTAAGAAAAAATTGGATCTCTTTTCGAGAAAATGGCATTTTGAACTCATTTTCACAGAAAATGTTTGAGTTTTCCAGAAACTTTATATGACATCATTTGAAGAACATGTACTCAAAAATGTAATAATGTATGCAAATCGGCTGTAATGCCAATATTAACGATGAGAGATGTCGAAAAATTACATGTGTGCAATTGGAAAAACAAAATAATACAGCAAATGGTTTTCTCATTCACAGTACACTTAGCACTATCCTCACCAAAAATTAAAGAAAAAAATTGGAACTGTTTTTGGGAGATTCTTGTTTGTAATATTTTTAATACTCCTGTAATTTCACTTAAAATTGAGCGAAAACTATGACAATTTTCCAAAAAATGTACATGACGTAAATGAAAGAACTATTTTTAGGGAACAAATGGCATTTGCAGATATAATCTCTGTCTATATTGTAGTTGTAGGAAGACGCCGACAAAAATTCAAACTTTTGTAAATTGCGGAATTTTAGAGTGAACAGTAAAAATTAGACCTACGCCATCTTTGCAGGAGTATTTCGTAAAATCGTACGATAACTTGCGCTAGTGTTGTTCACAGACACACGGACGTTTAAAAAAAAAACAATAAGTTTTAGGTATCAGGGGACCCCAAAACATATTTTCGTTGAAATCTCGAAATAGATTTTCTGCAGCATTATTGACCTTTCTCTATACTACATATATTACTCCGTACGTATATTAGAAAGTAATATACTATGGCCTCTCTTCGGTTTATTAGCTCAGCTCATTATTTTGTGAAAAGGTAGGTAATACAGACTTATTTCTAAATTTAGGGACGTGGGCTCTCCGCATCTCTTACAACAAATTACTCCAATTAACCTTTCAAAATATTTTATAATTTCAAATCCAACAAACAAGAAAGTTTACAAAATACAAGTACACAATTAACCCTCCTGTTAAACACTTAAATTAATACAGACAACATCCATCAAAATTCCATTTGACATTTACAAAAAAATGTATGTAACCTTTGGACACAATACTTAGTCCATGAAAAAACACATTCTGTATACTCTAATTCTTGAATTCTCAAATGCAATTTACTATACTTGCACTCATCTCTCTGAGCTAATGATAACACTTTCATGAAAGAAACAGTTATCTGAATCACTGAATCTGACAATTCATAATCTCATATGCTATCCCTATACACAAATACAATTTCTCACAGCTCAATAAAAAGCTTTACACTCCTTTTCTCAAACCACAATCATAAATTTGAATAACACCTTTGGTGTCTATTCTTTAACCTCTCTACATTCACACTTTAATTACAATTACTTTGCCTACGTGATTTACTCTATGACTATCGGTTATTTACTAACTTCATGGTTAAAAGCGATTGATTCTCTGCTTCCTATTTTTCAAATTTTCAATGTCCTATCTAGTCGAACATCTGAATACATTCTTTAAACAAGCAAGAGTCCTTAATAGGAGAAATCTAATGTGTTCTGTCCACTGCAGTTTCCTCAGTCTTCCTAACGTCTGTTCTCGAAATTCCAATACTTATCCCTTCCGCATCAGTCAAATGCTGATAAGCCAAGACGTCGCTTGACGGTTTCATAAGTATCCATACGCTAAATAAGTACACTCTAAACTGAAATAGAGAACATACATGTACACGAATTCCTACTCGCTCCTACCGATGCCTGCACGCATCCACCACATCGCCTAGCAACGTATGCTAAACGTTAAGGTCCATTCACAATGCAAATATAAACATAAGCATGGCGTTAACATAAAAGTTAGGACTACGTCCATAAGCAGACTCCTTCACAATGCGTTCGCATAAGCATAATACGTAAGACGTTAACTTAAACGCTTGCAAGCTTCTGTGCTTATGCTTACTACTCGCGCAACTTTTCTTGAACGATGACCTTGCTTCCCCCTCCCTTGAGCAAGGAACAGATGAAGGCAAAAGCTCGCAGCGAGCACTGATGACAACATTCCAAGCATTAAAACTTTGTTGGCGCGAAACAGAAGCTAGTCAAAATTAGTTTCTTTCATAGTCGACAACTTCAGTTCAGCTTTATTACCATTATCTAAAGAAATGGCTGAGACAGGTCCAGGTCCTTCAAGGGAGGAACCTAAAACTCGTATCTAGTGACCCTGCTGTTGCCTACCAGAGCAATGACCTGGCCGCACGCGTAGCATGTTGACTTTGATTTTCCAGAGATTAGTATTGCTGTAAATACTCTAGTGGCCGACTTTGTAACTAATACCCCTACTCCGCCCGCTTTTCTTCAATTCATCGTTCAAGAAAAGTTGCGCGAGTAGTATGTCAAAAATAAGAAATGAGCCAATCACAGTACGTTAACTCAAAATCGCGTATCGAAATAAGTCGATAGACGAACTAACGCAATCCCTGGCAAGAGCCCCCCCCCCCCGTCATCGACCCAGTCGATATCTTGAAATCGATTCTCACATCCAACCAATAGTAAACTAGAATGTCTCACAGCCATGTCTTATTTTGTTTGCGTTTTTGTTCGACATTGTGAATCCTTCAGTCTATCACTGATGTTAATATTTACGTATAAGTGTCATGCTTACGTTTGTGTTTGCATTGTTATGGGTCTTTACTCCTACTCCATTTCGTAATAAATTCCTCTCGCTTAATAATTATAAATGTAATTATCACCTTTTTATCTTTACAATTGACTACTTTTATATTTATTTTCATCACCTTTCATCTGGAGTGGTGAATTTCGCTTTTCGGAATATCTGGGCGACCATGTGGCAAGGACAATTGCAGAATGTTTCGTAGCTTGCCCATCAAGTCGCCTCTCTGCTGAAAAGAATTCTTTCGTTGGTTGGGGAGCAACTCGTACCGGCATCTGACCGTAAAGAGCTCTACCTGCCAATTTCCTTGCTGTCTCTACCCGCGCAGAGCGCGCATTCCAAATTAAGTTGACGCTCTCGCAGGAGAAAAATGTGACTTGTATTTTACACTTAGGAAAACGGGTGGTCACAATACTGTGGGTACACAGAGTTGAGAGGTTAAGGTAAGAGAATGTAAAAGAACACGCAATTCCCTTGTGCGCGTATGAGAGCTCAACTGCGAAGCTCCGAGCTATCCCTAGAGACTTTCGGACCCTTGCTGCCGCCGGGGGGGGGGGGGCACGGCCAGTCCAACCTTTTTCTCTATTTACGTGTTGAAGGCCTGCTACCAACGGCTGCACCTTCCCCAACCCACCCCATCGCTGCCGTCGAGACAGGCATGATACCGCGCCCAGAGGAAAGGCCTCGGCCGCGACAAATATATGATTACTAGGAATTAATAAATAGGACCGCCAGTGTCGACCTACAGCGCGCAGCTGCACGTTCGAGCCCTGTTTTAACATTTTGGAAGAGACAGAACGATAGAAAATTTTCAGGGCAGAATATTTTAGAATATTTCTGTTTCCGTTTCTTCCGTAGTTTCCGACCAATCGGAATATAAAATTTCAATGGAAGGGAGAAAAGTGGGATGTTGAATGTTTGAGGGAAGGGGACAGAGGAACGAGGGTTTTTTTCTGCTGAGATCACATTATTGAGGATGTGATCGTCGGAGAGCTTAGAGGCACATCCGTTGTCGCGATAACTACTTAGAAGTTGGTTGTCGCGGAAACTAGAAGTGTATCCGTCGCCGTGATAGAAAGAACTTAAAGTGACTAGATTTTGACTTTAATCGTCAGGTGCATTGAGCTAGATCCTCGTATCATTGATGTCGGGACAACTTTCCGAGAACTACCAGAGCCTGCCGCACGCAATAAAAAAACTTTTATTAGCGACGAGTGGGCGTCAAAGATCTCGGGTGTGACGTGTGTGAACGAACGCTGAGACAGTGAAAACGGCCCTACCGTAAGGCCGCCGACCGTGCATCAACTGATGTCACTGCAGCGCCTCTGACCGGAAGGTCCTAGATTCGAGTCCTGACGGCGGCAGGATTTTCGACACTAACTTTTCACCTAGGTCAAATTCGGTCGCTGTCTAGAGGAGAATTCTAGCAGCCGGCTGCTCTGATCGGTGGTTTTCCGTGGTTTCTCTCATCAATACCAGGCGAATGCCGGAGCAGTACCCTACCAAACGGGCCACGGACCGCGCGCGATCTGTCCTTCCTCTTCCTTGTCCTCTCCTCTCCCCTTACAAACACACTTACACTAACATGCACTACACTATCACATACTCCGGAGACCGGTCGGGAGCTTAGAGCTTGTCCCGCCTGGGGCGGTGCCCCGCTGGTGGGAGAGTCCTGGTTAGAGGGAAACCCCACTAGCCGAAGGTAGGTCGGCGCCGGATCTCGCCATCCAGCGGGGGAAGATCACCGTCATCTCCCGAGAAAAAAACATGCACAACACTTACGAGACTAATGACCAAAGAAGTTGACGCGCCCGGAAACACGAAAAAATCAATCAATCAAAAACCTAGGGCCGCCGAGCGTCTGGAGCAGCCCGCCCCCCTTTCTGCCGGGTCAGATGAGTGGTCAACGGCCTCGCTGGGTCCCCCAAATGGAGATCGAAAACCCGGGAGAGCGCTCTGCGTTTTCGAAAATTTTAACATTTCAAATCTCCGAAGTTGAAGAACTTTTCGCCTTAAACGAAATCCATTCTAAAAAATCGGCTCCTAAAAAAAATCATGTCCAATTTTTTTGAGAAAAACGAATAGTTTTTTTGTGTAATTAGTGCTCGAAGTTAATGCAATTAAAAAAAAAAACATTTTCACACAAACCGCGCCAATTTTTTGCCATGAATAGAACAAGGAAGGCTTCAAAGAATGGGGAGATCTCATTTTCGTTGAACTCTGAATTTTCGTGAATTGCACATTTCTAAATAATGCAAGAAAGTAAGCCTATGTGCTGTTGTAGAACCATCAAATATTTTTTTGTTAACTCCAGCATACACTTGCGAGAAAACTTTTGCCTTCCTAGTCCTCACCCAGCCCGACCGGTAGAAAACTTGAACCTCACTCGAAACGCAACGGCTCGCTGTCCCGTTTTCGCTGTCTTACGTTGCATATTACTGAGTTTTTTGTTTTTTTTTGTACGTTTCTGACTATATATCTTTTTAGCAGAGGTGGCTGGTGCCGCACGAACCAGGTTGTTGCAGACATACGTCATTCCTAGAGCTCGGACCTAATTATCCTATTTATTACCTAATAAATGACGTTTGACTACTTGTAATCAACGTAATTCACTGCACACTCAAATCAGCTCACCCAGAACTCGTCCGCGAGGCATACCAGCATACGCAACTGCGTCATCTACACCTTCTTATTTGCATATACATCGGTGGCTGAAATCCATCACGGGCCTGAGAGGTGCTGATCCACGTGTCGGTGTTGGAAAATATTTGCAACACGTTAGAGAGAATATGGGAAAATACAAAGAGGTTTGGCTCGTATCGTACACCAAGACACCCGGTTGTTGTAGCTGAAATCCACCTCCCTCGATGACGTCAGCTCTCGGACGCTCGCTGAGGCCTCTCTTCATCTGTTAACGCTTGGAGATAAACGTTCATTCAAAGATAGAGCACTCGCATGTTATTACAGTGATTTTTTTTAATGTTTACGTGTCAAGGGCCATTGGCCGAAAATTTCTGGTTGTTGTGCAACACTGCCACGAACCGTCTCTGCCTTTTGGTGTACCGATTAGGATTTTTTATCGTTTCCATTGGTTTGGTACAATTTTGAATGTTGATAAAAATTGGATTGTTAATTTAGGCATGTCAGCAACAGTTCCCGGTTAGTCTTGAGAAACATCTCGTAAACTATCTCAGGGTAAAAATCCACACATTTTATAGCAGAGGTAGCTAAAGTGGTGGAAACTTGTGAAAGTGAGAAAGCAAACACAATACCCTATGCGCCTCTAGTGCAGCCGATAGGAACTGCAGAGAGGGCCCACCTTGCACTAGGCGGGGTAGGTTTTATTTTATTATATTATCTATATTGACATTAGTAATGAACCACTTATTATATTATCTATATTGACAATAGTAATAAACCACTAAGATTTCCACCTCGAAATACTTCTGAAAAATTTTTGGTAGTAACAAAAAGAAACGAAATTTTCGGACTTTCTCTTTCGTAATAATCTTTTAATGGTTGGCCTTAGATCAAAAAGTGCAAATATGCAATTTTAAAGATCATAAATATTTCAACAGCTTTCCTGGATAAAATAATTTTCTAAAACAAACCGTAAGAGAGCTACTAGGTCTCAAATTTTGATTCATTTCCCCATTTTTCTGAAGCCGTTCCAAGTTGATAATGTATAGACTATTGAATTGTTGAGTTCGTGATCGTTTATAGTGTTAACTACTAATGTTTTCATACTGACGTTCAAGTGCAGTGTGACAGTATTGGTAGGAGAGGCAGCGTTACAACTAACACGATTTACTTACGTTTAATAGTGTTATTCAAATGTAAATAAACCTGTAAATGTTCACTCAGTGCAATTGAACTTCCTGATGTCGCCACACTAGCAAGAATTTTAAAGAAAAAAATGGAGCCAATTTGAGAAAATTTTGAAATGAGCTTCATGTATCTTTTAAGCATCTTTTTCTGCATCAAGGACCCCCCCCCTCACACACACACACACCAAAAACAACTAAGTTTTCGTTTCAAATTCGTAGGGCTTCGAGTTAGACCAAATCGATCGGGGAATATTCGCGTTTCAAAAATATACATGTATGCCTATATGATTTGAATGGTTTAGGCACTACTGCGTTGTTCACACGGACAGACATTTTCAACAACACAACTTTTCCCGTAAGTGCTATTAGTCCCATAAGTGCAACACATGTTTCATCGCGGGAGGTGGCGGTGATCTCCCCTTCCGGATGGCAAGATACGACGCTGACCCACACACCAGCTTGCGGGATTTTCCCAACCAGGTATCTCCCACCAGTGGAGCACCGATCCGGCCGGGACAGGCTCTAAGTTCCTGACATGAAGTAATATAGTGCATGAGAGTTCACGGAAGAGGACGGAAAGATCGCGCACTTTCCGAGGCCAGTTTGTTTGGGTACTGCTCCAGCATTCGCCTGGTGTTTTTCGGAGAATCCACGAAAAACTACCGATCAGAGCAGCCGGCCTCTAGCATTCTCCTCCAAACAGCGGCTGTGTTCAACCTAGATATATAGCTAGTGTTGAAAATCCTGCCACCATTGGGATTCGAACCCTAGGAGGTCAGAGACACTGTAATGACATCAATTGCTGCCCTGAACCACCTAGGCCTACACAAGAAAGTAAAAAGTTTAAAGGTGTTTTGGAGAAAAATTTCTTCACATCCTTTTTTAATTACCTGCTTTTTGCTCAAAATTATGTGAAAATTCTTATTTAAAGAAATGTACTTGACTTTTTTAAAGATATAATTTTTAGGAATAGATTTCAATACAAAATATTTTTATTTTCAAAAATGTAATGATGGAGGTGGCTGAAGAAAATTTACTTAAAAATGTCATTGGGGCTTTATGTAAAATATCCCCCAAAATTAAAATAATCATTTTGAATTCATGGTGCTGGAGCATCAGCCAGGTCAATCATGATATTCAGTTATTTTGGCACACTTGACAGTCTGCCAAAAACAACTTTTTTGTATCAAGGTCCCACAAAAAAGATTCTGACTACATTACATATTAGAGAAAGTAATTTACTATATAGGAGCAAGAATTATCCACTTTTTTGGTAAGGGGGCACACAAAATATCTGTCAAAAACTCAGCATATTTTCTTTCAGCAATGCTTTCTCAATGCTGCAAAGTAATAAATGAGCAAGTTAAAATATAACAGCACTAAATAGTAATGCATAACAGGAATTATAGTACATATCATCTTCAGAAATCTATCTTGAGAATTGGAAATGGAAAAGATAAACATGATAGTGGAGGGGAAGGTTGATGTCAGCCTCCCTTGATTTAATATTTTTTGACATAGTTTAATAATAATTTGAATAGTTAACTTCAAATTTAGAAAATATATTCATAATGGAAAAACTCTTTTGAATATGATGTGATTACTGTAGAATAAAATATGAGGTAGGGAGGGGGAGAGGGGGGCAATTCTTCCATGCCTGGATTTGCCATTGGTACCTACAATTAATTTCAATATAGCCTATGATAATCACACATGGAAAACCATTTAATGAGGAATGCACCAATCTTCTTCACACTCCAAAGTTAACACTTCGCTTTCTATAATCACCTATCAGAACAGCAGAAGCAACTTTTGCGATTATTAAAATTTCTGTTCCATTGGGGTCATAGGTTATGCTGATCAGAAAGTAATGTAAAGGCTTGAGAACAACTAAACACTAATTTATTACAGAGGTATATACACATTTTTCACATAATGTCTTGAATAAATTTCAAATTGGAAATAGATCTTCTAAATTACAGTTCACAAATTTGCCTGATAGGATACCTTCAATAGTACCTATCAATTAGTAAGACTCATTATTAAGCAAAAAGAAGTTAAAAAATCTGTTGCATTGTTTGGTGATCAATCTCATTCTGGGATTCATTTAATAAGAATGTAGATGTGTGATCAGGATCTACAAGGATCTACAGGATCTACTTTTCTGTAAATAAAAAGGTAAATTGATGTTATTCTAATACTATTCTTTTGACAATACTTTTTGCTTATACTTCAATGAACTGCTGAGGCATGTTTCAATAAGAAAATTGTTTCAATATAATACATACCATGGAGCGCATTCATTTCTTCCCATTTTTTTCATTTTGAAATTGAAATGAGTAGGCGCATTGACTAAATCTGAAATGTTCTTTCATTCAATTTCAGATTGATAAGAATGATCCCTGAGAATTCGTCAAAATAGGAAACGCCTAATGTAATTTCGTAGGCTTCTTTTAGTTGTTACTTTTGTTAATTTTTTTCTCTTTCCACTGTCCTTTTCCACTAATAGAAAACATAAAAACATATTAAGTCAAAGTTATCAATGTAAACAGGCAAGGTATGTATTCTATAACTGGTGAAAGAAGTTAACAACAAAGCCTTAGAATCTAATCATCATGAAAGATAATTATCATCCAACTCTTCCAAAAACTATTGTGATAGCATATGTAAACTAAAAGACCAAATATTAAATAAGTATTTTATATTAAAACCAATCTCTTTTTGAAAACAAATAGCATGTGCCAGGTACATACCAGCCTTTGAAGCCTTCTTCCAAATTTTCAATACTAGATGGGACATTATTTTGTTTGCCTCTGAGAGACAACTGGGAGAAAACATTTTCTTCCTTAATTGCACAATTATTGGCAGGAATAATAACATCATTTACATTTTTCTTGAGTATCTCATTACTGTGTGCATTAGAAGCAATTTCACAATTCTTAACTGGTCCAGAGGTCAAATTTATTCCACCATCAGATTTTGTAACTTTCGCCGACAAAGAAGATGTCATTTCTGTAACAATGTAAGATTCCTCTTTTCCCTGAAGACAACACCCTGGTTTTAATTCCAGTCTACACACTTTTATGGCACAATTCTCTTTTAGTTCAATATCATGTAACTTCCTTTTTCTAGTGCAGTAGTCAATTAATGTTGGTCTGGAAATATTCTTAAGGAGAGAAGACACTGATTGTGTAGATGCAGGTAAACAATTTGTAATCATTTCTCTTTTCAACTTTTTTGAATAATCAAAATTTCCACATGCATTTTCATTCATTTTTTGGTTAATGATGGGTCTGGGTTCATTAATCAAAGTTTGTTCAAGTTCCAAGCTTGTAGAATCCTGCAACATTGCTTCGCATTTTCTTTTCTTGCTGTGCAAATTGAGACATGTCATTTTGTTCTCAATTCTTGAACCATTGTTGATGTTTGCTTTTAATGCACTATCGAAAGCGCAAATCATTATTTGTTTTGCTTTGTCTCCTTTAGTTCTTCTCTTTTTTTCTGAGATTTTTCTTGTGCCTTGAGCATTGTTTAATTCATTTTTGATCGTCTGAAGAGTTTTACCCTTGTTGGATGAAATCGAATTTTCTTTCTTGTAGTTTGAATTTTTACAAAAAGAATCTTTCTCAGGCAAAGAAAATTTGACAGTTTTATGCACAGATGTTTTTGGAAAATCACATAAAAAACAACAAGTTTTCTTTTTGGTGAATGTTCTAGTTCTTTTCTCTTCACTTGTTATTTTATTTTCTCTAACGAACGAAGAGTATATTTCATTTGCATTTACAAGCGAACACACATTTAATTCCTTTACATTGTGCCTGTTGGATTTACACAATTTTGGATTTAATATTCTTCTCTTTGAAGCCATGAATGCTTTCACAAAATTAATTTTAGAATCTTTAACATAAGCAGATTGCTTAGTTATTCCTTCCCTTTTATCCATCCAAGAACAACATTCTAATGTGCATCTTCTGGTAAATATATTTCTTTCTGTATTGCGTTTTCTTAGATTCCTGGTTACAGCTTTACCATTATTAGCAAGTAATGAACAATTAGAAGAACATTTTCTAGTACAACAAACTCTCATGTTGTATAATGATGTACCATGACTATTTGTTTCTAACTCTTTGCAATCCTTCTTAATTTCTGAATTATCTGTCTTCGTTTTATCGATTTCAGATTCATTTCTTGTGCACTTCATTCCAACCACTTCTAGACATCTATTAGGAGACTGAATTGGAAGTAAATTATTCTCATCAATTGCACATTGTTTTATGAATTTAGTTTGAGGCTCCAATTGTGATGATAACTGATACCTTATGTTTTCATTATTTATTAATTCTCCATATAATTGATTCTCTTCTCTCAGCAATGTAGGAGTTTCTACTATTATTGATTGTTTTACATTTTCAATTGAAGAGGACTGCTCTATGCCAGAGTTCAGATTTGGGCAGAGACTCTCAATAATTGTGTTTCCAACATACGAGCCTCCTTCAGTTGCAAGACTTTCTTGAACATTGACCATTTGAAATTCACATTTTTTATTACAGGAGAAATTCTCATTTTCTCCAGATAATCTTATTTCCGAGGAACCGTGTACAGGCACCTCAGGTATTGAATGAATAAAAGATGAAGTACAAGCGCTAGAAGTTGATGGAAGATCACATGGCTTATTACCATTCTCCAAATTACCTTTGATAAACTGTGAGGCAAGAGTTTTAAAAATATTATGCCTACATTCTATATCCATACTATTCGAAGCTGATGGTAGTAGATCTAATTTTGCATTTAAACAAGCTTGTGAAGATAAACAAGAAAATTTACTCACAATTCCTTCAAGTGATTCACACTTTTTTATCGAAATAATATTGTTATCATTTTGATCAGTTTTTACTTCCAGATTAATCAAAATTTGGTTTCCTTCTTTACAAAGAGATAAAGTTATATTCTTGCCTAAATTTTCATTATTTTTATTTAGTAAATGAGGAATGGTGTCAGATATTAGAGCACTATTACCTTGGATTTTGAATATTGTTTTCCAATCAAATAATTGGCTTACTCCCTGATGAAAATATTGTAGCATGGAGGAAAAGTTGTTAGATTTGGAATGCTCTGTATCAAATGATTTTGAGGAAGGAGAAACATGTGATATACTGCTAGAACTACCATCAGGTTCTGATTCTGAAGATAAATTTTCTAATCCCTGTGATATTTTTCCCTGATGTCTGCTATTCAAACATCCTGTGGATAAATTGAAAGGCCCTTCATGCTTTCCAAATAATTGCAAAGTGTCTTTGAAGGAAGATAAACTGCACTTTACTGAAAATTCTTTAACTTTATCAAAGGGGAAATTGCATTCCTGGCTACTTTGTTCCTTATGCACACCTTGAGTTACTATATTTACAATCTTCCCATCATCCCTTAAGCTCAGTGCATTGCTATTGCATTCATCAGAATTCTTAATAATTTTCTCAGAATTTTTTTGAATTTCAGTCTCAATTGGATGATCATTAATATTTAAAGTCAACATATTTCTATTTTCACTTACGTTAATAGCATTATTAGCATCATTCTTAAGATCAAATTTATTTTCAACTTTGCCAGGCTGAATCATTGTTATACTTTTACTAGGACATGGATCTGAAGATGCAAATTCAATGTTGCTCTTCTCAAGAACTTGAGGATTTATCTTCTTTATATGAGTTTTTTTATTCTTTATAGGTTTTGATTCAAAGATATTTTCAAACTCAGGTGAATGTTGACTTGATAGTGAAGATTTACATTCAAGTATTGTTGGGAGAAAATTTTGTACTGCTTTCTGTAAACTTTCTGATTTCAATATATTGAAATCAATCAACGACTTCCCAAGTTCAAGAGGATTATAAAAATTGGATTTCTTTTGGGAAATCATGGAAGTAAAATCAGAACATTCTTTAAACTTACCTATAAACCTCACACAACGTTGATACTTTTCATCATCAATTGAAATATTCTCTTGAGGATTGTTCGATGCACTGTCTTGAAATTCCATTAATGATGCTGATGTCCCAACACAATCTTTTCTATCTATTATTTTTTTTTCTATTGCAAGGTTGTTTTCTGAAGAGTCACTGTAGTCTTTCAGTATCTTTTCACCGACTCTTTCCTGAAATCTTTGTAATGGCTGATATGCTTCATCCATAATACAATCTTCACCATTATCTGTTTGTTCAATATTTAGATTTGCTTTGGAACTGGTACCATTATTTTGTGTCTTTTCACCATTGCTTTCTTGAAACTCCAATAATAATTTATGAGTTTTACACTGCTCATTATTTTCATGACTATTTGATTCAACTATGAAAATTTGCACATTTTCTGAGGAAATTCTCATATCATTCATTGTCTCCTTACTAACACTTGTCTGAAAGTCCATTAATGAAGACTGTGTTTCACTTGACATGATTTCTTCTTCTAATGAAATTTTCTCATTTTCCACTGTATTGTTAATCAATCTGTTTTCACTCTTACTCTTGTCAAGATTCATCAATGTCACATTTGTTTTGGTCGGAATAAAAGATTGATTATCTTGTATTTCTTTTTCTATTCCAAAGGCAATGTTAATGTTATTTTGAGGGGTACAACTAGAGTTATTCAATAACTCATTTTTTTCTTCAAATTTTCTAAATGAGGTACTGGTTACATTTTCTTCAGGACAATTCAATATGTTAAATGTCTCATCCCTGCCATGTTCTGTAAATTTTGTTATTGACTTACTTGTTTCACACGGGATATTATCTTTACCATTCTTAAAACATATGTTAATTTGTTCATGTTCTATACTAAATTTTCCACTTACTTGTGGGCTTCTAGCATCAACTGTCTTCTCATTGTTGCTTGACAGAACTTCTGTGAATAATGAATGTGCATCAGATAAGGTAAGGTCTTTATCACCCATTGATTCTTTATTTTTTGCAATTTCAAAATTCCCTTCAGTACTATTGGTTTCATTCATGGTCTCATTGTTATTGCGTATTTCACATTCCAATAATGACTTACCTACTTCAGTGAGGGCACATTCCATGTTTTTTTCTACTAAATCATTAATGTTTATTTCAGAATTACTGGCACTGTTCAGAATCTCTTCACTTTGGATTTCATTGCTTTCCCCAATATCCACTAATGTACTGTAATCTTCTGTCAGAGGAGTAGCTTGCTGTTCAGTATTTTCAGCTCCATTTAGGTTTTTGATGTAATATCTTTCAACATTTTTATCACCTTTTATTCTGGCAATTCGAATAATTATTGGTGCTTTTCTGGGGCATTTTAAAGAGACAGAATTAGTAGAGTGTGTGGTATCCATTAAATTTTGCTGAAGTGATTTTTTTTCACTTTCCCCATATTTCTTGTGTTTATTTTTTTTCTTTTTCTTTTGAACGTTATTTTTATATTTTTCAGATCTTCCATTAGACCCTTTATCTAATTCATACTGTTCTTGTTCTGAAGGAACTTTGAAACACTGTTTATTCGCATCTGCAACTTGTATCAGTTCCTTTTCAGTTTCATTAAATTTAGGATTTGCTTCTTGTGTAAAGAGACACTGATTTTCTTCATTCATTGAAATAGCATTTCTTCCCCTATATTTGGTGCTTTGTTTTGCTGGAAAACTGAAAGTAGTTAATTTGCACTGTGAATTTGTCCTCCCCATATTTTCATTCACAATACTATCAGTAATTCCCTCTGAGGTATCTGACATTACTATCAAAGAGTCATTATTATTGTCAATTTGTATTAAGGAAGAATCATTATTCTTAGTACATGAATCAGTCTGTTTCTTCTCTGAAATCGGTTCTGTAACCAAACAATTCATTTAAGACCTCATAAACTGCAAGAGATTTTATTTACATTTTATAAAAATTGGGAATATAATACCTGATGAGGAGCATGACTTATGAGGATCAGTAAATGGTAATAAAGAAGCAGTCCTTTTATCCTCTGAAACAGGTTTCATAACAAACTATTAACAGAGTTACATTCCTGATAATTTGTAAAATGATTCTACATAGTTACATGTTTTATAATTGTGCAAATAATTTCTAATGAGGAGGTTGTCTTACGAGCATCAGGAAGTGATAACAAAGAAGTGGTTAAATTTGCATGTGAATTTTCCTTTTCTGTATTTTCTTTATTCACAATATTCTCATTACTTTCATTTGAATAATCTGTGAGAACTGTTAACACATCACTGTCACACTGTATTACAGATTTACTATTTTGTTGACTATCTATATGGGTCCTTTTATCCTCTGAAACATGTTCCATAACAAAACAATTAACATAACTACGCACCTCAAATTGCAAAAGAAATACTAATATTTAATTACAGATTATAAAAGTGTGTAAATCATACCTAATAAGAAGCATGATTTCCGAGCATCAGAAATTGGTAATGAAGACCTGGATAAATTTTCATATGAATGATTCTTTTCTGCATTTCTTTCATTTTCAATATTCTCAGTAATTTCGTTTGAATGATCTGTGATAGCTGTTAACAAATCACTATTATTGTACTGTGACATGAATTTATTATTTTGCTGAGAATCTAAATGGGCCTTTTGCTCCTCCAAAATAGGTTCTGTAACAAAACAAAGAGCATTGCTACATTAACATACTGATAATAGCAAAAGATACTCCATATTTAATTACACATTATAAAATGGTATAAATAATGCTTAACAAGGAGAATAACTTACGACCATCAATAAGTGTGCATACAGAAGTGGTTACATTTTCACGTGAAAATTTCCTTCCCACATTTTCTTCATTCACAATATTTTCAGTATTAGTACTTGAATAATCCGTGGAAATTATTAACAAATCACTAGTATCACATTGTATCATGGATTTATTATTTGGCTGCGTATCTACATTGGCCCTTTTCTCTTCTGACATAGATTCTGTAAAATAAAACAATTAACATAAGTATAACCATTAACAGGAAACTAATATTATTCACTCATTAACACAAGGAATGTAAAATATCTCAATTAGGGTCGTAACTAATGAGCACAGAAGAAATGAATAATTAGATAAATTTTCATGTGAATGTTTTTCTGCATTTCATTCTTTCATAATGTTTTTGGTTATTCCATTTGACTTAAATGTGAGAAACTGTTAACAAATCATTTTTGTAATATCATATCAAGGAACGATTTTTTTGGTGTGCATCTAAATTGATTCTTTTCTCCTCAGAAAATGCAGTGAAATAAAAAGATATTTTACTAAACTAATTGCAAAACAGTATTATTAATACATTATTTCAATAGGGGAAATAATTGCCAATCAAATGGATAACTAACGATCATAAATTAATGATGGTGAAGAAGGCATTGAATTTTGGGATGAACATTTCCCTTCCACATTTGTATTTAAAATATTTTCAGTAATTCTGTTCGAGTTATTTGAGATAACTGTCAAAGTGTCACAGTTGTTTCTTTGACTCATGGAATCATTTTTGTGCTTCGTATTTAGATTGGTCCTTTTTTCCTCTGCAATAGGTTCTGTAAAATAAAACAATTAACACATTCAGAAGCTGCAATTACATATTACTTGCACATTTTCTGAAGTTGCATGAAATTAGAGACTCTACTAACGAGTATAACTAAGTGATTGTGAAGTCATGGTTATATTGTGGTGCCACCGTTCCTGTTCCATTTCTCTGTTTACAATATTCTCAGTAATTTCATTTGAGTTATCAGTCCGAACTGTCAAAGAATTACTTCTGTCATAATGTATCATGAAACAATTATTGTGCAGAGTATCTAAATATCTAAATCTGTTCTTTTCTTCTCCACAACAGGTTCTGTAATACAAAAAAAAAGTAGACTGACCCTCAAAATATTATTTCTACATAATAATCTAAAAATCAGCTAATAATAGCCATTCAAGGCCATACCTAGCAAACCCACAAAACCTGCCTTGAGAGGAGAGTGGGGCATAATATGCAGTAAAATCTGTCCAAAGCTGGAATTGATCGAGAAAAAAATCTGGTTTAGGGAGGTTTTCATTTTATGCAGGGATGTCTATTTTGACACTTGTGTAATTGATATTTCCACCCTGAAACTAGTAAATTAAAGTGAGTAAAGTAGTAATTAAAGGAAGGAAAAAATTTCATGAATTTATTACGATTATATTGTTTAATATAATTATAAGTTTATTATTATATATATATATAATTAATTATAATTTATAATTATAATTATATAATTTAGGTAGTTTGGATGATGAAATAAAATATTTAATTGTGTTAATTATTATTAAAATAAATTTATCTGTAGCGTATTTATGGAAGAAATCACCAATAAATGAATATCGAACATTCTTCACTGACAGCTTCTGAGATTCCCTTTCTTCTACAAGTTTGATCTTTTCATCTAAGGTTAGAGTTTTATGGTTTTTTGCAACCATTGTTAAACTGGTTGTCAAAATCATAAAAGTATACACTACCTCACTGCCTAGTGGCTGCAGTCGGACTGCTTGCTGACTTTTTCAAAACACAATGTGTCACAGCCCAGAGTACTGTGAGTTTCTGATAACCTCACATGGCCTTGAGCAATGCATCTCTGGTCAAGGGATTATTATTTTCAACATGAGGCAGGGTGATGTGCGAATAGAAGCCATGCCCATACTCCTTCCCAGACTCAGAGAGTCGGGAGGGAGGGAATTTCCCAAGGCCTTCACAGTGCAGTTGCCACAGCTAAAACACATGTCTCGGGGATAGAAAATTTGAAACAGATGCATTCATGAATTTTCTGATGCATTCATTTCTTTTAGACTATCTAGCGTCTCTCTGCATTACATTCACAGGAATTCCGTTATATAATTTTTTTCCCCTGTAGGACATGAAAAACCGTTCCGATTCCGCGTTGCACAGGTTCCGTTTCATGCTGTGAAAATGCCATATAACTTTACGAACCGGAAAAAATTTCCGGTTAAGGTAGATTTCCGTCTTGTACAGATTCCGATTTAGACAGATTTTACTGTAACTAATTTATCAGTGTAATACTAATAAATAAACCATTACAGTAGTTATTAGTTAACAAGAATTTATCGGCAATTAACAACCAATTCAATTATTGGTTGTTAGCACTGGTAATTATAATAGTTATTAGTTATGTTACAAGATGTTCCATTATTTATTGGTTGAAAACCCATTATTATTTGTTGGTTCCATTATTTATTGGTTAATTGATCTACGAATAATTTAGTTTTTCAGCGCCTACATTGTATGGGATCATAAGGATGGACGGGTGGCAGATACAAATTAACTTCGGCCGGCGTAGTCAGCCTAATTGCTAAACTACAATGGCGCATAACAAATTAACAGCGCATAAAGGTATTTAATTAAATAAATATTTTTTAAAAAAATATTATTTATTTCTTAACTCGTTGCATCTTTTTACGCAACACGTCTCTTTGGCCCTTTTTGGGTATTGAGTGTATATTGGAGTAAACCTCCGTTAAGTCATTTGTCGTTTGTCTCGTAACGTCGCAATCAGTCGATGCGTTTATCCCTTCAACCAGGGCCTCGACGCCGTTATTAACTGGGGTTCTCAGACTGTCACCCATCTGGGAATCCGTGATGTCTCGAACCGCTTAACTTCCGTGACTTCACAGAGGGTCCGTGAGTTCAACTTCCGTGACTTCACGGGACATTGCGTCGAGCCCCTGGCCGGACTTCGGTCAGATTTCGGGACCTCCGTCATTAGTGGGTCATCTTGATGGCTGACTACATATTTTCCCAACCCAACTTCATTGGTTGTTAGCATGGTGTTATTAGTTATGTTACAAGATGTTCCATTATTTATTGGTTGAAAACCCATTATTATTTGTTGGTTCCATTATTTATTGGTTAATTGATCTACGAATAATTTAGTTTTTCAGCGCCTACATTGTATGGGATCATAAGGATGGACGGGTGGCAGATACAAATTAACTTCGGCCGGCGTAGTCAGCCTAATTGCTAAACTACAATGGCGCATAACAAATTAACAGCGCATAAAGGTATTTAATTAAATAAATATTTTTTAAAAAAATATTATTTATTTCTTAACTCGTTGCATCTTTTTACGCAACACGTCTCTTTGGCCCTTTTTGGGTATTGAGTGTATATTGGAGTAAACCTCCGTTAAGTCATTTGTCGTTTGTCTCGTAACGTCGCAATCAGTCGATGCGTTTATCCCTTCAACCAGGGCCTCGACGCCGTTATTAACTGGGGTTCTCAGACTGTCACCCATCTGGGAATCCGTGATGTCTCGAACCGCTTAACTTCCGTGACTTCACAGAGGGTCCGTGAGTTCAACTTCCGTGACTTCACGGGACATTGCGTCGAGCCCCTGGCCGGACTTCGGTCAGATTTCGGGACCTCCGTCATTAGTGGGTCATCTTGATGGCTGACTACATATTTTCCCAACCCAACTATTGCATTGTGCTAGGAGGCTTCAATTTGCCTGACGCGTCTTCCTCCTTCCATACGTAACAAAAAGTCTATGTGTATCAGCTCGAGGGTGGGCGACATGATGCATTGTAACCTTTTTTTTACCCATGATTCAAATTTCTTGCTTAGTCCAGTCCACGAGTTCGAAACTGTATTCGGCTACAGGCACCGCCAAACTACCTAGGGCAGATACTTTATTCCTGGAGTTCAGAATTCTCTCTTTTATTGTCGTTCGAGATGGTCTCACTTTCTTCAATATTTGTAAGTTTTACCTGACTCAATATCTTGAATCACAGTGTGCATATCAACTTCAATGTTCACTAAAGTAATCATTCTGCCTCTCTTTACGTTGATTTTTGCACATTAGTCAAGACCAAGCTTCATGCAGATGCCATTGCTAAAACCATTGATGTCAGACATTTGGGAGAAAATCGATTTTTATTTTTAAAAAAATTGTTGCATCTACAATTGACGCAACGCGTTTCCAAGCCCCTTGGGGGACGTTGAGCGCTTTGAGCTTTAGGAGTAATTGTCCATTAATTACAGCGCTTTTAATTTTTGAAGTAATCCTCCGTCAATATTATGTCCGTCACGTCTCGTCACAGTCAATTGTCAAAGAGGACCGCCAGGTAGCATCTCAGCGTACGCGCCTCCCACCACGCGCTCCTGCGTCACTTCCCAGCGGTCAGAATGGGGAAGGAATAAGGATAGGGGGAGAATTTAGGACACTTCACAGGGGTTGGACTAGCCCTTGTAAAGTAGCCAAACTCGTTTTATTGGAACAAATTTCACATGAGATTCGACGGAATTCGAACCCGGACCTCCTTGGGGAAAGACTAACGACTTCGCTCTGAGCCACGAGATGGCCCCTTCTTAGCAACTCAACATTTTGTTGAACTTTAAAGGTGTGCGTTGATTTAGAAGATGTCTCGGTTAAGAGTAATATTTCACGCCGAGTGTCGGCTATTCGTTTCATAATTCTTTTCGCCCATGAGGGTACGGAGCTGTTTACTCTGACTGCCGGTCGACGGTGTTCTTGACTGGCCACAACATTATCTGAGATACCAGATATGCTGTTGCACACACGATGTGATTGATTTCAGTAATATATAGATCTCTTTCTGGGGGTCTGTACAACTTCATTTAAGACAGAATTTGCTGTTTCTTTCAATCTCTTAGCTTTAGCATTTTCGTATATTCTCAACGGTCTCAAAGTAAGAAGACGAACTTGTTCTATTTCGCGTTGAAGGAGGTTCTGCATCATGTGTTTATCGTGTGATTGATATCCAGAGGAGTTTTCATCACTGACGGATGTTTCACTGGGAAGAGATGAAATTTCGACAGAACCTTCGTTTTCACCTTGGTTCTAAATGTTGGTCATTTGGAAAGTTCGATCGAAGAACCTACTCCGCGTATCTCTGTACGTCAACAAATTGTTCTGCTGTGAATTTTCCATTGCTGAGTACGTATCGTCGTTGACTGGCAAGCTTCTTTTAATCTAGGGTCGGTCTCATATCTTGAAAACTATATCTGAGCCCCCATTTTTCGCTTTTGCGTAGTAAAAGCACCACCTTTAATTCAGCCCGTGTCCATCTCTGACGATGGCTTCGAGCTATTGCCGGCTCTGGGTTCCTGGGACTTAACATCCGTGGAGTAGCCAGACGACGTCAAGGTGACATTAGCTCGGTTTCTGAGCAGGTATGGGCATTGGTGGAACAAGCCACATTAGGATTCATTACATTTCTTGTACTACCCATTTTGCTAATTGGTTTTAAGAGAAGTTTCGTAGGAAGCAAGTTCGATTTCACAATCACACTTAACCAGTGGGTTATTTCCTGTTGTCCGTTACTGTGGGCCTCATTGACCTTGGGACATCCCTCCGCACGGCCCAGCAAGGGTCCCTCTGATCACTTTACTAAACCCTACGGAATTTTTCACTGACTGCGGAAGGCAGCCTCCGCTCTAATCTGTGGCCTGGTGTGCCACTGATTAGGGTTTCTCAGTTTCTCATCTGTATCCTCTATGGGCCGATAACCGAAAGTCCAAAGGTTCATGGCCTTTCCCTCTTTACTTACTTCCCACTCTCCTCTGGAGTACTTCTTCGTGCGACCCCTCACCTTCAACCTTTTTCAGCATGAGAGGCCCTACTAGTAGCTAGGCTACCGCCGTCATAGCTCTCAGGCTCATGGGGGTACTCAAGCTTCACCACTAACTACACGATCGGGAACTTAAAATAATAATAATAATAATTATTATTATTATTATTATTATTATTATTATTATTATTATTGTAGCCCGTTTGAGAGTTTGAATAATGGTAAGCGGTTTTCGAGAAAAAAGTTTAATTAAAACATTGCCTATATTTCGTGCAAAATTATGACATTATCTTATTTCAAGATTCGTTTTTTAAGGAACTAATTTTATTAAGGAAAAAACCTGTCTTCAGTAGTACAGTAGGAAGACGCCCAAAAATTGTTCTATTGTAATTTTCGAAAAATTACAATAGAATTTTAACGAAATGGAATTTTAACGATCATGAGACCTATTCGAGGACAAAGGTTAATCGAAAAATATGGTGCCATTTTTTGAGAAAAAAAATGAAAATGTTTTTGTGGTTTCATGTAAATCCTTCCTAAAATATCAAAATATCCGTTAGAAACTACCAGTCTCGGGTGAGTTCAGATCGATCGAGGAATATCAATTTTGGGGAAAACCGGCAGACCAGTTTATGCGCTAGCGTTGTCCACAAACGGAGAGACAGAACGTTTTGCCGTCAACAGGTAATTTGATATCTAGGACCCACAAAACATGGATTCTGGCTGCACCTCGCTTTTAAGGAAGTAATTCGCTATACATAGGAACAGGATTTATCCCCTTTTTCATTACCAGGGCCCGGCAATGAGAGTTTTTCTGCCAAAAATTCACCGTTTTCCGGCGCACGATTACAATACTTCTTCTTACGAAGTAAGTACGAACAAGGAACGCTTAAAAGAACGGTGCAGTTCTCATTTTCGTTGGACTGGCATAATTCGCCAAGGTTTCCGATCCATTTTTACGGCCCTAAGCCGCCATCCTGATTGAGGTTTTCCTGGGTTTACTCAATCGCTTAAGGCGTATGCCGAGATGGTCCCTAGTTTTGTATCCCAGATATAAATGCAAAATATGCCCTCCTTTTTCTTTAAATTTGTTCACAATTGAGGCGTTCGGGTATACGAGAATTTCTGACATTTTACGAAAGTAAAATTATTGACTTACCACGCCTTTCTTATAATTAAGAAACATGAGGTCTCTTTATATCATGTTAGCTTTAGAATACAGAAAATTGACAATGAAAATACATTCACAATTTATGTTTCATTACTTATGTGTAGCTCACTTATAATAGCTAATATGTTCATTGCACTTCGTTAGTAACGTGAAATGTCAGTTATCACTATTTCCGCCCGAACGCCTCAATTGTAATTATTATGTAAATATTTAAGTGGTTAGGCGGAAGAGCAGGCCTTACGGCCTGAGCCTCGCCAGTAATAAAGACATTTTTTTATTATATCGTTCCGACCTGATGCGGTATTTCATCTCAAATTTGAGCTGCTCATTGGAATACCGGCCCCAAAATTTAATCCCCAAACTTATTTTTCCAAACTTCATAACTAACAGGTTCTGTCAGTAACGACCGTAACCAATTCTGAGCTTTTGACGACACTGCTAAATTTATTACAGCCATTTTAAGCGTTCTGGTACTGGTATTTACTCGGAAATAATTTTTGATATTAGCCACGAATATTCACGGCCGTACTCGCGCTTCGACATGAAATTTTAAATGGCTTGGAAATGTTAATACATTGGTTGATGGCATGTATTGGCATTGGTGGGTTCATTTACGCTCATTCAAGTTATTTCGCGTTCTAATTTGTCCAGCTTTCTTTTTAAATAGGCCGTTTCAATATTATAATCGTCAAATTCTTGTTTCTTGACTTTTTTCGAATTTACAAGTCATCATTCCTTTGAAAGTTTCTACTATATTTTCAACAGATCGTATGCGAATGCAAATGCTACGGTAATATTTCTTGCATATCGCCTACATTTCTTTCAATAGTTGCGACTTACTCGCATTGTTACCGAGTAGTTATCTATACCACGACAATGGCTTCCTTTATATTTTCGACTACATTGTTTGATTTCCAATTTTCCCATTTCAAGTTTATAATTATATGCCTGTGTCGTATACGAATTGTTTTTATTTTATAAATTTTCTGCTCTCATTTCACCCTCTTCGCCTACTTTCTTAATTTCCCGTGCAATTCTGTTACGGTGTTTTGCTGTTCTTTTTTATTTTTTGCAAATTTACTGTCTAATTTCATATTATTTTCCCCTAATTTAGCTTCTAACTTTACGTTAGCCTTATTCTCAAATTTTATTTATTTATTTTTACGTCAAAAAACAGTTAAAAAACTGCCACATGTAATAAGTCAATACTATTTTCATAAGATAAATAAATTTTGCAACAAATTTTGGCAATTTAATTATTTTCTAAATAAGCAACTGCCGCGACAACATGGAAACGATAATTTGAATAATTGTATTTCTCACTGAATTCTAGAAGACGTGCACAGAAAATGAAGTTACATTTATGTCCAGAAGCAAAACAAGGGGCCATCTCAGCATTTGCTCAATGGATCAGGGAAACTGGACGAAAAACCTGATCGAGATGGGGGTCATTGACCCGGAAGTTGTGTTACAATAGTTGTTACAGGTTGTTTATACTCATTTATACAGTCCAAATGGTAATTAATGCATTATGTACCATTGTTAAAATTAATGTTACTTTTCTTGTGATGCTCAGTATAGTCTCTAATTGTATAGAAACAGTTATGCAGCAGAAACGATTTCACTCGGGATTTAAACTTTTCTATTGAATTTAATCGTTTAATGTCATCTGGCAAAGTGTTGTAAAATAATGTACATGTATTGTATGTGAATTTTTTGTAATGAGCTGTTGATACTGTCACCTGATGAATATGATTTCTACGTCGAGTGTTATAGTAATAGACTTCGGCATTTTCTGAAAAAATATTCCTGCCCTTGAGCAAGTCATTTTTTACAAAAACCACTGATTCGTAAATAAAAAGACACGGTAATGGTAGAATTCCTAGATTAATGAAGAGAGGCTTACATGAATCACGTGGGTGGGATTTGGTTATTATTCGTACATGGTTATTATTCGTACATTTCTAATTTTTTTACTGTTTCTTTTATTTTCCTCTTGCATCTGAAGCAGCATATCGTACCCTCAGTAGAAATGTCGAAACTCAACAAATGGAATTTTGAGTTATGTACATTATTAAAAGTGAACTTTTATGCTTAGAATAATGTTATTTATTTTTAGGCCTATTTTGGATTATTATTGGTGATTACTATAGGGGGTGCGATATTTAAAATCAAATCATTTGTCCCGCCCGCCATTCGTTGCCCTTTCGAATCTATCATGGTGGAAATAACATTATTTCCTCCATGGAATCTATGGGAAGTAGCCAAATCGGCTTCATTTTCTACGCCGATAAAAGCATTCTTCCAGTCACTCAATGGAGGAAAATGCAAAATGGTGGCCAAAAGTCATGAATCGAATTACGAGTAACAAATTTTTCTTCAGATGATTTTAAAGAGGAAGATTCATTGCGTTGAATGCCATTGACCCGAAGGCCGGGTCATCGTCACAGCGTGAGTCTGAAGTCGATGTTCGATACAGACATGTTCCACGTGCGAGCCAGTATGTATAGTACATTTTTGGAGTTTTTGTGTCACTACATTATAGATCTAAATATACTTTTGGAAAGCCCCTTCCTGGAAGTGTGTAGTTTAATTTGTTATCTATTCTTATTATTTTTATTCCTTTAATTACCTTACAATTTCGCAAAAAGTTGCAGCATTTTTTTCCATGTGGACTGTAAGTTATAGATTCTGCGATATCCCGATTCAATTTTCGTATACTTTTTTTTTATTAAGCCATTCTTCAACGATATAAAGGAAATTTAGCTGCGAATATCGGGGAACCTAAGTTTTACAAACAATTTTCTTCACACTAGGATGGAACCCATCAATTTGACTACATGGTTTTCAATTGCCAATTTCTCTTGTATTGAGAGGAAGAATTTACCCTAAAAACTTTTCATTAGTTATCAAGTACAATACGAAGTGAAAGTTTCATCTATTTCAGACAAGTGGGATTTTTTATTATGCATTCTACCAAGTACGTCAAAGAGCTGGTACGTGAGAGCTGTCAGAATGACAGCCGATCATTCAGCAGCGTTTCGCTGAGTTTTCCCATGCACAAATATTTTCCACCAATAAAGTTAATGGTTTCATGCTCAAATTGTCTCTTTATTGAGGACAATGCGAAGGTTCGCAATGGTGCAGTCGCCATTGTTTTCCAGAGACAAATTTTTAATCCGCTTAATTGTCGTAACGAGCGTTCAGCTTCGGAAGGAAATTAGAGCTTGTCCTGGCTGGGGCAGTGCCCCACAGTTGGAAGATGCCTGGTTAAGGAAAACACCGCAAGCATACGTGTAGGTCGGCGCCGGATCTCGCCATCCAACGGAGTAATATCACCACCACCTCCCTCGATAAAATTTGTACTACACTTACATAGGTAATAACCTTAGCAGTTGTCACACCCGGAAACTAATAATCAAACTTTTTCTTTCTTTCTTCAAAATTCAAGTAGTATATGGCTTAGTGTAGGGAACACAATTTTGAAAACGTGCACAATATTCACTTCTCCCCATATAGCACGTCATACACCGTTTTTAACTGTTTTTGACGTAAATAAATAAATCAAAACCGAGGTTACATTATTTGAATTAGTTTAATTATTTGAAACTGGGAATTTTAAGAATATCCAGAAAAAATAGTTTAATTGTAAGTAGTCAGCACTGAAGAAATAATGAGCAATGATGTTAGTAATTTGCATCGTGTAAGTGACTTACATCAAGGCAGATTATTAACCCTAGCTTTACCAAGCATGGGCAAAAAATGCCCATTAGTTCGTTTCTAAAACAAAATGTGCTTTAAATGGATTCATATAGTTTTTTTATTTTTATTATATTTGTCAATAACACCTAATTCTATGTTATTACATTTAAATCTGAGTAATATCCTTAAAGATTAAAAAAATATGCGATATTTTCGTGCTTGGGCAATTTTTGCCCATGGTTGGTAAAACTTGTGACAAAAATATATGAAGGCTACTGATTTACTCTGGCAACACTGTAGTGGTCGTCATCCATTGTCGAAGAAATACAGTGCAGCTGTTTGTACTTGTGGATTGTATTTAACCTGTACGTATTGTTGAAAAGGATCAAGATAGTGGTTTAAATGAAGACGAAGTTATTGAAGTGATGATGAACATTGAAACTTAAGAATGTTCAACAAGATTATCCAACACTTATTTTAATTACTTTACTTGTTATGTAACAATGTGTACTTAATAAAATCGTTCTAATTACAGTATAAATCATTCATGTTCACAAGATAAATTATCTAATTACAATATTATAGTCATAATAAGGAGATAAACATAAGGGCACTATTCGTCCATGGTTGGTAAAGCACGTTATCAAAAATAACTTGGTAATGCTGGGGTTAATAAGTAAAGCTCGCAAGTTTGGAAAAATGCCTTTTTGTTATTGTTACTATTTTATAAGTTTTAGTAATAGGAATCACTTAATTGTACTTTTGGGGTGGTTTTAGCATATTTTCATTTTGTCTTTTTGCCTATTATAGCTTCTGATGTCATTTTTTGCCATTTTGTCTTAAGGAGGAAGCAGGCGGAATATGGGCAAAAAATCCATTTTCAGTTTTTATTCTCATATTATTCCCTATATTCTCCCAAAAGTTTGGACTAATCAGGACGCGGTAAGACCTTTAAAATTTAAATACCATCCCGGCAGGCGGCCACGTTAGAAGGCGTGGTCATGGAGCTGTTTGATAGATATACGGAAATCTGCTGTTTTAGAAGGCTGTGGTCAGTGGAAGGACTTTTCCTGCGTTGCAAACGACTTCATATGTCCTGAAGCGTGTTTTTCTTGTGAACGCAGTTTTACATTTTGCCAGTTGTTTTATTTTGAAATAATTAGTGTGTGACGAAGTCGGAGTGATATCATGCGTAGAGCAAATAGTTGGCATAAGAAAGCCAAAATATTAAACTTCCTTCACGAAGATGAAACAGAACAAATATAGAGGTTAATAATGTTATAGAATGTGAACTCGTACTTGAAACTTGTACTTCTGATCCAGAAAAACTGCCTAGAGTACCAAGACGAAAACTAGGTGGAAGTTGAAAATGGAAATGAAGATGTTAACAGCGGTTTTAGAATAATAGACTTGCAAATGCTTTAGTGGATAACGGTAAAATAATAGGTTTAGTTTGTAGTTTGAATATCATTTTTGAACGTTCCTAAAACTGCTCTTGAATGTTTGCATGTAATTTTTCGTAACTTTTAATTTTTTGTGATAAATGTACCTTTTTCTCAGAAACTATTTGATGTACAATTTTCAAATTTTAGGCATAGTTGCAGATAATAAAGACAATAATTTGTGTGTAAGGAGTTTTTCAAATATTGTTTAGATTCTTCATAATGGATTATTAAACTATTTTTTTGCATCTAATAATATAACACGAATTTAAAAATTAATATTTAAAAAACTATATCTAATTTCAAAATTACCTTACACATAATTGTTTACTTGTATTTGAGGAGCAGTTCTGCAAAATGTCAAGTTTTGCAATGCGATTTGTTTTCTAGAAAAGTGCGCCTTTGTAAAGTTAAACATTAACAATATGAAATGTTTTTATCATAAACCATTTCTCTTTTTTTTACAAAAATTAATGATAAACATTTTATACCTATATATTTCTTAAGACTACAAAATCTCAAGTATATTAAATTCGTAGCCATTTTACCGTGAAATCTTGTAGAATCAAGATTTCCAAGAAAATATTGTTTCCTTACACGTTCAGCGCTAATGTAAATTTTTGTTAGAATAAGAACTGAAATTACTTCAATAATAATTTTTTCCAATAATTCCTTTTAAATGTGATTTTTCATTATTTACATCCCTCTTTGCACCCCTATTTTGGCTACAAGTGCCTTTTTGCATAAATATTTTAGAAAAAATAAATGCCTTTTTTATTTGTCTGTTTTAGGTAAAATAAATGTCTGAACTTCCGGGCTATTAAAGCACAGTTCACAAAATACTTACGGTGTTTTAGAAAAAAAATATTAACAGTAGAACTTATTTACACTAATTTTTGAATACGTACTTACCTCGTGCTCTAGCAGCAACACTATTCAAAACTTCAGGTAACAATATGCCCGATGTATTTACATTTTCAACTTTCTCATTGTCAGTCTCTTCACTAATCTCAGTTCCCCTGGTGTTTTCCACCGAACCGATATGTACTTCTGACGTGCTTTCAGAAGAATATTCCTGTTCTGGCAACGTTCTTGAGGACCTTAGAACATTACATAATCTTATTAACAGATTTCATAATAATAAAAAATAAATAATTTAAGGTTTTTAAAAGTTCAATATTAATTATTACCGTTTATAATCACAATTCAAAGTATGTACACGGGCTGACTCATTTCACTCGCTTAAACTCACCAAAAGGGTTCTTTAACAAAAACTAACGTTCTTTCTCGACGGTTACTTCTAAAATATTAATTTTTATATTCATGAGAAAATAATGTTTTTTCCTCGATCGAGATTGAGAGGACAATCGAAATCATGGAAGAAACTATCATTTCGCGAACGAAATATACCAAATTAAACTCGCGCGAGAATTCTGAACTTAAAGCATTGTTTTAAAATTGGGAACAGCTCCTCCAGACCTACGTTCCATCGTTCTGGGCTACGGAATGGAAGTACCCTCCCAAAATGTAAAAGAACTTCCAAAAAAATTTCACTTTTTAAATTACGGAATAAGAAATAGGATTCGAGACAGCGAAAACTAGGTTTCTAGGAACTGAAGCCAAGACCATCGAAGAGGGTCACAAGTCCCTCACGCGCCATGTTACGAAAACCCAAGAATAATGCGCATCATTTAGGAGTTCTGCGCAGTGACACGTGTTGCGGATTGCATATGGGTCTCCTGTTACCCTTGTATCTCAATTTTGGAACTTGTCATTTTCGTCAGAAATTTGCTTCATGCAGGCCTAGAGAGTAATTTCCCAGTCAGCAACAGCAAACACGGAATTTTGTGTCGATGGTTTCATATAAGTGGTAGAAAAAACGTCCTTATCAGTGGACGGCGGTTGGTATTAAGTCCGAGTGGGTAGTTGCCCCGGATGATGGTGGCCCCTTCATCTCCCGCCGAAAAAGTGTATGAAGAGAAAAGTACAAAAGAGTTGTTTTTTTGTAATGTTTATCATTAAATTGTCCTCAAATTATCACATTTATTTGTCATTACACTTATTTTATGTTTTAAGTTTTGAAATGCAAAAAGAGCGCTGGGATTCGAATTTTTTTATATTAATTCATTTAACAATTTTAGAAAATCGATTTTGTCGGTTATATCGCTATAGACATGTAAAATCACAATAATGTTAAGTCGACCTTGCAACATTGTTGGTCGCATATATGTTTTGAGTTGGCGCTTTACCGAGGAACCTCGTTCATTTGAACAGAACGATCCACAAATCGTGAACAGCAGGCGAACAAAATGTAGAAAATCTGGGATAAGCACATTTGCAGAAAATCTTCGACTTCCACCACACTGTTATTTATTATTACATCGTGATGGATAACTGACTTTGATATGTTTAATATTCATTGAGGTGGATATAAAACAAATCAAGGTCATTTTTGCTACAAGATTTGTTTTTTCCCTCCACACTGAACAATTTTATAGAATAAGTAAAATATTTTGCAAATTGTTTTGTTCTGATGAAGACCAAAAGCATGGTAAAAACATCTTTTTAAATAAAAACTATTGTCTGATAAATTGGTCGTTAAATACTATTATATTTTACTTATATTTCATTTCCGGATTTGCATATTTTTGTATTATATTTTGCATTATTATTTTATAGGTTTGTTTATGTTACAAAGTTTTTACATTCATTCGAAAAAATGTGAAAAAAAAAACACGAGAAAATGAATATATGTAATTCAATACTCACGATTTTCGGAATAGTCTTTTGTCTGTCAGCATAGCTGGCTCAACACGCTCATCTATAAAGGCTCCAGTAGACTGTTTTTCGAAAGTTGATAGAGATTTCTCCTCTCTCTGTTGCCTAAAAGCATTGTCTAAGCTCTCCTCTTTTTTTCTTTTCCGTTACACCACGAATCAGCCTACCTGTTTCCCTTGCCATCCCATTAGTTGTTTACACACATAGATATGCCGCTGTTCGCTGCCGTCAGACGTTGTGTATTGTGCGCATAACCTAAAGCGCATGCGCGGATTTTGCCTCCGTAAATTCAAAAGCAGGACTTTGTTCAAATTAAATAATAAATACACAGAGCCAACTAAAGTGATCTGACCCAAGAACATAGAGTTGTCTTGTTTAAGGCTCACGATGAACTGAAAGAAAAGATAAATACGTGAGCCTAGCGACAGGCTTCAAAAGGGTTCCACGTGACCGTCGCAGACAAAATATTGATAGGTGAAATTCAAGATTTTCGCATCGTGTGATGATGCGAATGCTCGCGCGGTCTCGGTTCGCTTCAAAATGTAACAAAAAATTTATTTTTTGTTTAATCATTTAACAACTATTGCCAAACGATTTGCCATGTAATTCTTTTTTACATCCGAGTGGGTAATTTGTCGTGTGGGTATAGCTACTCACCATGCCCTTATTACCCGCCGGGCCTGGTCATTATTCCTTAACACATGTATAGAGGGGCAAGGGAATCATTGGGGATTCTCGCATAGAATTGGTTATGAGCGATGTGCATTTGTTCACTGATGTCATCCCCACCACTAGTTGTAATCGTACTGCTAACCTAAGCGTAAGAAATATGAAACAGAAATGGATAGGGAGTGAATAAATATTCCACACAATGCTATTAATCTTAAATTGAATTATTTATTCATGTCCAGACAACAACTATCTTATATCTTCTATTATTGACCAAAAGTTATATCTATTAAGTCTTTTACTGTCTTGTCAAAGATATTCGGCAAGATGCATCGCCGTATCCTCGAGACGTTACTTTCAAAGACAAGTTTTCTCGCTTCGCTCGCCCGGATCAGAGTCACGACGAGGTTCAGGCCTTCGGCCCTCGCGTTCAATATAAACAAGCGTGAGTCTATCCACCGCATAATTACCAGCTTACTTATATAAGACAGCACTTTCATGGTTAAGTTCACTACCCTGCATTACGTCAACGTTTGTACTCTCTCGCAGGTGGACTGCAAAATCTAAGCCATCTGCGGCAGGTAAGGTAGCTGCCTGCTAAGTGGCTTTGGCTGAATCCTGAATGTTAACTGCCACGAAACAATCCCATCTAAAAGTTTAACTTATAAAATTTACCAGAAGTCGTAGAAAAAGTACCGTATGAAATTCGGTGTAACGGGTATTAATACACTCGTGTGAAGTTTACGATACTCGTATATTAATAACCATCATTACATCATTTCATAATGTACTATTATAGGACGTCTATACCGGTATGAACGTCCATAAAGGTTATACCGGTATTTTCAATGGGAATAATGTCGCTCACACCATCCACAAAGAGAAAATAACTTCCTTCCAATTTGCGAAATGCTTATTAATTAAATAAATGATCATGCACGCACTTCCACACAGACACACTATCACACTTTCTCTCTCACACTCACATTCTCGCTCTCATTCCCATACACTCTCTCACACCCTTACAGACACTTTCTGTCTGTCTGTCTCTCTCTCTCTCTCTCTATCTATCTCTCTTGCTCGCTCTTTCTCTTCCACTCACACACACTTTTTCTAGCTATTCCTCTCTCTCTCTCTCTCTCTCTCTCTCTCTCTCACACACACACACACACACACACACACACACACACACACATTCACAGACAGTCGGCAAAAAGTTTGCTAGGGCCAATGATCAAACATCCGTCGGTCACTGTTCACCCCTCCGCACTGCGAAAAGAAATTGATAGCCTGGAGTGTGTTGAGTGCTTTATCCTCTGTCTGAGCGAAATCTAAGGATTGAACCGAACCGGAGACGTCCGTGGGTCGAAACGCTGACGTCCGGAAACAGCCCACGCTACGGCGCAGCCCTCGCAGCTCCTACGTGGCAACTGATTCCAAGAATCCAGCCAGAAAGGTTGCTCCACACATGCGGCATTCGCCGAGCAGCGAGCTAGCGCTCGCCCAATCCCGAGCAGCTCACGTGTTCGGCGAATGCTCGCTCCCTTTAATGTGTCCAAGAGACCGACACGCGGTGGGTAGGGCGAACCCGGAATGTTCGTCATTCGGCAAATAGCAAGCAACTCATCCACACTACTCGGTATTCGCAGGGACCGAATACCGGTAAAATACCGGTATTCTTCCACACCTTTTTCAAATACCTTTATTCTTTTATACCGGTAAAATATCTCTATAGGACGTCTATACCGGTATGGACGTCCATAAAGGTTATACCGGTATTTTCAATGAAGAAATATAGCTTACCATCCATACATGTTGACAAAGTAGGTTACTTTAGTTAATAATATCTCACAAAATGTTTATTAATCAAATATCATTTTATAATTGTTATTTATTGTTTAAATTATTATTTTGTATATATATATATATATATATATATATATATATATATATATATATGAAAAAACTGTATTAAATTCTATTCTTATTATTGTAAATGTTTTGTGTTCGGGCGTTTACGTTTTGCATACGTTGTATGTATCCCATAATTTAAACATCGGAAAAGTTGAAATATGAAAGAATAATCATTGATTCCAATGAAGAGAACCTTTTCTTAGTGTCCTTCATCGAGCTATCTCCCATCTGACCTGAGAGATGACCTAAGCCAGTCTTTGTATTTCGCACATGGAGAGGCTGTCAACGTATGCGCTGTGCCGTAGGCGTAGAACCGTTTCTTCCCTCCCCGACCCCTCCTTCGGCGAATTGAGGGAGCTTTGACACCTTGAGATAATCACGAACGCTCAGGCTTTCAGGCCCAGTTTTGTCATTGTTCAAAAATTATTTCCTTTTACTTCATTTCATAATTAAATCTTAATTATACATTAATAAATAGGGCTAAAATACAATGTTATTTTCCTAGTTTATATTAAGGGTTTAATATCTTTTGACATTAACTGCAAATATTGAGAAAATTTGTAATAAAAGTAAATTATTATGTTATTATTATTATTATTATTATTATTATTATTATTATTATTATTATTATTATTATTATTATTATTAGCTATTAACATCGCATGTGGGCAAGGGTTCCCTTCTACGCGGGTAGCTTACATTGTAAAATGCATCTGGAGGAGCCCACTTCGAGAAGAGTGTTTCTTCCTTAATAATAAGAAATATATACTAACATTATTAATTAATAAAAAAGTTTATTAATATTAACATTTTTACTTTTTAATTAAAATCAACATTTAATTTAAATAAATTTATAAATTAACAAACAAAATAATAAATTAATTTACACAAATTTAATGCAAACATTTAAAATTTAATTAGTATTAATATTTTAAAATATTTATTAAAATTAATTAATATTATATAGTACTACTGATATTTTTTCTTAATGAAATTTCTTAAATAATACATGGGTGTAAATTAAACAAGTTTCAATCATTAATTTTGAATTAAACATAACGCTTCAGTTTCCTCGCGTAAGAATAGTTAATATGTCTATTAGCGTTCAATATCAATTTTTAATATTGTTTTAGTTATAACTATGGTGCAGAATAAGGAAACTGGGCCAACTGAAAAAAATATTTTCGAGAATGTTAGTGATACGATCAAATTTAAGCAAATAATCATATTGAAACACAGTCGTGCAAGAAGGAAGTTTGGTATGCGTGGGAAGACTCATTTATGGATAAGAAAACACGTTTCTCCATTTTTTATCGCTACTAGAAAGGACAAGATTTGTACGGAGAAATTCGATACATTTTCAACACTGTATAACGTGTCGCCAAGCTCTGCGCCCGGACGTGAGGTCCAAGGTCAGCGAACGAGCTCGTGTTGATGTCTGCGACAGACCGTTGGCTGGTCCCTCCGTCTGACGACAGAACTCGACTTCCCAGTCAACGGCAGAACTCGACCTAGCTAGAATATGTGTCGAAAATCCGCCACCCTCAGGACTCGAACCTAGGACCTCCCGGTCAGAAACTCTGCCGTGTAAATAGTTGTTTCCTCTGAGCCATCTCAGCGGAAAAAATCACAATGAAATTCCCCCAAATACCTGTATGATTCTACTGAAATGCCGGTATTTTCTTATGAAAATACCGGTATAATGCCTTTAAATAGAGGTATTTTACCGGTATAGACGTCAGATAAAGGTAAAATACCTCTAAAAATACCGGTATTTGACGTCTTATACCGTTATTTTTAAAGGTATTTTGAATAAAGGTATAATAGAGGTAAAGGTATTTCTACGGTATAAATACCTTTACCGCTATTATTTCGGTATTCGGTCCCTGGGTATTCGGCGAGCGGTTGCTCGGTGTTCGCCGAATAACGAATGTGTGGAGCCGCCTTTACGCGAAGCTTATCAACCGGTGTCAGATCTCTATATAGCGCATTCGTCCTTTCACAACTGATGGCCTAGGTCGTATCCTTGGACACGTTTTAGTTTGAAGTGCACAGGGACAAGCGTTCTTAACAATTCTACTGAAGTCAGTTGTAAGGATGTGTCGAATTAAAATAAGAACCGACTTGGGAGCGCGCTGTGGGGGGAGCAGCGTTCCCACGCCGAGAGCGGAGGAGCACGTGCTAGAGCGGGAGGAGGGGGGGGGGCGACGACCGCCCGATCGCGGTGACAAAGACAAGCGGTGCTTATATTGGGTGGATGAATGCAGGCCTCGTCGTCACAACTGCGGTATTCGTCCTACGTCAAATGCAGCTCTCCACTCCGCGAAGCACATTAATTTTCCCCGAGATGTTCTCTATCATTACAAACACGAATTTCCACTAGATTTACACTAATTATACAGTTTTAATTGTCAAACAAATTACTGTTACAAAGGAAACACTCCACTTATTTCAGAGTCACTTTCCTCTGATTATTGTTCGGAACTGCTGGAACTCGAAGATTGAAGAGAAATAACAAGTTCTTCAAAATTTTGTTCCACAATTCCTTCGTCTTCCCATGCCTTCGAAATTACCTTTTTAATATGACCTACCACATTGCGCTATTGTTCTACTGTTGTTCTCTCCACACCCTCATTCATAAGCTTTTCCATTTCACAAGGGAAGTAACAGATCCTTCATGTCGAAACACCCCTGGAAATTTTTATGACACACGCAATGCACTATCAGGATCCCATACCCAAAATATTAGCTGCCAGTTTTTACTGCAAGGCTCCAAAATTGAAGCTAAAATCTTACCTAGCAGTGTAGTCTCGCGGCGCCGCTGGACATCCCTACGACTGTCGAGTTGCCGGCCGAACAGACAGGCCACTGAGCCAGTGGGCAGGCAGACGAAAGCCAGGAGCAGTCTCTTGTTGCAAGTTAGTGCGGCACGAATAAAAAGCAAAAATGACTGGTTTTCACTGAATGTTTAAAAGATAAATGTTTTTGACATTACGCACAACGAAAAAAAATGCATTGTCACATTCTTCTTTACATTGCATTTTCGTAGTTTCAAGGCAATATTTGACGGGTACTGCAAATTCAGGAGGACGTTCTGTTATGTACCTTGTAGCAAACCAAGAATAATTTATCATGTTCCGGAAACTAGGAGATGAAAATTGAAAATGAATGAAGGATTGCAATTGAAGAATTGTGTCTCTATCAGAAACTTTGGCGTTTATACTCTTGTGAGAGACAATTTTCTTCTGATAAGCGGCAATACATAGCTTTCCACTGTCGGAAGAACTTATCAAGTGGTTGAATTTTTCCTGTGGTTCCGGGAGGTATCTGGAGCAATTCAATTGTCTTGCCTAGAGGAATATCTTCAATACAAGTTTTGTCATGGTACGTGGTCCATGAATCTAAAAGCAGAGCAAAATTGTCACTTGCAAATGGGAAGAACGCTTCTTTAAACCACTGTTTTAACTCTTTCTTTCCATTTTTTCCTGATTTTGTAGCTGAAACAATTCGGTTTTCGGCTTGAAACATTCTTTTGGAGTCTATAGGACGGAAAAATCCTTTTAGTTCCTGCAGCACAATAAATAATTTAGACAATAAAGATCCATCCATGCTTATTGTTGGCATTATAGTGTAAGAGTGTGATAAAGCACTAAGTGATTGAGCAACTGTCTGCGTGTGTTTTTCGCCAACAAACAACGAAGTCAGTTTTGATCGCATTTCGCGTTCACATCCTTTTGGGTCTGTATTGTACACAGAAGAGGGTGTGTAATGTGAAAATCTCTCTTTGGCATTTTCGAGAAATTCCTCTGCAACCACATCATTTCGGTTTCGTCGTGAACATGAGTGCGTGATACAAAATTTATTTTCCTGCTCGTATTTTTATGTGTTTTTTAAAAATCGATTGATCCAGGTGTGAGAGGCGGAAAATTCTTATTTTCGCTGCCAGTTCCTTGTGAAATTTCCAGGGTCCACTGTCGCAGATCTTCATCATTCACATTTTGATTCGTTCTTCTTGCACGTTAAAATCGAGACCAAAATTTCTCATACATAATTTTTTTGTGTTCTCTAGGTTTCGCTGTCATGTTTTCTACTTGCTTCTTCCACAAATACAGTTCTCGCTCTGACGTCACGCGGCGAAAATTTCTAGGAACATGTGATATTGAATTTCGTTTCTTACCACCCTCCTTCAACCAGAATTCCACAGCTTTCTTCTTGTAGCTAATGCTAACATCTTCATTTGCATTTTTCATAGGGCTTGGATAATAAATTGAATTGGAGGATTTGCAGGGTGACTGACATTTAGAATCACTAGTTTCCGACGATTCGCTGTCTGATTCTAATAAACACTTTCTCATAGCATTTGTGGTAGAAATATGCTTAATCGCAGTCTCTATCACTATCACCATCAATTGATTCACAAACACTTTCTTCATCTACATCGAGGGTTGATTACTCATAACGCTCCACTCCTGTCCTATTATTTTCAATCAATTCAATGATGCATTGACCCATTTCGCGTTCTTTTTCATTTATACTTCCCGTCGGAGATAAACCTTTGTCACGAAAGTAACTCAAGACGAACTCGACTATGTTAACGGGATTTAAAACAACTTGCACTGGGGCCATTGCGAATATTCTTTCTTCCGTAACAACGAAAGACAAACATGGTGCGAAAACTACGCAGCCCTTGTTTATTGCAGGACCGCTGACGGAGCTGTGCGACTCATCCGTGACCTTCGGGTCCCTCGCGCCAGCTCGCCCGCAGTAAGGGCTGCCCAAACGGACCGGTAGATGTCCCGATATTTTCCCCAGTTATCATATGTGTTTTTCAATGTTTTATTTGAAGGCCTTGCAGTAGAAAAATTTTGAGGGGTGTTTCGACAAGAAGGATCTGTTACTTCCCTTGTCAGACAACGTACATTTTGTGTTCTTCTCTGTCACATAACCTTTTATTTGCGCCCAAATTTTCTCAATGGCATTAAAGTGACAGTGGTAGGGCGGCAAGCGAATCACCTCACGTCCATGTTTCTTGGCCAATTCAACAATAACATATACAGGAAACCATGGCTTTAATTTTGCTACTTCTTCTACAGTTCTGCTTTTAACAAATTCTGGATATCTTCAATGTTAGAATTTTGGCGCACCAACCATTCAATAATATCCTGTATTCTATTCGCAATAGTTGGTGCTTTGTTTACATTTACAGAGTGGTAAGGAGCATTGTCCATAACTATTTTTGAAGGTTTCCTCAAATTTGGTAACAATTTTCTTTCAAACCACTCGCGAAACGTGTCCTGATTCATTTCCTCGTGGTAGTCACTTGTTTTCCTTGACCGAAAATCTAACGAAACGTTTTCTATTTACCCTTCGGAAGTTTCAGCATGAACTACAATTATTCTACTCCCTTTACCAATAAGCACTGCTATTATTCCTTTGACAGTGTCGTCTGTTCGTCCTTTACTGCATGAGTGCCCTGCATTTATCCACGTCTCATCTAACCATACGACATCATCTAAATTTTCTTTTAGTAGCCTCCTTAAAAATCTACCACGCCACGCCACAATATCTGAGCGTTCCATAAGTACTTTTCTACCAGTTATATTTTTGAATTTAAATTCCAGGTCATGTAACACATTTCGTAGAGAAGATTTGCTGCCATGAAAAAGATCACTTACAGCCAAGGTTCCTTTGAGCTTGTATAATGTGGGGTGCTCCTTCCGGGAATAATATTCATAAATGTGTCAGCGAATTGCCTCACTCTTAAAGGAATCGATGTTCGTCATACGTTTTTCGATTCTTCTTTTCTCCTCTAGCGTTTCTAACTGAGGTGATTCCCCTTGCTCTTCCTCTGCTCTAATTTTCTCTTTGCCTATTTTAAGAACAGTATCTTTGGACATTTTTGCTACACAACTTTGCTTACTACCAACAGGGGACCATTGTGTGTTTTCTCCTGCAGGAAATACTCTCTCACATTGCAGCTTATTTCCCGCGACTGAACTCGCAAGGGAACACCTCGACCAACATTATTTTTTTCTTTGGGAGGATGTTTTCTGGGGAGCCTTCTCCTACTCTCACAACGTCCGACATTTTACGAACCAATATAATATTCGCACAAAAATTATCTGACCAGAAGCACTTCTCACGAGAACACTGTCTCAAAACAATAACAAAAAGAGGTCGAAAGCACAAGAGAATTGTTTCTTCACTGTAGCGCCGCGTCACTGACCAGCAACTGGAAGTTGTTCCTTTCGGAAGCAGAACGGAAGGGCTCCCTAAATCTGTCATCGCGACTCCCCTCACCCTGTTTGCAGGGACTGCACAACCCGGTCCAATGCGCCCGGCCTACGCGCTTATGTTTACATTCTGCCGTGGCAACTACGCGGAGACGAGCCTCCCGACAAGCAGCCGTCGTTGGTTGAGCGCTGTCTCCTCTGCACCGCACGGAGGTCCCAAGTCGGTTCTAATTTTAATCGGACTTCATAATGTTATTTTTAAGAAAATAAAACAGAAATTCACATGCCGTGCGCTTGATGACCTTCTAAGTTACACTCTGTTTTGGCATTTTTTATTTCACCAATGTTGTGAATATTTTGTTTCTAAAATGCAAAAGCGAAATATATTCATTTATTTCCTTATTTATTTATTTAATGTTAAGATAACATTTTCACGAACCCAGTTTGCAATAATTGCATTTGGATTATTCACGCATGTGTTCGACCTTCTCGTGTTTCTGAATTTGCTATGTAACACCGGTTTTTGTGCCGAAAGGTAGCCTGCCGAAAGGTAGACTGTTAATGGCGGCGCGACGTAAGAGCGGCTGTGCTGATCAATACCAGACGAATGCCTGGGAATTTCTTTACCAAACGCGCCGGACGTGAACATTCCTTTCTCTTGATTGTTAGTGATTTCGGGTGCGCCAACTGCCAAGGTCACTAGTCCTGTAAGTAAAGTGTATGCATTTCCTTGGTGGGTGGCAGTGATCTTCCCCAACTATGTGGCGAGATCCGGCGCCAACCTACCGTCGGCTAGTGGGGTTTCCCACTAACCAGGTCTCTCCCACCAGCGGGGCACCGCCCAGCTGGGATAAACTAATTTCCTGGCCAATCTACCAGCATGTGTGGTAGTGAAGTGCATGTAAATGTCACTATGTGTAAGTAAGGGATAGGTATGGTTAAGTACGGACAGGACAAAGAAGAGGAAGGAAACAACGCGTGCGGTCCGAGAAGAATTCTAGAAGCCGGCTGCTTTGAACGGCAGTTTTCGATGGTGTCTCTCAACACCAGGCGATTGCCAGAGCAGTACCTTAACAATCACGCGACGGACCGTGCGCGACGTTTCCTTCCTCTTTCTTCTCCAATCCTACTTACACACACTTGTACTTACATGCGCTACACTACCACACATGAGCGATCGGGAGCACAGAGCTTGTCTCGGTTGGGGCGGGGCTCCTACTCGTGGGAGACACCTAGTTGAGGGAAACCCCGTTACCGGACGATAGGTCGGCACCGGATCTTACCACCCAAGGGGAAATATCGCCGCCATT
Organism: Teleogryllus occipitalis; assembly: GCA_011170035.1. Classification (NCBI taxonomy): domain Eukaryota; kingdom Metazoa; phylum Arthropoda; class Insecta; order Orthoptera; family Gryllidae; genus Teleogryllus; species Teleogryllus occipitalis. The sequence continues at coordinate 511,380 of BLKR01000068.1, forward strand.
TCTCGAGGAAAACGCACGCACTACACTTACGGGATTAATGACATGAGCCGTTACGTGCCCGGAATCACTAATACCCAATCAACCATCAAGAGGAACAAACTCCAAGCTCTGACTGACTCCCGTCATAATGTAGTGTGAAAGAATGTATATTTAAGGCGAAAGGATGTGGAATAAAAGATAATGCGCGATCAGTGGCCTGTTTGTTTAAGTACTACTCCACCATTTACCTGGTAATGATCGGAGAAACCATACAAAATACCGTTCAGAAAACCCAACCATTAGAATTTTTTCCAGCCAATGGCAGAACTCGACCTAGCTAGAATATGGTTACTTGCGAAAATACGCCACCGTCGAGGCTCGAACCCTAAGACCTCCCGGTCAGAAACTCTGCAATGTCCATAGTTGTTCCTCTGAGCTATCTGAGCGGTAAAAATCAAAATGATTTTCCCCAAAATACCTGTATGATTCTAATGAATTACGGGTATTTTTTCATGAAAATATCGGTATAATACCTTTAAATAGAGATATTTTACCGGTATAGGCGTCGGATAATGGTAAAATACCTCCAAAAAATATCGGTATTTGACGTCTTATTTTTAAAGGCATTTTGAATAAAGGTATAATAGAGGTAAAGGTATTTATATACCGGTATAAATACCTTTACCGCTGTTATTTCGGTATTCGGTCCCTGCTTTTCAGTACTTTTTGTAGAAGGCTATTGAATTATAGTGAAATATGACTCAAGTGATAACTGCTACAGTAGCTATAAGCGCCGGAAACAGCTTGGATTACAACAGTAATCGATTAACCGACTACTCGCGGTTCAGTTTCTGACCTAGGCGGAAATCATGAATATCGCTGCAATCAATGCTATGAATGTTCATGCAAAGAACAACAGTGGAGAAATGTTGTCAAGAAGGGGATTTCTAAAGGATCTCGCTTTGTCCTTAACGAAACCAGAAATGAAAAGGAAGAACGAGAGAAAATCTCTGCTGACAAAGTAGGAATTTTTTTTTCATCCGGAAAGTTGATTTCGGAGCTCTTACCAACGCAGAGTTTGAAGTACCGTATTCCTTAGACAGGTTTCGGAAAATGTCTGTGCTACCGTAAATAGCAGCTTTCAGCATGCAAGTAGGAACATCTTTTCAAAATGGATATTGTGTTGTCGATGCTAAGCCTACTAATCAATTCTCACAAATTTAGAAGATTACTACAGTAGATTTCATGACATACCTGAAAAGTTCGCTTAATAACACCAAATTTTCATTTTTAATAATACTCTTGAATTTTCGGAATGAATAAATCTTCATGTTTACTTGAAACATCCCAGATATTTTAATTTTTTGGAATTTTGAAGAAAACATAATCGATTTTGCAATACACTAATTTTAAAAAGTTGTTCAGTAATATATCATACAAGTTTTCTCGCCAATTTAAATTCTGTTACGAGATTTCCATTTTTTTTTTTTTTTTTCAAAAGAGATTTTGTTTTTATGCTTAACCCTTAAGTGGTCACGTGGGGTCAACTGATATTCCAACTTTCAATAACTTACTGTTTTTTTCACTTCGTGATGGGAGTAATAAAAATGGCAATCACAATTATGAAAGGATCAGAAGATACACTCACCAAACTGATAAATGCAATTTAATCAATCGCTACTTTTTTTAAAAAATGCCTGAAATTCATAACAGACTCTACAATATAGCGTCCTGGAACGCAGGGAGTTCATTATACAATAATAAAACTGATGTAGAAAAATTCTGTCAGGACTACTCAATTATTCAGGAAACCTTCCTTACGTCAACCTGCTCTTTTTCTCTCAAATGCTATCATATCTATCGTGGCGACAAAAAAACTGGCCGCGGAGGTAGGACCGCAATAGCATACGAAGAACTCTCCCACATACATCATTACTCCATCTTTACAAACAATGGAAGCAACAGTAGTTAAAATTGGAACAAAAACAGGACCTTTCACCATCATTTCTATTTACAGAAGTCCATCAAGGCCACTGCGCTCGTCTCTCTAGGTCACAACATTTTCATAGCTGGTGATTTCATTGCTAAACGTATGGAATGGGAATGCAAGCGAAATACACAAGCTGGAGATATCCTTCAACAGTTTCTTCTCTCCTCTAACTCTCTTACCACCCAACCCCCTTCTGGCCCCACTCACGTCTTAAATGATATGCCACATGACATTCTAGATCTTGTAATTCCGTATTAAATTCAACCGAACCAAATCCCGTTAAAAAACTATTCCCTGACCATCTACCTATAATTTGTGCTATTCATCCCGGTGCCTATCCATTTCATACAAACCTAAATTCTAAATTTAGAACAAACTGGAAATAATTCAGAAACAGAATCGCCCATAAAATTAAAGCATACGGCCATCCTCTCACCTCAATTGACGCAATAGAAACCGCCGTTCAAAAATTTACATACCAAACTCGTTTCGCATACAATAGATTCACAACTAAAATAGAAACCCCATACAAAAACAATCCCTGCTTTTCAGTTCCATCCTCCATAATTTTGGAAATACAAACCAGGAGACGAGCGCAGAGAAGGTACTTTGCAACAAGAGATGCAGATGACAAATCCAAATTTCAACAAATAAGAAGAAAAGTTTCACGCCTACTCAAAGAATTCAGAGCAAACGAATGGGAAGATATCATAAAAAAGCAGACATACAAGATCGCACAGACATTTGGAAAATTAAAAAAAAATAAAATAAAAAAAAATAAAAAAACCAACAACAATAACAAACAAACAAACTCTGGAAACCACAAGAACCAAGACCGGAAGCGTGCATCAACTGATGTCACAGCAGCGCCTCTGACCGGGAGGTCCTAGGTTCGAGTCCTGACGGCGCACAGTGGTGCATTTTGGCGATTTCCTGGCCAAAACCTCTGAGAGCTATAGTATGTTTTCTGCGACGACCAAATTTATTTTGGATTATCTTTATAATGTAAGGGAGCTGGTAACATAATACCAGAATAATGCACTGCTTAAATCTGTGAAATATAAATATGTATTTTTCTATATAAAGTTGGTTAAATTTTATCAATTCACAAAATTGATTTTAGAAAAACGTAGTGATTACTTACATATTAATTGATAACATTTGGCGTAAAGAAGCATGGTATTAATGCCATTTCATGCCCTCTGCCTGAGAAAATTCATATACAGCGTCCGAAGAACCGGAAAGGAAGATCACAGTTTTCACTAGGGAACATTTCTCCCTATGGTGATATTTGGCTCAGGCAAATGAGACAGCATATTTGTTCAAGAATTTTAACTTTCTTTTGGGAACATCCCTCAAGCTGGAAATGAAAGGAACAGAAGATCTCAACAGGCGATTAAACATCTCCTAGATTGGGTGCAGTCTTGAACTTGTTCGCGAGAATCCTTCTCCATACGGTCTTATATCTTTGTGAATAGATTCTATGCATTATTACCATTCATATTTGGAAACATATTTCTTGGCAGTATCCAGTGCGTACTAAAAAAAAAGTTGTTTGGAAAGCTCTACATTCAGACCAGTTTTCTTGGAATTGCATTTGAATAAGTTTCTTGACCATATTCAAATTATAGTTGCAGTATTATTTCATAAAAAATAATATAATACTAATTTTATAACAATAACAATCTAATATGAATAATTGTTGGTATGTAACTTAGGAGTTAAGTAAACAAATATTACTTTACAATTAATTGTATTTTTGATTTATTTTTTAAAAGTGGTATGATGAGTTTCTTTGATACGTATTTGACCTTTCATCGACCGCACACCCTTCCTTAAGACGAGTTTTGATGACACATTATGTAAATATTACTTTATGTACAATTTTAATGAAATAAAATGTGCGTAATCCAGTCCAGATGATGTAATGTATATAAATATTATGTTCATGTAATATTAGTTAATAGTCATAATCTGTTACAAAAATTAGAAATATTAATTTTTTTGTTTATAATATTGAGTAAATTTGTTATTTCAGTAAAAGGGATCAAATTTTTCCGCTAGAAGCAGCATTGTAAAAGCAGTTCCCGTTCTCAGGACGGATCTCGACGAGTCATATTCGACGATCACGCGTGCTTGACGAAAAGTTAATTCTTTGTATTTACTAATGGGGCAAGTTGGGGCATGATTTTATAACTCGATTCGAAAGAGGATAGTTTCAGCTAGTAAATGAAATTAGAAACATCGCAGAATTCCGCGAAATTGGTAACTTTCAGCCTACGTGAACTTATGAGTAATTCAAATTGTTGTATTAATTTCATGCATTTTAATATTTCATCCCACGTCGGTATTACGCATTAATGCATTATAAAACTAACATGAAAATACTCTACAAACTTTCAGGAAGAGAATCCATACTGCCAGTTTTCTCTGCACAACTTTATATGGCCACCACTTACAAATAAAGATGGTCTCTCTGTGTTACTCTCGCACTGCAGATCTATCGAACGCCGCGAAGGGTAAGTTCGGGTGAATACTGGTGCCAGGGGAATTGACCCAGAGACACGAAGTGGGTAGAAACAGATGCCCCCAAGTATACAGTGTGTCGTAGTATTTGCAAAAGTTCAGTAAATGCGATTTCATTTTTGAGGTTTTGGCCAGGATTTCGGGAAAATGCACCACCGTGCGGCGGCAGGATTTTCGACACTAGCTTTTCAGCTAGGTCGAATTCAGTCGCTGTCTGGAGAATTCTAGCGGCCGGGTGCTCTTCTCGGTAGTTTTTCGTGATTTCTCCGACCAGCACCAGGCGAATGCCGGAGCAGTACCCTACCAAACGGGCCACGGACCGCGCGCGATCTGTCCTTCCTCTTCCTTGTCCTATCCTCTCCTCTTACACACACACACACACACACACTAACATGCACTACACTACCACATATTCCGGGAGACCGGTCGAAAGCTTAGAGCTTGTCCCGGCTGGGGCGGTGCCCCGCTAGTGGGAGAGTCCTGGTTAGGGGGAAACCCCACTAGCCGACGGTGGGCCGGCGCCGGATCTCGCCATCAGCGGTGGAAGATGTACACCCACTTCTGAGTGCGATACAGCCATTCGGAATAGCCAAGTAGTATATTAGACAAAATATGCTTAAAATTGTCTTAATAGCTAATTTTCGAAGTTTCTACATTTCTTCCGCAGACACCTATATATCACTGGGACGCATCCCTCTATCCCCTTTGGGGGACACTTGTACATTCGATCATAAGGAACTTGCATCTTATGAACAATAGTTACACATCGCGTTTTCCTTCGATACATGAAATGTCATACATCCAAATATACATAAGTAGCTTTTAATGAATGGACATTTGTCATAAACAAATTCCTACCCTAGTTCATAATTGATCAGATCTGTAGAAGAAATCATATGTTACAGCAAGAGAGAATCACTTGGTGTCAGAGGCTGGCCACTTTCTGATTTAAACTTCAGCTAATTAATATCTCAATGAATATTAAATAAAGTCTATGTGATAAATGCTGAATATCATGATGTGCTTTTCCTTGAATCTTAAACTATAAAATTCAAACAGATAAACAACTACAATTATATGCAGAGTGGTTTTATAATTTTGTAAAAACAAACTTGCATTAATACCTATTTCTCTTATCACACACAAGTAAAAAGGGACCAATGATAAACATTTGTATCTGTCATTGAAATCGGTTATGGTAGATATGTAATAATGCAATACTACTTACACATTCTCTCTTTCACAGGGTAGAATTTCAACTTGTTCCCTTTCTCTTTCACAGGGCAGAATTTCAACTTGTTCCCTTTCTCTTTCACAAGGTAGGATTTCAACTGGCTCCATTTCAATATCATTACTTTCATGAGAGTTTGCTAGTTCCTCAGAACCAAGAAAAAAATTCTGCACTTTCTGAAACAATAAGTTATGGTGCATTCATGAAACTTTACAAGTTTGAAGGTACAAATTTGAGATAAATTTGAAGAAAACATACAATCAATGCCTTGTTTAGTGTTTATCATTTCTCTATTTTCACATTTCACATCACTACTTTCTACATTTACTATCACCACAGGATTAAGAAGTTAGATAGATGCACTGCTATCGCAACCCTCATGTCCTCACAACATCTCATAACAGAGGGAAAATTCCTTTGATGTGTAAATAAGGATGCCCATAAATAAAAGTGTTAGGATGCTGTGTAGAATATTAACAGCATCCAAAGTTGATAGCTCATTATCTTATTAAATATTATTATTGTTATTAGATTCTTTATGCTAATGAAATTACTCTTCTTATTTTGCTTGTCACTTTTCTTACATTTCAATGAATACCCCCTCTCCCCCCCACACACACACACACTTATCTACTTGACTCAGTTTGGCATTTGTAATTCACTGTTGTAAGAGAAGGGGAAAAAAGTAAAATAAAACAAATTTAAAGCAAATGCAATTATTCATGTACATACCTGAATTAAATATTCCTTTCTTTCATCCACTTCCTCTGGACTATATTTTTCATTACAAACAATACTTTTTATTTCTTTGTAGCTTTTAAAAGAGTCACCACATAACATACATTTATTCATTTCCAAATTTAAATACCAATTCTCAAACAATAAAAATTGCATAGATATTATGTGAATTTCATGATCAGGAAAAACAAAAGACTTTTCGAAGAGATTCTGTAATGTACTGACTACTTCAATTTTGTCAAAATTATTGCAGAGAATATGCTTCACAAAATTATTAAGGAAACAATCCCACATATTCCTCATGATTTTCACGTAGTACTGCAATGCTTCTGGATGATTTACATTCACATTGAAAAGAAAATTAATGAAATCTTCAAGAGATGATGCAAAGTCTTTGGGCACACAAACTTGTAAATTCTTGCAAAATATTGCAGAACATTTGGCAAACAGAAACAGAATTTTGAAATACATGTCATTTCTTCCTGACAAATTTGTAGTTTTGGATAATAATAAATGTAGTAATTTTAAACTTTGATGTACACATGTAGTTTGGGTCAATGCTGAAACATGATCAAAATAACAACTACTTTACAATGATGGTCAAAACAAAACACATTCAAAACTGAAGAAAATGGTTTAGGAAAAATGTGCATATTATCTTCAAAATGAAAATATGCAAATGCTATTTTCATTTGAAGAAATTAAGATATACAGTATTCTGAAAATAAGGGAAAATACTTTCCAACATTTTAATTAATACTAATTTCAAAAACTAGTTATTTATATATAAAAAATAGTCTTCAAAATTTACAGAAGGCCTGTATCATTATTCAAAAACTTACCGTATAAAACTACATAATCTGAGAGTCATTTCTGAACAAAAAGCAGAACACGAATTGAGTAATTTCAGAGAATGATTGTTAAGGAAGAATAGTTTTTGAAAACATAATTATTGTTTGCCCAGGAAATTCATATTTCCATCCTTAAGGCTGAAGAAAATTATACTGACATCACTTTGCACCCTGGAGACATGTGGCATCAATCTGCATGACAAGTCACCATACATATTTAAAAACAGTGTGAGGAGTTGACCATAAATTATGTAACGCAAATTTGGAGTATTATGAATATTCCCTATCCCCCCTATAACACAACTACAAAGTGTGTGCCCTAAATAATTACGTAAAGCTTGTAACCCCCCCCCCCCCATTTACAATATGTAAAAATAATTTATGAAACAGTAACAACACTTTGCATTAATTTCAAATGCAATACAAGTGTGTTATTTTCTATATTAAAATGTGTGATGAGTAGTTAATAAGATGTATAAAAAGTCGTAATTAGTTCATGGTGCTGACTACACCTAAAAACAAGATGGATAATTTTTGAGCTAGGAAGGATGCACAGGCAAGAAAATTCCTGACAAGCCATGTATCCATCATGGAGGCTGCATGGGCAAGAGACTATTGCACCAATTTAATTGAATAGTAAAATAAACAATGGATTAGTTTTGAATATTTTCCTCATAATCTAACAGACTCAATCAATATACTATTGATGAAAAAATATTTCCTTTTATTGGATCAAATTATACATCATAATTTTTTATTTATCTTTCTTCATTTAATTTCTTAATATTTTAAGGTTTTAGTTCATGGCTGAATAAAAATAATTATTTCAACAAATGGTGAACATTTTTTTAAAAACATCAGCGCAATGTAACACTAAACCAGGGATTCCCAAACCTTTTTCTTTTTGGTGAAAGTGAATTGTTAGCTTCATCTACCCCCTGACATTTTCTCTATAATGTACAGCATCCATAACCATGAAACAAAGAATTGCACATAAATGCCTTAAAGATAATAATTTCTTTCCCAAATATTCTCGTAAATATCTCCATTTTTCAATTATTAAACACGTTTCCATTTTTGGGTAGCAGAGTTTTTAATCTTCACTGAAATACAATGGTTACAAAATGTTGAATGTTTTTTAAAAACTATCCACAACATTTCTCCAGTGTGTATTGTGGAGAGTACTTTCTTGCATGATGGAGTATCGTTGTAATTTCTAGAGTTTTTCAAAATCTTAATACCTCAAGATGAAAGGCAGACACAATAGAAGAGGTGCAAATGAGTAATTTATTATTATACATTTTGTTGCTTCATGTCAGTAAACAGTTAATTAATACTTTCTGTAATCAATAGGATCTTAATTATACTGATAAGGTGTCGTTTCATATTTGACTATTGACCCCTTGATCATCATTGACCGTCCTCAAAATTTCATCAACCCCCAAGGAGGTCTACATCAACCCCATTGGGAACCCCTGCACTAAATTAACATCCCCTACCCCCATTTAAATTGCAGCATCATGCTACTTCAAATCCCCTCCCTACTCTTAACCATTACATAATTTATGGATGTCTCCTTTATACTGTTTGATTTATTTGCATTATTTATAGCAAGCTATACTACTTTGATAACTTCAAGATTTTGCCCTTTTTATTAATAAATTACATAATGTAGCTAACGAAAATAAGAAATATGATGAATCTTCCAAAGATGTTTACTGACTTACCAGTAGAACTGTGTAGTTTGTTGACCATTTCAAATGGGATCCTCTCTAAAACAGTAGTGACCAAATTCATAACAAAAAACAATTCATCATAATCTATTGCATTCATTTTTTCAACTTCTTGATATAACTGTCTAAAAATATTATCACACACATCATTTTCCACCCCAGAATACAATCTTAAATTTTTCTGAAGGGCACTGAAAAGCTGTTTCCAGGATCTAAAAATTGATTCCTGAAGCAAGAAAGATGTTTCAAATAAAAAAAAAATCTGGAACTGTTTAGGCAATTAACTCAATCAACTCTGAAATGAAACACCAAGACTTACATGTTCAAAAACAAAAAATTCAATGTTAGTAACAGGGAACATCAGTATTAAATATATACAATTGAAATCTGCTTCATTTTCATTCCCTTGATTAATATTTTGCCCCAGTTTCATGTAGATTGTCAATTTCCTTGTAATAATATTCCATATTGTTCTTAAAATGTTGGGACGAATAGAAGTTCCCAAATTCAAAACCAAATCTAATTTCTCGATGACTTCTTGAACAAAGGTAATAGTGCTGTGTTGAGGCCCAATTCCCAATTCAAATAAATGATCCAACAAAGTCAGAAACCTAAAAACGGCAAAAGAGAAATTAGACTTTTCCACAAAAAGAAATTCACATGTTGTAGATTATTGAAAAATATACATTTTCAAAGACTGGGGAGAAAACTTCTACTATCTAAGGACATCTCTGTAGTTGACATTTGTCTTAAGCAAAATTTTTTCAGTTCTGTGGGTAACTGTTAAAGAGAGGTTTCACTGTATATGCACACTAAACTATCCCCAAAACAAAAATTAAGGAAAACCCAAAGAGAAGAGCAGTGAAATTTGGGCACTGGAAAAGACCATCAGGAGTAGGTGACATTTTGGAGAAATGGTAAAAGAAAAATGCAATTAATGAAATAAAAAAGTGGCTCAAGTTGTTAATCATAATAGTGATAATAATAATAACAACAATTTATAATTATTATAATAATCATGTTCGTCATTTACATAACAACATAAAAAGAAATTATAATGACTTACAGAGCTTCATTTTTATCACTTTTGATGCCCACAAATGAAGGAGATAATAATATATCCAACATTGTATATAAAGGGGTTCTAGGATCACCTGGACCCCAATAATAATCTTCTGATGTTAGAACTTCTTCTGAGAGACCATTCTTCTTGGATAAAACAGTTTCAAGAATAGGATTCAAACATGTATTCACAAGATTTTCATTTTCTTTGGAAATCTCACCCAACTTTGACAGAATACAAAAAACATTTTTGAATACTTCTGCTTTTGCACAATGTTTAAAGGCTTTGGGGAGATCTTGAGCTTTTACAGGAGGTATTTTCTCAATCCTTTTAATCTGATTCATTAAATTCGTCCAAATTTTTCGCAGAGAGTACATCTTAAATTTTGGATCGTATTTTCCATTGACTAATAATACTGTACATTTTGCAACACAATGAAGCAAAAGTTTTGACATTGATTGAAAATGGACAGGTAAAGAAATTAATGGTATGTGCAGCTGACGTAATTGATAATTTTTTCTGGGAGGTTCACATTTCAAACACAATAATTGTGCTAGTACATTTGACAAGTATTTCGCATCAATGCAGGTTGTTTCCTTCAAGGATTCAACACTGAAGTTAAGTTCAGGATTGCAGCAGACTGAACAATGTATTTTGCATACCCCAGAGGTCGCACTATCACAATGTTTACAGAAACGAGAAACTGAGCCAAAACAAAAATTCAGAAAATTGTAGATTATTGAAAAGTATACTTTTTCTATGTGAGTTTCTAGAGCAACAATAAGATCCCACCAAATTTTAAATTTTATGGTACACATATCACTTGTCTGTGAATTAAAAGCCTGAAGAGGTTTCATCAAATGTTCTATCCTTTCTTTTGACACTTCAGAAGTTAATTCAATATATTTATTAACTAAATATTTCCATGCAAGAAAAGCATAGGCATAGGATTTGGGTCCATCATTTTTGTTTACAAATATAGCAGCTTCATCTTTCATGAAACAGAAAAAGAACATCAGAATCACATACGGTTCTCTACTAAAATGAGTATTTGCAAAACTTAACATAGAGAAATGGAAAATAAGAAAGGTGTGCAAATTTGTTTACGACTTGTCAGAATTTTAAGTATGTAAATGAACTTACCCGTTGTGGACATTTTTACTTTCTGACTGACAGAAATTTTCTTCACATCAAAATTAATTTTGTTTCACAAAACCTATGACAACAAACATTATTGACATAAAAGTTCATTCCTTGTTCACAAAATAAATTAAAATCTGGTAACTTTTTCTCACACAAAAAAATGATCTCTCAAGCAATCTCTGCAACCCAAAGTGTAATAATATATTACACAATGGAAACTGCTACAACTTGGAAACAATTTTGTACGAATAAATATTATTTGGCAAAATATTACTTGTTTATTTGTGATCATTTTTTCGCATTTATAAATTCTACTACTCTCAAAGTGAAAATTATTTGCACACAATAACTTGCACATTGAGAGGTATACAATTTTAAAAAGTGGTATAATTTACTCGCGCTAACATTAAGAATTAAAAAAAAAACATTAATTTTTCTTTCATTAAAGTTGATACAAGAAAGGAGTATTAGGTGTTCAGAAAATTCTACTAAAACAAACCGAAGTGTATATAGTTTCCTTTTCAAGTTTCACTGACGGGTTATTTCTTTTACATCCATAAATAAAATGCATATATGATGTTTTGAGCATATTCCCACGTTTGAAAGTATCCTGCATTAGCAACAACTCAATGTCAAGTTTCATTTTTGAAACTTGACGTTCAGTGTACGTATTCAGCGCAGATTTAAAATGACGTCTCGCGAGGAATGATGGTCCCACAAGTGTCATGAAAATCACACCTTCAAAAGCGGAAAAAATTCTGAATGTATTTCAACTTGACCCACAAAACACTGTAATTGTGCCACTTTTAAAATATAAAAGCTATTTATACACATCGTATTCAATTAATTGAATACGATGTGTATAAATAGCTTTTCTTTTTGCTTTTGCTTTGATTAATCATGCAAAACCGTTTCCTTTTTTCTCCATTTTAATTTCTGAATTATTGGAAGCGAAGATTCACAACACATTGTTAAAAGAATTCGAACGTGACTGTTGAATAAAAAATCAACAATTGGAGGCTTTTCGAGCTACTTATTCGTGTATTCTGGTAGGATTAGCAAGTTGGGTATTTCAGAATACATCTCCATTTAACACGAAAATTTTTAGCACCGTGCAGATTTGTTGGGAATTCTTGAAAGCATACGCTCTAGAGCACCGTTGGTTATCTCATCTCCACTTCGGTGATAAAATGTGAGAAGGAAATAAATACAAGGCACACTTAAAAACCAATAATTTTACCGGCAACACTGAGGCCATCGGCTTCAGCAACACACTGGAACGCACTTCCAGCCCTCAGAAGCGGGTGTCGCGAACTGACGAAGGTGCGACGGGGAATCCGCCGGCCACAGCAACGCTCCCCTCCACTCCCGTCGATGTCCTTCCGGAGACGGCCAATGATCGTCGAGGCGCTCCAAAGTGGCAGGCTTACCCTGCACCACCACAAGAACTTTTACATTGGGCGCGTTCAATGATAATCGTTCGTTCAGTAATAATCACAGATTTCGTGCAGTGTGTACCATACGAGTACTTGCTCCATGTAGTAATCGCAACCAGGTTGAGGCACATGAGAAGAGAAAAACACCGGAACTAATATTAGTACAGCCAATCACCGAAACTAGAAATACCAAAACCCGTAGAAACAAATGGATGAGGCTCAAGTAGAATTAAGTTTCGCAATAAAATTTTACTATTCTTTGCCTTAGAGAGTTTTTTCGTAGTATAATAGAATTTAATTATTTTGAACCATTCAATGAAAAGTGGCAGAAATGAGGTAGATCATCGAAGAAAATCATTGATCTATTTTTTACACAGCGCTGTCAGGTATACTTTCGGATGGTGCATTAAGAAAGCGTGCCCCGAAAAATAAATTTTCTGTAGTATTACATTTTGGTTTTATCGACTACCAAATTTATTGATTTTTTATTAAAAAATTGAAATATTAAAACATTTAGTAATATCCACCTATTTTGATAACACTGGAGAATAGAACTACACATTGTCTACCTGCTACCAGTTCTTTATCCTCCTATAGCTGTCTTACGGCCTAGTACTCGCTTTGACTGTTTACTTAATAACTACTTTAATGGAATATATATAATTTCTTTATTTATGTACACACATTATTATATTCTCCGCCAACTACCAAAAGACACTCAAACCTGATAATTAGCGCTCCTTTATGAAATTAAGGACGAGATTCGTCAGTCACAGTTTGGATATAAGATTTTTCCAGATTTGGCAATCTTCAGATACAAGAATAGAATTTGGAACCTTTACCTGATTAAAAGTCATGTACGCATTTTTGGGTCCGTAAATTAATTTTATTTTATCATGGACTTATTTATACGACCCATCCGATTGTTTACACGTTTTCACATTTATCTGCCCCTTCTTTGTATAGGATAATCGAAACTGATTGACCGTGGTCAGGCGTAAGAGCAGATCTTATGAACTGACCCTGACCGTTAATAAAGGAAACTTTATTATTGAATGATAATACGAATATATTGATAGATATAAAATGATTTGTCTGTATTGAAAATGATAAGCATTGCTTTTAAAAGACCAATGAATGAAATTCAAAGACCTCCAACTTTTCCTACCCGAATCAGGTGTTTTCAAACAAAAATAATTAGTCTGATTATTCCAACATCTTCTGACCTAAAATTTAATATTCGCGTGTATTTTTTTAATAGTAGTTCATGTTCATCGGAAGTCTGTGTGACACATAAGCTCACGTTACAGTTATAGCTTCTTCGAAAACTTTCGAGCCTGTAATTTGAAGAATGCATTATTGTGCCAGATAAAACAAAAGATTCCATTACAGCTTATAATTAGAGTATGACTTAATGAATTAAATATCAAATTTCTGACTTCCTTTATGCATTACTAAGTATTCAAATTAAAAGAATTAAATTTTAATTTTGGGAAGTTGATCGAGAGCGCGCTATGCTGCTTCAATTAATTTTAATTTACATGAAAACGCACTGCACTAGGAACATAAAACAACGAATGGTTATTTATTGTTTCTAGTGCGGTACACATTCTCGCAATATTTCTAAAATTTTATTATAGAATAAATTTCGATATTTAAAATTGCAATATATTCAAATATTTCCAATTGCAAAATTTCGAAATTTGCAATTTTCGAAAATTCAAAGAGTTTAAGGAGAAATTACTCGAAAACTTCTAGTTTTTAAAAAAATGGGACATGACCTTTTTTAAAGATCTATTTTTTTAGAACAAATTTTATTACATAAACAATCTCTGTCAATAGTGTATTTTGCGATGTTAATTTTTGCAATTTTTTAAAATACAAAAGAAAATATGATCAGCACCACTTGTTACTTTCTCGAATACGTACGTATATACGGAGTAATAAACGTAGAATAGAGAAAGTTATGTTATGCTGCGCGAAAAAAGGCGAATTTTCGACAGAAAAAATTCTTTGCCGAGCCCTAAAAACAAGAGAATGGATAAATCCAGTTTCTAAATGAAGAGAGAGAAAAATCCTCTAATACGTGGTGTAGCCAGAATCCCAGATTTGTGGGTCCTTTATGCCGAAGAAACAATTGAAAGCAAAACTTCCGTCCGTGAACACTATTAGCGCCTAAATGATCTACGATCTTTTCCAAATTGAAAAAAACCCTGTCCATCTGACTCTAGTTGAAACTTTGGAATTTTAAAAACCTATAAAGTTTAGGGGTACTTTACATGAAGCTCTCCAGGCATTTTCAAAATTTTCTCAAAAACGGCTCCAAATTGTTTCTTTAAATTTCTTGTAAGAATAGAGTAAAATACACTTATATCTTTATATATAATAGCCACCTAAGGTCCTATTTTTACGGTTAACTCTGAATTTTCGAAAATTGCAAAAGTTTGAACTTTTTCGGCGTCTTCTTTCAACAATAAAATTGAAGACACAGATTTTTCCCTCAAATGAAATTTGTTGCTCATAAATAGTTCTTTCATTAAGGTCACGTAGATTTTTTTGAATATATTTTATCTGAATTTGAGTTTAGTAATTTCCGTGCAATAGTGCATGAAATATTTGCAATTAAAAAAAATAACAAAAACAAGATTTTCTCAAAAATGGCTCCAGCTTTTTTCTTTAAATTTTTGGTATGGATAGTGCTAAATGCACTGTATAAGATGACAAATATTGCTCTATTCTTTTGTTGTTTTTCAAAAATTAGAAAAATATAATTATATTGACTTGTCTTACACGTCTGTAATATTTACATTAGAGGCGATTTCATCCCATTATTGTACTTATGAGTAGATTTACCTTAAATAATCTCAAAGTTTCTTGAAAACTCAACAGTTTTTTGTTAAAAAGAGCACAAACACGCATTTTCAGAAACGCGGAAACTAGATTTTCTGAAAAATGGCTCCAAATTGTTTCTTCAATCTTTCCCAATGGATAGTGCTAATTGCACTGTTTAATATGACGTAGAGTTCATTTTGGTGCATTCTTTTGTTTTTTGTTTTTTTCAAAAATTACACTAATGTAATTTTTTAATATCTCTCACGCCGTCAATATTCACATTTCCACCGATTCGTATACCTTATTGCATTTTTGAGTGGAAGTGCTTCAAATTACTTCAAATGAAGCTTTTCGAAAACTCAATAGATTCCTGTGAAAAAGAGCTTCAAATTTCGCATTTACAGTAACGCTTAAGGTCATTTTCTTAAAAACGACTTGCAATTTTGCAAAGAAAATTGCTATTAAGGATAAAGTTTTAGCCTTCTTTAATGTTCCTAAAATAATATTTCGTTTCTACTATTTCGAAACCGAAAAGTTGAGAAATTTTCAAAAAAATGTACTTTGGGAGGCGATAGATGGCAGCTGGCAAGAAGGAGTGGCGAGACCGTACAGTACCAGTCCTACGAGAAAGTCTGTTCCAATCTGTGGCACCTGTTAGCACTGGTTACTTTCTCGTATACGTACGGAGTAATATACGTATCGTATATGGAGAACTTGAGAATGCAATGTTGCGGGGTCTACTGATACCAAAAAAGTGTTTTTTTGTTGTTTTTTTTTTTCAAAACTTCCCTCAGTCTGTCTGTCTGCCTGTCTGTCCGCCTGTCTGTCTGGTATATGTGAACAACACTAGCGCCTGAACTATTCGTACGATTTTCCCCAAACTGAATAAACCCGAGTCGATCTGCCCAGAGTCGAAGCTCTGCGATTTTAAGAAACATTCATTAACTTTTCATGAAGCCCTTTGGATTTTTCTTTTCATGAAGCTCTTTGGATATTTTCAAAATATCTCAAAAATTGCTCCACAATTTTTTTTACATTTCTTGTTAGAATTGAATAAAATACACGTATAAAACTGGCTTAGGTCAGATTTTCACGGTTAATTCTGAATTTTCGATAATTGCAAAAGTTTGATTTTTTCGGCGTCATCATACAACTACAAAATTGAAGATATAGATTTTTCCTTCTAATGAACATTCTTCGCCATACTTAGTTCTTTCAATTAGGTCAGGTACATTTTTTAAAATTTTTTGTAGTTTTCGCGCAATATTGTACGCGATATGTGCTAGTTAAAAAATGACAACTTTTTCTTTTTTAAACGTTTGGTAAGAATAGTGCTAAATGTAACCTGTAAGATGACATTAACGCCATTCTCTTGTTTTTAAAAAATTACACAAATGTAATATTTTTCAATTGTTTCTTACATCGTTAATATTTACATTAGCGGCGATTTCTTCACAATATTATATTGACGAGTACATGTGCTTTAAATAATGTCATATAAATATTCTCGAAACTCAACAGTTTTTTGTGAAAATGAGATCAAATTTGCCCACTTTGAGAAACGCTCAAATGAGATTTTCTCAAAAATGACTGCATTTTTTTTTCTTTAAACTCTTCCAACGCATAGTGCTTATTCATTTTTTAATATGACGTAAAGTTCATTTTGAGGTATCCTTCTGTTTTTTTCAAAAATTACACAAATTTTAATTTTTTTGAAATATCTCTCACGCCGTTAATTTGCACATTTGCATCGATTTGTATACATTACTGCATTAGTGAGTGGAAGTGCTTCAAATGACCTTAAAGTTTTTCAAAAACTCAATAGATTCCTGCGAAAAAGAGATTCAAATTTCGCATTTATCGTAATGGTTAATCGTCATTTTCTTAAAAACGTTTCAAATTTTTCAATGAAAACTTCTATTTAGTACGAGGTTTTACTCTTCTTTAATACTATTGAAGTAATATTTCGGTTCTTCTATTAGGAAACCGAAAAGTTGAGAAAAAGTTTTAAAAAAGGTACTTTATGTGACAATAGATGGCAGCTGGCAAGAGGATGGGGCAAGACCGTAAAGTCAGTCAACACCAATGGAATTTAAAAAACTTTACTACGAGGCAGTCTGTAGCACCACTAGTTTTTTACTATTCTGTACTACATATGAGTGAAAAATTTGAAGCCGGTTTTGAGAAAATAAATTTTTATTTCTTTATCTTCAAGCAGAAACTGTGTGAAAACTACTCATAGTTTCAAAAAATTGTTCGTCACTTTATTTTAATATCTCTTTTAACAATAAATTGAAATAAGGAAACTAGTGGCGCTAAAAGAGCTCGTACTTTCTCGCCTTTAGTAATGGTTATGTAATACTATTTGTACCACAATTTCTCTCCGAATTAACTCACACGTCATCATTTTTTTAAAGTCATTTGAAATCGTAGAACATTTGGTGCGAAAATTAAACAACTTCAAGCAATAGAATTTTTATTCAAAACTTTAAATGGAAATGTATTTCTGGCATTGAATTCATTGTACAAGGTATGCAGTGTCCTATTACAATTTAATTCATTTTCACTCTTTAGGCTACTTTTCTGGTGAGCACTTTTTTCAGTGTTTCTTTCTTGCATTATGGGTACAGTGAACGATGTTTTTGAACAACGCAACACAAATTGCTTTCGCTCCACATCTACAGTCAGTAGTACATGAAAATATTGCATCAATTTAACGGCCCTTTCAGTGCAGTCATTCACAGCTTTCAACTTTATAAATAACCTTTGAACTTCTATATATGAAGAGTTGCTTTTCCAGGTCGAAAGACATTCTTGAATAAAACTAGTATCCATCTTCAGGTAAGAGAATAGATAACTGCTTTCGGTTGACAAAAAGTCGACTATTGTTTTCAATGAAATGAAGATTAAATTGAATTAGGGGATGTATTGTATATTAAAGAATTAATAATTAAAGAACGGTCATCAGGATACAATTGCGCTTATCATGTTATTCTCCATTCAATAGTCCACAAAAAGGAATATATCACTCTTCCATATGTACTCTCTGGCTAAATTTGCTACCATTTTGATTTTGCTTTGTACGTCTACTTCATCATCAATATCTTCATCATTCTTCCAATAAATACCACATACGGTGTCTAATTTTTTCGAGCTACTTTTGAAATTGTGTAATCTATTCTTTCATGTTATTTTAGAAGACGTGTGTATCCCCTCCTGCTCCCAGGAGATTGCGGGAAAGGTAACACTGCACTTGAGTTCGGTAAGGGGTCGTCCATAAATTACCTCCGAGGGGGGAGGGGGTTTGAGGCAACGTCACGCTGCGTTACGTAGGGGTAAGAGGGGATCATTGTTTAATGTTACGTATTGCTGATAGTTATTTTTAAAATATTTCAACGTTTACTGAATTAATTCGGTTTATTCAGTCTTATATTAAAACATTAACATACGAAAATATTAAATTAAAGATATAGGTAATTAAAAAGTTATGATGTATAAATTATTAAAATAAATGGACACATTTTTCATCAATGATATCGATTGAATTTTATAAATTACGGAGAAAATATTCAAAACTAATTTATAATACATTCTAGTATCCAATTGAATAGGCGCAGTAGACTCGGAGCCTATGCGTCATACATAACGGCGTGTGTATGGTTTGTCATGGATTTTCTCGCGTACGCGTTCTTGTTTGATCTAAACATTGTCCCCAATCTTCTTGTTATGTGCAGTCCGCTTCTCCAACTAATTCTCCCTTTAATTACACCGCTCAACAAAAAGAAAACTTTCTTTCACTTGCTGAGAGTTTTGCAATGAATTTACAGTAAATGGGGTAGGCTGAATCCGAATATATCATTAGTTTAATTGAATTAGCTCTAGGTTTTGGGCTACGAACGTTATAATGAAAATGATGCTATCAAAAACTAAAGAGTTAATTATAGTAAACACCGTTATTTTCCATTTTAAACATTGACTATCGCATTTTTTCAGAATAGTTTGAGCTTCGTCTTATTAATACATATTCTTTTGTTACAAAACAATGATTTTTTATGGAAAACCTTGTTTGAATGACCCTAAGGTATTTTGCTATATTTGAGGAAAAACAAGCAACAAAAACAGACAAGAAACATTACAAACTTTATAGAAAAAAACATACGAAGCATATTTTGGTATAAAACTGGGTGAACAAGATAAGTCGTGGGCTCCCCATACGCTTAAATGCCATTTTCTTAAAAACAGATCTTTATTTTTTCAATGAAAATTGTCATTAATGATGAGGTTTTACTCTTCTTTAATATTCTTCAAGTAATATTTCGATTCTTTAATTAGGAAACGGAAAAACTGAGAAAATGTAAAAAAAAATAGTTTGGGCGGCGATAGATGGCAGCTGGCAAAAGTGTGTGTATTGGACAGCAGCCTCTAGGCCAGATCATCTCATCTCGATCAGGTTTTTCGTCCAGTTTCCCTGATCCATTGAGCAAATGCTGAGATGGCCCCTTGTTTTGCTTCTGGATATAAATGCCACTTCATTATCTGTGCACGTCTTCTAGAATTTAGTGGGAAATATAGTTATTCAAATTATCGTTTCCATGTTGTCGCGGCAGGAAGTATTATTCCGAAGGACAACATGGATAAGAGCCCAAAATTTATTGCTTATTTGTCCTTGAAAATAGATTTTTATTACATGGGAGTTTGCTTTTTTCCCATTCTTCATTCATTCATTCAAAATTCAAGTAGTATATGATTTTGTAGGGATCACAGAATTTTGAAAATGTGCACACAATTCACTTCTCCCCATAGTCATAGTCCCCACGTCATACGCACGCGTTTTCTGGACGTTAAATAAAAAAATAAATAAATCAAAGAAATTAGAAAACTAACTAGTACGAGAAAGTCTGTGCCATTCTGTAGCACCATTAGCTACTTATTGTAATTTGAAGGGGGGGTCGCAAGCGTCACGTAATTATT
Organism: Teleogryllus occipitalis; assembly: GCA_011170035.1. NCBI lineage: Eukaryota > Metazoa > Arthropoda > Insecta > Orthoptera > Gryllidae > Teleogryllus > Teleogryllus occipitalis. The sequence goes on from BLKR01000068.1 coordinate 531,873, forward strand.
ACGCGTTACAGGGGGGAGAGGTGGTATTGAAAATACACCAAATTTGCGTTACGTAATTCGTGGACGGCTCCTAAGATGGCTCTTTATATATAAACGTTAACTTCTAGGTAACGTTTAATAATACTTGAATACCCCGTATTACGTCTGTAAGATAGTAATGGTACGTGTTTTGGAGCTTAGGTCAGTTTTTATTCACTGGTGAAGATTACCTTCACATCGTAAGTTTAAAATCAATGATAATGTATCTACAGATTAAGAGTCGGCCAGAAATTACGTAACGCTAAAAAAGGAGTTAGGGTGGGGTGTGGAGTCAGCTTTATGCTGCGTTACATAGGATTAGGGGGGGAGGTCATATTTTAGTGTTATGTAAAGACGATATTCTAAACAAAAAATATTTAAAAAATAACTTAAAAAATATAATGTATCAAAAAATTATGATGTACCAATTAAAAAAAGTCACAATAAATATAAACATTTTTCCATTAACGGCATATTTATGGAATCTGTTAGGTTACGAAATAAATATTCAAAAACGACCTATAGTATATTCTAGAATCCATATAATTTAGCGCAGTAGGCTCCGAGTCCATGGGTCATCAACGACGTCGTGTGCACGGCTTGTTAGAATTTTTCTTGACGTCCTTGCTTCGTCCAAAAATTGCCTCCAATATTATTGTTAGATGCAGTCCAGATGGAACAAATTATGACTTTAATTATCATAAATGTTAATATATTCTAACACAAAATTAACATCACTTATTGTTGCTGCTTTATAATTTATTTTTACTTATTGTAAACGGGGGGGGGGTCTTATTTCTTATATTTCTATGGAAATATAAGAATAAGTGTGGTGTCCAGTAGACTTGAGATTTTCTTATAAAGAATTTTTCATGTATACTGAATTTAAAATTTATTTTTATATTGATTTATAACATGTTGAGACACTGATATATTGAATGACATTCGTTACTATAAAAAATAGTGAAAATGAGTTTTGTGATACGGCTTCGGGGGGAGGGGGCGTTGAAGCTCCATAAGCCCTCCTTCTGAGTGCGCCACTGCTTATATACATTATGTAATATTGCCCGGAAACGATAATGGTGACCATTTCTGCTGGAAGACAACTTTTTCACAATCCGGTGTACGTGATACAGCATGAAGTTTCAATCTTTAATTTTTGAAAGAGCTTAGGTCAGCTTAGTCAGAGCGTGCATCTATTTATATAGAGCATTTTCTTAAACCATTACTCAAAGAATGACGAAATTTTCTTTTGAGTGCGTATTTGAAGGATTTTAGTGTTTCTGAAGCAAACGACTATTCGGGAAATCACATATTCAATCAAATGTGCTCCGCTTCAAGAACTGGGTTTACCGTAGGTAAAATCCCGGACAATCTTACCGCTCCCGTTAGAAGTCAAGGCTGCGATAAGTTCTAGCAGTTTTCACTAGTATAATACAATGTGTTTGTGGTATTGCAATGCTTTGACTTTCCATTTAAAAAGAATTCTTTCATGCATGCACGCGCTTTTGCACGCACGTGCTTTTTCACGCATTCAGCACACTATGCATCGTACTTTATGTCTTCACATCTCTCACATTTCTACGTACACAAAACGAACAAATTTACGACTTTTAACCCTGGCTAGGTTGACTTGAGAGAATTGTAAGTATTATCTACGAATCGATCGTTTTTGTAAAACTAAGCAGTAACAGGATCTGCGTTTTTGTCCAGTTCCTTTATTCTTACAAAAATACACGACGTTATAACTTCCTTTTATCAAATTTTAGTGACAACAGAAATCATTAAAATATTTATGCAAAAATCTTTATAGAATATAACTTGAATATTTTAAAATCTAAAATGAACATTGAAAAGAGAAATATTTTCAGTTGCATGATTGTCTTTATAGTTTCAGGTACAACTTTGACCTTCACAAAATAAAAACTCATTTCAAACCTAATTCTCACGAACAAAACATCCTAATAATCTTTATTGGTTTTCTTTTGTTTCTAACTCAAAATATTATTTTTATATTAATTATTTCATAGTACTGTAGTCATATATTGACCCAACGCAACCAAATATAGGATGAAATGTCGCTCTTCGGCGTGCATCGGATATGAATTTTAATGGCCGCCTTCTATGAAGAATAATTGAAAGAAATGAGTTGAATTAAAAGGTGGCTCATTAGTACATCTAATCAAAGCTAAGGTATTTCTTGTTTATAAGATAACTTTAAGTACTTTACAAATTATTACTTTTCCAGAAGGGGGACATAAAAATCTCTAGGGGGACAATACGCAGCAATCCCTGTAAATTCACATAGTATTTCTTGTAGTCTATGTAGCTTCAACGCCTAATCTCAGTTGTGATTAATTGTATCCTTATTCAATTCACTAAAGATACATAAAGGAACCTCTAACTTTATAGTGCATATTCCAGTGAGTACAGAAAATACTATAATCTGGAAATAGTCTATCAAGAACGCATTCAACTCTATAAAAATACTTGTTTTTCCCATTTTCGACAAACAAAGTTCTCAGTTGACAGATCAGTAATCATACTGTATACGCTGACTAGAGAGAAACATGAAACCAGACGAAGGACTAGAGCTTAGTCAGTATGCGAAATTAGCCACATAAAAACATCTAATGAATTTGATGAGACATGCTTCCAAAAATGAAATTTGATTATCTTCTGTATACTTTACGAAAAATCTTATTGACGTAATTTCGGTGACTTCCTGAAACTTCAATACATGACTTTGCATTGTTCTAATGGAACACTAACCTAAACTTGAAAATAATATTGTGTTACAATTTCCTGCTTCAAAATTCAATGGTACCCGACACGTGCAGAACAAAAAATACATATTCCCAGTGTGAGTCACTATTCAATACAGTCACTCATTTCATTGCTTTCTATGAGATGATTCATTTGACTTAAATAGAGCGTCAAGCATCAGTGTGTTTTTCCGCCGAAGGAAAGAAGTTAAATATCAACGTCTCAGTCCATGGAAGGACGTATTTTTCTTTTAAATATAAAAATTGTCTCATTAATCCTTACTAGGAAGCGGATTTTTGTTCCCTAAAAACTTTGAAATACTTTATTAAAAATATGTATTTATGATCTAAAAATTCTGAAATATGCACTTTAATATGCAATAAAAATTAGAAATATTTCTTTTCCTGTATTCAGTTTTCTTGATCAAATTCATAAGAGGCATGCTTGGAATGAAAAAAATATATTTTGTTCAAACATAATACAATCTACCTTTCTTTGCGGGAAAAATAATTGAAGTAAAAATTCACCTTAGTGAAGTATATTGTTGCATCTCTTCTACCTGGTTTACAAAATATAACAAGAAATATCCTACATTTGCACAAGTATTCTATCGTCTATAGAAAAGAAGAAAAAAACGCTAACTGAAAAGTCCATTCTAATCAATGAAAGCTTACAAATAAATAGTACATTCTATGAAAAGATTAAACGTTTTAGAGATAAGTCTCTATTTAACGAAATATACAAAATATGTGCCTATAATTACACGAATACGCACCAACAGGAAAAATCGGTCTAATATGCACAAATATACACTAACACAGACACACACAGACACACACAGACACACAGACACAGACACACACACACACACACTATATATATATATATATATATATATATATATATATATATATATATATATATATATATATATATTGCATCCAATTCTAACCGAACGATAAGAAATTTCACTTAGCTCTACACTGAAGCGCCGGACAAAAATATGCAAAAATCAAAGAAATCCGCTACCTAAACATTTCCATCTGTATTATCATGGAGGGCAGAGGCAGAATTTTGGATCTTTTATTGGGGGCAAAGGGTACATACGATGGTATGCACACTACGCATACGATTGTAAAACGTTCCCCTAAACCAAATGAAATATGAGTAGTTACACTATAAATTAACATAAAAAATGTTTCTTGGCCCCCGTCCCACCACCCACACCCTTCTACAGCCAGACACGTGTTTTTTATTTTATTTTTTCCGACATTTTATCACAATTTTATCGGATTGAAAAAGAACATGAAAAATATACTAAAAATATGAAATTAAAAAAAATAAATTTATACTATCAGAAAAACATTCTTACTTTCTCGTATATGTACGTACATACAGAGTAATATACGCAATTTAGAAAAATTTACGCAATCCTGTGGAAAATCGATTTCAAGATTTCAACGGAAATGCACGTTTTGGGGTCCCATGATACCAAAAAAGAGTTGTTTTAAAACGTCAGTCCGTTGACCGTTACCGTGATCACCACTAGCGCCTAAACCATAGTAGGATTTTTTTTTTCAAAATTGATATTCCCCAGTCTCGACATGAGATGCTGCGATTTTGAAAAATTTTCTTCAAAATTTGGGGGTACTTTCCATGAAGCCCCTCGGATCTTTTCTAAATTTTCTAAAAAAACTGTTCCAAATGTTTTCTTTATATTTCTTGTAAAAATAGAGTAAAGTACACTTGTAAAGGTGATATAGGTCCGATTTTCACGGACTCTTAATTTTAATTTAACTCTGAATTTTCGAACATTTTTGAATTTTTTCGGCGCCTTCCTACAACTACAAAATTGAAGATAGAGGTGTTTCCTTCAAATGAAATTTGTTGTCCAAAATTAGTTCTTTCATTAAGGACAGGTACATTTTTTTGATAATTTCAGTAGTTTTTGCGTAATATTGCGTGCAATATTTGCAGTTTTAAAAAATTACAAAAACAAGATTTTCTCAAAAACGGCTGCTATTTTTTCTTTAAACTTTTGGTAGTGACAGTGCTAAATGCACTCTATAAGATGATATAACCGCTGTATTTCTCTATTCTTTTGTTTTTTCAAAAATTACAAAACTAATTTTTGACATGTCTCACGTCGATAATATTTGCATTAGCGGCAATTTGTTCATATTATTGTATTTACGAGTGCATGTGCTTTAAATAATGTGATATAAAGTCTCTCGAAAACTCAACAATCCTCTGTTACAATGAACTCAAAATTGAGCCATTTTCAGAAACGCACAAACGCCATTTTCTCAAAAATGGCTGCAAATTTGTTCTTCAAAGTTTTCACACGGGTAGTGATAATTGTACTGTTTCAAATGACATAAGGATAATTTTAGGGTATTCTTTTGTTTTTTCAACCCTTTTTTTCATTTGTTTAATATCTCTCGCGCCGTTAAGATGCAGATTTCCAGCAATTTGTTAACACTATTGCATTTGTGAGTTAAACTGCCTTAAATGTCTTTAAAATCTCTGTAAAAAGTATCGAAAATTCTCTGTGAAAAGGAGTTTCAAATTTTGCATATACAGTAATACTGAAACGCGATTTTCTTAAAAACGGCTCCAAGTTTTTCAATGAAAATTGCCATTGGTGACGTGGCTTTACTCCTCTTTAAATTCCTAACGTAATATTTATGTTCTACAATTAGGAAACCAAGAAATTGATAAAATGTCAAAAAATGCGCTTTGGACGGCGATAGATAGCTGTGGTAAGAGGATGGGGCAAGACCGTGAAGCCAGTCCACACCAAGGATATTATAAAACTTATCTAAGGGAAAGTTTGTGTATTCCGTAGTTTCACTAGTTTGATATTTCCTCAGAGCCAAATTCAAACGAAAAGAAAAAAAAAATGTCATGGTCCTAGAACCCTGAAACAGGCTTGAAAAAAATCTCAAAAGTTCCTCTCAAAACACAAATTGTGATTAGTTTTCACATTTTTACTTTCTCGCTACCGTCAAACGGGTATATATGAAACGTTTTAAAAAATGAATTGAGAATAACTTTAAAACCATACACTATAATTGCACATTGATACTGCTTCACTAATAGGGTTATTTCATGAAATCTGTTCAGGGATGCAAATCTATTGTATTAAAATTTCTGCAGCATTGGCAGTTAAAAGATTGCGTTTCATATAACCCGGTGTTACGGGATTATATGAAACGGTTTCATTCATTCATAAATTTGCTGTCATGTCACCCATCTAAGAAGGGTATATGAAACAGAAACGTTAAAAAAATATTAATATAATGTTTTTTTGAAAATTGGTGCGAAAACTTGTGACATATGAGCGTTTTCGTTATTATGTGAATATTGTTTCACATTCAACACATTTACATGAATGTTTATTAGCAAAAAAACAATTACAACACTGAATTTTACACTAAAATAATCAAAAAATTAAAAATTGATCACACCACATCCTCTGCGAAAGTGTGAATTCCCTATTGGTTCAGACAAAATTTAACTTTATTCAGGGAAACTTTTAACATGTCCTCTACATTTGAAAAAAAAATGTATTTTCCCTTTTTGATTTCGTACACAACTAACTTGGTACACTTGCGTACTTTGTCGCGATGTAGAATATTTCCAAAAAATTCAGCAAAAATATTCATTAATGGCATTGGGTGAAAGTAGTGCTTCTCATTTTCACTGTTTTCCCTGGTTACCTCCAAATTTCTCATCTCTAAACTCGTGCACCATTCATCTTTTGCCCTGAGGAAGACCACAACAAGATGGTCGAAACGTCGGCAACACAGCTTTCGATGCCGCGACACCCGGACAACCAAGATCATTTACATGACTCAGGCCGCGGTAGCCTGACTTCATTTTTGATGAAGATAACGCCATAAAAATAATTTTATATTAGTTCTATCCGTATGGTACCCAAAATCATCTGCCATTTGCAGTGATCTAACAATCTGATTTTCTTCAATAATATTGAATCCAGGAAGCTTTCCTAATCTATCATGAAATTCAACGAAATTTTCTTCAAATTATTGCTTTTGTGACTCTAAACTTGTTGTTCCTTGTTCAAAAGACATGCTTTCTTCAACCACATCCTGTAATACACGTTCTATAGTTTTCTATAGGTAATTTCACCTCATTCCTGAACATTTTTTTGTGTGTTTATGACAGCGTTGCATTGTTTCATATAACCCTGGAAAATGTAGTAAAGTGAATGTTCTTTATGTTCTGCGGAAAAAATGAATTCACAAAAAAATTATTAATCCGATATGATATTTTAGGTTATGATGGCAAAACGTCTATCAGTCTGGTGTATGTGGACAACACTAGCGCTGAAACCATGTGTAGGATTTTTCCCAAATGAAGAAACAGCTGCTGATCTGGCCATAGTCGAAGCTTTACCATTATGAAAAAATTTCATTAATTTTCGTGGTACTTTACATTTATGCGCTTTACACTTATGCACATTTACATTTATGCATTTTTACACTTTACATAAATACCCAAGGGACATTTTCAAAATTTTCTCAAAAATGCCTCCAAATTTTTTCTTTAAATTTCTTGTGAGAATAGAGTGAAATACAATATTAGTGCTGGTATAGGTCCGATTTTCACCGTTAACCCTGAATTTTCGATAATTGCAAAGGTTTGAATTTTTTTCGACGACTTCTTACAACTACATAATTGAAGGTAGATTTCAAATGAAATTTGTTCTTAATTAGTTCTATCATTAACGTGATGTTTATTTTTTGAAAATACTAGTAGTTTTCGCGCAATATTGCGTGCAATATGTGCAATATTTAAAAAACAAACAAAAAAATGCAAGATATTCTTAACAAGACTCTCAATGTTTTCTTTAAATTTTTGTTAGGGATAGTGCTATATGCACTCTATGAGATGAAATAAATACCATATTGCTGTATTCTGTTGTTTTTTTTCTTCAAAAATTACAAAAAAGTTTACTTGTCTCTCACTTCGATAATGTTTGCATTAGCGGCGATTTGTTCACATTATTGATTTTACGAATAAAAGGCGTTTTAAATGATACCAGATAAAGTTTCTGAAAACTCAAAACTTTTCGGCGAAAACGAACTCAAAATCCCGCATTTTTAGAAATTCTCAAATGCCATTTTCTCAAAAAAGGCTAGTAATTTTTTCTTCAAACCTTTCGTACGGATTGTTGCACTGTTTGCACAATTGCACTGTTTATGATCACATAAAAGCCATTTTGCTATATTCTTTTGTTTTTTCCAAAATTTAACAAATGTATTCTTTTTAATATCACTCACGCGTTTAATACGAATATTTCCTACGATTTGTGTACATTATTGCAAGAGCTAGAAATGACCTCCAATGAAGTTTTTCGAAATCTCAAAAGATTTCTGTGAAAAAGTTTCAAATTTCTCATTTGCAGTAACGCTTAAACGCCATTTTCTTAAAAACGGCTCCAAATTTTAACAAAAAATTCTTCCTGGAGTGGGCACCTAGACTCTTGACCTTTATTCGCACCTCCATCTACTGCAAGAACACCTTCAGACTGGTATGTGGATGACGCGAGAACGTAGTTACCCTTCTCAGGAACCTCCTCAATTAAGCGTGGGTGGTGCCACTCTGCCAGCTCCGAGCCACTAGCTTTCCAGACTGGAACCGGAATCAAATTAATCGCCACTCACAATCCACCGGGACGAGTCCCACCTCTTTGCCTAGAGTATCGGGCTACTGCCCGACGAAGCCAAGTGCCCAATTGGGAACCGGCCGGACTAAGACCCGTCAGCTAATCCGTCAGCTCACTTCCTCCACTTTCAAGCTATCGACAGGAGTATCGCCGGAACCTAGGCAAACTGACAGGGGGGTTCATCCTCCTCGTGGAAAATGTGGTTTTGAGACCCACCGAACGAATCCCACGCCCGCTCTTGCCCAAAGGTCGGTGGCGAACCACCTTCTCATTGCCCCACCCCGGAGCTAACGACGTGAGTGCCGTCGAAAGGCTCCGGACTGGAGGGACATCTCCAGCTCCGCCTAGAGCCTCAGGTCTTGCGACCGTCCGCCCCCCTTCTTTGGGGAACGTATAGGTAAAGGGGAGTTCTATGCGACATTTCGAGGAGCGATTAGGTTCTCTACACAGTGAGTGTCCCCAGAGGCGCAGTAGGTAATGCAAGAGGCTCTTGTAGAATTTTTTGGTGCCGATAGATAATATCTGGGAGGACGATGGCTTTAAAAGAAAAGCTAACCCAAACTCAAGAGAGTATAAAACTAAGTAGTACGAGAAAGTCTTTGCCCTTCTGTACCACCACTTTCTTTCTTGCATACTACATGCGTAGTATATAGAAAATAATGTAATGCTGCTACGAAAATTGCGATTTTTCGGCAGAAAAATCGTATTGTAGTTCCCTGATAGCGAAAAAGAGAAATTATTCTTGTTTTTATTTACAGCAAATTACTTCCTCTAAAAAGTTGTGTAGTCAGAATGACCATTTTATTGGTCCTTGTTATCGAAAATTTGGTTTACGGCAAAACGTAAGTCTGTCCGTCCATCCACTTTGAAATGTTAGTGAATAACAGAAAGCGCAATGACATTCTTGAATTTAATATAAGACCTCACTATGTTTCTTTTTCAGTAAATGAATATGTTTGGTTTTAAAGTGGCTGTAAATAGAAATTCGAAGGAAGTTCTCTAAGTGAGCGTCAAAAAAATCTGTCTCTCAGTTTTGACTTCATGTTATTAGCAGGAGAAGCTCACATTTGTTTGTGATGCTTAAAAATGTTGCTATGAAGAGAGTATGTGAGCGGATTGCTGGAAATTTGCCTTTCTGAACATACTTAGAGTAGAACTCGAAAATTTCCTCATTTTTAAATTTCTTCTTTAAATTAACCCAACAATTCAATAAGTTCTCCTTGAGTGAGCACCGGTCGCATTGTAGTTAAAATGAGTATTTGTTTGTGTTACTCCAAAAATTAAGCCATGGGCCGCAGGTAGCGCCTGGGATGCATGCTGAAGAACACTGCTCTAAACGAAACAACCAGTTCCCATCGACTACAACGAACCATATCCAATTGCATGCTATGCAACCCGCGGCACACAGACGTATCTCACTGGGACGGCGAATTGCATGTCGCTGCTAGAGGAATTTGACAATGAGGTTGGAAACTTTTATGGAGAATCAAAAGGAAAGTCTTTAAAAATTTCCATAGCAAACAACTACAAGGACGTAGAAGAAACAATTGTATGATCTATCACAAAAACGTAAAAAAACTAATGTGTCTACACATTGATATATAGTACATTCTGATGACATGAATCTTCACAAAACACAATGTTCTGGACTTCATTTTTAATTATTATAAATATGTATAATTGAAGTAACTATGGAAGACCTGATTTAATGATTCATATACGTATATATATATATATATATATATATATATATATATATATATATATATATATATATATATATATATATATATAGTTCAGAAAGTTTAACATATTGCTGACCTTGAGTTTAATGCACAATTACAATCCGGGTTTGAATTTCTCGCAAATCTAGTTTACTCTCGGATTATCCTGTTAAGTTCATTAATTCTTCTAATCATCTTCCTAAATAAATTGTTCATATAACACTTACTAGCCTAGAGAATACCTTTAGGAGTGAACCCTTAGAATACCCTCTGGTGGGAACCAGTGTTTTAGGATCCTTACTTATTCTTCTTTTACCTCCTGAGCCCAAAGAAAACTCTCACACGCAGTCTCAGATTCATTTTCTCAAGGTCCTCAAAAGCAACACATGTCGTCTGTGGGTCTATAATACAATTTAGAAGTTTCTAAACCTAACGGAATTTAGTAAGTTCAAAAATCGAAAACTATCTTTGAAATTTAATGAATTAAGAAAGCTCAAAATAAGTTAAAATAAAAAAAAGGAGCTTATTCATAATACGTCAATCGCGAGTAGGCTTCAACTTCCGAAATGCAGAGACATAAGGATCAAGCCGCGGTCCCGCATTCCCTTCTTTCACCATTCCTAACCGCGGGTTGAATATCGTGTTCTAACGTCGTGTCACGTTGATCTGCTTTCAAGGATGGGGATTGTGGGCGGGGGCATTTGAGGGGCAGGGGCGGGAATGGGGTAAGGGTGCGGGGGGGGAGGGTGGCGGATCGCGGCGCCCCGGGGCAGGACGAGGGCTGGGCGAGGCGGGAACATGGCGGGAGCGGGTCGGGTCGTGAAGGGAGTGGGGCGTGAGCGGGGCGTGAGCGGGGCGTGAGCGGGGCGTGAGCGGAGCGGGGCGTGAGCGGGGCGTGAGCGAGGCGGAGGGCGTGAGCAGGCGTGAGCGAGGCGTGAGCGGGGCGTGAGCGGGGCGTGAGGGGCGTGAAGCGGGGCGTGAGCGGAGCGGGGCGTGAGCGGGGCGTGAGCGGGGCGTGAGCGGGGCGTGAGCGGGGCGTGAGCGGGGCGTGAGCGGGGCGTGAGCGGGGCGTGAGCGGGGCGTGAGCGGGGCGTGAGCGGGGCGTGAGCGGGGCGTGAGCGGGGCGTGAGCGGGGCGTGAGCGGGGCGTGAGCGGGGCGTGAGCGGGGCGTGAGCGGGGCGTGAGCGGGGCGTGAGCGGGGCGTGAGCGGGGCGTGAGCGAGGCGTGAGCGGGTCGGGAGCGAGTCGGGAGCGGGGCGGAAGCGGGGCGGGAGCGGGGTGGGAACGGGGCGGGACGGGGCGGGGCTGGAGCGGCACGGGTCGGAGCGGGAGCGGGGCGGGGCGGGGCGGAAGCGGGGCAGGAGTAAGGGCGGAAGCGGGCAGGGGCGGAGCGTGGGTTGGGCGTCGTCGTCGTGTGTTGTTGCGTGGGCGGAGGCGCAGAGCGAGCGAGGCGCGGCGCAAGGGGACGCCGCGCCGGATGCAGGGCGCTGCGAAACGCACCGCGAAGGTCTGCCTTTCCGCCGCAGCGGCGAATGACCGCGTTCCTCGGGTTTTACGACCGGCCGAGGGGAGAGCGACGCCCACGCAACCGCACGCAGCCCTCGACCGCACCGCCGCGCCCACCAACACGCAGGTACGGTTCCAGCCTTCCCGCAGAAGAACGAGCGACCAACATCAAAAATAGATTCTTTTATGGAAAGGGGTAATAGAAAATGAAGATCTCTACAAAACATCCTTAATGTAGTTTTTATTCAGACATTATGATAAATGTTGTTTCATTTATTCATACAATCTCTACATCCTCCTTTGCCATTTTTTTCTGCTCTGGGATCGGACAGCTCTCGACACAGATTGAAGGACAGGCATGTTAATAATGGCTTTCTTCTCTTTATGAACATCAGTGCCTAAGACTTTTCTGTAACACCTGGTGTGAATGGTTAAATGGTTAGGTCAGGATGATATTGATGTTGGAATGGTCTGAGTGATGATTTGAATGACGGTGACTTGAGAGGTCCCGAAAAAACCTGCTAAGAGCTTCCTTTGTCCATCACCAATTCCTCATCGACCGAACAGGTTTTGCATTCCGATGCTCAAGGGCAGAATTACTCTAAGGATCGTCTATTGTTAATAATGACGGTTGCAGATGAGATGTCTCTCAATGTTTTGAAAGCGACCTAATTATCACCGGCGAGGGACGTATGAATTGGAGTCTCGTGAGTAATGCACCCACTCCCCCAAATTATCGTGAAAAAAAATCGTGTACTTTTCGAGGAGAAACACATAAATTTTAATTAGACTTGTCCTAAAGATATTTTATGAAGAAGAGCCATGTTTTCTAAATGGTATTATTACATAGTATATTGTTGCCATTAATAAATTAGATTTAAAAATATTCAAAAATGTCCTTTATTTCGAAAAAATTCTTTATGAAATAATTAAAAAATCTAATTTTAAAGAATAGGGTTCGTTAATAAAAAAACTCACTTCAATAATGTAGCTACAGGTGTGAAGTGAAAAAAAATTAACTTCTCAATTTTCGAAAACTTCGGGTATTTTTTCAGATGAAAGACTGTTTCAGAAGACCGGTGACAGTTATTTGTAAACGGTGAAGAATGCAATTCTAGAACATTAGCAAAAAATTGGTGCAAGTTGGAAGTGAGAGTGAATGATACATTTTAATTTCACAGAAAAGCAAAGTTTTTTAGGTCGCTTCTTGACGGTTATTAAATTCACGTTTTTCCTTTGATATGCAGATTTCTGCAATTACTGGTTATTTTTACCTCCATTCAAGATATCGTCAAAATTTTCGACAATTTAGATCTCTGCGAGTCTCGTAAAAAATGCATCAACATTTTCTAAATTAACTTGCAGAGGACATTGTAACATCACCATTACAATCCCCTCTGCCACCACCTGCGTAATTTCCAACTCGGGAAGTCACAGATAACAGATGAATTGTAAAATCTTCTAACAAGGTAAGAGAAGAAATAGCAATCATCTTTGGAACAATACGTGCTTATTGGCGAGTTAATTACTGTGATTCTAGACAATTGTCCATTAAATGCACCAACTTTTCAAATTACATGGATGATTGTCACGTTCTTTCAAGATCTATTCAAGAACGAAAGTCGTATTATAAAATTTCCAAACATACTCAATGGTCAGTAAATTATTTCTTAATTTTAAAAGTATTTTAGTGCTGCACACATCTACATTGGGATACTAACACTAATATTTTCTTTCTTCTTTTCTCTCTTTCTCTTTCTTTTCTTTTTCTTCTTTCTTCTTTTCTTTCTCTCTTTCTTCTTCTTCTTCTTCTTCTTCTCTCTCTTTTTTAATTTTTTTAATTTTAATTTTTCTTCAAACGTTCGTCAGTACTTGACATTCGTTCGACAGTTCGACAGTCCGACTGTGGGCAGCACTGGAGGCCAAACTGTTCACAGTTTTTGTCCAAAATTGATATTTCTCTACCGGTTTTGCCAACTCAAGACCAGCTCCAAATTTTCCACCGTGTGAAAAGTGGTTTTCCTCTTTTAAAACACTTAAAGTTTCACATCAATGCAAATATTATGGTGCAGGAAAAATTGAGAAAATGTGGAAAAATAGAAATTCTTATAAACATAATTTCAATATATCGTACTACAGGAAAATCTATTATTAGTTTATGATGCCGGGAGTTTCAATAGATATGTTCACTAAGTCCGTAGTGTAATGTCCGATATATCCCGGGAGGTGGTTGTATTCCTTCCCCATTAAAAAGCGACCTCCACTTCTAGCAGCGTCTCCCTCTCCTCCGCAAACCCGATACCGTCTCTGCTGGAAAAAGCTCTAACTACCGTCTAGTCTCCTGACTGTAGTGTAGTGTGTGTGTGTGTGTGTGTGTGTGTGTGTGTGTGTGTATGCATGTGTGTGTGCATTTGTGTAAGATACTGCTCTATTCGCCGGGTACTGATCAAAGAATTCATGTAGAACCAATGAGACTATACAGCCGCCAGAATACTCTTCCAGACTGCGACTGAATTCGACGTAGCTAACTACAGTTAGTGAAGAAACTCCGCTACCTTCGGAACTTGAACTCGAGAACCTCACGCTCAGAAATTCTGCCGGGGCAATTACTGATGCCCTGAGTCATTTCAGCAGGTAATAGGGGGCGGATTTTGATGACCTAAACCACCACCAAAAATTATCAATAGAATGCCCTTAAATGTTTTTAAAATACCCTAAAAGCAAAGAAGTGACGTAAAAAATGTGTTCAAAACAAGTTCGGATGAGCAACTCAAACTGCTGGATGATGTAATTGAGGCTTCTTCTATTCGTTCAAGTGACCTCAGCTTTCAAACTTTTGGTTTGGACAGTCCTTTACCACGAAATCTGTCTTTAGCTATTCAGAAATCGGCTGAACCGACGCTGATAAGCGTCACAGGAACTTTAGATTACATACAACGGCTGACAGAAATTTCTGTGCGAAGAAATCGAATAGGCTACTCAGGAATCCTGTGGAGAACGTTTCTGTTGCATCTCGTAGTATCATTTGAAGAAAGTACCATTAAAAAGATATTAAAACGATGAAATCAGAGAAAAATCCACAACATATGACGGGAAAAGGTAAAAAATGACTTATTAGTGGAAATCGACGAAAAATGCAAAAAATGTCAATTAAAAATGGGTAATTTCCTTTTGTCATATCATAAAATTAGTTTCTTCACTAAACAGCATTGTTCTAAAGGAATAGCAAAACACGACATTTCATTAAAATCCGCCCCCTAGTATTAAGCATTGTGAATTGTTTCAGTTTAGAATTTCAACTATCGCGCGTAAACTCATTAGACATACATAACTTGCAATATATGCAATATCATAATTCACAGCAATTACAAATTGTAGAAGAAAGCTTGTGCCACGTTGAAGTACCACTAGTTGTTTTTTTTATTGTTCAAACATTTCTATGAATAGGTCTCAATTTTTTCAAAGTATGTCCAAGTCCTACAATATTGGAAAATAAAATTGAAAGCCCTCAAAAACATCTTTGGTCAAAAAATATTTTTTACACGCAAGAATTCCGACAAATGGGAAAGAAATAGCAGAAGAGGAGATCCAGTCGCGGTGTAGTATGAGTACGATTCTGACACATTTAAGAAAATCGCCACAGAAATCATCAACTTCCGCATTCCTCGCCCGTTCACAGACTTTATTGATCTCTGCTAATGAACTCCTGACCTTAATACCTCTGTTGCTGCAAAATTTGCTCAACATAATTTTTATTCTTCGATAGAGCACTTTAGCAGAAAACTTATTCCAATAACTTAATTGCCTGACCTTGTCGAATGAACCTCAGCAACAAGGATTTCTCTCAATGAGGGTGAGAATTGCGCGGTTATAGTTATTGGGGATAAAATAGTTTCAGAAATATTCTTAAACACACACACTTCTGAAGAAATTCAACATCTAACTATTCTGAAGAAACTCAACTAATGTAACTTATTTATCAAATTAACTAAAATGTTACGTTTTATTAGAAATTCATGACGAAAATGAGAAAATTTTCTCGACTATTGATTGAAGCTATATTTTGAAACGGTTTGTTTCCCATCCTTTCAAGCCCTTCCAGTGTTTAAAAAATTCAAGCTTTGTTTATAGGAGACTGCCAAATGCGTAGATTCCCTTATTCACGAACAATTTCTGGGCGTACTGCAAGGAGTATGTAACATTTGAGAGGCATGGAGTCAATAATTTGGCGGAGGGGGGGTGAAACATGAAATTTTTCCATTTTTCACCATTGTATCGTTTCACATAGTAAAGTAACATTTCTTTTTCTGTCCAATGGATGATTTTAATACACAAATGCCCATTGCAACGCAGGGTTACTTTAGCTACAGTAACTAATATTGGGCGTATTAAAATCCTACATACATTTTTCGCTTTGATGTTTGGCTTTTCACTGGTAGTCATGATCCCACTTGAGTAGGAGGAAACTTTTAGAAAAAAAAGCTCTCTAGCCCGGAAGTGCCCGCAGTGTATCTCTTAGATATACCTGCAACGTTTTGTAATTGCGAATGATCTGAAGATCCATTTACTGAAATGCATATTTTATTCAGTTTGTACATTTCCCTCAATGCAATTGATAATGAATCTTACACCGCAGAATTCTTATCTGAATAGTTATGGTGAGAAAGGTAAAATTTGACAAAGTATACGCAAAAATCATTACACGTCATATTATCCTATTAAATAATATTAAATACAATTTCTTCAAATTATTTTGAAATGTTATAGACAAATATATATTTTAATTTTTCACAAAAATATTTAGAAAGTCTATCTCTCTTTCTTCTAATTTGTAAGTTTCCCATTTTTCATTTCCCTACCCACGTCGTCTGCACATCTTTCGCTTTGGTAAGAAATTGTGACAGTCGATTGTAGATAAGGCAAATTATTACATTTTCTGAATAGGCACTTGTCATAGACACTGCTGAAAATAATGCCATGAAAATAATGCCTATACCGCTCAGCCCTGGAGCTCACAATGCACTGGAGCTCACCATTGCACTCACCGTATATGACGTATATCGCGCAGCGCAGCGATCAAGTTTGAACATGCTCACGGGAAGTGATTCAGCGAAAGGATAAAAAGAAAAGGCCAGGCGATCTCAGAAAAATACAATGAAGGAATACATGAAATTTCAGACGACTAATGCATCGCAATAATTCAGGAACATTAAATTGCTTGGATGGATGGCAACATTAAATTGCTTGACTTGGATCACACAGAAAAATTGCGAGTCCTCCCGGGCTGTACTGCGGTTTTTTCACAGTTGAACTTGACGTTTCGTCAGCTGTGACAGTGCTCCAATCGGGAGCTTACACGTCACTACATATAGTGACGTGTAAGCTCGCAATTGGAGAACTGTCACAGCTTGACGTTTCGTCAGCTGTTCGGCCAGGTGTGACAGTTCTCCAATCAGGAGCTTACACGTCACTATACGGGCTGTACTGCGATTTTTTCACAGTTGAACTTGACGTCTCGTCAGCTGTGACAGTGCCCCAATCGGGAGCTTACACGTCACTACATATAGTGACGTGTAAGCTCCCAATTGGAGAACTGTCACAGCTTGACGTTTCGTCAGCTGTTCGGCCAGGTGTGACAGTTCTCCAATCAGGAGCTTACACGTCACTATACGGGCTGTACTGCGGTTTTTTTCACAGTTGAACTTGACGTTTCGTCAGCTGTGACAGTGCTCCAATCGGGAGCTTACACGTCACTATATATAGTGACGTGTAAGCTCCCAATTGGAGAAGTCACACCTTGACGTTTCGTCAGCTGTTCGGCCAGGTGTGACAGTTCTCCAATCGGGAGCTTACACGTCACTATACGGGCTGTACTGCGGTTTTTTCACAGTTGAACTTGACGTTTCGTCAGCTGTGACAGTGCTCCAATCGGGAGCTTACACGTCACTACATATAGTGACGTGTAAGCTCCCAATTGGAGAACTGTCACAGCTTGACGTTTCGTCAGCTGTTCGGCCAGGTGTGACAGTTCTCCAATCGGGAGCTTACACGTCACTATATGTAGTGACGGGTAAGCTCCTGATTGGAGCACTGTCACAGCCGACAAAACGTCAAGTTCAACTGTGAAAAAAAAACGCAGTATAGTGCTCGCCCTCTGGGCCCTTCTGGAATACTCTCGAGGCTTGTGCTAGCGGCGCCGCGCTGACGCGTCGGGTGGTGTCGGATGGCTTGAGTCACCTCCGAAGCGTCGAGACATGTGAGTCACTGACGCCCACGACCCCAGGAATGCCACGTTATCGGAACGCCAATCATTAAGTGGAGCTTGTACGTGTTATGTGCCGATTCAGCGGAAAACAACGTTCGTTTCTGAGAAGTATCGAGTTTCAACGCAGCGAGGAAATTACACTGCGACTCAGCGGTTAACACAACTGTTATGAAATTTTCACTTTTGACATAAAGCACGCTCCTAAAGGCGAGAAGAGTGAAAGAGAAAAAAGAAGAGAGGGAGGGGGAGAGAGAGAGACAGAAAAAAGAGAGGAGACAAAAGAGAGAGAGGAGATAAAAAGAGAGAGGAGAAAAAAGGGAAAAGAGGCGAAAAGGGAGAGAGAGGGGGAAAAGGGAGAGAGAGAGGAGGCAGAAATAGGGGGAAAGAGAGAGAGGGGAGAGAGAGAGAAATAGGTAGATAGATATCAGTGGCGTGTCCTTTATGTACGCAAGGTACTCACTGTATGCCTAACGTAAAAAAACGTAACGTAAAAAACTACATTATTTGCAACGGAAAATAAATCTCTATTTATTTATAGCATAAATCTTCTAATTTATTGACATCTGTAATCGTTTCAATCTAGCAGTTATGAAATGCACGCGCTTGCCAAGCATGAGTGTGTGCGAGGCGCCAGCAAGCGCGGGTGCGATCGGATGTGCTCGGTGCGTTTCGTGGTGGCCTGCAATCGGCTGAGTTACGGCACCTTGCTTGAATGAAAGCAGTGGTTTCAAACGAAAATATTGGCTTTTAATGATAAACGCGTGTAGGTATATGTACAATGAAGTGTGTAATTCTAAGTGTAGTATGTGCTTACACGTGCTATTCCGGATTTTAGTTTATCGTTGTGAGTGAAACTACAGCGTGAGTTTTTGCGTCCGCTAGTGTTTGGCAGGAAGATCACGAACATGAATGTTTCTACTGCAGGCAGCGACGTAGACGGATACACGTGCGTGATTTGTGACTTATTGATGAAGAGTTTTGTTTCGCGGAACTTTGAAGATAAGAAAAGCATTATTAAGGCAGGAAGAAAATATCTAGTTTTTAAAATGTTAATCTCTCGCTTTTTTAAATTTGTTTTTATTATTATTACTAGCTGACCCGGCGAACTCTGTTCCGCCTTAACAGCCGGTCCCATCTTTTTCTCGCGTCGCACTCACTATGAGAAACTGTACTATCCTTGTTGCACTGCGTACGTGCAAAAACGTGCGTTCTCACACAGGAACGCTGTCGAACGGGATAAACAGTATCCTATGTCCGTCTCCTGGCTCTAAACTTCCTGCTCACCAAATCGGTACAGCCGTTCTTGAGTTATAAATAGTGTAACTAACACGACTATATATAGATATAACGGCGAACGAAAGGCGGCTATCATTATCACCTTCTGTTATCAGTGCGGCGTTACAACAATGGGTTACAACAGGTAACAATGACCGCTAACATGCGAAATCACGCGAAAACGTGCGAAAACGTGCGTTCTCACACAGGAACGCTGTCGAACGGGATAAACAGTATCCTATGTCCGTCTCCTGGCTCTAAGCTTCCTGCTCACCAATTTTCAGCCAAATCGGTTCAGCCGTTCTTGAGTTATAAATAGTGTAACTAACACGACTTTCTTTTATATATATAGATTATTATTATTATTATTATTATTATTATTATTATTATTATTATTATTATTATTATTATTATTATTCAACTATTAATAGTTAAATTATTGGGAAGTGATTCTGAAACTCAAGAAAGCGTGCGCAGATGATTTTCTACCCCATACGTCACATACAGTTTTTGACTAAATAAATAAATAAATAAATAAATAAATAAATAAATAAATAAATAAATAAATAAATAAATAAATAAATAAATAAATAAATAAATAAATAAATAAATAAATAAATAAATAAATAAATAAATAAATAAATAAATAAATAAATAAATAAATAAATAAATAAATAAATAAATAAATAAATAAATAAATAAATAAATAAATAAATAAATAAATAAATAAATAAATAAATAAATAAATAAATAAATAAATAAATAAATAAATAAATAAATAAATAAATAAATAAATAAATAAATAAATAAATAAATAAATAAATAAAATAAATAAATAAAAAGAACAACGCCGGACATTGCTATAACTATTACTTCGAAAACCTGTGTAAGAAAATTTAATAGCCAACTTTTTGAAACCAAGGAATGGCCATATATAATTTATTGCTCACCCAAACTAATCCCATTACCCCGTGTGGTGTCGGGGGTTTTAGTAGAATAGCACCACGGGACCTCCCCCTGTCGTAGAAGGCGACTAATCGGAGCAGCTGTCCGCTGTCCCTCCCCTAAACATCCTGTCATCCCCACTAACTCCGTGTGTCATTGCTTCCACTTACTTGTGGCACACTTCTGTTTTCTATCCTGTAGGCTAATCTTCGTATCAGCCAACTCTTGTGTTTCCGACCCCGACGCTATTAGGTTGCGAGGGCTAGGGAGTCATTTCTATCTTACTTTTCTACTCTAATCATATTCTTCACTGTCCCCCCCTTATCTTCTTCCATTTCTTTGTAGCTGGCGGTAGCTGAAAAACGCGGGGGAGTAAACCCTGTACAAAATTCCGGTCCTCCAGGTTGGGGGTTGGACGATGGGCTAACAACCCTTGTCCAGAAAAAAATACTGTTCAGAAACTGGAAGAAAAATGCCGGACTGTTTTTGGAAGACGACATATTAAACGGAAAAAGGATATGATTCTGGGAACTTGGAATGTGAGGAGCTTGTTTAAACCGGGTGCATTGGCAATCTTGAAAGAGGAACTTGCTAAATATAAAATTTCGATAGCTGCTTTACAAGAAATGAGATGGACAGGGAAAGGAATGCTGGACTCAGGCGTTTACACAGTATGTTACAGTGGTCATGAAAGATTGGCAGAATTTGGTACAGGATTTTTAATCCACAAAAATGTTAAACATCTTATCACTAAATTTAATCCAGTGAACGAAAGATTATGCTCTATTAGAATCAAAGGGAAACTTACTAACATAACAGTTATTAGTGTGCATGCACCTACAGAAGATAAGGAAGATATTGAAAAAGAAAATTTCTATTGTCAGTTAAGTAATTTGTACTTAAAATGTCCAAAATATGACATTAAACTCATTATGGGTGATTTCAATGCAAAAATAGGTAATGATCATATGATGACCCAGTTTGTAGGGCGGGATACACCCCACACCATTACTAATGGAAATGGATGGAATCTAATCGACTTTGCATCAACCAAGAAAATGGTTATAAGCAGTACAACCTTCCCTCACAAGAAGGTACATCTGGAAACATGGAGATCGCCAGATGGGGTAACACGTAATCAGATAGATCATGTACTAATTTATAGTAGATACACCAGTAATATCACGGATGTAAGAGCATATAGAGGTGCTAATTGTGATAGTGACCACTACCTGATGGTGGTGAGATTATGACAACGAATATCCTCAGTTGGTAGGACTAAAGGACAAAGAATTAAAAGAATTGATGTTGAGAAATTAAAAAATGGAATTATAGCAAGGGATTATAGAGTAAGCGTAGAAAACACACTGAAGGAACTACCAGCATATCAGGAAGAGGATAGTGTTGAAAAAATATGGGGCGGTATTAAAAATTCCGTAATTGTATCCCAAAATTTATTGGGAAAACAGAAACGGAATAAAAGAAACAACTGGTTTGATGAAGAATGTAAAATGGCTTTGGAAAACAGGAATAAAGCACGGCAAAAAATGCTACAAAGAGCAACACGATGTAATTCTTACAATTACAAAGAAGCAAGAAAACTGGCAAAAAATATTTGTAAAAAGAAAAAAAATTATATGAAGAACAAAAACTTGAGGAATTGCAGGATAAGTTTAGAAAAAATGATAGCCGAAAGTTTTATGAAGGAATAAGAAATATAAAAGAGGGTTTCCGCCCACGAACACGTTTTTGTAGAAATAAAGATGGAGATCTAGTAGGTGGAGAAAATGAGGTGTTAAATACATGGAAAAACTATTTTGAAGTGCTACTGAACCCCAGCAGGAGGAACGAACTCCTGAACAGAAAGTGATTTACTATGGACCTGAGCAATCACAACCACCACCAACATTTCAAGAAATAATGAAAGCAATAAGAAATATGAAGGGAAATCGAGCACCAGGAGAAGATATGATCACAGCAGAGCTGATTAAATTTGGAGGCAGACAGTTGTGGAAACACATTCATTATCTATGCCAAAAAATTTGGGAGACGGAAATAATACCAAAGGAATGGAGCACAGCAATAATTTGCCCTGTCTACAAGAGTGGTGATAAACTAAATTGTATGAATTACCGTGGAATATCGCTCCTTAATACAACATATAAATTATTTACAACTGTATTATCATGGCGGCTGGAACCATATGTGGAGGATTGCCTTGGAGATTATCAGTGCGGATTTAGGAAATATAGGTCTACCACTGATCAAATCTACCCACTTAGAACAATTTTAGAGAAAACATGGGAACAGAATATCGAAATACATCAGTTATATATTGATTTTAAACAAGCCTATGACTGTGTTAAAAGGAAACAACTTCTACAAATAATGATAGAATTTGGTTTCCCAAGTAAATTGCAAAGGCTAGTCAAAATGACTTTAAAAAACACAACAAACAAAGTTAAAGTACAAAACATGCTATCAGAAAGTTTCGAAACTATGACTGGTCTTCGTCAGGGTGATTCACTATCCACACAACTATTTAATATATGCTTGGAAAAAGTAATCAGAGCCGTCAAAATAAATCCTAGAGGTACAATATTTAATACAACTGTACAACTTGTAGCATATGCAGATGATGTTGTTATCTTTAGCAGAACCCAGAAATTCCTCACAGAAAGTGTAGAAGAATTAATAACAGCTGCTAATGTAATCGGTCTTAAAATTAACTGCAGTAAAAGTAAGTATATGATTAATCGGAAAAAGAATGAACCACCCTCAAACTTTGAAATAGGTAAAGAGAAATATGAAAGAGTAGAAGTATTCAAATATTTGGGATCTCTCATTACTTCCACAAATAGTATAGAATTGGAAATAAAAGCACGAATGACCTCAGCCAATAAGTGTTTCAGAGCACTAAGATACGTATTAAGGAAAAGAAATATATATAGATACCTCAATATCCAAGTATATAAGACTGTTATAAGACCAGTAATATTGTATGGTGCCGAGTGTTGGACATTAACAAATAGACTTGAATGTATGCTGATGTCCTGGGAGAGGAAAATCTTAAGGTGCATTTTCGGCCCCACATGTGAAAATGGGCATTGGAGGATAAAGAGTAATTTAGAACTCACTAATATGTATAAAACAACAGATATTGTTGCAGAAATTAAGGTCAGAAGACTACAATGGCTCGGACATCTATTACGAATGGAAGAAGAAAGAACCCCAAAAATTATTTTCTGTAAAGAACCCGAAGGAAGAAGAAAGAAAGGAAGACCTTTAAGATGGCTGGATAATGTGGAGATGGATCTGAGAGTGATGGGAGTGAGGGGGTGGAGAAGAAAGGCAAAAGAGAGAAGTGAATGGGCATTGATCGTTCGAGACGCCAAGGCTTAACTTGCCGAGTGCTTCTGCCGTAGTGCGACAGAAGAAGAAGAAGAAGAAGAAGAAGAAGAAGAAGAAGAAGAAGAAGAAGAAGAAACTAATCCCTTCACCTTACGCCACTGACATACATCCCTTTCTAAATAAAAAACTATTGGTGCAAGAGAATGGCACAGACTTTTTCGTACTAGTTAATTTTTTAATTTCTTTGGTCTAGTCTAGCTCTTCCGGCCTACGACATACTCTTGCCAGCTGCCATCTATCGACGCTCGAACTACATTTTTGTGAAATTTTCTCAATTTTTCGGTGTCCTAATGGTAGAACCGAAATACAAATTTCAGAATCTTAAAGAAGAGTAAAACTTCGACCTAAATAGCTATTTTCGTAGAAAAATTTGGAGCCGTTTTTAAGAAAATGGCGTTTAAGCGTTAATGTAGGAAGACACCGAAAAGATTCAATCTTTTGCAATTTTCAAAACTTCAGAGGTAACAGTGAAAATCAAACCTATGTCACCTTTATAAGTGCATTTTACTCTATTCTTTCAAAAAAATAAAGAAAAAATGTGGGGCCATTTTTGACAAAATTTTGAAAATGTCCCAGAGACTTCCTGTAAAATACACCCAAATTTTGAAGAATTTTTTTCAAAATCTCAAAACTTCGACTCGAGCCAGATGGACAGGAATTTCCTCAATTTGGAGTGACGCTAGTGGTATTCACAGACGGACGGTAGGACGGATAGACAGACAGACACAGACACTGACACGGACGGACGGACGGACAGAGAGACAGGCAGGCAGACGGACAGACAGACAAACGTTTTGAAAAAAAAAACACTTTTTCGGTATCAGGGGACTTCAAAACGTGCATTTCCGTTGAGATCTCGAAATCGATTTTTCTCTATATTACACTACTGGCAGCGTATAAGAGCCATTCCACGTCAGTAATTTTCTCATCTCAGTAACTTTAAGAAATATAAAGTTTTTACGAACCAGTGTGCAGTAGATTGCTGCAACAGTCGCGATTCTTGCGAGACTGGCGATGGGTTTCTTTGGATGAAGCAGTAATTTAAGTATTTCTTTAGGTAGTACAACTTCGGTCCCAGTTGGCGCGCTATTTTGAAACATGCCCCTAACTGGTACAATTATTGGGCGATTCGTCGTAACCCGTTTCCAAATTTCTAGTAACATGGGCGCCAGGAAAAAGGTTACGATAATATTTTAACTATTATTACTCTGATAAAAAACTGAATATTATCCTGCTAGCTGGGTCGATGGGTCACGTCAGAAATAATCGCTATTATCTATTAATAGCCGATTACCCGATCTGCCATCTATACAGAATGGCGAGGAATCTGAAAACAGAGATTATTTGATCTAGCTACGTATTAGCTTGAATTGGCCAATGAAAATCATTTTTATCTTTCTTTCAAGAGAAACTTAATGTTTATTTCTTATCAATGCAGCAAATTAAAATGAAAAAAAATTACATTGAAGAACTTTCTTGGTTCGAACCTTATACGGCGATTCTGGTCTTCGCATGCTCTTGATTGGTACTCCCTCGAAAACACGCCTTCCCTTCTTGTATTTGAAGTTCCGAAGTCCCGCAGTCCAGTTACCACGAATCTTCATCTCTTCTTTTTTGACGAACACCGCCGATTCACCGCTTCGCACCACGCAAATACGTGTTCCAGCTCCACTATACTAGGTCTGATGCCCGTTCTCACCATATAAATATCTAGTGCTTTTATGCTTACACCGCACAGAAAAATCTCTCAGTTCTATCTTCCGTTTATAGCAAGAAAATATGCAAAGTCCTAACATGCACAAATTAATCTATTTTCGATCGAACTGCTCACCGTCACGACATGCGACCGAATGAATTTTTCCTCCCTTTTAAAAACCATAGTGCCTCGCCTTGCCTCCACGGTCAGATGAATGTTTGTTTATCCTGACAACCACGACGTCGTTACTAAGGCGCCATATTGCTTATTATTTGCCCTGCCCATTTACGACAAATATTCTGTAATAAAACGTCCTCATCTTGGTATGTCACAATACAAACGACAAATATAATTCTTTTTTTCAACTCTTTCATTTCATTTTAACACTTGCTTTCCTCTTCAAAAAAGAAAATTAAATATTTCACGGAAAAGCAATTCTTGGATAACACAAGGGATTAGGACTTCTTGTAAAAACAAGCGAATTCTTTCTTTCATTTCTAAACGTCATAACGTATCTCAAGATTTCCTTATCTACTTTAAAAAATACAAAACATTGTTATGAAAAGTCATAAGGCAGGCTAAAATCATGAAACACGATCAGGATATTTTGAACTCAAATAACAAAATAAAAGCAATGTGGAATATAATAAAAAAAATACTACCAAATCAACTAGAAACCCCGTAGAGAATCTATATATTTAAAAAAATAAGGTATTCTGCAATGGCTTCGTTTAGAACTTCTACTGAACCGATTGTTGTATTTTTTCTTTTAAATGAAAGAATATGATCCCTAGATGTGTTATCAGATATTGTTTGTGTTGATTCACCAACATTTACTGTGTAAATTAATAAATTAAATCATTCTTTAATAGTACGCTTTTCAATAGTCAATTGTTTTATTTCAAAGGGTGGTAGTTTCAAAATCGATATACATGAGTCCACGATGCTTGATGTTTTGTTTTGATTGTTGAGATTTGTTTACAATTCATCAAGGTTTTGTTTCAGTGTAATAATTTCATTGTAGTGTTGACAGTTTGCATGTATTTGCTTCTGTGGTGTATTTTGTAGAGAACACAGTGGGTTTTGCTCGGTTGTACTTAAGTGAAGTTGTTTACAGGTTATAACGAATTCGGAATCGTTGTCCACCCGCCCCAAAAGACGCAAACGTACATTAACTGGACGCAGGGAAAGAGAAAGTCAACGTAGGTGTCGTGATAGTGAGATCATTTGGTTTTCTATTGGGTCATTGTCTATGAAATGTCAGTTTTGTTCTGCTTTGTACTTTCCATGTGAGAGAAATTCTGCAAACGATTTACTCTGTGTTGCTTAAATGGGAAAATAAGTTTACCTTCGAGTAATATGCCAGAAGAAATCAAACAGTTGGTAATAGGAGATGATGACACAACAAAAAACTTTAGAAATAATATCCTTCAGTATAATAGTGCTATATCTTTTGTGCCGATATTGCATTGCCACCTGGTCATGGGCCATACGTGTTCAAAATTTTTGGAACTCATCACCGAATATCTTCGTTGTACCCTCAAGATCCAAACAATGCAATATATTGTGAACATTAGTCTGGGTACAGTATTTTACAATTATCTCAGATCTCACCGTCAAATTTTGACGGGTTCTCACTAGTTTTGTTTTAAAATATAACGATATAAATGAGAACGATCCGGCAACAGTGGCTTGTCTCTTTAACCAATACTTTTCGAGAATTGCTGCCGATCTCACTAAGGGTCTTCAGGTACAAAATACAAAAACAGACAGTTCACCCAAAATTTTAGACACGATGTTCGTTTCCGAAACTTCTTCCTATGAAATTCTCAAAATAATCGGTAGACTAAAAAATAAATATTCGTCCGGTTTAGATGAATTCCCGGATGCTTTGTTAAAGACTTGTGCGTATGCCATTATACACCCGTTAACTCACATGTTTAATTCATCGTTATGTACCGGAACGTTTCCAGATATTTTCAAAACAGCTAAAATTAAGCCGCTCTTCAAAAAAGGCAACAAAAATTAAATTCAAAATTATCGGCCCATTTCTCTTCTATCAGTTTTTTCAAAAATATTAGACTTTTTTACGTAGGAATGGAAACCTTTCTCAGTAAACACGACGCGCTTTCAGATTGCCAACATGGATTTAGAAAATCAAAATCAACGGAAACGGCGATATTTTCTTTTCTTAAAGATGTCGCCTCATCACTGGATCAAAACGAGACACCTATTGGATTATTTTTAGATGTCTCAAAAGCTTTTGACGTCATTGATCATGACATTTTACTTTCAAAATTACCTAGGTATGGAATCCGTGTTAT
Organism: Teleogryllus occipitalis; assembly: GCA_011170035.1. Taxonomy (NCBI): domain Eukaryota; kingdom Metazoa; phylum Arthropoda; class Insecta; order Orthoptera; family Gryllidae; genus Teleogryllus; species Teleogryllus occipitalis. The sequence goes on from BLKR01000068.1 coordinate 559,497, forward strand.
TGCTCTAGATTGGTTATGTTCGTATCTTAAACTACGATGTCAGAGAGTTGAAATACCTTACTGGAATGATGGAACATTACGTAGGCACCTTTCCGACTCTTTGCCCATTGCACGTGGAGTTCCTCAAGGATCGATTTTAGGCCCTATTCTGTTCCTACTTTACGTAAACGATATGCCCTCGACGATTTGAAATGGAAAAACGGTTCTCTTTGCGGATGATACGAACATCTGCAATAAAGAAACCGTAAATAGTCCAATATCAGATGTTTCAAATTGGTTCCGAAATAACAAATTAATAGTAAATGAAAAGAAAACTGTTTTAATGCAGTTTTCCATTTCAAATAAACAATTCAGTGCTCCATTGAAAATGAACGGTGTACCATTGACTGATGTTAAGGCAACAAAATTTTTAGGTCTCTCAATTCAGTCAAACCTTAAATGGAACGTTCATTTAAATGAATTGAACAAAAGTTAAGTTCATTCGATCAGAATTCTTGCAAATTCATCAGCCTTCATACTGCTCGTTGTGTATATTTCGCGAATGTTCATTCCCGCCTGAGATATGGCATAATATTGTGGGGAAATACATCTTATAGCTTCCAGACTTTTTGATTACAAAAACGAATTGTACGAATAATAGCCAAATCCCACCCACGTAATTCGTGTAAGCCTCTCTTCATTAATCTAGGAATTTTACCATTACCGTGTCTTTTTATTTACGAATCAGTGGATTACGGATGTGTTAAGTGTGATATTATTTCTCATTGCCATAAATGAAGTGAGTAATATTGTAAAAACCCCAGTGAAAATATTTCTGTTTGCTGATGATATCACCCTCCTCTGTAGCGGCAAAGATATTAATCTAATCACAACTATTATGCAAGAAACCCTCAATACAATTAATAAATGGTCCAAGTCGTCAGGATTCATCTTGTCAAAAACGAAATCAGAATTTATGGTTTTATCGAGAGCTCGGAAAGTTTTGAACCAGTCTTCAGTAGTCTTGAAAATTGGTGACCATAATCTAAGAAGAACAAATACCAGCAAAATTTTAACATTCGATCATAAGCATTCGGGGAAATTACACATTTCTACCCTCAAAGCTGATTGCTCTGTTAGACTCAACATAATCAAAATGTTATCTTCACACAAGTGGGGATCAGACGCTACTTCCCTAATCAATTGTTACAAGTCGTTGATACAACCAAAGTTAGATTATGGTGTAGTAGCTTATAGTTCAGCCAGCAACCATTTACTAAAAGCTTTGGACCCTATAATCAACTCTGCATGCCGCCTAAGTTTGGGTTGCCTTCAGGACCAGCCCATGTACTAGCCTACTAGTTGAAGCGGGCCTCCTTCCTTTAGACCTCCGTAGAAAGTTCCTGTGCTTAAAATTTGCTTACTCGACTCATTGTTGTCCCCCTAATCCCACACTTAATTATATCTGTAACCTCTCCAAGTCCCTCCACTATGCAAATCATCTTAACTATTCTAAACCGCTAAGTATTAGACTTGCTAAGTACCGGGATGAACTTGGCATTCAGTTTCATGATATCATGAAGAGGAAACTCAACCCTCTTCCCCCTTGGGAACATTTCTCTTTGTCAATCGATACGGAAGCTACCAAATTTACAAATCCTGATACCCCAAAACATCATTAAGCAACTAATCTTGGAGTTCCAGCACAAATTTGCTAATCATAGCCAATTTTTCGCGGATGGATTCAAGCAACAATCACGATCTAGTGGAGCTGTTATTTCCATTATCCCAACCCTTACGAATCTTTATCGTCTCCCGGATTTCTATTCCATATTCTCATGTGAAGCTTGGGCTATTATCAAAGCTATTGATATTAGCATCCTAAGACTATGTAACCCAGATATTGTTATTTTTTCTGACTCACTAGCAGTTCTATCCTCCATTCGAAACCGACATTCCTTAAATCCACTGGTCCAAGAAATCCAAGAAAAGCTTTATCACTCCTTCCTTAAAGGATATCGCGTTACAATAGCTTGGCTTTCTTCTCATATAGGCATCCAGGGCAATGAAGAAGCGGATGCAGCTGCGAAGGCAGCAATCTCTCTCCCCGAAATTGATACTGAAGCTGGCGGCACACTCCCCGACTTTAAAAACTACCTCTTACTTGCAGTTAAGAATCTTTGGGACCGGAACTGGAAAATGTTGCCTTCCAAATTACAAGCAGTTAGGAAGGATATCGAGGAATCTCCCATCACTTCCATTAGACTTAGCAGAAGACATCAAGTGGTTATAACCAGACTCCGTCTAGGACATTTTAAACTCAGTCAGAGCTACCTAATTAAAAAGGCTGCTCCTGATCCTTGCCCAAATTGCGGACTCACAGTTTCCACGAAGCATATTATAATTGATTGCCACGCGATGGCGACTGTGAGAACAAACCTTAACATCAATGATAATCTCTACTGTATATTAAATTCTTATCCCGGTCAAAATAAAATTATAGAACTCACCAAATTTAATATGCTAAATAGTATTTAGCTAAAGACTATACATTGTCTGCCCTATGTATAACATCTAGATTTAGGATTTGTGTATGTGTATCCCATGAAAATGTGTAACTAGTATGTGAATTTGTAAATACTGTACTTTTGTAACTGTGGTCGCCAATGACCTAACTGTTTATAAGGCGACCTTAAATAAATAATTTAAAAAGAATGCGTGTCTCTTTTTTTGATGTCCAGATTTAAGAAAAAAAGTATCGTACATTTTAAAAAAAGTCGTATCAACTCTTGTGCGATTTGACGTGAAATGGCTCATAAGCGACTCTGACAGTTCTCTCGCCATGTGCTGTGGTACGTCTTGTGTCCTCCTCTGAAGCAATCAGCTTGCGAGGATTTGTTTACTTTCTAACAGCCAGCGTTCCGCGTTGCCTCTCATCTGATTCACACGAAGTCGCGGAGGAGATAAGTTTTCGGCTGTGGGAAAGGTTATGAATATAATATCGAGACGTATCGTCGCCTGTCAGTAAGTGTTTTGAGATTTGACTTATGTCAAATGTAGGTGGTGCCATGTGCATAGTAATGTGTGGCAACAGTGCACCGAACTGACAAGAGTCGCTTATACGCTGACGGTGCAGTAGGTTAGTTACTCCATACGTACTACGTATACGAGAAAGTAATAATAATCCATGGTGAGAACATGGTGAGAATCAGTTCATGTCTTTTGTCATTAGCAACTGTTAGTGAAATATTGTATATTTAACGTGAAAATGCCCTCAATGTGTTATATCAATATTTTCTAAAAATGTTCAAATAATAATAATATGTTTGTATAACCTAGATTTCGTAAGTGCGAAAATGAAAATCGGACCTGTGCTATTTTATAAACAGACATTGCTTTATTTGAGCACAAGGGATAAGAGCGAAACGCTCGTTGTTACTTTTCTACATAATTCAACTTAACCCAATGGAGTAGTCATTTTCAGCCGTTTTGATTTCATAGGTCAAATGTCTTATTTTGTGAACTGTGTGTCCTCAACAGACATAACATACTAAATGACACATTTAAGCAAATTTTGGGATTCTTGAATGCTAGATGTTGATCGAACCGAGCGATGCGAAAGTATTGTACGCTCTTGTCCCAAGCTTGTTCATGACGCGACTCGAATCGTTCAGTTCACGATACAAGTTCAGTAAATACAGAAAATGAACTTACCTAGGTCGAATTATGCTAATTGATCCGTTGTAAAGTCACGGTCGTCACAACCAGGAGTGGCGAGAGAGGCACGTCTTCCCCAAAAATATTTTTTGGTATACGAAGCCATTGGAGGGTAATCTATATCCTACTGAATTGTCCCCCCCCCCCCCCCGACAATATTTTAGTTCCGGTGATGTTCTTGTTTACAATTACGTAAAAAATTAACGTTGAGGTCCTATAAAATCCACTAGAGTTAGTTTAGACATAAAAATAATTTATTCACAAGTTTAATAAAATCCATAAGAAATGCTTAATTGAAATTAATCCTACTCCGCGTCTCTTTGACGTGGTATGACCCTCTATAAATTTTTTCAACATCACGGCTGTTTGAAAGTACCCTTAGGAGATCACTCCTAAGAAGAATGCATTGAAACAATAGCCTTGATATCGTCTTATGTCCAGAAGTGAAGAAAAGTGCTGACCTTTGGTATATTGTCCTCTTCAATTACCAGTTATTACGCCTACTGATATGCGTTATTGCTGACGTTTAGAATCAGCCTATGGTCTTCTTTGGAACAAACAAGGCCGTACGTTCACGTTTCTCTCAAGATCACTTTCACTAGCTACAGAAACTTATATACTATTTTTTTTTAATCTGGGAAGTGTGTAGCGATAATAGGACTCCGGCGATGTGACATCTCGGGTTGAGACACAGGCGACAGGAAACTAACTTCGGTTGGGATGAGTGACTTGCGGAAACAGTCACTGGCAACAATCAATAGTAATCATTTTTGCCATTGATAACATAATTTTACTCTGCGGGACAACAAAGACACTGATGTCTAAGTCAAGAGTTGTGTCCCGAAAATAATTCAGCTGTTAGAAAGGGAATCGTGACAGCTTTCTCAACATCATTAAAGTTACCAAAGGCAGTTTTCTTTTTAACCAACTTTGATGAGGATTTATATTTCTTATTATACTTATTATATTTCTAATCTTACCATGACCTTTCTTCAGTTATTTCTCAAACATGTGATTTTCAAATAAAATAACTGTGATGTGTGAATGTAATGTTAAAACTTCTTGATAGGCAGGGGAAAAGCGATTTTAAGTGTTAAACATTTATTCATGGAAAATATTCTTCTTTAGAGAAAAGTGCACCTTCAGGGACCTACATTTGCAATTAGAACCAGATAAGTTTCTTTCTCTGCAACAGATGAGCCTTGTGAGAAAAGATGGATGTCAAGCATCTAGATTTCTTCCCCCAAAGAAACTGCTACTTATTGAAATTGTTGGAACTTCATAATTACGGATATACAAATCGTCCACGACACAACCTTGGAAGACCAATGTACCTCGCGTATGTCCCCGAATTTTAATGAAATTTTGTATGAGTCCCATATGTTTCAAAGAAACATTTTTAAACTTTTACTTTACGGGTGAAATGGTTTTTGAGATATAACTTTTTGTCTAACTCCATGCAACGTCTTCGACCTCAATATTTTGGCAACATTGGGATACAATATTTACTTCTTATTTATCGCTAAACTCATAACTAGGGCCCGGATAATTATGTACCAAAAAGAGGGAAAATATGTTCATATATATGTATTATAAAATAGAGAAAATGTACTAAAAAGCGAGAAATATGTAACATTAATTATCGTTATATCAATTCTATTTTATTAAAACACTTTTGTCTTACTGTATATTGTTCTGTTTCATTCACATAAAGACAAATATTAAACATTAATCTCTTCATTATGCTATTAGTTACAGCGATCACCGTAACAACAATAATGGCGCCTTTTGAGCTGGTGCGTGTAGTTTCTGTTGAAGGTTATCAAGGTCGACGGAGACCCCTGAAAGATGCGAGGTGGCAACGCGATATCACCTACAATCATTTTCAGAAACCAAACTTCCTTTCTGTTCTCTGCGATACTCGCACTGAAAACTAACACACCAGAAGCTATGGATTGCGTCATCGCCTTGCCCTTTTATTTACAATTCCGTCGATATTTATGGACTGTCTTGTTTCACAGCAATGCAATAACGGTATTTTAGAGAAGAGGTTACAGAAAAATGTTTGACAATGCTGAATTGTTTGTCTAGAAGATTCCTTATCAAAAACATACTGGCAAAATTAATAATTTAATACAAAAAATGCAATAATATGTAAAAATATATTCTTATGAGTAAAATATGTAAATATATGTACTTTCGGGTGAAATATGTAAAAATATGTACCAAAACGTCGACGATTTTTGGCACTAACCGATATGAAACATGAAAATATCGTTGATTCGACTTGACAGAGTTATATTAGGAAAATATGTTATTACATAATTATTCGGGCCCTACTCATAACTGATCTTACTTGTTCAGATTTTCCGCTCTATTTAATGAAACTGATATAAAAATTTCCTTTGTTAACACAGACGATATGTTGCAGCAAAGTCGCTGAAAAATTAATGTTAAAAAATTCCGAATTTAACTCTGAATAAGTTTCTTAATATTTGAGAAACAAAAGTAAAACTTAGCTCCAAACATATCCACATTTCATTATGCATCATAAGGTATATTCTCAACCTCCTAGCTTGTACCACTACTTCATAAATTAAGTTTAAAACTGATGATTTTTGCAAAAAAGATCCGAATATGGTGTTTTCCCTTCTTTTATAGACAGGTAGCATCTAGAAATTATCTCAAAGTTATTTCATTAGAAAGGGGAGATTTTGAAACGACTAAAAAGTAAATTTGATTATCTATCGGAGATCTCTAATGCCCAAAATCTGGTAAAAATGTTGACGAAAAAATTAGGGTTCAAGAAAATTTCCAAAGTTTATTACTTATCCTTCCTATACCATAGTTTAAGGAGGAAAAGTACTGGAAACACCTCAACAACATGATCTCAAATTTTCGATTAGATCATTGGTAAAATCTTTGTGTAAGGTTCTTTTGAGCTGTAACTCTGCACACACGTCAGGACCATATATGTATTACCGCTCCAAAGATGGTTAAGATATGTCCGTAAAGATAGCATCCTCACTTATTACAAAATTGTTTATAAAATCCCAGAACTTTGTACTAAGAAGTAATTTATATGCAAATTTAAAAATGTTGAACCGCGGCTTGACGTCACGTCAGCATCCCCACCCAAGGAAAACGCATGGGAAAAAAAATTCCAGAAATGTGTACAAATTCAGAACTAATTTATACCCAAATTTTATAATTGTGAACCGATGCAGAACATCAAAATATACCACTTTTAATAGTGGGAGGGTGCTAACTTGACGTTAAGTCATCCCACCCAAAGAAAAGGTGTGAAAGAAAAACAACAAACATACCAGAAATTTGTACTAATTTGTTGGAGTACTTCTCATTGTCGCCGGTTGTGAGGATCGTATGCTATAGATAATATTCTTACAAAAGGAAATAGATTAAGGCAGGTAATATATTTAACGTAGAATTAACAAATACATTTATTTTATTTTAAAAGTTTTGATAGCTGATTATGGTGTTTAGAAATTTTTAGCTCACTTCAATGTAATCAAGGCAAGTTTGTGTGAAATATTATTCTTTCTTTTCTGTTAAAAAAATGATACCGCAAATGGTATTCGACTTCTGAGTGGAGATATTTTTAATGTTATTTTTCCCTCATTTCGAATACGAAAGTAAAAAAAGGAATAAATTTAACGTTTCATTATTGCTTTCCATTTTATTTTTCAACACAGTTGTAGCATTGTATTAAGTGTTATTACTATGCTATATAATTACTTTGTATTATTTAAAGGTGTCTCAAAATAAATGTTACAAACGTCTAGGGCATTTACTGGGGTCGAATAAGAGTAATTTCTGCTAATGAACGTATAGGGTACCGGTAAATGGGGCTCAGGGTATCAACTGACGTCACTGAAAGACCCTAACAAACGAGCCACAGACCGGGCGCGATCTTTCCTTCCTCTTCCTTGTCCTATCCTCTCCCCTTACACACACACACACACACACAAGTGCACTACACTTCTTCACTACCACACATGTCGGGGGACAAGTCGGGAGCTTAGAGCTTGTCCCGGCTGGAGTGGTGGAGGGACATACCTGATTGGAAAAATCCCCGCAAGTCGACACGTAGGTCCCCCGCCTCCAGAAGGGGTTCCCTCCCACGATAAAAACATATACTACACTTACGGGACTAATGACCTTAGCTGTTGACGCGCCTGGAATCACTAATAAATCATATTGTGAGAAATTTGCTGTAACGAAGGTACGCATGTGGTCTCCGCCTGATTGTTAAGCAACTTCTCACGTTGTGACGTTCGACAGGTCCCGGAAGTCTCTTTGCGTCAGAGCGTGTTCTAGATCATGCCCTCTCCCCCCATGACGAAAGTTATGAAATACAACATTTCTACCCTGCTGTTACGAATAACAAATCTGGTTCGAAACATTTTATGACGTTTTATATGCAATTTAATTCATTTGCTAAAATCACACAATACTTCACCGAAAGTGCATAATAGGGGCTCAATACAAATGATTCTGTCTTCATTGCAACAAAAATTTCGAGGTACATTTTTTTGTCTCAAGTATATGATTAATGCGGGGGCTGGCTCTGTTTTCGTTCACTGGCTTTAAATGCGATGAATCACACCTCAAGTTATTTTCAACACCCAGGCGTGCACGATATTTTGATGTAAGCCAACTATGAAGAACATATTTTATTAAGAACAAATCTCTATCATTAATATTGTAGTTGTAGGAAGACGCCGAACAAAATTTGCAGTTTTCGAATATCAGAGATTTCAACGAAAATGATACCTGCGCTATTCTTTTAAGTGTTCTCTATAATATCAGCGTTCAACATTTAATCAAAACATTTGGAACCACTTCTGAAAAAAATTGAAAATGTTGTTAAGTAATGTAAAGAACGGTCAAAAATCAAAATATCCGTTTCAAACTTGCGCGGCCTTTAGTTCGTTCAAATCGATCGGAGAATATCAGTTTGGAAGAAAACCATCAGAACGGTTTCAATATTAGCGTTGACCACTGACAGACGAACGGTCGGTCGGTCGGTCGGTCGGTCGGTCGGTCGGTCGATCTGTCGCGTCGGTCGGGCACAGACATTTGCCGTCAGTGAATTTTTTTAAATACCCACAAAACGTGGATTCTGACTACACAACTTATTAGAGTAAATTATTTACTACATAAAAATAGGATTAGATTTATCCAATTTTTCGTTACCAAGGGCCCGTCAATAAGAGTTTTTCTGTCGAAAAATCCCAGTTTTCGCTGCAGCATTACATAACTTTCTCGATACTACGTATATAGTGTGCGAGAAGGTACCATATTTTACGGACTATAAGATGTACTTTTTTCTTCGATAAATTGCTTCCAAAATGCAGGTGCGTCTTGTGATACCGTGATACCGAAAAATCAATTGACGGCAAAGCTTCTGCTCGTGTGTCCGTCCGCCTATAAATATCTGTCCATCTGCGAACACCACTAGCGCCTCAACCATATGTAGTTTGTTTTTTTTTAATTGAAGAAAACCCTGTCGATCTGGCTCGAGTCGAAGTTTTGTGATTTTGAGAATCATTTTTTAAAATTTAGGGGTAGTTTACATCAAGCCCCTGAGATATTTTCAACATTTTTTCACAAACGGCTCCAAATTTTTCTTTAATTTGTTTGTAAGAATAGAGTAAAATACACTTATAAAGGTGGCATTGGTCCGATTTTCACTGTTAACTCTGATTTTCGAAAATTTCAAAAGTTTCAATTTTTTCCGGCGTCTTCCTGCAACCAGAAAATTGAAGATAGAGATTTTTCCTTCGAACAAAATTTGTTCTCCATATTTAGTTCTTTCAAAAAGGTCATGTACATTTATTCAAAATTTTAGTAGTTTCCATCCAATATTGCGTGCAATATGTACAATATTAAAAAATAAAAAAAGATTTTCTCAAAAACGGCTCCAATTTTTCTTTAAACTTTTGGTACGTATAGTGCTCAATGTATTATTGAGATTATAAACACGATTTTGCACTATTCTTTTGTTTTAAAAAAAATACAAAAATGTATTTTTTTAACTTGTCTCTCAAACGTCAATATTTGCATTAGCTGCGATTTGTTCTCACTGTTGTGTTTCTGAGTGCATATTCTTTAAATGATCTTATATAAAGTTTCTTGAAAACTCAAGTTTTCTGTGAAAATGATATCAAATTTTCGCATTTTCGGAAACGCTCGAACGCTCTAAAAAATGGCTCGAATTTTTTTCTTCAAACATTTCTAACGAATAGTACTAATAACACTTTTTAATATGATCTAAAGTTCATTTTGGTGCATTCTTTTGTTTTTCAAAAATTACAGAAATGTATTTGTTTAAATATCTTTTACGCCGTTAATTTGCATATTTCCAGCGATATGTAAACACTATTGCATTTGTGAGTTAAAGTGCTTTAAATGTAGTTTTTCCAATTTCTCAAAAAAATTTCTGTGAAAAAAAGCCTCAAACTTCGCATTTACGGTCACGATTAAACGCCATTTTCTTAAAAACGGTTCCAAATTTTTCAATGAAAATTTCTATTTAGGACGAGGTTTTACTCTTCTTTGATATTCTTATAGAAATATTTCGCTTCTACTATTAGGAAATCGAAAAATGAAGAAAAATGTACTTTGGGCGGCGATAGATGGCAGCTGCCAGGAGGATGGTGCAAGACCGTAATGTCATTCTACACCAAGAAAAATAGAAAACTTTACTGCGAGAAAGTCTGTGCCATTCTGTTGCACCACTAGTTTGTGTATTGTACTTCGTAGTTTATTTGTAGTTCGTTCCTGAACAACTCAGTAACTATTAGTAAAGTTTTAAATAACATCGCACATGCGGCACACATATTAAGTTGTTCCTTTATTTCAATTATTTTTCCTAGATCTCTGTCCTCACTGCCTATATTCCGCATACTTCGTCGTTTTCCCTCTCTCTGGTACGCTCCCGGAGAAATAATATTACTTATTTATCTAAGACGACTTAAAATATTTCGCGACGATTAAAGATATTCAAGAGTCCTTACTGCCTAGCCTCTACCTGGACTCGGATTAGTGTTCCCTAGAGTTTCATCACGCACTGCCTGTTATTTTAAAATTCTTTGAGTCCTCAAAATCGTAAGCAACGTAATCGTGGAACAAAATCGTAAGTCGTGCTTTGTGAAAAGAAGCCTTTAAACGTTATTGCCTATTCCACTCGTGATATATGAACCAACAAAGCTAATGTTCAAAAGAAAGTAAGTTAGTGGAAAAATACTACATCAATAATCAATTAGGTCGAACTCGAAAACTATACACGTATTAGAATTTGAAGAGCATGTAGATGTTCACCTAGACTATGAAACGAAATCAATAAACCTCCAATCAATAAAGACCCCGCGGATAGCTCGTCTTTGATTGTTGGACAAAGGAGAAATTATTAAATCTCAATGTCCCATAATTCATTTGTGCTCTTAATAAATACCAATCATGTTTAGAGTTAAGACTTCGAATATAGCATGATAGAGTTGGGATATCATTTGAAGATTGATGCGACCTCTAAAGACGACGCGTTTATTCGCTGCAACTTAAACTCGTGAATATGGAGCTCGCAGAAAACGGCATCTGAATGTAGTAAAACATATTGTCTGCACGAATTTATTGTCGCAAGCATTAAAATCGTTAGGAATAGACTCAGATATCACCTGATATTCCTTTACTACTTGATTTTACAATCTACTTGTGGAGGAGCGGTACACCGGCATCCGTCTTCTGCTCATTTCACACGGTCTGCACGCGGCAGTCCTCAATAGCACAGAGAATGCAGCACCAACACCGTGGCTCTCTGACTTTCATTAACTCGCACGAATTTGATAAGCGGTGACGAGGTCAAAAGACTAGTTTCCTCAGAAACTTTTACTTCCAATTACTTACAACCGTTCGCCTCGTACTTCTACAATTGAATGAACGGCTTGAAAGACGCTAGAAGTTGTTAGAATCATTGACACCCCTTTAAAAAAATATTTCTACCTGTTCCACATGTTTGTCTTTCAGGGGCTTGAACATTACAAATAATTAACAAGTGATTTGAGGCCAGATGGACAAGCATAAGTAAGAGTAGGACGAAGATTAAATTGTAAACGTATAACAAAAGCTCTAATGTAAGAAACGAACAAAGAAATATGAAATAAATATACACATTCTAACTTACCTAGCATCTCACTGCCTCAAAACACTTCTAAAATTATGTTCAGCACGTTTCACTTCTCTTGAAACAAGTGTTAGATACCAAGATATCCGCCGATTTTTATATTTGTTTCTTAGTGTTATTTTAAGAATAGTACGCACTGTGGCAGTGCCAACCATAAACATTTTTAAATGCAAAGTACAATGTAAGTAAAACTGAAAATGAACGTGTCCAATTATAAAACAGGGTTTGGCACAAAAGAGGCATATAAACATTTTAAAAATTCCAACTAAAAGCCAAATAATTGGCATCCTCTTCTCTCAGATAAGCCTATAGATGTTAGTCTTTCGTAAAAAGCTAAAAACATTGCAGAGAAACGATTCGGGTTTTTCCAAGTATCTCCGCTAAAGAATTAGCAATTGGTGCCTTCGAACAGTGCTATCTCTTAGCTTAGAACAGTGCAGGAGAGCATGCTCCAAGGTAAGATCCGCCTCGCAATTATCGCAAGTAGAGGGTGGATCACCACGAAGAGAAGATATCCGTGAGAGAAATGGCAGCGACCGATCCGAAGGCGTGTCAGAATAATCTCCTCGCACCTAGAGCCACAAAATGAAGAAGATCAAGGCTTAATGGAATCCTTGATTCTCGTGAACTTAAAATCCAGTTTTTGCCACTCTGTTTGCCTTGCATTACGCATAGAGAGTTTGATAAACAGCTTGGCATCATTTGTTGGGACTGTGAGGATGCCTACCTCAGTTTACTTCGTGGCCAGCTTCGCTGCCTGATCGTCCATTTCGTTTCCTACTTTCCCACGTGGCCAGGAATCCAAGAAAGAAAAAAAACAAGTTATAACGACGCACCAATAAATGATGAATTTGGTGTTGGATGTTCATTGCCAGAAAGCCACAAGAGAAGAAGGAGATGGATTCGAGCGAGCTTTTAGATTCACTGCTTCCTTTAATGTCATCAATTCAGTGAACTTAACTGCCTCCAATAACGCATATTGTATTAGAAACGCTGCACTAAGAGTGTATTCAAAAACTTCCCGTGGCATTACGGCAGTAGAAGGCACATTCTACTTTACCATTTCGGGAGGAACCATCAGCGTATATGTTGTTATAGCCGGGATACACGGATTTCGTCTCCTGAAATTCCATTAGAAATGTACTTGGGGGAGTTGAGGATGTTGGGAAGTTTAATAGTCTCAGGTCTATTTTAGGCCGAAGAAGCTTCCAAGAAGGAACAAGACATTGGCGGGGGGGGGGGGTCACAGGGATGGAGAATTTTATATTGAGCTTCTGCAAAAGCGTGTAGAGACGGATACCAGGAGGAAGAGGTAACGATGGTCCGAGTGCGTATGATGTCCAGTGATGTTGGTGAAGGACTGCTTGGCGCGAGTGATGTTGGTGAAGGACTGCTTGGCGCGGTGGAGTATTTACAACTGGTACTTTCACACCACAGAAGTCGCTTACTATATCTCGCCTTCGGCTCAGGGATGGTTCACCAGCCTCAGCCAAGAGGCATTCAATGCTACTCGTGAGGTAGGGGCTTGTGCTGATCCATATAAGGGTGTGGTATTCAATGTGTGTGGTATTCAATGCCCGGAAGTTCGACGGAGACGCTGACCCATACACAATACACCTATAGCATTTACGATGGTCCTGTATAGGCGCAAGAGACATACTCTGCCTACGCTCCATGACCTACCCAGAAGGTTCAATGATGATGTTCATGGGCTCTTTAAATTATGAATATGTTTTCGCCCTGTTAAACTTTTTATTTTTTTCTAATTTATTTATTTTACGTCAAAAAAACAGTTGAAACTGCGTATGACGTGCTATGGGGAGAAGTGAATTCTGCGCACATTTTCAAAATTCTGTGATCCCTACACTTAGTCATATACTACATGAATTTTGAAAATTAAAAAAAAGCTCTCATGTAAAAAAGGATAAATAAGCAATAAATTTTGGGCTCTTATCCATGATGTCCTTCGTCAAGGAATAATACTTCCTGCCACAACAACATGGAAACGATAATTTGAATAACAATATTTCCCAATGAATTCTAGAAGACGTGCACAGATAATGAAGTTACATTTATGTCCAGAAGCAAAACAAGGGACCATCTCATCATTTGCTCAATGGATCAGGGAAACTGGACGAAAAACCTGATCTAGATGGGGGTCATTGACCCGGAGGCTGCAGTACAACACTTGTTACAGGTTGTTTATACACATTTATACAGTCCAAATGGTAAATAATGCATTAAGTATCATTGTTAAAATTAATGTTACTTTCCTTGTGATGCTCAGTATAGTATCTAATTGTATAGAAACAGTTATGCAGCCGAAACGATTTCACTTTGGATTTAAACTTTTCTATCGGATTTAATCGTTTAATGTCATCTGGCAAAGTATTGTAAAATAATGTACATGTATTGTATGTGATTTTTTTGTAATGAGCTGTTGATACTGTCACCTGATGAATATGATTTCTACGTCGATTGTTATAGTAATAGACTTTGGCATTTTCTGAAAATATATTCCCGCCCTTAAGCAAGTCATTTTTGACAAAAACCACTGATTCGTAAATAAACAGACAAGGTAATGGTAAACTCTTGGCGAACATCAGGTCAAGGACAGTTGCGGATTCGACGAAGGGAAGTTGACCCCAACAAAAAGGTCAGGATGGTTATGGAGGTAATTAATTCTGCAGATGGGCATGCAACTGAATTTTGAGGCGGAGAACTTAAATTCTGTTTCATCGCTCTATTCTTGCAGTTTGTTGAGGACAAGCTGTAACTGAAGTGTGCACATGTTAGCGGTTGGTGAGGTGCGAACGGATTTTCAATATAGGTTGGGGCATTATTTAAATGATAGTGAGACGGGAACTTAAAATTAGTCTGATAGCTTCGTATTGTTTAAATAGTGGTATTGAATTGTAATTGTAGATTTTTATTGATGTAGTAGTTGGAATTTTGAATTAAAGTAGACTCTGTGTTTCGAGGGGTTGTATATTAGGATAGCTCCGTAGATGGAAGGATTTTTGGATGGATGGATAAGTAGCTGAAGATAGACAGTCGCGCGTAGGTGTTTCATACGAAGCACAGATAGTGAGAGTCGCGACCGCGTTTTGATTTATAGGAAATATTAAATTCTATTAATGCGAAATTGTTGAGGACATTTCCGAACATTTTAAATTTATTTTAATGATACGCATTAACGCGAGAATTGGGATACCAAGGATTCCATGGACAATATTCCGCTCGTTAACCGAGAAGCCATCTATTTATTTATTTTTTATTTATTTTACGTCAAAAAACAGTTAAAAACTGCGTATGACGTGCTATGGGAAAAAAGTGAATTGTGTGCACATTTTCAAAATTCTGTGATCCCTACACTGAGTCATATACTATTTAAATTTTGAATTTTGAAAAAAAAAGCTCCCATGAAATAAAATCTATTTTCAAGGATAAATAAGCAATAAATTTAGGCTCTTATCCATGTTGTCCTTCGGAATAATACTTCCTGCCGCGACAACATGGAAACGATAATTTGAATAATTGTATTTCCCACTGAATTCTAGAAGACGTGCACAGAAAATGACGTTACATTTATGTCCAGAAGCAAAACGAGGGGCCATCTCAGCATTTGCTCAATGGATCAGGGAAACTGGACGAAAAACTTGATCGAGATGGGGGTCATTGACCCGGAGGCTGCAATACAATTCTTGTTACAGGTTGTTTATACACATTTATACAGTTCAAATGGTAAATAATGCATTATGTATCATTGTTAAAATTAATGTTACTTTCCTTGTGATGCTCAGTATAGTCTCTAATTGTATAGAAACAGTTATGCAGCAGAAACGATTTCACTTTAGATTTAAACTTTTCTATCGCATTTAATCGTTTAATGTCATCTGGCAAAGTGTTGTAAAATAATGTACATGTATTGTATGTGATTTTTTTGTAATGAGCTGTTGATACTGTCACCTGATGAATATGATTTCTACGTCGAATGTTATAGTAATAGACATCGGCATTTTCTGAAAATATATTCCCGCTCTTAAGCAAGTCATTTTTGACAAAAACCACTGATTCGTAAATAAACAGACAAGGTAATGGTAAAATTCCTAGATTAATGAAGAGAGGCTTACATGAATCACGTGGGTGGGATTTGGTTATTATTCGTACAATTCGTTTTTGTAGTCTAAAAGTCTGGGAGCTATAAGATGTATTTCCCCACAATATTATGCCATATCTCAGGCGGGAATGAACATTCGTGAAATATACACAACGAACAGTATGAAGGCTGACTGAATTTGCAAGAATTCTGAACGCGTAGCATAATGAACTTAATTTTGTGTTCAATTCATTTAAATGGACGTTCCATTTAAGGATTGACTGAATTGAGAGACCTAAAATTTTTTTTGCCTTAACATCAGTCAATGGTACACCGTTTATTTTCAATGGAGCACAGAATTGTTTATTTGAAATGCAAAACTGCATTAAAACTGTTTCCTTTTCGTTTACTATTAATTTCTTATTTCGGAACCAATTTGAAACATCTGATATTGTACTATTTACGGTTTCTTTATTGCAAAGGACGTTCGTATCATCTGCAAAGAGAACCGTTCTTCCGTTTCGAATCGTCGAGGGCATATCGTTTACGTAAAGTAGGAACAGAATAGGGCCTAAAATCGATCCTTGAGGATCGATCTAACAAGATATTGTAGTAAGCTTACGAACGATAATTAAACCCGTACGGTATTTTAATGTTCTATTTAAGTTATAAAAGTTATTTTCATGAGCTCAATAGAATTTGTAATATATATATATATATATATATATATATATATATATATATATATATATATATATATAAGAATAAATGTTAAATTTTTATTGTTGAGGAATGCTGATAATTTATATTAGTTGCCATCAATCTAATAATTGTTTTCAATCAATAGATCTTCCAAGAATCGTGATTCTGTATAGAATTACACGCCCACATGCCACAAATAAGGAGTAAAATGTGGTAAGTCAAAACCATGATTAAATTGAAAGTAAATTTAATAAATTAGTGATAACATTGAGAGAATTTGTGAGCATAGAAGGGCAACGGTAGAAATAACAATATTAATAATAATAGCCGTGGAAGTAATCCCCTCCATAATAATAGCTGTTTGTTGTAAATAGTATCCCGATTTAGCAGTAGTAAAAATATCGGAGACGAAAAGTATTTCACAATTCATTTTTTTACTTTGTAATACCGAAACGCAAATACTTTCCCAAATTTCCGGAAACGCAAATATTCCCTGAACAATTACGCAATAAACTACGCACCGAAATCTCTCACCCAACACATCGAACATAAGGAGCTCTGCAAGACAATACAGAGAGGGTGTTCCACTCTCGTCTCCGATCAGCACGCACTTGGTAATTGCACAGATTCTTGGTGCAGCTGCACTGTTGACAGGCTGGGAATGAAAAGTGTGAAAGAATAAATGAAATGAAAATAAATAAAAGTGAATAAAATAATATGCTTGTAGTCACTCTCATAAATGTAAAAATACTTGACTTTCCTATATAAAAAAGTACCTAATTTAATTCTTTTGTGGCCAGTTTTAGTTGTCAGAAACATGACTTTTCACGTCTGATGTTCTTCAAATGCCTGGTTTAATCATTTTGTAACCTAAAAAGCCACTTTTGCCTAAAAAGCCACTTTTTATGCCGATTATAACTATCGTTGACAATTCAATTGACAAAGTCCTTATATTGTCAAGCAGACAACTTTACTCAACCAATTTGGAAAAAGTCTTTATGAATGACAATTGTCTTTGAAACTTAAGATAGGTTTTCTTCAAAAGTTAACTGTGACCCCACCTTCCTGATAACAATTCCAATCAAATATTTTTTAATTTTCCATATATATTAATCATAAAGTCAAAAAATTATTATAAATCAAATTTAATATAAAAAATGAGAAATAGTGTTATAAATAGAAAAAATCTCGTGAAACATGTTGAAGACCCTACACCATTATTAGAAAAATAAAATTCAGTTTATCTACTAACATGTTCTGAATGCTCAGTGAAATATACGTTAAACCAAACGTAATTTGAAAAACATAATATCTGAAGATAAGAGAAATATTTAAGATCATTCATCCCGGCAAAATTCATTAACTCAACACTGACTAAAGGACAATCACAACATAGATTTTGACAATCCAAAGATATTGAATTTAGAACCCGATTACTTTGATAGGTTGTTAATGAAAAGTCTAAACATCCAACTCAATGATGTATGCACCAGAGGTGAATAAATAAATAAATAAAATAAATAAATGTCTTTACTGGTGGCGATGCTCAGGCCATTTAGCTTGCTCTTCCGCCTGACCACTTTCAAAATTTATATTACAATAGTGCATGATAAAAGAAGTAATTCAATGAAAAATACGTACGCAATTTGAATTAAGGTTTTTTCACATAGAAGACAGGAGTGAAAGCAAGGGAGGAAGAGTTTTATACAACTTGTTTGAGTTTGATATATAGGGTATAGGGTGTCCCTTAAATCGCAAAAATAATTTACTCATTTTTTTTGGGTTCACCCCTAAATATATTCCATTGGGTCAACTTTACTCAAAAATAAAATTTCATCTCAATAGGCCTATATTAATCCGTGCCGACTTGAGCGCGAAATTTGAATGTTAAGGATAATTGTGTGTGTGTGTGTGTGTGTGTGTGTGTGTTCAGTGGAAATCTACTGATATGCGTTTAACCTATTGTTTTATATTACAATTTAATTCATTTTAACTCTTTACTCAGCGGTATGGTCTTTACTCATCTCGTGGGTACTTTTTTTCGGTGTTTTTTTCTTGCAATATGGGTACTGTGAAAAATGTTTTTGAATAACACAACACAAATTGCTTTCGCTCCTCATCTAGTCAGTAGTGCATGAAAATTTTGCATTAATTTAACAGCCCTTTCAGTGCAGTCATTCACAGCTTTCAACTTTGTAAATAACATTTGAGCTTCTAAATATTAAAAGTTGCTTTTCCAGTTCGAAGGCCATTCTTGAATGAAACTAGCATCCAATCTTCAGGCAAGATACCAGATAACCTGCTTTCATGACAAAAAGTCCGGTATTGTTTTCAATAAAATGAAGATTAAATTGAATTAGGAGATGTACAGTATATTAAGGAATTAATGATTAAAGAACGGTCATCGGAGTATCCTTGCGCTTACTATATTATTCTCCATCCAGTTTTCCACAAAAATGAATATATCATTCTTCTTCTCTCCAGCTAAATTTGCTACCATTTTGATTTTAATTTGTAGTCTACTTCATCATCAAAGAGTGTACGACAGACAATTCTTTTAATAAATACCACGTACGGTGTCTGAACTTTTTAGAGTTGCCTTTGAAATTGTGGAATCTATCTTTTCATGTGATTTTAGAACTTTTAAAAAACAGATATCTTGATAAGGAGTTTTTACCGCTGCACTGCACTGAAGCCACGGATTGACATAAACAGTTACAATCAACAGAAATACATTTTTAAGGATTACATAACGTATTTAACATTCAAACACACATTATAAAATGATTGATTGATTGATTGATTGGGTTTAAAGGGAGCTTCAACTACCAAGGTCATTGGCGCCCATGTCAAAGTATTTCTAAAAAAATCAATTAAAGTTTATTAAAAGGGTTGCTGGTGCAACTTTCCAGCTAATTTAAAAGCTCATATATACCCTAAAAGGAAGCCATCCATTACGCATAAAAAAATCAGGTAAACAAGACAAATTTTAAAAACAAATCTGGGGCAGAGAAAATATTTATTGCCCTTATTTGTCTGATAAAATTATATATTCCGCTTTCTCTCAAAAAACAAAAAAGCTTTGAGAGCGCGGAATCGTCATCTCCGAGCACCTCTCGTAGAGAGTTGCCCAGACCATGTCTTCGTCGGCTGCCAACAAATTTCAAACACTGCAGGAGGACGTGTTCCACGGAAAGATCCGCCCTGCATCTATCACAGGTAGGAGGAGACTCACCTCGAAGGAGGAAACTGTGAGAAAAGTGGCAGTGTCCGATACGAAGACGGGTTAAAATAACTTCCTCGCACCTAGAAAGTCTGTACGAGGAACGCCAAGAATTGACAGAATCCTTTATTGTACTTAGTTTATAGGTGGTATTGTGCCACTGTTTGCCACGCTCTAAAGATGGATCGTTTTAAAGAAGCTTTAACATCAGACGATGGTACAAAAGGAATGTCAACACGAGTACTCTCCGTCGCCGATTTCGCCGCCCGATCAGCCATCTCGTTTCCCACGATTCCCACATGGCCTGGGACCCAACTTAGTACCAGGTCATAGTGGTGAGATAAAAAGCGATGGATGAGGTTTTGAACTGATTGCGTCAGGTAGTCTAATGAAGAACGGGAGACAGCTTGTAGTGAGCTGAGAGAATCAGAACAGAGAACTACTCGGCGCAAACTCGCTGACTCGATGTAACTTTTAATTGGAAAATTTAAAGCAACACTGATAAGGGGCTATCGGTGGCCCGATCCACCGATGGATGGATGATCCATCGGATGATCCACCGATGTATCAATATATAAGGGCTGCAAATCTGAATCGATGTATTTTAGGGCTTCAAGAATTGCATACATTTCAGCAGTGAAGATACTGCACTGAGAATGTAGCCGATATGATTTGGTGGCTCTGATACAGTAAAAACTACATGCCACTGTTCCATTGCACGATGAACCATCTGTGTATAAGAATACATGATCTGGATAGGCTATCCTCATGTCCTGAAAATGCATCTGGTAAACAAGAGGGCTAGTCGTTTGTTTGGGAAGCTTGAATAGTCTGAGATCAATATTCGGACGGAGGAGTTTCCAAGGGGGAATGGGGTGACTTGGGGGTTTCACAGGGGTGGGAAGATCAACATTAAGGTCATGCAAAAGATTTCTCAATCGAATACCTGGAGGGTGAGGCAGCGATGTTCGAAGAATATAGGATGTTTCATACTTAGGATGGGTAATTATTTGGCGACAAGGATGATTAGGAAGTCCTGATACTTTAGCACCGTAAGATGCTAATAAGATATCCCGCCTTCTTTTTAAGGAGGGCTCACCAACCTCGGCTAGAAGGCACTCAATTCGGCTGGTGCGATACGCACCAGTTGACAGACGGATACCAGCGTGTTGTATACTATTGATGGGTCGCAGAGTGGATGGAGCTGCCGAGCCATACACTTCACTACCGTAATCCAAAACTGAGCGGATGACTGATCTATATAACCGCAGTAGGGTAGTGCGGTCGGCACCCCATGATGTACCATTCAGCATTCGACGAAGATTAAGGGGAGAGACACATCTGGTTTGTAATCCACGGATATGAGCACGCCACGTTAGGGACTTGTCAAATGTAAGCCCCAGGAACTTAGCAGATTCAGCGAATGGAAGCTGATTTCCTCCCAAGTAAAGAACTGGGTTGCTATGCAGAACATCCTACAAAAATGCAAACAGGTACATTTAGTAGCAGAGAAATTAAAGCCCGTTGACGTGCTCCATTCGTGGAGCTTGTTGAGCACCATTTGGAGTTGCCTCTGTATCACATCTATATCATAATGTGGAGAAGGCGCCTGTAAAGTAAGTATTACCGACGTGACCGACAAGTAAAAGATATTACATTTTTGTAATTTTTGAAAAAACAAAAGAATAGGCGTTTACTCTATATTACGTATATTACTCCGTATATGTGTATGTATACGAGAAAGTAAAAATGTACATCACAGATTACGTACCTACATTAACTACTTATAAACAATGAATGAATATAACGAAATGGTTAAGTATACGTTAATCTAGCTGACTAAAGAAACAACATAAAATATTTAACATGAATAAATTAAATGTTTTACATGAAAAACATTTGCTCTTAGCCAGTAGCGTAACGAAGTGAGTGCGGGTCCACCGTAAAACCGCGTGCCTTGCGGGCCCGAACTGGCCCCTGATCTTGGCATTACAAATAGAAACGTTAGTTGTGTTCACCCGTTCTAAAAAGTACGCCAGCAAAATGGTATCAGACGTGACTTTTTTGCTTTCCAATTTTTATACATGTTGTATTCTCTCTCAAACCTGTCTTAATTTTTCCTGAGAAGTAATGTTTTAATGGCTTTGTCAGCTTCTTCTAATATTTCATCCGGAATAAGTTCATTGCCTTCCATTTGACACATTTCTTTATCCTGAAAGTCACCATAGTGATCGTACATGCGCACTGTGTACACACAAAGCATGGTCCACTAAAATAGGCCTTTTTCAGAAACAATACGACGTCATCAAATCGCTTCTATCGTCCCTCGTTTTCTTGAACATACCAATTATACCCCTCTTTATTCACTCGTTTCGTTAATTACTATTATAATGATTGATACAGAAGGTTGGCCAACAATAAAAAGTTGATTACATCTTTGAATCAATTTGCTCCAATTACGTCCTGTGACGTAGAAATCATCTTTTGCATTCAAAAACATTTGTTTCTGACAAAAGGACGGATTTGACAGAATAAAATTTAGAAAAATTGTTAATTATTAGTCAATTAAACAAAAAAATTTACTAAACCAAAATTTGTTCGGCATGTTTTGTTAATTTATACCCTGCATCGTGCATGGAAATCCTGTTAATAATAATAATAATAATAATAATAATAATAATAATAATAATAATAATAATAATAATAATAATAATAATAATAATAATAATAATAATAATAATAATAATAATAATAATAACAATTGATTTATTTGGAACAGCTCACATTTTTGCGGAAAGGTTGTAGAGGCACCGACGGTCCTCAGATCTGCTCCTTAGTAAACTAGTTGCAATCTGGAGTAGATTTTATATTCAACCGACCTTCTATCTAACCACAAAAACGCCAAGAGTGTGTCCCAAAAATTTCAATTTTTCTTTCTTCTGAGATTTTTAATAAATTTCCTTATTCACCGATATCTTTGAATCGGTCCATGTTGGTTTTCTTTCCCGGTCACTTTATTTGTATCGTTCTTCTCAAAATTCATGAATTGGATTTTTCACCAAAAGTACCCATGAGAGGGTGTCACAACAATGTACGAGTTCGTTTTTTCGTCGACCACCCAATACAACAGCGTTTCTACTTGACACTATGCACGTCAGTATACTTAGAACTCCCTCTGAACTACCATAAGTTATGGCATCAAGGTTTATGAGTATTTCGTCTTCTAATCGCACACTCCGGAGGGGAGCCTTCACGACTGCAAGAATAACGGCCAACGTATGGTCTATAACTTGGGCTATCTTAGATAGGTCATTTATGAGGAGTTACAAGCCACGCCAGCTTGGATGCGCGTTCGTTCAGCGACGCAGAATTTTGCGCGGAGTGTTCCTTAAGGTGACAGTCTGCCGTGCATTTTTATTTTCTGATAACAATGCACTGCTTCTAACCGCAAGTCCTAGAGTTCGAGACCCAGCGGTGGCAGGATTTTCGATAACAGCTAGACAGCGAGGCCGAATTCAACCGCTGACTGGAGGAGAATTCTAGCGGCCAGCTGCCCTGATCGGTATTTTTTTCGATCAACACTAGGTGAATGCCGGACCCCTGACCGGTACCCTGACAAACAGGCCATTGAACAATCTTTCCTTCCTCTTCCTTGTCTGGGGGCGATCTTTCTTCGTCCTACCCTCATCTCTCACTTTTACATACATGTACACTTACATGCCAAGACGTAGCGACGCGACGTTCCGAGAGCCCCGGTGGACAAGGCCCAAATGGGGCCCCTCACTGCTATTGCCGAACGTGAAACAGAAGTTTTGAAGCTAATTTATGTAGGTGCGTGTTGTATTATAAATTATATTTAATTTTGCATACACAATTTTGTTTATGTAATCTTTGAGTTTACGAGATTATAACTATTAATTAGATATTTATAGTTTGATTTAGGTCTTATTTGTCTAAAAGTCACTCAATCGTTACAATTATTGTACAGCCGCACGAGATGACACAATATATTTTTGCTTCCTTCTTCACCCTTGTACTGAACTAGCAATCCAACTATAACACAAAACATCTTAAAATATTCATTTCTTAAACGTGTTCACAACTAGTTTATCTACATTTTCGTCAATTTGGTTCGTGCAAAGTTAGGGATCAATGATAAACTAATAAATTGCGATCTTGACCCCGATCACTTCCTGGCAAGATGACGAGGGAAGAATAGATGGAAGAACACGCACGACTTGTTTTCCCTTTCGCAAGAGGAAGTGCAAGAGGCTATCTATTACATTCACTTCTAGTGTCGCGGCCGGTGATCCTCACATTACCGGAGAAGATATCCATAGACGTTGTGCACCACAAAAACTGAAACGTTCAAGACTTTCATGTTCTTCGCATTATATATATATATATATATATATATATATATATATATATATATATATATATATATATATATAATGTCTCTCTTTATGTCTGTCTCTCTTTTTCTGTCTCTGTCTGTCTCTGTTTCTTTCTTTCTGACCGTCTCTCTTTTTTCTCTTTCTTTCTTTCTCTTTCTGTCTCTCTTTCTCCATCTTTCTTTCATTCTGACTCCTTTTCTAACTCTCGATTATATATAATTTGTTATCAAAATTTTCGTCAGAACAATCGCTCATACTAAATTGAAGTTCAAATTATTTAACTACTATTAAACTATTGTTGAACTTGGAAAACTTTTCCAAAATATAAGACAAAAAAATCAGTTAATTGCTGGTAGAAAAACTTATAGCGGTTTTTTCTTTTATTCTTTACATCCTTTCGAAACTATTTAATAAGATAAATAATATTTCAGAACCCGGTCAATAAGTCTAGTTATTCCAACGCGATGAACACAAATAACAAGAGAGAAGTAATTAATCACATTGAGTACTGAAAGCACTATGAAAATACATACTAGCCATGCTGCACGATGTGGAGTTTTTACAGGCATATAGAATTAATCACATTTACCAAAAAATTTTAGTAAAATTAATATTTTGCCAAGGGAGGAACTTTGGAATAAGCAAATGTGCAGTTAATCCTGTTGACTTCTGAACGCCTCATTTGGCATTTGGGTGAACTCAAGGACGTTTTATAGAAATCATTGGCGAGACCAGAGCCTAGTCGTTTTCCCCGACTTGGAAATACGGGATAAATTTAAATGCAGATATGCATCTATATATTTGAAAAAATAAGGTATTCTGCCATGGCTTCGTTTAGAGCTTCTACTTGTTGTTGTATTTTTTCTTTTAAATGAAAGAATATGATCCCTAGATGTGTTATCAGATATTGTTTGTGTTGATTCACCAACATTTACGGTGTAAATTAATTAAATCATTCTTTAATAATACGCTTATCAATAGTCAATTGTTTTCTTTCAAAGGGTGGCAGTTTCAAAATCGATATACATGAGTCCATAGATATGAGTCTATGCTGCTTGATGTTTTGTTTTGATTGTTGAGATTTGTTTACAATTCGTCAAGGTTTTGTTTCAGTGTAATAATTGCATTGTGGTGTTGACAGTTTGCATGTATTTGCTTCTGTGATGTATTTTGTAGAGAACATTCGCACAGTGGGTTTTACTCGGTTGTACTGAAGTAGTGAAGTTGTTTACAGGTTATGTGGAATTCCGAATCGTTGTCCACGCGCCCAAAAGACGCAAACGTACATTAACTGGGCGCAGGGAAAGAGAAAGTCAACGTAGGTGTCGTGATAGTGAGGTCATTTCGTTTTCTATTGGGTCATTGTCTATGAAATGTCAGTTTTGTTCTGCTTTGTACTTTCCATGAGAGGAAAATTCTGCAAACGATTTACTGTGTGTTGCTTAAATGTGAAAATAAGTATACCTTCGAGCAATATGCCAGAAGAAATCAAACAGTTGTTTATAGGAGATGATGACACATCAAAAAACTTAAGAAATAATATTCTTCAGTATAATAGTGCTATATCTTTTGTGCCGATATTGCATTGCCACCTGGTCATGGGCCATACGTGTTCAAAATTTTGGGAACTCCTCATCACAGAATATCTTCATTATACCTTCAAGATCCAAACAATGCAATATGTTGTGAACATTAGTCTTGGTACAGTATTTTACATTTATCTCAGATCTCACCGTCAAATTTTGACGGGTTCTCACTAGTTTATATATAAAAGAATTAAAACTCTTGTGAGATAAGTCGGGAACCCCGAGTTTAATATGAATGGAATTGCAGACTCGAGAATCAAAGAATATACGTTTTTAGGGCAACCAATACTCAAAGTGCAGTATTCCATTGCTTCCAGTCGTGATTTTATACGAAGATTGAAATAAGCATTCTCCAAAAAGCTACCGAACTGAATACATCGAAAGCACTCGGTGCGGTGCGAATATTTTTTCAGCATAGACTGGGGGTTAAGTATAGTGAGGTGGGTAACTTATGATTAGTTTTGATAGCTCGGCATTGTGCATAGTAAGAAGTCGAAGTAATTATTCGCAATTAATTATAATTGTATTTTTTCTTATTGTAATTTAGGACTTGAATTCAAATAGACTCCGTGTTTCGAAGGGATTTATATTAGGGTTGCTCCGTAGATGGGGGGAATTTTCAATAAGTTAGCTAAAGATAGTCGCGGGTAGTTGTCTCATCCGTAGCAAGTCGCGCAAGTAGGGCAAGTCGCGACCGCGTAGCCATTCCATGGAATTTATTAAATCCTATAAAGTATCAAATACTTGAGGATATTCCGGAAACATTTTTAAATTATTCTAATGAGAGGCAAAAACGCGATAATATGGATTTCGAAGACTTTCCACGGACAACATCCAGCCGAATCATCCGAGGTCATCTGAGACGCCATTACAGTAAGCTTACGATCTTTATTCAAAGCCGTACGGGACCTTATGTTTGTACAGAGAAGAAAGTTGATCATTTCATTAATGATCTCATTAGAATTTGTACAAATGTTAGAATAAATGTTAATTTTTTTTAGAAAAGAAAAAGCTGATAATTTATAGTAGTTGCCATCAATTCAACAATTTGGTTTTAATCAATAGAACTCCAGGAATCGGGATTCTGCATAGAATTGCACGCCCACATACAACAGGTAAGGATTAAAATGTTGTGTCGAAATGCATGATTAAAATTGAAAGAGAAATTAATAAAATTATATTTAACATTGGGAAAATTGATGTGCATAGCAGGGCTAAAGAAGAAATAATGATATTTATAATAGTAGAGGAAGTAATCCCCTTCATAATATTGCATAATTGTTTTAAATAATATCAAGGTTTAGTAATATTAATTACACAGGTCTGCAAAAAAAATTTTGTCAGCTCTATGGGATATAAATTATGTTTTGAAGGTCACAGATTCTAAAAATGACTTCCAGAACATTACATCACGTATAGTTGGTTTTTTTTTGCAAAATGAAAACAAATATTTAATAAAAACTGATATTTTACAGTAAACTAAATATATTTATTTTCTTACAAATAATCAAAAAAATATTTCTGATATTTATACACAATGTCACACAAGTCTACAGTTTTTTCTGGTGAAATATTTTCTTTTTCTTTTCTTTGATATTTGTCCGAACTAGTTTCTCGTTTCCTTCTTTGGTTCCTCGATTGAGCATCCAAGAGTACTCAGCTAACATTTTGACATCCCATTTTTCTTGCAAACCTTTCTCAAAATCACGGACATCCTCGTGAAATCTTTTACCCTCTTCTTCACTATAAGCTCCCAACTTTTCAGGAAAATAGTCAAAATGGGAAAGTAAGAAATGAACTTTCAAGCTCATCTTGCATCCTTGAGGTTCATTCACAGCCAGCATGCGTTGTACAGTGGTTTTGAAGTCAGGGTTATTTTCTTCCAAATCGAAGTCTTATTATTTTTCTTCCAAAAATTGTGCACTACATTCTTGAAAGAGTCCCAGGCTTCTTTTTTCTTGTCTCCCATTGTTTCCATAAAGAGGGGATCAGTTAGAAGTTTTCTGTCGGGACCTTGTGTATTTGTTGACAGTTTCGGGACTTCGTCCATTTGTATCGCAGATATCTGAAACAATCCCCATCTCTTGGCAGTGATTTGACAAACTGCCAAGAAATAGGGATTGGTGTAGCCCAGTCATTACAGTTTTCGTTCATATGAACCAAGTGTCCCAAAAGAAGAGATGCAAATACATTTTCATTATGCAGCAAGTGCTTTGAGGCTAGTTTTAGACGAATCAATGTACGATACGCCATTCTGATGAATCATATTACAGCACTACATGAGCCCATGAACATCATTGCAATAAACCAGGTTTCACCCTTTGGAGGAAAACCGAGTAAATTATCTCTCTCGATACCTGCACCACGAAAAAGAGGTCCCAGATGATAGGTTTTTGTTTTTTAGCCTTGATCCTAGTAATTCGGCTGCATATTTTGAATGACCTTAAGTCCTTTACTAGGTTGATGAGATCACTCTGAGAAAAAAGTTGAAATGCCACATCAAAATAAAAATCTGAACTAGATTCGTTCTGGGAAGCTAATGCGTCGGAGTCCTCGGACACACTAAGGATGTCATCTAAATAGATGGCAGAGGAATCTGTATTTCAGAACTGAAGGACTCAACAAATAGCTGAGTCAAGGTTAAGGTAAGATATTTTATTTTTATATCTACCGAATAGAAGTAGCAGTTGGTTGTATGATTTTTTCTGTTCACGCCATATCATACGAACATCAAAACGAAATGAGTTTTTCTTACCCTTAAACCACAAAAGAAGATCTTCCTTGCATCTGCAGCACATCTTATGCAGAGCTCGTGTTTTGTCTTGATCTCCAAATTTCAATTTAAAATATGCAAAATAAACTTTTTTCGCAAATTCACTTACGTTTCTTTGTTGGCTCTTTACTATGCATTCACTACCTATATAACAGAAGTTGTCAGGAGAAATTACACAACCTCTGCAAGCCATATTTTAAAAATAAAATAATCACAGGATCATTTTAATACTGAATGCAAACTGAGCGTGGAATAAGATTGAACTTAATTTGATTGTTGAAACATGATCCAATCCAATAACAGATTGTTTATATTTATTACTAGTTCCCAAGATAACAATTCTAAACATGATCATATTTTTCACTATCAACTTTCAACCCGTTTCGACACGATCATGCGAACTTCTTGTTAACGCTAAAACTATTTTATCTACCCCACCTTCCTCTACTCCCTTCAACCATTAATTTTTTTCATTTATTACCAACTTCAGCTATAATTGATACAATTAATGTGAGAAGTCTTAGTTTTAATGACTTTTTCAAATAAAAAAAACAGAATCCTGTGTTTTAAGTTGATTAAGAATTTTTCGCTAAATACAAAGCAAAAATTGAGTGTAGCAAAAAACATGACGAGATGGAACGTTTTGGTATTTTTTTTTTCATTTCTACCAAGTTGAAATCTATAAGAAAATGTATAAAACTCCAAGGAAGTTTTTTACTTGCAGACCTGTGTTATCGTAGAAGGAAAGGGTTTCTCATTTGGCTTCTTATACTTCCACTAACACATGTCAACCATCATCCACATCCGCAATTACTCTTTTCATCATCATTCACCTACCTCATCTTTCTCCCCACCATCATTCATCCGGTGGGAGGCAATGGCAAACCATAACTGTGGTCACATAACCAGGAAAAGCGTAAGTTCTCGTCTACGCCAATTCTCGTACACACAATTTCAGAGCCCATGCCGCAAAATCCCATCGCTCAGCCACGGCTCCAGGGGCAGGGGAGTCGAGCGGCCTTTTCAAGGCAGTAGACGCAACAGCTCTTTGTTCCTAAGAATACTCTGGACGAACACGGCACCACATCCGTCGCAGAGCTTTCAAAGCGAGCGCTTAATGGGCGTGTCCACGGCTGCCCTTCCAGCGGCGTTGGTCACCAGCCCCACTCGGAGGCTAGGACGCGCCACGCGGTGCCCAGCAACAGCCGCCACCTCTACGGGTGTCCAGAAGAATGCAACCGCCAAGGAACGAAAGAAAATGTACACCAGATGTAAATACGATTATCACCTGCTCTAATAGTAATTTATGATACAATTAAGTAAAATAAGATTTTACTCACGAGTTTCCTTGAACTGTTTAGAAAGCTGTTTATTACGAAGAATATAGTCGAGTAAATTCGAAATGGAAGTATCATGGAAACTAGTTATAGATGATACTACCGTAGAACAAGTTTCTCATTTGAAACTATCTTGGAGTGAAATAAGTTTTGATGCCGATAGGGATATTGAAGATAAAATCAATAGATTTCAATCAGTATGCGCAGAGTTGGGCAAAATACTTTACATTTAATATTTAAATACTTCGCCAAAATAGTAAATAAGTATTTAAATACATCAAGATACATTAGGTTTTGAATAGCTAAATATATAAGTATTTAAAATACTTCAAATACTCAAAATACAACAAAAACAATCATTTTTTTATTATTACTTTTATTGCAACAATTTATTGTAATTGTCAATTACAAAAAATTAATAATTGACAGTCATAAATTTCTGAACAAAAACTTATAAGTCTAACTCAAATTATAAGCGGAATTTCCTTATAAAGCGACCAGTTTTTCAAACAAATCATCAGACAATAAACCCCTATTTGGTGAGTGTATAAAACCCGCAAAAGAAAATGGTCGTTCAACTGGCAGCGATGAACGTAAACTAGTGTTACAAGTAGAGCGCGGACATGTAGGCACTAAAAAAAGGCGAAAATAGGTAGGCAAATCGGCACTTAAAAACAGGCAGGGGAATATGCTTTACAGTTGACAATAGGCAGGCACTGAGGAAGTAAAAACTTCAAAATAGGCATTATAGATTAATAATATTAAAATTTATACGTAATACGTACTACATAAAGGATGAACACAATTATCTAAAAACAAATCAAATGTCTTCGATTGTCAAAACATATTGCGGAGTTGGATAATATTTCCTAAGAGTTGACTTGTGTGGAATACTTTTTAGATAAAAAGCTATTTTATCACTTTGC
The DNA here is from genome assembly GCA_011170035.1 of Teleogryllus occipitalis. Lineage (NCBI taxonomy): Eukaryota > Metazoa > Arthropoda > Insecta > Orthoptera > Gryllidae > Teleogryllus > Teleogryllus occipitalis. The sequence goes on from BLKR01000068.1 coordinate 590,439, forward strand.
TTCGTTACTATTGTGTATCCTCTTAAATTCTTGTTCACTTACGTGAAAATCCACAAAACAATAATTTATATCTTCAATATTTTAGCTGTAAGAAGATGCCGAAACAATTTTGAACTTTCAAAAATTCAAAGAATTCAAAATGGAACTTGCGCCATATTTAAATGCGTACTTTGGCCTATAAAAGAATTTAAACAACTGAAGAAATTTTTAAGAAAAATTTGAAAATGTCCTTGAGGTTTCATGTACAGAACCCCTAAAATTAAAATATTCGTTTCAAATTCACGAGGTCGTGATATCAGTCAGATTGGTCGGGAAATTTCAAGTTTGGTGAACATCCTGTTTAGCCGTTTGTTTACAGGCGGACTATTGAATGGTTTTACCGTAAACCAATTTTTGGGTATGAAGGAGCCACAAAACGAGCATTCTGACCACATAGCGTGTTGCAGGAAGTAATTTACTACATATCGCAACTATAATTATTCATTTTTTTCGGTATCAGGGTCCTACAATACGAATTTTTCCACAAAACAATTGTCATTTTTCGCTGAAGCAATACTTAACTCTGTTTACATGTATGTATATGAGAGAAAGAATGTACTGGCACAGACTTTCTCGTACTAGTTAGTTCTCTAACTTCTTTAGTCTGGACTAACTTTTCGGTTTTGCCCCACCCCCGATCATCTACTGACACCTAAAAGGACACTTTTTCATATTCTCTTAATTGTTCGGTCCCCTAATAGTAGAATTGAAATGAGACTTAAAGAATATTACAGAAGAGAAAAACAGATCCTATATGAAAATTTACGTGAAAAATCATTTTTGAGAAAAAGTTTGAGCGTTTCTGAAAATGCGCTATTTTGAACACATTTTCACAGAAAACTCTAGCGTTTTCGAGAAATTTCATTGGAAGCATTCTCACAAATGCAATAATATATAAAAAAAACATCCGTAATGTAAATATTAACGCCGTGAGATATATTTAAAAAAATACATTTTTCTCATTTTGAAAAATCAAAATTAAAACAGCGTTAATATGTTATTCAGTGCAATTAGCACTATCTGTACACAAAGTTTGAAGAAACTAGTGGTGCTACAGAATGGCACAGACTTTATCGTATTACTTTTCTATTTTCTTTGGTCTGGGACTGGCCCCATCCTCTTGCCTGCTGTCATCTATCGCCGCCCAAAGTGCATTTTTAAATTCCTCAATTTTCTGTTTTCTAAATGTGGAACCGAAATATTACTTTAAGAATATTATTGAAGAATAAAACCTCGTCCTACATGAAAATTGTCGTTGAGAAATATGGATCCGTTTTAAAAATAAATTGCGTTGTAGAGCAGGTTTTATTAAGAAAAATCTGTCTTTAATTTGTTAATTATTAAGGAAAAGAATCTGTCGTCAATTTTCGAAAAATCAGGGGTTTCTAATGAAAATGAGATCTGCACCATTCTTTTAAGCGTCTTTTACGCTATCCGAGGACAGAGTTTAAAAAAAACAACATTGGAGCCATTTTGGGAAAATGTTGAGTCTTCACTTAAAGTACCCCCAAAAATCAAAATATCCTTGTAAAACTCGCAGGGCCTAGAGTTTCTTGAAATCGATAGTGTAATATCTATTTCGAAAAAGTGAACTGTCCAGGCGCTAGCGTTAACCACAACCAGACGTTTTGTCGTCAATCAATTTTTTAGTCTCAAGGACCCACAAAACTAATTTCTATAATTAGGATAAAGATTTATCCATTTTTTCGTTATCAGGGCCGAACATTAAGGGTGTTTCTGTCGAAACTTGGCCGCTTTCCGGCGTACAATTACAATACTTTCTCTTCTTACAAAGTAATAGCCCAGTCAACTGGTGCCCAAAACGGTCCGATCTAGGAAAAAAATGCGGAGTTTTTTTTCTTGACGAGTCTCTGTTTTTTGGGGGTGCTGAATACAAATTTAATGTTTCCCACCTGGAAAACGGCCGGCTTCAGAGAGAAAATCGCACAAAAACCTAAAAAAATACTATGCGTTTTATCGCATAGACATGTACGAGTAGTACTAGACTGGCAATGTCCTATCTCGTGTTGCTCGTTGTGTTGGCGTGAGTGAAGCCAAAATCTTTCGCTCATCGCCATCTTCTATCACTACAAATTCGTTCACTGGCTGTGTTATATAAGGTTATTTATGAGCTCCTTTCTTCATTTTAATCAGTTTCTGTTGGACTTTGGCAATTGCTAAAATATTTACATCACGATTGTGAACAGGATTGTGTTAGAATATGATTTTTCAGATTTGCGACATTAGGGAAAATAAATTGGAATTTCAATACACCGGTTAGTTATTATTAGGATTCGGGAGTTCATGCCATAAAAACAACAAAATAAGCACGCGATGTGATTTCTCAAATTTGTGACACAAGGGAAAAGAAAGTGGAATTTCAATACACCGGTTAGTTATTACTAGGGCCTATGAGTTAGTTATTACTAGAGCCCGGAAGTTTGGCAAAATGTCTTTTTGTTATTATTACGATTTTAACACTTTTAACAATATGAGTCACTTATATGTGCTTATGGAATCATTTTAGAAGATTTTCATTTTTCCTTTTTTGCCTATTTTAGCTTCTGATGCCTATTTTAGGTATTTTTGCCTTTTTCGTCATTTTTTGCTTTTTGCTTAATTTTTTTCTCTTTTTACCCTGGCACCGATTTCTATAGTATTGGAAGCCATGTGTTATATCGTTTTCTATCGGTCTGCAAGCCAGAACAATACGTGGTCATCGTCGTGTTCTGTCTTCTCTGCAAGCGGAGGCATGGTATCAAAAAGGAAGTGTTCAACTCAGGCTCTAGGGTCAGGAAGTGTTACAAGCCGCTGTGAGAAAGCGAGACGATACCCGCTAGGAACCTTCGATTTCTTTCACTGACACCCACAGACTTCCTTTTGCCACGAGGGATTCCATCCCACACTGCTAAAGCAGAGCGTCTTGGAGGTCCTATTGACATACGGCCCGGCTCAATGGCGATTACACGAGTTCGAAGAACGAAAGTAATATCAGTGTTTTCACTGGTGCCATTTGAAGATTCAAAAGAGAATATTTCAGTTCGCTCTGTTACTTCGTAGGAATAACATTGTGTTAAAAAACATCGTATTAATAATGCCGAAATTGAGCGTGCCGTTAAGTAGTAAGTTGCATCGCTATGTGCGTGAATTTGGCGAAGATGTATTTTCCACCGATGGTGCTATTCTGTTTTGAAAATTGTGCGAGAAAGCTGTCAACCATGAAAAGAAGTACTTCATTTCTCAGCATATGGCAACAACAAAACATAAATCTGCAATCGCGAAGAAGAGTGGAAAAAAGGAACGACAGTTAATTTCGGCGGTGGACGCAACATCCCGTAGACAGTCCCAGTTTTCTCTCGATCTGTGCAAGGCATTCATGGACGCTGGTATTCCTTTTTGGAAATTGGAAAACCAGACGTTTAGACACTTTTTAGAAAAATATACGAAAGAAATGGTACCATCAGAATCTACGTTAAGGAAAACCTATCTGAGCATCTGCTATGAAGAAACATTAAACAGAATTCGTGAAGCAATTGGTGATAAAACCATTTGGATTTCCATTGATGAAACTACGGACGCTACAGGACGCTATCTAGGTAATGTCGTCATTGGAACTATGGAACCGACTTACTGTGAGTTCTCAACTTTTCTTCTTACATCTGAAGAATTGGAGAAAGCGAATGGTACAACAATTTCTCAATTATTTATAAATTCCTTACTACTTCTGTGGCCTGAAGGCATACGCCATGATAATGTTCTACTTTTCATCACTGACGCTGCCCCGTACATGCAGAAGGCAGCCAGAGCACTGAAAGTACTCTTCCCGAATATGCTTCATGTGACGTGTTTAATCCACGGACTTCACAGGATTGCTGAAGAGATAAGATCTTTGCATCCTACGGTAGACAAGTTGATTTCGAATACTAAAAAAGTGTTCTTGAAATCTCCTTCCCGAACCCGGATTTTCAGACAAGAAGCGCCAGGATTAGCTCTTCCTCCACAGCCGATATTGACTAGATGGGGAACCTGGATATCCGCTGCTGCGTATTACGCAAATCATCTAGACAAAATCCGCGACGTATTTAAGGTTCTACCAGAAAATGAAGCTGCATCAGTACGTGAAGTGAAGAAGCTTTTGAGTAATGCAGAACTAAACAGTGAACTTGCGTTTATCCTCGCACATTATGGAAAGTTGCCTCAGATAATTGCAAATCTGGAAAAAAAGGGGCGAAAATCTTGTGTCAGCCATGAAAGTCTTTCAAGAAACATTAGAGAGTTTAATGCAGGTGCCTGGAGAAAAAGGTTTAGCTGTAGCACAAAAGTGTCGTTAGCGCGAATAAGGATTTGGAAAAACTGAAAACAATTTGTAGTGTTCTGAGCGGTGTACCTGGAGTTGATATTGATATGACTCCAAATTCAATAGCCTGCTTTATTAATGCTCCCATTTCTTCGGTTGAAGTTGAACGGTCATTTTCGGCTGTGAAGAATATTCTTTCGGACAGACGGTTAAGTTTAAATGTAGAAAATCTGAAGAAATATTTAGTAGTTATGTGCAACCAAGAAAACAAAGATCAAGTTTCCATGTAAATGTTTATGTATGATTCAGTGTTAATATAAAAACTTATTCATTTGAGTCATAACAAAATTCTTTTCATTTCATTTCCTTTTCTATTATCATTTGTTAGATTTTACATGATTTTCTGTACCCTGCCATAGTTAGAATGCCTTTTTAGTGCCTATTTTCGTAAAAATAAATGCCTTTTTGCCTGCCTATTTCAGCCGAAATAAATGCCTGAACTTCCGGCTAGTTATTACTAGGGCACAGGAGCGCATATGCATGTGGAAAGATATAGGCGAGTTACTCCAGTGCCCGATTTTTACTCCTTGCAACACCAGTTTGCGTAACGAACCACGTGACCACCGCGTGAACACGGACGTTTCGTTTGGAAAGCCAGGCAAACACTGACCGCCATGTTGCATGGAGAGCGAGGGACATTCAGGAATATTTAGAAAGTGGCATAAAGGGACAATTTTAACGGCGACCAACAAAAAATTACACGAAGATAGAACAGATGAAAAATAACACAAGACGCAATATTTAAAAGAAATGCTTCATATATCTGTTTCAATGACTTGTAGTAAGGCGATAATTTTGATATCTGGCTGCATTTAAAATTCCCGCTGTTATTGTTGTAACATAAGCAAACTGGAGCTTGCTCATTGACTGAAGTCTGATACGATGTGCAAGAGCCCACCCATGTCTTTCCACAATTTAATTATTTATTTATTTACGTCAAAAACTGTTAAAAACCGTGTGTGACGTGCTATGAGAAGAGGTGGATTCTGGGCAAGTTTTCATCATTCTGTGATCCCTACCTGTTAAGGCTGCAAAATAACTTGTTTGGAGAGAGCAACAGACGATTATTCGGGTTGACGACGAGACTCCTGCCGCCTTTCCTTTCTTGTCGCAAGGGAAAATTCTCGTCTAGGTGAAAATAAGATAGTTTTCTGTCGTAATTCGGGCTTAATACCACGTCAGGCAAGGCCCGCGCCAAAACACCCTGTTCCCGGAGTCTGCACTATGTTACCAATCGTCAAAATCTAATTTTTCAATGCAGCCAAGATGTGAATTACTTGACCTTTTTACTGACGAGGCGATCCTTTGTAAAACCGCTCGGTTGAAGATTATCAGACAATTGAAACTGGACAAAAAACCTGATCGAGATGAGGGTAATATATTTATATAGAAACAGTTATGTAGCAGAAACGATTTTACTTGAAATTTTAACTTTTCTATCGAATTTAATCCTTTAATGTCATCTGACAAAATGTTGTAAAATAATATACATGTATGAAATTTTTTTGTAGTGAGCTATTGATACTGTCACCAGATGAATATGATTACTACATCGAGTGTTATAGTTATAGACATCGGCGTTTTCTGAAAATATATTCCCTCCCTTAGGTAAATCATTTTTAACAAAAAAAACAACAACAACACTGATTTGTAAATCAACAGGCAAGGTAATGATAAAATTCCGAGATTAATGAAGAGAGGCTTACAAGAATCACGTGGGTGGGATTTGCTTATTATTCGTACAATTCTATTTTGTAATCTAAAAGTCTGGGAACTATAAGATTTATTTCCCCAGAATATTATGCCATATCTCAGGCGGGAATGAACATTCGTGAAATATACACAACGAGCAGTACGAAAGGTGACTGAATTTGAAATAATTTTGAACGCTTAGCATAACGAACTTTACCGTGTGTTCAATTCATTTAAATGGACGTTCCATTTGATGTTTGACTGAATTGAGAGACATCAGTCAGTGGTACACCGCTCATTTTCAATGGAGTACAGAATTGTTCACTTGAAATAGTAAACTGCATTGAAACTGTTTCTTTTAATTTACTATTAATTTGTTATTTCGGAACCAATTTGAAACATCTGATATTGTACTATTTACGGTTTCTTTATTGCAAAGAATATTCGTATCATCCGCAAAGAGAATTGTTCTTCCGTTTCGAATCGTCGAAGGCATATCGTCTACGTATAGTAGGAAGAGAATAGAGCCTAAAATCGATCCCTGCGGGACTCTACGTGCAATAGGCAAAGAGTCGGAAAGGTGTGTCCATAATGTTCCATCATTCCAGAAACTATCGGAAACATCTACTCTCGAAAATCGTTGTTTCAGGTACGAACATAACCAATCTAGGGCAATACCACGGATTCAATACGAACGTAATTTTGAAAGTAAAATGTTATGATCAATGAAGTCAAATGCTTTTGAAATATCTAAAAATAATCCAATAGATGCTTCGTTTTGATCCAATGATGAGGCGACATCTTTAAGAAAAGAAAATATGGCTGTTTCCGCAGATTTGGATTTTCTACATCCATGTTGACAATCTGAAAGACCGTCGTGTTTACTGAGAAAGGTTTTTTATTCGTAGGTAAAAATGTCTCTCTAATATTTTTGAAAAAAAAAAATTGACAAAAGAGAAATAGGTTGATAATTTTAAATTTCATTTTTGTTGCCTTTTTTAAGAGCGGCCTAATCTTAGCTGTTTTGAAAATAACTGGAAAAGTTCCGGTGCACAAGGATGCATTAAATAAATGAATCAACGGGTGTATCATGGCAGGTGCACAAGTCTTTGACAAACAATCCAGAAATTCATTTAAACCGGTCGAATATTTATTTTTTAGTTTGCCGATTATTTTGAAAATTGGTTTTATAGGAAGAAGTTTCGGAAACGAACATCGTGTCTAAAATTTTTTGGGAAATGTCTGATATTGAATTTTGTGGCTGAAGACTCTTCGTGATATCGACAGCAATTCTCGAAAAGTATTGGTTAAAGACTGTTGCCGGATCGTTCACATTTCTATCGTTATATTTTAAAACAACATTTTCTATAAGGTTTCTAGTTGATTTGGTCGTATTTTTTAATATATTCCACATTGCTTTTGTTTTTTGAGTTCAAAGTATCCTGATCATGTTTCATGATTTAGCCTGCCTTATGAATTTTCTTAACAATGATTCGTATTTTTTAAAGTAGAGGAGGAAATCTTGAGATACGTTAAGATGCTTAGAAATTAAGGAAAGAATTCGTTTGATTTTACATGCTGTCATAATCACTTGTGTTATCCAAGTATTGATCTTCCGTGAAATATTTAATTTTCGTTTTTTAAGAGGAAAGCAAGTGTTAAAACGAAACTAAAGCGTTGAAACCAAAATTATATTTATCGCTTGTATCAACAGTATTATAAACCGCATCCCATGACTCCTGCAGCAAGTAATCAATGAATAATTTTCTCTTACTTTTAATAAACAATCTACTCATACAACTCGCGCAACTTTTCTTGAACGATGACCTTGCTTCCCCTCTCTTGAGCAATAAACAGTTGAAGGCAAAAGCTCGTAGCGAGCACTAATGACGTTTCAAGCATTAAAACTTCGTTAGCGCGAAACATAAGCTCGCCAAAGCTAGTTGCTTTTATATTCGAGAACTTCTGTTCAGCTTTATTATCATTACTTAAAGAAATGACGGATGTAGGTCCAGGTTCTTCAAGGGAGGCACCTAAAACTTCCATCTAGTGTCCCTGCTGTTGCTTTCCCAGAGCGATGGCCTGGCCAGAGAGGGCCTGGCCGCACACGTAGCGGGTTTGACTTTGATTTTTCTGAGGTTGGCATTACTGTAAATACTCTAGTGGCCGACTTTGTAACTAATACCCCGACTCCGCCCGCATTTCTTCAATCCGTCGTTCAAGAAAAGTTGCGCGAGTAGTACATGTATTGTTTATTGTGTCAGTGTTCGCATTTCTTGTAATGGGAGGGTCCGGGAGGTTCTTTTCAGCTAGGTCGATTTCAGTCGCTGTCTGAAGGAGAATTCTAGCGGCCGGCTTCTCTGATCGGTAGTTTTCCGTGGGTTTTCCGATCAGCACCAGGCAAATGCCGGAGCAGTACCCTACCAAACGGGCCACGGACCGCTCGCAATCTGTCCTTCCCCTTCCTTCTCCTATCCTCTCCCATTACACACACACACACTTACACTAACATGCACTTACCACATATTCCGGGAGACTGGTCAGGACGTTAGAGCTTGTCCCGGCTGGGGCGGTGCCCCACTGGTGGGAGAGTCCTGGTAAGGGGGAAGCCCCGCTAGCCGACGGTAGGTCGGCGTCGGATCTCGCCATCCAGCGGGGAAGATCACTGCCATCTCCCGAGGAAAGAAACATGCTCTACACTGACAGGACTAATGACCAAAGCAGTTGACGCGCCCGAAAAACGAAAAAATCAATCAATCAATATAATATCTAGCAGTAAAAGACATGATAAACAACCAGTTTTTTTTAATTGTTTACTTGAATTTTCTCTTTAAACGAGAATGAACAAGAAAAAACTTGTCTGAAAGATATTCTTACTTGAATGAAACCCGTTCATAATGAGCAATATAAAAATAAAAATTGAAGCAAGAAACTTGAAGGGGTATTTTCAAATAACTTAATTAATTAATTATTAATCGCTCGCTCGTGGCACATAGCGAAGTCGCTAGCCTTTGACCACTGAGGTCCGGGTTCGATTCCCGTCGAATCTCCTGTGAAATTTGTTCCAACAAAACGAGTTTGGCTGCATCACAAGGGCTAGTCCAACTCCTGTGAATTGTCCTAAACCCTACCCCTATCCTTATTCCTTCTCAATTCTGGCCGCTGGGTAGTGACGCAGGAGGCGCGTACGCGGAGATACTACCTGGCGGTCCTCTTGACCACTGACTGCGACGTGACGTGACACGACTTAAAAGGTAATGGAAGATTACTCCCCAGCGGAAAGCGCTCAACGCCCCTTCAGGGGCTTGTAAACGCTTTGCGTTAATTTCCAGACGCAACAAATTTAAAAAAAAATATTTTCTTGATTCGTATTTATTATTTATGGATGAATTGTGAATTTTATTCTGAATTATTTGATCGTTACCATTTATTCACAATACAACCAATAAATACAGTAAAACAGAGGGAATTACG